>CM064502.1:14335775-14440775 GCA_032716605.1 Paralithodes platypus | reverse complement strand
TTTACATCAACGACATAGATGAGGGTCTCACCTTTACAATCTCAAAATTTGCTGACGATAACAAAATTGCAAATAGCGTACTCTCAAAAGAACAAGATGACGATATGCAACACAATCTAGATAAATTGTAATGTTGGGCCCAAATTTGGCAAATGAATTTCAATGCGGATAAATGTAAAGTACTACATATCGGATACCTAAATGAGAAAGGAAACTATTCGATGAATGGCACTCAGCTTAAGAATGTAAACAGAGAAACCGATCTAGGAGTTGTTATGTGTGTCCCAGCTAACTCCATAGATGCACAACAGGCCTATCTTGGGTTGGGGAGTAAGTAGACACGCTGTAGATATATAGGTTCTTATTGAGAAGGATATGGGATACAGGCACGAAGCAGAGCCTACAGGGTGATAGCTCTGTCTCGTGGTACACAAACATGTATTGGCCCTCTGGTGAGAGGAGCCCCAGGCTTGAGTTGCCAGAGTGGCTATATGACATAACTAATATGACTGCCTGGATGCTAAC
Organism: Paralithodes platypus; assembly: GCA_032716605.1. Lineage (NCBI taxonomy): Eukaryota > Metazoa > Arthropoda > Malacostraca > Decapoda > Lithodidae > Paralithodes > Paralithodes platypus. The sequence goes on along the minus strand of CM064502.1, from coordinate 14,440,250 downwards.
ATGAATCTTACTCATAGAGAGATATTACATATGCGTAAGTGACTGTACTAGATATGAAAGTGATACTGTACAAGGTAAATCATATACATACACCTCCCTCCCCCCTCACGCTCGCAGTTCATTCTCGAGCGGACTCTTTCCTACTGAGCCGTTCTGATCGACGTGGGGTAACTTGGGGGTCAGAAGCTAAGGACTGTTCAGCATCATTGAAAGGGGCCACAGGGTTGCGGGAGTCACCAGTTTGGGGCACGGGGCGGAGGAATCGACGGTTCCGCCACCACACACGGCCACTAGGGAGACGTACCTCATAGGCTCGTGACCTGCCAAGGCTCATCACAACCCCCACCTTGTCCCAGCGTTTCGTGGTCGGGTCTTGAATCCGCACTTGCTGGCCGACACGTAACCTGGGAAGGGGCTGTGCATGCTCATCGTACCGGGTCTTAACCTGCTCGCCACGGTCGGCTGCACGTCTATCACAGTCCTCGGCCTCGGCTTGCCATTCCGCAGCAAAGGCCTTGGGATGGGCCGGGAGACATGTCCTAAGAGGATGACCATACAGGAACTGGGCTGGGGAGCGGCCTGTGAAGTTTGGAGTATTCCGGAGTTCCAAGAGACCCCGGTCGAAATCCTCACAGTCAATGTTGCCAGAGGGTGCAGTCTTTAAGGTGAGGTGCTTGAGAGACTTCACCGCAGCCTCGGCATGGCCGTTCGCCTGTGGGTAATGCGGTGATGTTACCACATGACGAACTCCCCATCGCTTCATAAAGTCCCGGAACTCGTGGCTGGTGAATTGTGGGCCCCCGTCGGTCCTCAGACGAAGGGGCACACCAACTTCCCGGAAGTAGCGACAGAATATCCTGATGGTCGCAGAGGCGGTTGTGTCGCCTGTGCAGGGGACAACAACAGGCCACCCCGAGAGACGGTCGACGACTACCAGGAAAGACTTCCCGGCGACCATGAAAAAGTCGGCCGACACAGACTCAAAGGGCCTTGTAGGGTTGTCATCATTCATGAGTGGTTCCTTCTGGAGGCTAGGCTGAAGGATCTGGCACGACTCACACGCTTGAACAGTGTTGGTGATGTCGGAATCTATCCCCGGCCAGAAGACAGCCTGCCTCGCCCTGCGTTTAGTGGCCTCCACACCACGGTGGGCGTCATGAAGATGCTGTAGGGTGCGTCGGCGGAGGGCTGCAGGAACCACGATCCGAGCTCCATACAGGACGAGGTCATCATCAGCGTAGAGTTCGTCCCGTATCTTCCAATATGGGAGCAAGGAATTGTGAAGGTCGTATCGGTTGGCAGGGAATCCTGAGGTCACACAGTCGAGTAGACAAACATACGCAGGGTCCGCTCTTGCCGCGACCCGGAGATCCTGTAGCGTCCTGTCTGCGTCTGGTGCCGAAGATCGTCCTGAGTTGATAACGTCCTTGGTTGTCACTATAGTCCTGAGGTAGGTGGCGGCGTCGGCACAAGCGATCTCATCCTCTGGCGTGGGGCGGCTGACCGGGGCTCGAGACAGGGCATCAGGGATGCAGAGCAACTTGCCGGCACGCCACACGGCCTTGAAGATATAGGGTGAGGTCTTCTCCTTCAGGCGTTGGAGGCGGGGATTCTCCACAGCGTCCAACGTGTAGTGATTGATGATAGGGATGAGGGGGCGGTGGTCAGTCATCAGTGTGAAATCCTGTAGACCCTGTAAATACAGTCGACACTTGGACATGGCCCAAACAGCAGCCAACATCTGCAACTCGATAGTAGCATAGCGGGTCTCAGCGTCCGCCAGGAACCGAGAGCCACACTGGATGAGCCGCAGGTGGCCACTGCCGTGGTCCTGCAAGAGGGCATACCCAATGCCGTTGAGTCGCGATGCATCAGTCTGATGAATGGTGGGTAGGTCTGGGTCGAAGTGTGCGAGAACAGGAGGACTGACGAGGGCTAACTTGACTCGCCTGAAGGCCTCATCGTGGTCAGGAGTCCACACAAATGTCCTCTTGGGGCTCATCAAAGGGCGGAGGGGCTGAGCGGCGGCGGCGATGTCAGGGGTAAACTCTGCCAGCTGGTTGACCAGACCCAGGAATGACCTGAGGTCGGTCAAGTTGGTTGGTGCCGGAAAGTCCCCGATTGCAGCCACTTTGCTCGTGTCAGCCGCAATACCATCCCCTGAGAGGGTGTATCCACAGAAGTCCACTGAAGGTGCGGCAACCACAAACTTGCTCTTGTTGAGGGTAATCCCGAACTTGCGGCACCTAGTCAGCACTTCATGGATGCGGTCGAGGTGAGACTTGTAGTCCTCATCGTACAGCAGTATGTCATCCACGACCTTAGCGCACCTCTGCACACCTTGTAGAGCCATATCACCCCTGTAGCAGAAGGCGTCGCCCGTAGCTGTGAATCCCATGGGTCCTCTGCAATGCTTGAAGCGTCCATACGGCGTGATTAAGGTGGTCAGGTGCTGGTCCTCTTCAGCCAACTCCATCTGCCAGTAACCACAGAGGGCGTCCGCAGTGGTGAAGTAGCGAGCTCCTCGGTCGATACCACGAACTGCTGCGGAGGGAGTAGGCGAAGGGTGAGCTGGTCGGGACACGTGTTTGTTGAGTTTGGAGAGGTCGACGGTGATGCGCACTCCTCCGCTGTCCTTACCAACAACGACGAGGGGGTGGCACCATTCTGAGGGGTTGTCTCCAGCAGGCTTGATGATGCCCTGGGCCACCATGGACTCCAACTCTTGCTTGACTTGGTCCCTAAAGGCAAAGGGAATCTGTCGGGGAGTATGGATGGCAAAGGGCTCAGCTCCCTCTTTAAGATGGATCCTCATGGGTTGACCCACCATAGGCTTGAGGGGCACAGTCTTTAGGTCGTCTTTGGACATCAACACGTCGCTAAACTCCCGCAGGAAGTAATTCTTGGCTTCAGCGGGCGACGTGGAGACTGGAAGTGGTGTAGCCTTACACCTGTTGACGTGCTTGACCTCTTGTATGGGCGTTGGGAATGCCAGAGGTATGATGGCTAACTCCCTGCAGTGGCTGTATGAAAGCAGAGGAGTCTGGACACCCTCGTGCACATGGATCAGGGCAGTACACACTCTCTGTCCCAGGGTGAGGGTAGCCTGAAATACCCCCAGAGCAGGTGCCATCGGGGAGCCGTCCGCCGTGAACGTTGTCGTGGGCGAAGGGGCTCGCAGGCTGCTCATGGGGATAGCCAAATCCTCAAGGTGACGCCGGCCAATCACGGTGACGTCGGCGCCCGTGTCCGGTAACATCCGTAGGCGGGATGTAGCGTCGCCAAAGGAGAGGGTAACACAGATGGGTTGCGGCGTCGAAGCTGTAGAAGGAGTCGATCCCACCTGACGACAGCTATTACTCCTAGCGTCGGGGGGCTTGCCAGAGTTGGAGGGGGCACCCGTATCGCATGGGGGGCCACCTTGGCGTCTTTCCTTCTTCTTAGTCGACGGACAACACTTGTCATAATGCCCCAGAAGACAACAGATGCGGCACTGAACCTTGTGAGCAGGGCACTTAGCTGTCCGAGCCCAGTGACCGTGGCGCCCACAGTTGTTACAGGTGCTGCCAGCAGCGGGACACTTGTCAGGCCTGTGTCGGCGAGCGCAACTCTGGCAGGCATCAGCTGCATTCGATGGAGGCTTGGGGGGTTGGGTCCTGTCACTGCCCTGTTTCTTGTTTTTCTTGTATGAAGAGACGGCCCTTACTTGTTCATGGGGCGCACTAATGGCCGTGGTCGCAGATTTGGCAGCCTCATACGAGCGGCACATAGTGACGACATCCTGTAGTATTGACTTGGAGTCCAGGGCGATGAGTTTCTGGACTAACTCCTTGTCCCTGAGGCCCATGAGGATGATAGTCTTGAGTTGTGTCTCCACACAGATGGGTGAGTTACCAGGGCACACATCCACTTCTTCTGCGAGACGTTTGAGGCGGACGTAGAACTCTGCAAAAGTTTCCCCTTCATGCTGTCTGCAGCTCAACAATTCACGACGCCGGAGTGCCTCATTCCTTAGACTCTTGATATGAAGCTGCAGGGCGTCCAACACCTCTTCAACAGTCTTGTCTGTGGAGGGAGTGATCTGGAGGGTGTGTTCTAAGACACGCTGTGTCTCGAGAGTCAGGCACATGCGTAGTTGTATCATCTGTTTGGCCGCAGGCAGGTTGGACAGGTCCACCATGACAGCATAGTCGTCCCAGCGTCTCCTCCACTCCCGGAACATCTGGAATGTAGCGTCAGGCTTCAATGGTGGTGGTGTCTGGACCGTAGCCTTCTGTGGTGGAGGATTGTGTGAGGGATGTGGGGAAGAATGTGGCTGCTGTCCGCCAAGGTGACCAGCAGGTGTGGAGGAGTCTGGAGGGGTCCTGGTGGGAGCCAACAGCTGAAATAAGCTCTGGAACTCCTGTCTCCTTATAGCCTCATCATGCCTGCGAGACTCCTCCAGGACACGATCTCGGCGGGCCTCCTCCTCTTGTCTCCTCTGCTCATCATACCTGCGAGACTCCTCCAGGTATTTGAAAAATTGCAGGAAATCAGCTGAAGAAGGGGCTGAAGGTGTGGTTGGGGACTGAGGGTGCTGATAATAAGGTGTGTATTCCTCCCCATCAGGCAAGTTTGTTCCTGCCCCTTCGTCCTGTACATCACCAGAGTCTGACATCTTGTGTGGGTGACAGACAGACAGGGAGATAACAAACACACAGTTATTAGCCTCTCACATATACAAGTGGGGTATCAAAATGACTGGCAAAAACAGCAGAATATTTAGAATACACACCAGCTGTATCCTCACCAATGTATAAAACCCAATTACAATTAGCACTGAAGGGAATGCTTGGGTGATGAAATAAAAGTTTGCCAGTTGTGTGTGTGCCCAGTGTGTGTGCGTGCGTATGTACCGAGCGGTGGAGCGGTGCCGGTGGTGCGCGGCCTCCCTCACCTCAGTATCTTGCTGGCAGTCAGAGGGGGAGGATCGCACGCCCCGCTCTCTCGTGGCTCGGTCTTGTGCGGGCGTTATGCTTATGCCACACACAATACATATAAAATAAAGCACACAATATAGCACTGGTACATATAATATCACTGGCACTGTACTGGGAACGTCGGCACCACACTGTTGAGCACTATATCACTGTAATCCAAGCAATGAGACGGTGGCTGGGATGCAGGGTGTGTGGACAATGGCGGCTGGCGGCGTCTGGCGAAATCCACATAAACTTCTCTTAATACACACTGCGCCATGTTATGTGTGTCCCAGCTAACTCCATAGATGCACAACAGGCCTATCTTGGGTTGGGGAGTAAGTAGACACGCTGTAGATATATAGGTTCTTATTGAGAAGGATATGGGATACAGGCACGAAGAAGAGCCTACAGGGTGATAGCTCTGTCTCGTGGTACACAAACATGTATTGGCCCTCTGGTGAGAGGAGCCCCAGGCTTGAGTTGCCAGAGTGGCTATATGACATAACTAATATGACTGCCTGGATGCTAACATGAATCTTACTCATAGAGAGATATTACATATGCATAAGTGACTGTACTAGATATGAAAGTGATACTGTACAAGGTAAATCATATACATACAGGAGTAACAATATCGAGTAACCTAAAACCGAGTCAACAAAGTTCAGAAGTTGTTAAGAAGGCAAACAAAATAATTGGCTTTATAGGCAGGTCATTTGAGCATAAATCCAAAGAAGTTATCCTAACCCTTTACAATTCCTTAGTCCGCCCTCTTCTGGAATGCTGCGTTCAATCGTGGTGCCCTTATTACCTAAAATATATAAACAAGCTAGAACGAGTTCAACATAGAGTTACCAAAATGATACCTAGCCTAAAGAACAAACCATACGAAGAGCGTCTTAAAGAATTAAATCTATTTCCTTTAACCCAGTTCAGATTAAGAGGTGACTTAATTCAAGTGTTCAAAATCATCAAAGGCATCGACAATATGAACTGTAGTAAGTACTTCACTATCGATCAATCTAATTACACATGGCGAAACGGTTGCAAAATTATTGGTAAATCTTTTAACTCACACGAATCTAAGAATTTCTTCTTCAATCGAGTTGTCAACTTGTGGAATGGGTTTCCCCGAGACGTTATAGACTGCAGCACCGTTGATTCATTTAAACTCCGCATAGGCAAATATCTCGCATCAAACCCGCGACTGACTGCGTTTGTAAATGAATAACTTTATTTTATCCCCCCCTCAGTTACTAACCCATCTGTCCCCTACTAACTTCCTAATCCTGCCACGGACATTAGTTCCAGGGCAGTAGTTCCCTTTCCAATGTTCCCTTACCCACTCTAAACCACTGTTTGGACACTTGATCCTCAGTGTTTTGGAGGACAAGCAGCCTAGAAGGGTCACTAGATATTATGTTGTTGCTTGATTTCCTTTGTTTTCCTTTGTACTCCTCCTTCTTCTCTTCCAATTCCTTCTCTTCTTCCCTCCAATACCTCCTCTCTTCCCTTTCTCCTTCCTCCTATTCCTTCCCTTTCATTAGCTATCTCCTTCTTCCTATTCCTTCTTTTCTCCCAACTCCTCCTGTTCTTCTCCCTCCAATACCTCCCACTCTTCCCTTTCTCCTTCATCCATGACCACCACCTCCCCCTCCCCCCCACCTCCTCCTCCACCCCCCTTCCGGACCATGCGAAAGAGCCACCCCTTCCTTCCTAATTTCCGGTCCGTCTGAGCCCCGACACACATTGCTAATTAACTCAGTCCTCCCTCACCCCAGCTCCCCGAGGTACATTTATCATTATCACAATCTTGTCATTACTGTTTGCTCACTCAGTAATTTTATGAGCCATCAAGCAATATTCTTAAGGGGAGATTTTTAGTTTGCCTCCTAGACAGTGACCTGATGATATTAATGTAGTACCCAGAGCAGGCATGGGGTAAACGTAATCTGTAATCGTGATCGATTATAATCGATTACAGTTTTCTAAGTAATCGTAATCGTAATCGATTACTTTCTTATAATTGAGGATATAATCATAATCGTAATCGATCATTCTAAAAAAGTAATCATAATCATGATTACTTTTACGATTACACCAGTACTGATGAGTACTCAGTATAGACACATTTTAATTTTCATTACATCATGGTTTGACATTTTCGATGGTGCTCTCTACATCAGTGAAGTTCATTAGCTAAAATATTATTTCAGGTACCATATCTAACTTCATTATAATATGAATTTGTGTTCAAGTTTTACAAGGATATATCAAGTACATTCCATGATACAACCATCTTCCGTTGGGCTATCTCAGAGGAAGAATGATGCCAGATACCAAGTCAATATTGTTTAGACTATGTTGTGAACATATGCCTAATGCTTACTTTTAACTTATCAAGCTTCATTACACGAATATAATATTAGTTTAGTTAAAGTACAGGTATTAAAAAAAGGATGATATTTAGATAAAGGATGGAAGGACAAAAGTTGTATGCTGCCTTTATGGACTTGGAGAAGGCCTATGACAAAGTTGATAGAGAAGGTCTGTGGAAAGTAGTGAGAATATACTGGAGTAAATGCAAGTTGCTGAAAGCAGTGGAGAGCATGTATGAGGGTGCAATAGCGTCATTCATTACGTGTGGAGAATGAACAGAGCGAGTTCTTTGATCTGAATGTTGGGTTAAAGCAAGGGTGTGTGATGTCCCCATGGTTGTTCAATATATAAATGGATGGAGTCATGAAAGAAATACAAGGAAGAGCAGTGGATGTTGGTGTACTGCTGATAAGGGAAAGAAACAAGTGGAAGCTGCCTGTACTACTGTTTGCCCATGCTACAGTTCTGATGAGCAATAGTGAATGGGAGTTGCAGGGTCTGATATATATGGTTGGAACAGTGTGTGCAAAACAGAATCAGAAGGTAAATGTGTGGAAGAGTAAGGTTATGGTCTTTGAAAGAGGTGCAGTCACAGAGTGTGAGGTGAGGTTGAACAGTCAGGCTATGGAGAATATCAGCTCATTTAAGTATTTGGGCAGTGTGTTGAGTAAAGATAGCAGTATGGATGAAGAAGTGCGGGAGAGGGTGCAACAGGGGAAGAGGGTTGTAAGAATGCTGAAAGCAGTAAAAAGAAATAGGGTGGTCAGCATGGAAGTAAAGAAGTCCTTGCATGATAGTGTGTTCATCCCGACATTGACATATGGGAGTGAAACAAGGACGTTGTTGGAGAGACACAAACCAAGGTGAGAGGGTTGGAAATTAGTTAATTGAGAAATGCGTACGGTGTTACATGGAGGAATAGACGGACGAATGAGGAAGTACGAGAGCGGTGTGGTGTGGATGTAGATGTGCTGGAAAGTGTGAAAAAGAACACCTTGAGATGGATCGGCCATTTGGAACGTATGGGAAGCGAGAGAATTACTGAGAGTGTGTACAAGAGTGAATAATAATAAGATTGAATAACCTTATGAATTAATTTCATCTGGGGGAAATCCCCAACTATAATGGATTCTACAGCACTAAGCAACGAAGGCTATATCGCACTGGAAACTGTCGTAGCTTAGCCAAAATTCAAACTCACTGGCTAGTCGTCACCAACATAGCGCGTAGAATCTTAGCCCGCTAGACCATGACAGCTCCATTTAAGAGAGTGAGGTGGAAGGACAAAGAGGGAGAGGTAAACCGAGAGAGAGATGGAAGGATGGAGTTAAGAAGTACAGTATATGCATGAAAGCGGTGCTCAATGGGAGGAGGGTCGTCAACTGACAGGAGACAGAGGTGCATGGGGGCGATTCGTTAGGTTCCACCCCTTCGAGGATCACGGCTTCCGTTAATAGAGACCTGTATATACTGTAGATAGTGATGAATTGGTGGCAATGTATGTCGTGAGTCTGTCTTGTCACTCTTGTATTAGTTAACCGTTGGCGTTTTTTCTATATAGTACATTACATTTCACGTAATCACGATTATAATCATGATTACAAAGCTTGTAATCGTAATCGTAATCAATTACATTCAGGTTTTCTGTAATCATAATCGTAATCGTAATCTTAAAATTAGGCTGTAAGCGTAATCATAATCAACAACACTACTCATGTAATCGCCCCATACCTGACCCAGAGGAATTGATTTTAGTATTTTTTCATAATTTCCTCACTTATGATTAATGAGAATGTTGTTTGGTGTCTTTCACAGCGTGCAAAAAAGAGTAGATACCAAAGCTTACAGTCAGGATTTTTGATCAGCTATAACGTATATAATTTGATGTAAATTGCTTGTATGTAAGTGTAAGTACATATGTGGTTTACACACACACACACACATACACACACACTCATACACACACTCACACAGACTAACTCAGATACAAGTGCTCTGGGATACACGCACGCACACACACACACACACACACACACACACACACACAGAGATATAAATGCTCTGGGATACACACACACACACAGATACAAATACACTGGGAATTACATGAATACTGTAGATCCCTTGACACTCTCCACAACCCCAGTCTACTTTCTCTGTCTCTCTCTGTCTCTCTCTCTCTCTCTCTCTCTCTCTCTCTCTCTCTCTCTCTCTCTCTTTCTCTCTCTCTCTCTCTCTCCTCGTACCTAACCCTTCTTCACTATGGTTACAATCGTGGACACATATTTCTGGACATTTTTTATGGAAGTGAAAATATGCGACATTGACTAACCATTTTGATAAACAGTTTGAGCCACTAAGATCACACAACTGGGATTCAGTAATTAATGTTCATCGTCGCACTTTTATCGTTCAGAGGTTTTCAAAAAAATTCCTGACCACGGCTGCAAAATAAACCCCTTGACGATTTAGACGTGTTTTGACCATTTTTTGAGCTAACATTAGACGATTGTTTTCAGTTTAGAAAGGATTTTTTAATGAAAGTGAGTTAATTGCGATAGATTTTACCCGTTTGATTCCTAGATATACTTCCTAAGCTGCGTAAAATCATGTAATATTAGCCAGAATATAATTAAGTAACGCGTCCTCGTATCCTGAAAGGGTTAGCGAAATCATTAGCTTTATCCATGGTTCTGATTATCCTCGTATCAATTGATGTGTCAGTACCCATCATCATTTGACTACTATTATTTATATCTCAAGTATAATAAAGTAAAAGTATATAATATAATATATAAAGTATATAATAAAGTATAATAAAGTAGAAGTATATAATATAATATATAAAGTATATAATAAAGTATAAAGTATATAATATAATATATAAAGTATATAATAAAGTATAATAAAGTATAAAGTATATAATATAATATATAAAGTATATAATAAAGTATAATAAAGTATAAAGTATATAATATAATATATAAAGTATATAATAAAGTATAATAAAGTAAAAGTATATAATATAATATATAAAGTATATAATAAAGTATAATAAAGTATAAAGTATATAATATAATATATAAAGTATATAATAAAGTATAATAAAGTATAAAGTATATAATATAATATATAAGTATATAATAAAGTATAATAAAGTATAAAGTATATAATATAATATATAAAGTATATAATAAAGTATAATAAAGTAAAAGTATATAATATAATATATAAAGTATATAATAAAGTATAATAAAGTATAAAGTATATAATATAATCTATAAAGTATATAATAAAGTATAATAAAGTATAAAGTATATAATATAATATATAAGTATATAATAAAGTATAATAAAGTAAAATTATATAATAAAGTATAATAAAGTATAAAGTATATAATATAATATATAAAGTATAATTAAAATAAAGTATAATAAAGTAAAAGTATATAATATAATATATAAAGTATATAATAAAGTATAATAAAGTATAAAGTATATAATATAATATATAAAGTATAATTATAATAAAGTATAATAAAGTAAAAGTATATAATATAATATATAAAGTATATAATAAAGTATAATAAAGTATAAAGTATATAATATAATATATAAAGTATATAATAAAGTATAATAAAGTATAAAGTATATAATATAATATATAAAGTATATAATAAAGTATAATAAAGTATAAAGTATATAATATAATATATAAAGTATATAATAAAGTATAATAAAGTCGAACAAAATCATGATATGCACTTTATGCTTGATATGCAGCATCAATTACACAAATCAATGGATGGGTAATAACCTTTAAATGGTTTCTAGAAAAATATAGAATATGGTTTAGCAGCTCAGCAATACAGGGCAAATAAAACTATACTCATGTGTACGTTTCTCCTACTTAAAATATATTATTATTGGTATTCTAGGAACAAATATTAACATGTTATACACTGGATGTCTGTGTCTTTTTATATAATTGACGTAATCAAAATTGTCATGCACAATGTCGTGTATCCAGGTCCTTTGAAATTCCCACGTCACGACAGCTGGATTTGTTTTCTCTCTCACACACTCTCTCTCTCTCTCTCTCTCTCTTCTATTTTTGTTCATTTTCGTTTGTACAGATTATGCCCTTGGGTGATCATGGCGTGGTTTGACAGTTAATTCTGTCTGTTATTAGATAATTGTATACAGCTTAGGAAGGATCTGTGGGAATTAAATGGGTAAAAACTATCTCATTTTACCCTCTGACTTCCATATACCCTTCCTAATCTATATACAAACATCTAATGATAGCCAGAACACACTGCCAAGACGCGTCATAATCCTCAAGAGGTTAATTATTTATAGTTAGTGGCAAATACGATTACCGTTACATCAAATTATATGTTTCGAATTCGCTCTCTCAACAAGAACGCAGGACCACCTGTTGGGCTCCCTCTGCTGCCACTTCATTTTATGTAACTCTTCCTATACCCTGTTCCAAATAGGTAGGCCGGAAATCGTGAACCCTAACCTCAGTAACTCAAAATGGGCTAGAGCAAATGGTTTGTAAATGTCCACACCGATTCCCTGGCCCACCGTTCTCAAATGGTAGAAATGATAGCTCGATTCCTCAAGTCCTTTGTGAGTTATAGAGGTTAATGTTTTAGCCTACTTAAGGCACATGGGCTTAAATAAGAACCCATTCAATAGTGTGTATTCATTCAACGAGGCCATCAAAGACTAACAAGTAGAAACAGTAACAATATTAATTATAATTGATGCACCCTGGGACGATTTTGGATACCCCGATGGCAGTCAATGGGAGATACAAACTCCCATTGCATATGAGTATCGAGACCCTGAGCTGAAGCTGACCAATGAGTACCAGCATATATACTGTATAATTATACAATAAATGCTGAATTTATAACCTTGCTACCCTGATATACAAATTCCTCTTGATCTCCTGTTCTTAGCTCTTCCTTTTTCATAGTTTTAATCCCGTAAGCTTCTTCCGAGTACATTATTTACTTTCTACATTTAACCTCGCTATTTCTTCGCATTTTTCCTCCCCAGTAATCCGTTATCTAAATTAATTATTTATATATAACGTTCTACCATAAGCTTCCTGTTTATGTTCGTAATGTTTGTAACAATATTTTGACCTGTTGAAGCGTTTCCTCGATCTTCCCTCCCCTCCCAAGGCTCTCAGTCTCTCTCTCTCTCTCTCTCTCTCTCTCTCTCTCTCTCTCTCTCTCTCTCTCTCTCTCAGCTTAAGAATGTAAACAGAGAAACCGATCTGGGAGTAACAATATCGAGTAACCTAAAACCGAGTCAACAATGTTCAGAAGTTTTTAAGAAGGCACACAAAATAATTGGCTTTATAGGCAGGTCATTTGAGCATAAATCCAAAGAAGTTATCCTAACCCTTTACAATTCCTTAGTCCGCCCTCTTCTGGAATACTGCGTTCAATCCTGGTGCCCTTATTACCAAAAAGATATAAACAAGCTAGAACGAGTTCAACGTAGAGTTACCAAAATGATACCTAGCCTAAAGAACAAACCATACGAAGTGCGTCTTAGATAATTAAATCTATTTCCTTTAACCCAGCGCAGATTAAGAGGTGACTTAATTCAAGTGTTCAAAATCATCAATGGCATCGACAAAATGGACTGTAGTAAGTACTTCACTATCGACCAATCTAATTACACGCGGGGAAACGGTTGCAAAATTATTGGTAAATCTTTTAACTCACACGAATCTAAAAATGTCTTCTTCAATCGAGTTGTCAACTTGTGGAATGGGCTTCCCCGAAACGTTATAGACTGCATCACCGTTGATTCATTTAAACTCCGCCTAGACAAATATCTCGCATCAAACCCGCGACTGACTGCGTTTGTAAATGAATAACTTTATTTTGTCCCCCCCTCAGTTACTAACCCATCTGTTCCCTACTAACTTCCTAATCCTGCCACGGACATTAGTTCCAGGGCAGTAATTCCCTTTACAATGTTCCCTGACCCACTCTAAACCACTGTTTGGACACTTGATCCTCAGTGTTTTGGAGGACAAGCAACCTAGAAGGGTCACTAGATATGTTGTTGCTTGATTTCCTTTGTACTCCTTTGTACTCCTTTATACCCCCACCTCCCTCCCAATCTGCGTAATGGAATGGGAGTGATGGAGGGAGGAACAGAAGACAGTGGTAGTGGTGATAATTGTCAGTGGTAGAATTATTCAGGGGGGTCACCAGCTTTTTTTCTCTTTCTCTCCTTTTCTCTCTTTCCCTGGCTTGTATCCATTCGGCCCCATTCAGCCAACTGTTTTAGGACGTTTATCCCCATCCAGGTGACATCCAGCGCTCGTGTGACAGCGGCTTAATGCCTTCAGGTCCTGTTGGATCTTCCTGTGCTGTGACCCCACCCTTCCTTGCCTGGTAGATGATTGGTAGTTGTGGTAGAAGGATATAACGGTAGTTGTAGTATAATGGTTGTTGTAGAAGATAATTGGTAGTTGTGGTACTAGGCTATAATAGTAGTTGTGGTAGAAGGCTATAATGGTTGTTGTAGTAGAAGGCTATACTGGTCGGTGTGGTAGTTGGTTGGTAGTTGTGGTAGAAGGATATAATGGTAGTTGTAGTATAATGGTTGTTCTAGTAGCTGATTATCTTGGGCTAGAGAGTTAGACTGAATAGGGGTTGGAGTGTGTTGAAAAACGGGTGCCCTCCACTGAGAAAGAACACTGATTATTGTAATAGCAATAGAAAAGAGAGTTGCAGCATTGCGGGATGTATAGCTAATTTGTAGGGAATTAGTAAGAGTAGGTCAGTTGAGACGAAATGTTTTTGACTCTACCCTTTAGAAGAGTGTGGTATGGGTTATACCTCGCCACACATGCGAACAATGCTCGATACATGAGCGCATTGTGCCCCTATACATAGCAAGAAGCTGTGAGGGGGAGAAGAACCCATGGAGACGGTTGAGCACACCTGACTTCTGGGATGATGTTTTTAGCAAGAATTGCATAATATGATATTTCCAAGAAAGACCAAAAGGAAAAGAACCAAGAATACTAAGAGAAAGTGAATGGGTAAGAGGTATCCTCACCAGGATTCGAACCCACTCACTCCAGGTATATTTGGGAGAGTCGGGCACCATAACCACTCGGCCGCTCATGGCCGAGTGGTTACGGTGCCCGACTCTCCCAAATATACCTAGAGTGAGTGGGTTCGAATCCTGGTGAGGATACCTCTTACCCAACCTGTCGTACTTAATCGTACATAATTGCGAAAGTGAATGGTTGATTTGTGTACTGTTGAAGCATAAGGGATAGTCATGTGAAGTGCTTGATGGGTAGATAAATGAATATATTATATATATATATTTTCGGCTATCAGAAATCATAGTGAATCTTCAGGCCATGCTATAAATAGTCAAACAATTTCCATATTATTCACTACATAAGACGACATGTCCAGGGTAACAGCTGAGTCTCTCCTCACCCCCCATCACCAACCATCCCTAGGCATCCACGAGTCCTCCTCTCCTTTACTTTGCTTCTAGTAATTGGTATGTTATTCACTAAAATGTAGCTTTTCAATATTTTTATTTATTTTTGTTTTCGTTTTGTTGTCTTTCTTTGTCCATATGTTATTCATTTATTATTCTCTTAATTTAAATTTCAGTATTTTATCCCTGTTTTCTACCTTCCTTCATCCAGTTTCTTGTGTACTTTATAGTAATTTAACCTACTTTTACAAATTGTATATTTGATTGCAAACTTTTAATTTAGGTTCTTTTTTCTTTTTTAGGCTTGAAAATTACACATGTTGGTGTCGAAACGTCGCATATATTCTAGAAAAATAAAGATGTTCCTTTACGCTTTGGTATTGCTCTTCCTTGTACGCCTACGATTCCCTGCCGGAGAGTCAATTGCTTCTATATATATATATATATATATATATATATATATATATTCTGACATACGGAGCCCTGTATGTTAATTTAAGAGTTAGAATTAGAGTTGAAGGAGCCAAACTACCCAAACGGTGAAGCAGACTAGCGAACGAGCGAGTGGAACCAGCTCGCCCGCATACCTGCAAACTACCTCGATGACCGATGCTATGACGTATGATCGACGCCAGGAGCTGTGAGTGGACCAGGCACCTGTTATGCGACTCGAGGAGCTATGATTGGAGCAGGCATCACCCCCCCGCCTCCTGATTCGTTCCTACACCATCATTGTTTGGTATATAAGACCCGAGTTGTGGGCATTCAAATCAGTCTCTTTTGGAGTTGGGGAAGGTGAACTTGCAGCTGGAGGAAGACGGGGTGAAGTATTATAATGGGATTGTGACTGTCAGTCAGATTATATAAATGTGTGTTAAGTGTGTTCGGTGTAAACACTTACGTTATGTTGGTTAGTGAGATGTGTGATTGGGAATTAACGTGAACGCTACTATTATGTGTTTAACTATTTGATTGCGAATTAACGTTAACGCTACTATTATGTACGTAACTATTTGATTGGGAATTAACGTTAACGCTAATATTATGTACTTAACTATTTTAGTTGCCTAACTTGTGGACTAAAGCAACTCTTTAAGTAATTGGGTTATGATGAAAGTAATACTATTGTTTTATATTAATACTTACGAGTTCTTTCATTTTCTTTGAATTAAGCTTACATTGCTTAACGGTGCTTAGTACGGTGATGCTATTGTCTCGTATTAGTAATATCGCCTTAGACTAACATGGCTGTGTTAATATTACTTCTAGTGATTTCCTAAGCTGAAGAAAATTCTTTTGCTTCAAAATATTATATTTTGCTTTTCATATTATTTGAGTGAGACCTGAATCGAATCTATGAAACGATCCTGTAACTTTATTTACTCCTAATCAAACCTCAATGTTACGTGGTTAAGAAATACATTTAACTAATTATTAAATATATATCTAACTTTTTATGTGACTTTGATATTAATCCTGATGATAATAATAATATAATACTATTAACGTAAGACTAGAACCAAGAATAAGTACATTAAATATAAATAAAAGGACATATAAGAAAACTATCTATTCATTTCAAAAAGGGTAAGAGATAGAAATATTCTTACTTTAATATTTATCTTCCAAGACTTTTTATAGAATTAATAGTCCTTCTTTAGATATAACTTATTCGGTTCATAACCATAGCCTACTAAGCTTCGGTTAAATAATAATTCTTTATAAATACTACATGACTTTAATTAGTTTCAGTATTTTTCATAATTAAAGAGTATCAGTCAATAAAGGATACTAAGTCCTAAGATCCAAAAGGAAAGGAAGCAACAACAGGAAATTATTTTATTAGATTTTACTTTTGTTTTGCCTTCAGCTGACTGATACCTTAATATATATCTCTGTGCTATCTAGATTCATCAAGTTAACCACTTGAGGATCAAGATACGTAACAGAAGAGTGGCGACCTTGCCAGGATTCGTTTCATACAGTTTCACTCAGTTTCATTAACGTCTCACTACTTAAAAACCAAACATTAATCATGCCTCAACTAATTAATGATGAAGATGCTAGTTTTCATGGAATCAGAACCCACATCCCCTGATATTGACTGTCTGTCAAAATCTGAACTGAAAGTGCTTGCCTCACATCTCCAGTTAACTGTCTCAAACATGTCTAAAGTAGAGGTGGCTCAGACCATAAAAACCCACCTGTTCCCTGTACAAGGCGGGGAGGGTGACGGAGCAGTTGGTGGGATCCCGAGTAAACCTAGCCAACTTGATGAGCAATTGCCACCTGGTTTGACCGGTGATCAAATATTCGAACTAGAACAAGCCAAATTAAAAATAGAACTAGCCAGAATAAATACCGAAGAAGCCAGCATAAAAGCCAGAGCAAATACCGAACAAGCCAACGCAAGTATAGAACTAGCCAGAATAAATGCCAGTGCAACGACCGAACAATATCAATATCAATATCAATATCAAACGGCTCAACTAAATGTCAATACAAATGCTCCCGGAATTGCTCCCCCTCTGGGATTGACTATGACTAGTGTCATTCCACCTTTCACTGAGGATAATGTGCAGGATTTCTTTGTTTTGTTTGAGGAAGTTGCTGGAGGTATGAAGTGGACAAGAGATCAATGGCCTTTTATGTTACAAACTGTTTTGACAGGGCAGGCTCGAGCCACGTATTTGTCAGAAGTAGCAGAAGTTAGGCAGGATTATGACAATCTCAAAGAAGCTATCCTAAAAACCTATCAATTGCAGCCTGAGGCTTACAGGCAATCTTTCCGTAAAAACCAGAAGAAAGTAGAAGAAACCCATAAGGTATTTGCCAGGACCATGACTAAAACTTTCAATCATTGGGTCAAGAGTAAGAAAGTCACTAGCTACAACGATCTGAAGGAGTTGGTCCTCTTAGAAAATTTCCTATGGAAAATTGATTCTTCTGTATCCTATCATTTAAAGGGGAAAAAGGTAGATTGTCTTGCCGACGCTGCTGACATGGCTGACACATACGTGTTCAACAACAAATTTCGTGGAAAGAAGCCCTACGATAATTCTAGCTCTAATTTTAAGTATCCCAATCACAAATCTGACCGACCCAGTCACAAGCCTATAACGTCTTCCCCAGCAAGCCAAAATTGAATTGTTCCCCCAACTAAAAATGCGACTCAGGGCAATGGTAACAGAGGTGGGCCCCAAACTAATAGTAATGCTCAAAGAGGGAACGTTCCCGTATCCCCTAAAGTATGTACTTTTTGTGGCATGAGAGGCCACCTAGCTTATCAGTGCTGGGCCAAGGAAAAAACCGAGAGATCGGGGCAGACAGTTTCCGCCGTATCTCAAATTCCATGTGTGCCTTTAATGCAGGGCTCCCGACAGAAGGAGTACCTAGCACCAAAAGTTCCTTTAATGCAGGACTCCCGACAGAAGGAGTACCTAGCACCAAAAGTTCCTTTAATGCAGGACTCCCGACAGAAGGAGTACCTAGCAGCTAACGTAAATCATCTAGACAGGGGTGTAGTAGCGTGTGTGGTGCAACCCACTAGGGTTAAGCCAATAATAATTTGACCATCAGTGCAGGACAGTTACCGTCCCTTTATTTCATCTGGCAACGTGAGATTAAATGGTTGTATGCATGAGGTAAAAATTCTGAGAGACACAGGTTCTACTAGCACCCTCATGGTGAATCCTTACACTGAGTGCCCACCTGGCGAACCAGTTGTAATGAGAGGTGCTGGAGGCCAGTTTTATGCATACTTGGTAAAAGGCGAAATTGAATGTGAGTTACTACAGGGTGAGGCCACCATAGCTTTGTGTAGGTCCCAAGATATCCCTGTGCCTGGGGTAACACTCCTTTTGGGGAATGATGTAGCAGGTGAGAAGGTCCGACCAGACCCCATTTTGTCACTTTCCCCTGTTAACGAGCCACTAACCGGTGAGCTCGACAAGGAGTTGCCAACTGTTTTCCCTGTGTATGCTGTCACACGTTCAATGTCTCAAGTAGCAGTTCCCTCCGACAGAAATGTACCGAATGTAAGAGTTGATGAAAGGGATGATGAGAGTGTGAATGACGCTCCAACTGTGCCTGATGATGTGACTGAGGTGGATTTATCTGACACCTTTATGGCTCATCTTGACCCTAACGATGACTATGAAACCCCTCCAAATTGTCCTAGTGGCCTGGTAGAGCTACAGAGAGATGATAGTGAATGCAAGGAGTTAGCTGCCAGGTCCGTGAGTGAAGAGGAATGTGAGAAGGAGGGTGGTGAATGTTTCTACCTCAAAGGAGGAGTATTGTGGCGAAGATGGAGACCGCCACACAGACCAATCGATGACGGGGCTTGGGACATCCATCAAGTAGTAGTCCCCAAACCTTGTCGTAGAGATATCATGGAAATGGCACATTGTATACCAATGGCAGGACACCTAGGTGTGAGAAAAACTCTAGACAGAATCAGAGCCCACTTTTACTGGCCAGGAATGCGTGCAGATGTAGTGGAGTGTTGTAGAGTGTGTCACATTTGCCAGATGACAGGAAAACCCAATCAGAAGGTGCCTGTACAACCTCTGGTGCCCTTGCCCGTTTTCGAGAATCCTTTTACTCGGGTGGTAGTGGACATTGCAGGCCCATTGCCTAAGACTTCCCAAGGTAACATTTATTTATTAACTATCATGGACATGGCAACTCGCTACCCAGAGGCTATACCCTTAAGGACTACCTCTGCTCCAACTGTTATCAAGGAACTGCTCAAATTCTTCACCAGAATGGGTTTCCCCCATGAGGTGCAAAGTGATCAAGGAACTAATTTTACCTCTAACATTTTCCAGCAGTCCCTGAAGGAGTTGGGTATCGAGCATGTAAAGTCTAGCACCTACCACCCAGAGAGTCAAGGGGTTCTCGAACGATATCATCAGACATTAAAGGGAATGTTACGTAAGTATTGTACAGAGACCGGAGTTGAGTGGGATAAGGGGGTACCTTTTCTTTTATTTGCTACTCGTGAGGTTCCAACTGAATCCCTGGGTTTTTCCCCTAATGAGCTAGTTTTCGGTCACCAGGTAAGAGGTCCTTTGCAACTATTGCAGGATAACCTAGTTGGCCAGGAGGGGAACCAAAACCTCCTCAAGTATGTTTCAGATTTCAAAACCCGGCTGAGATCCTCGTGTGAGTTTGCCGCTCAAAACTTGACAGTGGCTAAAAGCTCCATGAAGAAATGGTATGACAGAAAAGCCCGTGAGAGGGAGTTTAAGCCCGGTGATGAGGTTTTGGTCCTGCTCCCCCTTTTTGGCCAACCTTTATCTGCCAAGTTCAGGGGCCCATATAAGATCATTCGGAGGGTGAGCATTACCGATTATCTAGTAACTACCCCAGACAGGAGAAAGCCCACGCAAGTATTCCATATAAATATGTTGAAACCCTACCATAGGTCCCCTGATTCCTCTCCTCCAGATTCTCCCTCTGTGGCAGTGAATGTCAGGACCTGTGAACAGCCTGGTGCGGACGAAGTCTTCAGTTCTCTTACTGACCCGCAACAGACTGTTCCAGAGCCTGAAGGTATCCATGCAGACTTTGACTTGTCATGTAGCCTATCCAACTTTCAGTATAATTCAGTGGCTTTGAGGGAATTACCATCTAAACTATGTCACCTTCCCTCTGATCAAGCGAACCAACTAATCTCTGTTTTATCTTAGTCTCGCAGTGTGTTCCGTGATACTCCAGGGCTCACTTCTTTGGCCGGGCACGACATCGACTTAGGGGATGCAACTCCCATTAAACTATCCCCCTACCGTGTCTCACCACAACGCAGGAGTATACTGCAGTTCGAGCTTGACTTAATTTTTTCAAACCAGCTGATCACAAGGGCCTTAAGCCAGTGGAGTAGTCCGGTCATACTTGTGCCAAAGCCAGACGGGAGCCATAGGTTATGTATAGACTATAGGCAAGTCAATGCTGTCACAAAGAACGATACCTACCCACTGCCACGGATCAAAGATTGTATTTACCAGGTTGGCCTCATACCGCAGTAGGTTTAATTTAATGAGAGGATTTTGGCAATTAGCTCTCCCTTGTAGCGAGTTAAATATCATGCTTTTGTAGTGCGCTTTCAAGCCTTCAGCTGTGAGATAATGCCTTGCAGTTCGAATAACGCTCCAGCTACGTTCCGGCTATGTTCTGATGTGGTACCTGGAGACGTTGCCTACTTTGGGTGATATCCTTATTATATCTTCATTATAATCTTGCTGTTGCCAATCTGGTGGTGAATCTATTTATGTATTATGTTTAATATTATGTACTATACTCCTTAAACTCTTTTCTAGGGGGGAGGTCTGACATACGGAGCCCTGTATGTTAATTTAAGAGTTAGAATTAGAGTTGAAGGAGCCAAACTACCCAAACGGTGAAGCAGACTAGCGAACGAGCGAGTGGAACCAGCTCGCCCGCATACCTGCAAACTACCTCGATGACCGATGCTATGACGTATGATCGACGCCAGGAGCTGTGAGTGGACCAGGCACCTGTTATGCGACTCGAGGAGCTATGATTGGAGCAGGCATCACCCCCCGCCTCCTGATTCGTTCCTACACCATCATTGTTTGGTATATAAGACCCGAGTTGTGGGCATTCAAATCAGTCTCATTTGGAGTTGGGGAAGGTGAACTTGCAGCTGGAGGAAGACGGGGTGAAGTATTATAATGGGATTGTGACTGTCAGTCAGATTATATAAATGTGTGTTAAGTGTGTTCGGTGTAAACACTTACGTTATGTTGGTTAGTGAGATGTGTGATTGGGAATTAACGTGAACGCTACTATTATGTGTTTAACTATTTGATTGCGAATTAACGTTAACGCTACTATTATGTACGTAACTATTTGATTGGGAATTAACGTTAACGCTATTATTATGTACTTAACTATTTTAGTTGCCTAACTTGTGGACTAAAGCAACTCTTTAAGTAATTGGGTTATGATGAAAGTAATACTATTGTTTTATATTAATACTTACGAGTTCTTTCATTTTCTTTGAATTAAGCTTACATTGCTTAACGGTGCTTAGTACGGTGATGCTATTGTCTCGTATTAGTAATATCGCCTTAGACTAACATGGCTGTGTTAATATTACTTCTAGTGATTTCCTAAGCTGAAGAAAATTCTTTTGCTTCAAAATATTATATTTTGCTTTTCATATTATTTGAGTGAGACCTGAATCGAATCTATGAAACGATCCTGTAACTTTATTTACTCCTAATCAAACTTCAATGTTACGTGGTTAAGAAATACATTAAACTAATTATTAAATATATATCTAACTTTTTATGTGACTTTGATATTAATCCTGATGATAATAATAATATAATACTATTAACGTAAGACTAGAACCAAGAATAAGTACATTAAATATAAATAAAAGGACATATAAGAAAACTATCTATTCATTTCAAAAAGGGTAAGAGACAGAAATATTCTTACTTTAATATTTATCTTCCAAGACTTTTTATAGAATTAATAGTCCTTCTTTAGATATAACTTATTCGGTTCATAACCATAGCCTACTAAGCTTCGGTTAAATAATATTTTTTTATAAATACTACATGACTTTAATTAGTTTCAGTATTTTTCATAATTAAAGAGTATCCGTCAATAAAGGATACTAAGTCCGAAGATCCAAAAGGAAAGGAAGCAACAACAGGAAATTATTTTATTAGATTTTACTTTTGTTTTGCCTTCAGCTGACTGATACCTTAATATATATCTCTGTGCTATCTAGATTCATCAAGTTAACCACTTGAGGATCAAGATACGTAACAATATATATATATATATATTGAGAATATATCACAAATACACGTGAGCCACTAAATGATAAAGCGTCGGCTATCATCCTGATGGTCGATGGTTCGATCCCCACATATATATATATATATATATATATATATATATATATATATATTATATATATATATATATACAGTATATATATATATACTATGTAGTAGTTTATTTCTAAACCTGCAAATTTAGTGTAGCTGAAAAAAAGAAAATATATATACTGTATATAGTTGAACAAAAATATACAAAAGTCATTAGTGGTATATGCGCTATAGTGTGTCAGTACAGTATACCCCCCAGAACTACAATAGCTTCACCAGAATCAAAGCAACGTCATCACCTGCGGCAAGAGGAGGCAGCAGCGAGGAACAGTGTCTTTATATATCATACTTTAGTCCAGGATTAGTTGTGTCAATAGTATGATAGTTTGGTTGAACTCGAGCACCTGTTAACAATATCGAGCACCTGTTAACAATATCTGGTCCGACGTATTGTGGGAAACCATGATTAAGATGCTGGGTTCAAGGAGTTACTAAATAGCATAGAGTACAGAAGGATAGAGAGGAAAGAAGGACGCTACAAATCTGAAAATAGTGCCGCACGTTCGAGAGATGGCAGCACGGTCGCGAAGGAAAATGGGAGGGTCCCCATTAATTCGTAATAATCCCTACCTTGTACTAATAACGCTATTAATAATCAATTCTATGTTATCCAGAGACTCTATAGACATGACAGAGTTAATAGACATAAGTAGAGGCTACTGTAAAGGCCAGATCATCGTGAATTTGTCGTCATTATGAGGAGGTTCACAGCCACTTCTCTTCTACCCCCACCATTGTTGGTGTGAGAGTGGGGAGTTACCAACGTCAAACATGATGGGACAAAATATCCCTAGGTGTCATAAGTATAACCTATGAACGAATTTCGTGAAATGTCTTGTTTAGTGCAACTTTATTTATCAGCATCTACATAACATGTAACTAATATTATATATTCAAAAATACATTGTAATTCTTGTTGTGTTGCTTGTAGTCATACAGCTTACATCATATATAAGTATTCTTTATATTGTATATGTATTCCTAATATTTTCCTCTTGCTTTTATATATCTAATTTATTTTAAATAATTTACAAGTGTTTTACCAACATTAATGCACTCTTAAAGACGTTCCCTCTTTAATCTATTGCCCCCTCATTGTGCAGAATGTCCCTAAACTTTGGAAATACTGCAGACAAGCCAATCACACAGATAACAAGGAGTATCTAATAAGGAAAAACGACTAAGGTGCTTTAGTTATATGCCCTACAACAGTGCTACCACCAAATCCCTAGGACGCGCGGCAAAATAACCGTGTGACGTCACGCTTTCAGCTCTATCCTTCTGTATTCTATACTAAATATCTTAGGGCGCAGCCTGTACAGTACACCTTGAGAGAGCAAATGGTCCTAAAATCGACTGGGGAGGCTACGTTACGAACAGAGTGCAAGAATATGGTGTATAAGGTTTTATTGACCATAGAACAAAATAGAGCAACAATGTATATTTAGGTTTACAGTTAGCGGAGTTAAATACAATTTAATGATACAAGCTGAATTATTGTTATAGTTCTCAAATGGCACTCAAAAAATAATGATATATATACAATTCTGGAGATGGGTTGAACCTGCACAATACAATAATGTAAATACGATGCGTGAGGAGTAGGAGGGACCAAATTCCGTTAGATAATCAGTCGTCTCTTATATATAAATTCACGTAAGGCTTCGTACATTGTCAATGAAGCAACTTGATTGAGCCCGAGAACTTTCAGTCTTCTACTATACTTCTCACTTCTCAGCTTGTTCTTCCTCTGTCCAATTACTCTTCTTTCCTATTTTACTCCAGCCATCTGGTCTGGTCGTACAGTATACATTGGGAAAACAAAGCGACCCCTAAAGAGTCGGATTGCGGAACACCTTGGTCGCTCAGCTCGTACTGGTTCATGAATCACTGAATCGCCTTTGTCTGCCATTAGAGAGCATTCTTTAACACTCAACGAGCGGCTAGGTTAATAACTTCTACTACCTGCCAAGCGGGCATATTTACCCTAAACGAGCTTCATTCCATGTTCTTTTTCATGCATGCCAGAGCGTAATACAATTATGTATCCGTGAAAGGGCGTTAATTGAGCTTTTCAATGACACCTGAACCATCCTTCTATGATCACGGGTTGTCTTGCAACGATCGTGCAACACGAAGGAAAAATCCCTAAAATACGGTAATTTCCTGACATATTTCCCTGTCTAGGGAGGCAATGGGTGTGGATGTGTGAGGAGGTGGGGCCAGTCGCGGTGCGGGAGCCGTGCCGAACGGTCAGAGTCAACCTATGCTCCTCCCACCGCTCGGACTCTCTCTCAGAGCCAATTATGTGCTCAACATCGCATACGACTTGAGGCGGGCCCCGCTCTTTAGGTCTGGGTTCTCTTGACCGCCTTAAGTCGGGCCCCGCCAAAGAGGGGTTAAACAGTGATCACCCATTTTCGGCCGCTATGTTTTCTCAGTTCTTGTTAAGAGTCCGTGGGAGCATGATCTGGCTATAATGGAGTCTATTCACTTTCCTCCATAAGCCCAAGATCGGTATTCACCAGTCTTCAGCACAGCTGTTGTGTTTTTGGGTACTAAGGTGTGTAATTTGTGTTTTACTTCTTATTCTCCTAACAAAATATTTTGTTATAATAATTTTCAATTAATCGTAAATGTATCCCCCTCCCTTCTACTTCACTTAGGATCTAGTGTATCCCCATTTTATTCATACAATTATTAACTTGTTTTGTCTCTAATAATTATGCGGATAAATTTACACCTTCACAACCCCTGATTTGTCGCTATTCTGTTGCTCCTAATAGGTTAATATTATTCGTAGTAGACTTAGTATGGTTCGATGATGCTCAGAAATGTATATTTAACTTTAAATAGATACATTAAAGTATTAAAAACCTTCAGTAAAGTGAGACGCATCCGCCGCGGTTTGACGACTGTTCCCCCGAAATTTCCGTTTTCTGTAAACCCATTTCCTTACGACGCACGATCTTGGTGTATTTCGCTCTCCCGCAGTACTTTTTAGTGATTTTATGTCTTCTACATAATTTTTTAGAGCAGCGGGGGTCTGGGGGCGGCAGCGCCCGGGTTGGGTTAGTTTATTAGGTTAGGTTAATGACAATATTGTCATCAGAGGAGGCGGGTGATTGGTTTGTTTACGTTACGCGGCGTCCACCGTGGTCCACGAATGTCTGCCTCGCCGACTCTCATTTTCAATGGAAGCATTGGTAAAAGTTTATCACCAACCATTTACGAGTTTTTCAGGTAATTTGTTGTTGTTTTTTATTTTTATTTGATATACAGTGTTGTTTAATACCGAGGACCGTCGCATTTTAGTATTTTCAACATTAGCCTAACCGAACTGTCTCGCCGACGGTCTAAACCCAGCTCACGTTCCCTGTTTATCGGTGCGCGACGGTCTAAACCCAGCTCACGTTCCCTGTTTATGGGTTCGCGACGGTCTAGACCCAGCTCACTTTCCCTGTGTTATGGGTGAACAATCCAACAGTTTCTTGTAATTCACTTATAGTGATTTTGCGAAGGTAATTACATGTACACCAACAAAGTATCGTTCATGAAAGTGATAAAACACTGATAATCATCATGGGGCCCGTAACTGGTTGGTCATACATTAATACCGAAGCATTGATCTAACATGACATATTACTTAAATTGAGGGCTGCTTTCCTCAGACTCCCACAATTCGAACATCAGTAGGGCTTCCTGAATATGGTAAGACTAAAAAAAACTTTGTTTCGAAAGGAAAATAATGACAAATTAGGGGTTGTATAAGTAGATTTACCATTTTCGCCCCATTTCAGTACATTTTAAGACCTTTCGTACCATTTAGGTGGCGATTTTTTCCCTGGCGAGCGATAGCGACCCTGTTATTTAAGAGGAACCGGCCTTCGGCCGGGAAATTTTTCTACCGAAATATTTACAAATTTATCTTATATGGGGCTCAAGGGGGTGTAATTTTAAGTTTGATGGAGGTCTAGTGAACATACAAAAACATCCCCTTAACCCCTTCTGTACCGGCGACGTCATTTTCATTTTATTTTAGCTCTATTTAGACGATTTTGTGCGGCTTAAGAAGGATCTGTGGTAGTGAAAAGGGTTAAGTGAGATAGTTCGAAGACTGTTAACTGCTGGAGGCTCTTTTTAAGCTCAATCAAATTGTCTAATAGTAGCCAGAATAAAGTTAAAAGGACGGTTCGATAGTGAAAGGGTTAAGGGTATAATTGCGTATAAAACAAAACGGTATACAACAAAAATTAAATTAAATGAAGCACTGAACTGTTCACTCAGGTTTTCAAAGTTTACTGAAACAACGAAGCCACAGCAAAACCCCACGTCTGCTCATATTTCTGTCTCGTGAAGCAATGAACCCACACACAAACAGGGTTACCAAATCAAGAACGCCAGACAGTAAATAAATGCCGAATTTCGCTAGAATAATGGCACAATCTCTACCTTTTCGCTCTAAAATGGCTCAGGCTACAGAATATCGCTAGAATAATGGCACAATCTCTACCATGTCGCTCTAAAATGGCTCAGACTACAGAATATCGCTAGAATTCATGTCGCTAGATATAAAATGTGCCTCTAGATCGAAGTATACACCTAGATCTAGCGGGAAAGTAGCTAAATTGGCAACACTGCTCATATCAACATCAATTCTGTACACCAATGTCTTCAAGCAGAATCCCCTACTCTCCTTTTTTTGACAGAGACTCAAGTAACATCCACATCTGACACATCTAGATTTAATTTTCCAGGTTATCAACTGCTCCAAAATTTCAGACCTAAAGGAGGTGTATGTTGCTTCGCAAAATCTGAAATTGCCCTGGAGGAGGTTACTAGTTTCAATTGTCCCTATTTTGATTATTCTATATACAAATTAATTTCTGCTGGTAAATTTAAATACATATGTTGCATCTACCGTTCCCCAAATACTCCTCCAGAGCAAAGTCTTTTTGATTCTCTGTCCTCACAACTCAGTGTCCTCAACTTAAATGCTTCTTCTGAAATCACTGTGTTGGGTGATTTTAATGTCCATAATGTTGAATGGCTCACTTATTCAGCCAGGACTGATGATGCTGGTCTTGAATGTGAGCTATTTGCAGACTCATTTAATCTCACTCAACTAGTCAACCAACCCATCCGTGTACCAGATAATCCTAATCATAATTCCCACCTACTGGACTTATTTTTAACAACCAATTCAGAAAATTATGATGTTGCAGTGAGGTCCCCGCTTGGATCTTCTGATCACTGTCTGATACAGGCCACCTGTCTATCAGCTACCACACCTTCCCACTCTGAACCTGTTTTGGTGACTAAATGGCATTACGATAGGGCAGACTGGGAGGGTCTTCAAGGTTTCTTTGTTGATATTCCCTGGACCTCTTTCTTTTCTAATGATGCACACTCCACCTTGAGCCACATACAAGATTTTGTAAAAATTGGAATGGAAACTTTTATTCCTTATCAAAAGTACAGTAAAAGATCTAATTCACCTAAATGGTTTGACCATAATTGTGCTAGAGTAACTGAACAAAAAGCAATAGCCTACAATGCATACACAAGATCAAAAACACATGAAGCCTTTAATTACTTTAGAAACATCAGAAATCATGCCAAAACTGTATTAAACCTAACTAAATCAAACTTTCTCCACAAGCAGGCAAATAAACTTCTAAATAATCCAAATGATAACAAAATATTTTGGTCTACTCTTAACTCATTTAATTCCAACTTCACTACCGCTTCATCCATTCCACCATTAAAATCTCCGACTGGCAATCTTGTAAGTGACCCACGAGGTAAAGCTAACCTTCTTGCGGATATTTTCTCCACCAACTCAACCTTAGATCAAATAAATCAAGATGTCCCTGTACTTAATTTTAATTCGCCTGAAATTCCCTCACTTAAGATCCACACCAGACATGTCAAAACTATTTTGCAGAATCTCTCAGTAGATAAGGCTCCTGGTCCAGATGAAATTCCTCCAATAGTACTTAAGAATTGCTCCTTGGTGCTCGCTCCTGTATTGGCAAAATGTTTCCGTCTGTGTACTCATACCTCATGCTTCCCAGTACCCTGGAAAGAAGCAAACATCCATCCAGTTCCTAAAAAAGGTGCCTCTTCAGATCCATCAAACTACAGACCAATAGCTATAACTTCCACTCTTGGTAAAGTCTTTGAAATTATATTAAATAATCACATAATTAAGCATCTTGAGAATAATAAATTAATCAGTGATAGGCAATATGGTTTTAGACGATGTCGATCAACTGCAGACATGCTTTGCCTTCTTACACATCAAATCAACCAAGCTACAGACCAACATGGTGAAACACATACAATAGCACTGGATATATCAAAGGCATTTGATAGAGTCTGGCATCAATCCTTATTGTCGAAGATGTCACACTACGGCCTTGCATCATTAGTTCCACTAATTTCTTCTTATCTTCATAACAGAAAAATATGTGTAATGGTAGATGGCCTTTATTCTCAATTTCACTCAATAAATGCTGGTGTTCCCCAGGGATCAGTTTTGGCCCCAATTCTGTTCCTCATTCATATCAATGATCTCATATCTACCACTCATAATCCAATACATTCCTACGCAGATGACTCAACACTCCACAGTTCCTTCACATTTACCAATTCTTTCACCCAACCCGATCATATAAATTCAAAAATAAACACTGCAATTTCTCTGAACCAGGACCTTTCTAGAATTAATGGATGGGGACAAAAGAATCTAGTTTCCTTTAATGCACAGAAAACCAAGTACATTCAATTTTCTAACCGACAGAATCTCACTGACTCCCATATATTTTTTAATGATGTAAATATTCCCACTTCCCCTAGTATTGACATTCTCGGTGTAACATTAACTACTAACTTGAGCTGGACACATTATGTTAGAGGCATTGCTAAGAATGCCTCTAAAAAACTGGGACTCCTGTACAGAGTTCGAGAATTCTTCATTGACGAGCAGTTGGCCGTGATATATAAAAGTCATGTGCGTTCTCAGATGGATTACTGTTCACCTCTGTGGGGTGGAAGTGGAGTGGTTGCATTGAGGCAGTTGGACAAAATTCAAAATAAAGCTATTAGATTAATCAATAACCCTGCAATCACACAGGACCTTCCTACATTATCCATACGAAGAAACGTTGCATCCCTTGCATTATTCTACAGATATTTTCACAGCAATTGTTCCGAGGAACTTGCTTCAATTGTGCCGCCTCTCCACATCTTTCCCCGTAGAACTAGGGCAGCTGAGAGCGCCCATGAATTTACACTTTCTCCTCCACAATGCAGAACTTCTGCTTATCAGAATTAATTTATCCCCAGAGCTACTACTCTTTGGAATTCACTTCCCTCGAATTGCTTTCCACAAACTTACAATCTACAAATGTTTAAATCCAGTTGTTACAAACATTTTATGAATGGAGGATGCCTTTAGGCACATGGACCTTTTTGTTTTGTCTGTGTTTTTCCTTCCTCCGTTCATTGTCTCTTAAAAAAAACAAAAAAACAAAACGAAAATATACGGTTTCATTCATCCCAAACCGCTTACCCTGATCAAAGAATATATATTTATTACTGACATACACCAAGCCTTTATTAGCAACAATATCTCCTATAGTCTGTTTCTTTTCAGCTGACGATAAATTTAATCCCTCAGGGGCTAATTTTTCGATACTTAATGGAAAAATATGAAACTACTATGTTTCTAAGACCTTGTTTATATAATTAGCACCATATTTCACTACACAATCTTCAAAATAACTGACACAATTTTAATGGGAGCCTTGCAATTTACCGTCAGTTGAATTGAAACAGGCTATAGATATATTAGGAATTAAGGGGGGTGACCTGTTTTATTTTTTTCTCCTTTTTTTTCTTTCTGGGTAGTAGCCATTCGACCCCATTCAGCCTACTGTTTTAAGACGCATATCCTCATCCAGGTGTCGATTTACACCTGGCGAGCTATAGTGAGCCAGCATATTTTGTATTATGTTCTAGATAGCTGACTTAATTTGTACATTTTTCGGTAGAAAAATTTCTCCGGCGAAGCCGGATTTCTCCATACAATGATGTCTCGCCAGGAAAAATCGATACCTGAATAGGGAGAAACATCTTAAAACAGTAGGCTGAATGGGTCCGAATGGATAAAACCCAGAGAGAAAAAGCAGGTCGGTCCCCTTAAACCAGAGACCACAGAATTACTAACAGTGTGTTATGGCCAGTCAGTCGCACCTCCATATTTCCAAACTGCTCATCTAGGTTGTAAGACGTAAAGAATCGTGGACTGGTTGAACCTCCGTGTGCCTGGCTTCGAGTCCCTACACTATAATAAGAGATTGGTCAGCTTCCGCCATATTGGTACCATTGATGGTATTAGCCTCTCTCTTTGCATTCATAAAACAATAACATACATTCAGCAATAACTGTACTGGATATAAAATATTATCTATGGATCTAAAAGTCGAAATTACCTTTCCTTGGTAAATATCGCCCTAAAATTGCACCCAAATATATAGATGTCCGTTCTCTGTAACCCCAGGATCTCCAACCGGCCTCCCTTCCTCCCTGCCTGTCTGACTGCCTCCCTCCCTGCCTTCCTGACTGTCTGACTGCCTCCCTGCCTTCCTAACTGTCTGACTGCCTCCCTGCCTTCCTCCCCACCTCCCTCCTTGCTTCCCTGCCTGCTTCCCTGCCTCCCTCCCTGCCTCCCTGCCTGACTCCCTGCCTTTCTCCATGACTGTCTGCTTGCCTCTGAGATCATACATATGGAGGAGCCGCTCTCACAGGCCCTGCGGTGTGTGAGGCCCTGATCTGCTACAGGGTTTTGCATCTCACAGCCAGGGCCTCCTTCTCTTGTAGACTTCAGAACGCATTGGATTAAGTATTTTTGTTTGTTTATTCGTAGTTGTTTTTGTTTTATTTTTATGTGATTTTGATGTCTAATATGGCTATATTAAGTTTTCATTCTTGTTGTTTATATTTGGTTTTAATTTAATTTGTAATATGATTTGAGTTTTACTGGTTGATTCTCCTCTTTTCTACTTGTGAAATTATTGGTGTGTGTATTTTTCCGTGGGTATGTGTGTTGTTTGTTTAGTTACATACATGCTTGTCGTCCGTACTTTCACACGTAATAATTTAATTCTGTCGTGCCATATTTTATGATATTGTCTTTTATCTCACAACCTGGTCCTCCTTTCTTTTCTATTCCTGAATGTCCATCGGCCATATTGACAATCAGCACCAACGGAGAGGGCTAGCTATTATTAATTTTTAATTTATATGACAGGTTTATTGTGTGGTGGAGACGGTACTTTGAGTTTATATCCTTATACCAATGATTATATGTGTCACTTGGTAGCTATGGGTTGGATTTTAGGCCAACGTCTTCCCTTCTGTTCGAATGGTATTATATTGTTTATTGTATATTGTGTCAGTATACTGTGAACAACATTTGATTATATGATTATATATCTCTCAGGGCCTCTCTCTGTACTCTTATGCTTCCGAACGAATGGAATTATATTGTATTTTTATATGTGTGGTGCATATTTTGTTTTATGTTTTATTAATTTTGGACAGGAGGTGCGTGGTCATATTGCTGATGACTATACTCTAAGCTGCTACTTGACTTTGCATCTCACAGACGTACTGTATATATCTGTCCTAACGAGAGAGAGAGAGAGAGAGAGATGGGGGGGGGGGGATTTCAGCATTCTTGGTCAAAATATCTACATTATTATATTGTTGCAATATTGACTGTTATCTATCTATATTGATGTTCGTGTATATATTTTGATATATGATTTTTCGTCTGACAGGTCCTCTTCTATTTTCGCTTCACCTCGTAACGTATGATATTATAAGAACATAGGAACATAAGAAAATGGGAGTCTGCAGAGAGCCGATTGGCCTAAGCAAGGCAGATCCCTGTCCCACACAACCCCAATTCAATTACAAAGCCCAATTATACGCTCAACACTCTAATACCCTGAGGATCATCTTACCAAAACGGTTAGAGATTAACGCAGGATTATGGGGGTCTGCAGAGTGCTGATTGGCCCAACCCCGCTGATTCCCCTTCACACCCAACCCTTCTCGTCCATATGCTTATCCAATTTTATCTTAAAGCTCCCTACCGTTTTAGATCCCACTATAGCACTTGGTAGTCCATTCGACCCATCTACAACTCTGTTACCAAACCAATATTTGCCTATATCTTTTCTGAAACGAAATTTATCTAATTTGAAACCATTGGTACGTTCTTTCGCTATCACTGAGCTTTAGTACATTTGTCATGTCCCCTTTGTTAATCCCACTAACCCACTTGAACACCTCTATCATATCCCCTCTAACTCTGCGTCTCTCTACCGAATGTAAACCTAATTTCTTCAATCTTTCTTCATACGGAAGATTTCTAATATTATGGATAATTTTTGTCATTCTACGCTGTACTCTCTCCAATGAATCTATGTCCATTCTGTAATAAGAACACCAAAATTGGACAGCATAATCCATATGGGTTCTCACTAATGACAAGTAAAGTATTAAGATAACATCAGCAGTTCTGTTACTCACACTCCTAGAGATTAACCCGAGAATCCTGTTTGCCTTATTACGAACGCTTATACACCGTTTTCTAGGCTTCAAATCATTGCTAACAAACACACCTAGATCTTTCTCGCAGTCTGAATTTTCTAATTCTAAATTAGCTAGTTTATATTAAACATTTGTTTGCATCTTCTATCTATCTATCTATTGCCTGACGCCGTGATCCCCGAAGGGGTGGCCACGAACGAACCGCCCCCATGCACCTCTGTCCCCAGTCAGTCGACGCCCCTCCCCCCAACCAGCACCGCCTTCGTTCATGTAGTTCCTCACTCCATCCTTCCACCTCATATTCGGTCTACTTCTCCCCCTCTGTCCCTCCACCTCGCTCTCGTACACCCTCTTAGTCATTCTCTCGCTTTCCATACGTTCCATATGGCCGAACCATCTCAAGTTGTTTCTTTTCACACTTTCCAGCACATCTACCTCCACACCACACCTCCTTCTTACTTCCTCATTAGTCTGTCTATCCCTCCATGTAACTCCGCACGCACTCCTTAAGTAATTCATTTCCACTGCTCACTCTTGGTCTGAGTCTCTCAACCAACGTCCATGCTTCGCTTCCGTAAGTCAGTGTCGGGATTACCACACTGTCATGCAAGGACTTCTTCACTTCCATACTGACCACCCTATTTCTTGTTACTGCTTTTAGCGTTCCTACAACCCTCTTCCCCTGTTGTACCCTCTCCCGCACCTCTTCATCCATAGTCCCATCTTTACTCAACACACTGCCCAGATACTTAAAAGAGTTGACTATCTCCATAGCCTGACCGTTCAGCTTCACCTCACACTCTGTGACTTCACCCCTTTCGAAGACCATAACCTTGCTCTTCCCCGTATTTACCTTCAAATTCCGTTTTTCGCACACTGTTCCAAACTCATTTACCAGACCCTGCAACTCCCATTCATTATCACTCATCAGAACTGTATCATCCGCAAACAGCAGTATAGGTAGCTTCCACTCAATTCCCTCCCTTTTCAGCGATACACCAACATCCACTGCTCTTGATAGTATTTCTTTCATAACTCCATCCATATATACAGTAAACAACCACGGGGACATCACACACCCCTGCTTCAAACCAACATTCAGGTCAAAGAACTCGCTCTGCTCACTCTCCACACGTACTGCCGCCTTTGCACCCTCATACATGCTCTTCACTGCTTTCAGCAACTTGCCCTCTACTCCGTATATTCTAAGTACTTTCCACAAACCTTCTCTATCCACTCTGTCATAGGCCTTCTCCAAGTCCATAAAGGCAACATACACCTTTTGTTTCTTCTCCAGATACTTCTCCACAACACAATTCAGGGTAAAAATCTGATCTACACATCCTCTTCCCTTCCTAAAACCTCCCTGCTCGTCGCCTATCCATTTCTCCGTTCTCACTCTCACTCTCTCAATCACTACCCTACTGTATACCTTCCCTACTACGCTTAGAAGACATATTCCTCGGTGGTTACCACACACTCCTCTTTCCCCTTTGCCCTTATATAGGGGGACTATTATGCCAGTCTTCCAGTCATCGGGTGCACTCCCCTTCTCCCATGCTAGTTTGCACATTTTCCATACCCATTCTATCACTATCTCACCACCATACCTCAACATTTCCCCACACTCCATCTGTTCCTGGTGCTTTCCCCAACTTCACTCTGTTCATGGCTTCCCACACTTCTGACCTCCTGATCCCCACCTCCTCCTCCACTACTTCTCTTCTTCTCCCTCCCATACCATATCCAGCTATGTTTGCTGGCTCTTCATTCCTTTCATTTAGCAACTCACTGAAGTACTCCCTCCATCTTTCGACTCTCTCTTGCTTCTCGGCTAGCATTCTCCCATTCTTATCTTTCACACCCTTACTGTTTCCCTTGCTACCTTCCCTAACTTTCTTGACTTCTTTCCAGAACAGTTTCTTACTCTCCCTCCATTTTACACTCAGATTCCTTCCAAATTCCTCATCTACTCTTCTCTTACTTTCCTTCACTACTCTCTTCACCACCCTCTTACTCTCCACGTACCTCGCTCGTTTCTGTCTCTCGGAATCTTCATTCCCTCTACTACCCAACCACTCTCTATATGCTTTCTTCTTTTCTTCCACAGCTATTCTTACCTCTTCTGTCCACCATGCTGTACCTTTCACTTCCCTCCCTCTTCTCCTCACTCCACACACCTCCTCACATGCTGCACAGATCTCATCCTTAAACACCCTGCTCATCTCCTCCACTTCCTCCATAACTTCCAGGTCGAACCCTCCTAGTCGTCTTTCCACTGCTCTCCTGTACTCCTCCCTGACTTCCTCCTCCTGCAACCTCTCCACCCTCCTCACCATTCCACCCTCCTCTCGCCTCCCTCCCGCTCTCCTCACCAACTTCTTTTGTATCCTAACCTTAGCTACCACTACATAATGATCAGACAGACCCCCTCCAATACCCCTATACACCCTAGCATCTTCCCTATCTTTAATACCTTGCATTTGTCAATGTTAAACTTCATCTGCCAATTTACTGACCGTTCATGTAATTTATTATATTCTATATTTATTTGCGAGGCGTTTTCTTTGTTATTAATGTAATACATTTTGGAGAGGAGATGCGAGGTCTTAGCTTATAGATAATAACCAGCATAATCTAGGTTCTACTCCTAAACCATTCGTAGATCTTAGGATGTTACTATGAATAACTATTATATCAAACTTTGAAGACAAATAACGGATTATTGACCAGGAACTGTGTAGGACGTGCAGGCTTCAGGTGCTAAATATTTGCTAAGGGGCTTTGGCACATTCCTCTAGCTTCTCTCAGGGCACATAGCTGTGACTAAGTATACTATATACAATTGCATTTTGATAGATCGAGTTATAGCCAGGTGCCTTTAAGAGAGACATCACTCAAAAGGCTAAGCCTTGTTTTTTGTTGTATTATTATTATATATTTTTGTTTTTAACACATAAATTGTAATCAAAATTGTATTGTATACTAAAGTCTAAAATACAATATTTCAATCAATCAATCAATCTCTTGTATTTTTCATGTTTTTTCTTTTTCTTTTATGGAACACTTATGTTAACATATACTTGTATTGTCTCTCTTCTGTTCTCTCGCGAATTCTTTTCAATGAGATACGAATGGATGGTGAATCTACAAATATAATGTACAGTTATTAATATCAAGTATATCTGACAAAGACACGTGAGCTACTATTTTCACACCGTGGTGTAGCGGATTAAAGCATCGACATCGGATTTACACCAGTGAGGAACGGTGCACGGCCAACGCAGAAAAGGTCTCATCTACCAGTCACAATGTCAAACAGATTTGAGATATTGGTAGAGATGGAAGACGAACCAGAGGAGACCAGGCTTGTTGGGGATTCCATCCTACGAGGACAGGTCGAAGAGTTCTGCGACAGAGTTCCAAATCAACGAAAAAGATTTTGCATCCCAGGAGCTGGACTGGACGACATTGTGAAAGCCTTCGAAGATACCACAAAGGATGCAAATGAAAATACCCTTTTTGTCATCCATGCTGGTTCAAATGACGTCATGCGCACCTGATCCGAAGAGTTGATGGAGAAATATCGCAAGATGATCCAGAACTACAAAAACAAGTCAAGGAATATCATCATCTCAGGCATTCTCCCCAAGATCGACGCACCTGACAAATTCTACGACAAGGCCTTCAGCACAAATAGCCGACTAAAATATTTGTGTCTGAGGGAAGAAGTGGAATTCATCAACCTCTGGGACAACTTCTACAACCAGCCTACTCTGTTCCGCAAGGATGGCACTCATCTAAACCCTGTGGGTTCAGCACGCATGGGTCGTCTCCTACACGAAGCAGTCCGCAGCCATGGATCAAAAAACGCCATCCGAGAAGAAGCAGCAGTGACATAAATCATCCAACGCCAAGAAAAAAACAGAGGCAACCGAGGACCACCAGCGATAAGGACCGAAGACAGCGAGGACCGAGGACAGCCATGAACATAAATGTAGATCCGACAAGAACCAAAAATATTATTAAAGAGCGTTCCGTGAGTTCTAAAATAACAAATTTAAAGGTGTTCTATGCAAACGCTCGTAGCATGCGGAATAAATTTTCAGATTTAGAGGAGCTAGTGTTTACAGAAAATTATGATGTGATTGGCATAACAGAATCTTGGCTCAATACAGAAGATAGAGACTTTTTAGCAGAGTATTCACTTCCCGGTTATGTAATGTTTGAGAAAAGCCGAATAAATCGAAATGGAGGTGGCGTTTTACTTTATATCAAAGAAAGTCTTAACCCTACCCTCTTGTCAAAACCTCAAATTGTGAACGTCGACGCATCTTTTGTGCTAATAAAGAATAATAAAGGTACAAAAATAATACTTGCATTAATATACAGACCTCCAGCTCAATCAGTGCAAACTGACCGAGAAATTTACGAACAAATTGCAGATGTAAGTAACTCACAAGATACCGTAATTTTTGGCGACTTTAATTTACCTGTGACCAAGTGGGGCGATACTCTTACTTCACACACCGGACATGACTTGTATACGAACTTGCAAGAGAGTTCGCTTTATCAATTTGTTCGAACGCCAACCCGTGGTAATAACGTTCTTGACATTGTACTTGCAACAAAAGAAGAATTAATAGAGAATTTGAATGTTGGTGATGAATTCAGTAACAGCGACCATCGTACGATAACTTTCACTTTAAAGTTTACTAGTAATGAACCAAATAGTAGCATCGAAAAAGTCCCTAATTTCAAGAAAGCAAACTTCCATAAACTTAGAGTTATGTTTAAAGAAACTGACTGGAGCTTTTTAATTCACAATAACGACATAAATACATCTTGGAAGTTATTCGAAGCCACTTACCTAAAAGCAGTGCAAGACTGCATACCATCGAAAATACGGCGTCCAGGCCATAATAATAAGCCCAAATGGTGGAATAAAGATATTTCAAACTGCCTGCTTGCTAAAAAATTTGCTAATGATAGATTAAAATCCTCACAAAATGACGAAGAACGGCTGAAATTTGTAGAGCTACGACGCAAAGCCAAAAAGTTAATTAAGCAAAGTAAAAAGACCTTAGAGTTACATATTGCGAATCAAAGTAAAACAAACCCAAACGAATTCTATAGTTATATCAGAAAGAAAAAAGTAGTTACATCAACTGTTGGACCGTTAGTCGATGAAAATGGAGAATACACCAAAGACGAAGTACAAGTGAGTAATGCCCTCAATACCTTCTTTGCATCAGTTTTTACAACA
Organism: Paralithodes platypus; assembly: GCA_032716605.1. Taxonomy (NCBI): domain Eukaryota; kingdom Metazoa; phylum Arthropoda; class Malacostraca; order Decapoda; family Lithodidae; genus Paralithodes; species Paralithodes platypus. Next base: position 14,401,579 of record CM064502.1, on the reverse strand, counting down.
GAAGACCTCGGTGATATCCCTACACCATCGCCGATTCAGATTGATAATTCAGATGTTCTAAGCAATATCACCGTTACAGAGAGAGAAGTATTGAATTGTTTAGATAAACTCAAGGTAAATAAAACGCCTGGACCTGATACAATCTCGCCTAGAGTTCTAAAGGAAGCTAAGGATGAGCTCTCCAAACCACTGACATTACTATTCAATAAATCCTTGCAGTCTGGAACTATGCCCGATCAGTGGAAACTAGCCAACGTAACACCGATATTAAAAAAAGGCAGCAAATCCCTACCCAGTAACTATCGTCCAATTAGCTTAACCTCAGTTGTATGTAAAATGCTAGAAACGGTCATACGAGACAGACTCGTAAATCACTTAGAGGCAAATAACATACTTAAAGATACTCAACACGGCTTTCGTAAAAACGTTCCTGTTTAACAAACCTCTTAGACTTCTTCCACGATATCCTCAACCTCTACGATGAGAGTAAAGCTGTAGATATTATATACCTTGATTTTCAAAAGGCCTTTGACAAAGTTCCCCACAAACGTTTACTGCTAAAACTAAAAGCGCATGGAATACAAGACGGTGTGTTGAAATGGATAGAAAATTGGCTCAGCGACAGAAAGCAAAGAGTAGTCATAAACGGTAAGGCATCTAAATGGACCAATGTAAGTAGCGGGGTACCCCAGGGATCGGTACTAGGACCAATTATCTTTCTAATTTACATCAACGACATAGATGAGGGTCTCACCTGTACAATCTCAAAATTTGCTGACGATACAAAAATTGCAAATAGCGTACTCTCAAAAGAACAAGTTGACGATATGCAACACAATCTAGATAAATTGTCATGTTGGGCCCAAATTTGGCAAATGAGTTTCAATGCGGATAAATGTAAAGTACTACATATCGGATACCTAAATGAGAAAGCAAACTATTCGATGAATGGCACTCAGCTTAAGAATGTAAACAGAGAAACCGATCTGGGAGTAACAATATCGAGTAACCTAAAACCGAGTCAACAATGTTCAGAAGTTGTTAAGAAGGCAAACAAAATAATTGGCTTTATAGGCAGGTCATTTGAGCATAAATCCAAAGAAGTTATCCTAACCCTTTACAATTCCGTAGTCCGCCCTCTTCTGGAATACTGCGTTCAATCCTGGTGCCCTTATTACCAAAAAGATATAAACAAGCTAGAACGAGTTCAACGTAGAGTTACCAAAATGATACCTAGCCTAAAGAACAAACCATACGAAGAGCGTCTTAGAGAATTAAATCTATTTCCTTTAACCCAGCGCAGATTAAGAGGTGAGTTAATTCAAGTGTTCAAAATCATCAAAGGCATCGACAATATGAACTGTAGTAAGTACTTCACTATCGACCAATCTAATTACACGCGGGGAAACGGTTGCAAAATTATTGGTAAATCTTTTAACTCACACGAATCTAAGAATTTCTTCTTCAATCGAGTTGTCAACTTGTGGAATGGGCTTCCCCGAAACGTTATAGACTGCATCACCGTTGATTCATTTAAACTCCGCCTAGACAAATATCTCGCATCAAACCCGCGACTGACTGCGTTTGTAAATGAATAACTTTATTTTATCCCCCCCTCAGTTACTAACCCATCTGTCCCCTACTAACTTCCTAATCCTGCCACGGACATTAGTTCCAGGGCAGTAATTCCCTTTCCAATGTTCCCTTACCCACTCTAAACCACTGTTTGGACACTTGATCCTCAGTGTTTTGGAGGACAAGCAACCTAGAAGGGTCACTAGATCTGTTGTTGCTTGATTTCCTTTGTACTCCTTTGTACACTCGTCCTGACTTTCGGTGGTTCGAGTCCGACTGGGAGTATGAAAAATGTACTGTTGTTTTGTTGTTTTTCTAGATTTAACAGATTATATAAAAACATATTATGGGTGGTTAACTATTCAGTATGAGATATTTGTTAATCATAAATGCTTACAACCTCATATTATTATGGGCGGGTGCCCGACCCCGAAACGGGTTGAAATAGGGGAGCTATCCCCCCCCCCCCCCCCCCCCGCCAAAGGCGGCTTTCTAGGGCCTTTCCTAGCTGATGCTGAGAGGATTGGGTTCTAGTCATGTGGTGATGGGCTGGTCTATCAGAGTGAGAACTGAGCGATCTCTGCCATACCCATAGCTTACTCTGACTGTTCCTTTAACTTATATATTTTCTAGATCTCAAGTGACGGCGTCTTTTCCGTGGATTGACCTCCCAATCTACCAAGATTAGAAGCCAAAGCGTCACATTTTTCCCTTGCCCCTCAACTTTCTCTTCATAATTGCTGAGGGGCACAGGGCCCTGGGTGGGGCTTTGGTTTCCCGGGCGTTTCCGCACCCTCCTCAGCTCCCCGCCATGGAGTGGCTTCGGTCACCCAGGCTTTATTGTGGTCGGCAGGGAGGGTTCTGTGGGGGCGCTCGGTTATGGCCTTGGAATTGCTCGGGGCCTTGGGGCTGTTCGGCCAGGCAGCTTGGGGAACAACAACAACAACAACAACAACAACCTCATATTGTTTATTTCTCCAGGTAGAGGATTAGATAGTAATATAAAAAATAACATAGTTATATATCAAAGTGCATGCGCCAACCAAAATTATTTCAGAACATTCCTTTTTGTCAATATACAGCACGTCTTTCTTTTCGCTTTGCATTTTCCTCTGCAGTCTGAATGCGGAGTGAGGGCTGATGTGTCTGAAAAAATTCGTGTGATCTGGTAGAGAATTGCATCTCAGAGGTTCGGCTCTGTTCTCTTTGGAAGCCATGAAAGAATTAGCATCTGTGAATATTGATGATTAGGATGCGTCTCGTTTATACAGGTATATCTCACATTTTGTTTGCATTTTTGCCCTATAGGTGTATTTTTAGTTAAAAAAATGCGTTCTAGTCACCTCGATCAATAACTTAGTAGCCCACCTATAGGCATAAGAATGTGTTCCTATTTATTTTGTTTAAGAGGGTAGCTAGGGCTTGTTTTGTGGTCAATTAATTTATGTATTTATTTTATTGTAACCTCGCTAGATCTCCATCAAGCTTAACAATAACATCCACTAGACCCCCCTTCAAAATACATTTGTACATTTTTCAGTAAAAAACTGTCCCGGCCGAAGGCCGGTTTCTCCTAGAATTACAGGATCGGTATCGCTCGCCAGAAAACAAATCAACACCCAAATTGCACGCAATGCCTTTATATTGACAAATACATTTGGCGAAAGGTCTTAAAATCGCCAAACTAATGGAACGAACGCCTTTAAATCTCAAAGTTAATGGGACTAAAAATGAGGGAGAAAAAGCAACTACCTCTCCCTTATTAAGATCTCTTGTAGATTCCGTTCCGCAAAGATGCAAAGTAGTGATTGTATATGCGTTGTTTCTTCTGTTTTGGCTTTATATTTATCATGCTTGTTGTTCTCTTGTAATATCAGATGACGTGGTTTAGTCTGAATGGACTTCTCAAGCTATACTGCATGTGAAAATATCATGAATTTTGGACTCAGCTGCATCTTAAGGATACTGCATATGATTGTTTTCATTTGTTTTCCTATGTTGTCCTCATTCTGCAATTCATTCAGTGAAATCTTTGTGTGTGTGTGTTTTATGAGATTATGGTATCTGTCTCTGTGTGTGCAAGTGGTGCATGTGTGTTTATGCATGTGTGTGTGTCCGTGTGTGTAAATTACATATAACAAACAAAAGTACTCAGTCTATCACGTATCTCCATCATGCGAGAAAAGTTGAGCAATTGTCATCTTAATGTATCCAAATTGTTTTGAACTATGAAAAAGGACAATATGGTTGAATTCAGACAATTGGTTGATTGGGCTGAGTGGAGCTAAGCAGTGACACAATATTCCAAATGCGGACGAGCCAATTAATTATATAGTGTGCGTATAACATTTTCGGATATATATTCAAAAGATCTCCCAATGAAGCTAATAATTGTATTTAGTTTTTTCAACAACTTCAGCGTATTGTTGGGCAGGTTTTTTTATCGCTTGTTATAGTTACTCCAAAATCCGTTTCTTTATTTACTTTCCTTAGTTGAATTCCATTAATCAAATAGTTTGCGCTTTCATTTTTACTACCGATGTGAAGAAGTTTGCATTTATCTATATTGAAATTCAACTGCCATGTTTGAGACCAGTTTGATAGCTTGTCTAGATCATTCTGAATCCCTTGTATGTGCGATGGTGAGTTTACTTTGCAATGTTTGTGTAATCAGCAAATTTGGAGATTCTGCATGATAGCTCGGTATCCTGAATACAAATAAGAAATATAATTGGACCGAGAACTGAGCCTTGTGGTACACCGCTTGTAACATACTTAATTCTCGTATATATTGGCCGAGTTAGGCCAAGTGGTCAAATTGGCCAATGAAATATGTTGATATCCACTGTATGTAGACCAATTTATGTTTGATTTCGTTCATGCAAGTTTGAGATAACAGCATACTAACCCTTTCAAGATATAAGGAAGCGTTTCTTCTATTATTCTGGCTATTAATAGATTATTTTATTTAGTTTAGGAAGGAATTGTGAGAGCCAGAGGGTTATTGAGATCGATTTTACTCATTTAATTCCTTGAGAGCCTTTCATAGCTGAAGGAAATCGTCTAGCCAGAAGACAATGAAAACGCATCTTCGAAGACAGAAAGGTTAACCCCCTTTTGGGGGGAATTCATTACATGTATGTACCGGTATGTCAGTATGTCACACACTATCATGAAGATCTTTTTTTTTCTGCAAATATTCTTTTCCTTTTTCCTTTCCTTTTTGAGCGGCGGTATTTTAGGGGGACGGGAAGGGCAGCGAATGTTGGTAAAGACATTTATTATTTCTCTTCTATTACCAAATGAAGGAATTGACGAAGTTTCATCTAAATACGCCCATGAGTTTTCGAGAAATTCTGTTGACAGACAGACACACATACAGCGACGATCACATTATCTCAGCAACATATATTTGGCGGAGATTACAATGAGCCCCCACCCACCCCCAAACAAAAATAAGAAAAGTTGGGATTGGGCCTGAGTATAATTATAGATAGATAGACAGACAATGAGCCATTGTATAGACAAGCAGACCGGAAGACAGAGAGAGCAGACTCTGAGAGGGAAGGATAAAGAACCAATTAGTGAAGCAAGTTAGAGTGACAGGCTGGATGTCTTATTAGAACTCAAGTGTTGACAGCAGCACACGCTAGCCTTGACCCCTCTCCTAACGTCCTTCCTTCCTTCCTCATTCCTTCTCTCTTTCTCTTCCCACTTCATCTTTCTCCTCCTCATCCACGTTCTCCCCCTTCATTCTCCTCCACCTCCCTCTTCCTTCCCTTCCTCCTCCTCATTCCTTCCCTTCCTCCTCCTCATTCCTTCCGCTTCCTCCTTCCTCCCATCCCTCTGTCTCTTCCCACTTCATATTCCTCCTGCTCGTGTCCCTTCATTCTCCTTCTCCTATTCCCCCTTCTTCTTCCCTCTCTCCCCTCCCTGCCTCCTCCTCCTGCACCTCCCTCTTCCTTCCCTACTTGTTCCTCCTCCCCTCCATCTTCTTCCTCCTCTTCCCCTTCCTCCTTCCCTCTTTCTCTTCCCACTTCATCTTCCTCTCCTCCTCCTCCCCTTTCCTCTCCCCCCTCCCTGCCTCCTCCTCCTTCCCTTTCCTCTTCCCTCTCCCCCCTCCCAGCCTCCTCCTCCTTCCCTTCATCTTCTTCCTCTGCCCTCTCCCCCCTCCGTTCCTTCTCCTCCTCCCCCTTCATCTTCTTCCACCCCTTCCCCATCCTCTTCTTTCTTCTCCCCTTCCTACTCCTCCTCCCCTTTTCTTCTCCACCTCCTCCGCCTTCCTCTTCCTCCTCCCAGTATTCTCTGCAACCGGACCTAAGCCATGCTCCCCCCTATGCTCAGCCTTGTTCATCTCTCTCTCTCTCTCTCTCTCTCTCTCTCTTTATATATATATATATATATATATATATATATTATCTGTAATACTCACAAGCAGCTTTTTTCCCCCTTATATATTTGATCCCTCATCCCTGGCAAACCTGGTTGTCCACTTCTACATGAGCCTCCTTCCCCGGGACCTTTGATCACTGAGGGCAGTCGGACTAAAGACCCCATAGTAATAGCGATCGGTCACATTCATATATGGACACCGTCATTATAGAACAGTCGGACTAAAGACTCCATAGTAATAGCGATCGGTCACATTCATATATGGACACCGTCATTATAGAACAGTCGGACTAAAGACTCCATAGTAATAGCGATCGGTCACATTCATATATGGACACCGTCATTATAGAACAGTCGGACTAAAGACCCCATAGTAATAGCGATCGGTCACATTCATATATGGACACCGTCATTATAGAACAGTCGGACTAAAGACCCTATAGTAATAGCGATCGGTCACATTCATATATGGACACCGTCATTATAGAACAGTCGGACTAAAGACCCCATAGTAATAGCGATCTGTCACATTCATATATGGACACCGTCATTATAGGACAGTCGGACTAAAGACCCCATAGTAATAGCGATCGGTCACATTCATATATGGACACCGTCATTATAGAACAGTCGGACTAAAGACCCCATAGTAATAGCGATCGGTCACATTCATATATGGACACCGTCATTATAGAACAGTCGGACTAAAGACCCCATAGTAATAGCGATCGGTCACATTCATATATGGACACCGTCATTATAGAACAGTCGGACTAAAGACCCTAGTAATAGCGATCTGTCACATTCATATATGGACCCGTCATTATAGGACAGTCGGACCTAAAGACCCCATAGTAATAGCGATCGGTCACATTCATATATGGACACCGTCATTATAGAACAGTCGGACTAAAGACCCCATAGTAATAGCGATCGGTCACATTCATATATGGACACCGTCATTATAGAACAGTCGGACTAAAGACCCTATATAGTAATAGCGATCTGTCACATTCATATATGGACACCGTCATTATAGGACAGTCGGACTAAAGACCCATAGTAATAGCGATCGGTCACATTCATATATGGACACCGTCATTATAGAACAGTCGGACTAAAGACCCCATAGTAATAGCGATCGGTCACATTCATAATTATATGGACACCGTCATTATAGAACAGTCGGACTAAAGACCCTATAGTAATTGCGATCGGTCACATTCATATATGGACACCGTCATTATAGAACAGTCGGACTAAAGACCCTATAGTAATAGCGATCTGTCACATTCATATATGGACACCGTCATTATAGGACAGTCGGACTAAAGACCCCATAGTAATAGCGATCGGTCACATTCATATATGGACACCGTCATTATAGAACAGTCGGACTAAAGACTCCATAGTAATAGCGATCGGTCACATTCATATATGGACACCGTCATTATAGAACAGTCGGACTAAAGACCCTATAGTAATAGCGATCTGTCACATTCATATATGGACACCGTCATTATAGGACAGTCGGACTAAAGACCCCATAGTAATAGCGATCGGTCACATTCATATATGGACACCGTCATTATAGAACAGTCGGACTAAAGACCCCATAGTAATAGCGATCGGTCACATTCATAATTATATGGACACCGTCATTATAGAACAGTCGGACTAAAGACCCCATAGTAATAGCGATCGGTCACATTCATAATTATATGGACACCGTCATTATAGAACAGTCGGACTAAAGACCCTATAGTAATAGCGATCTGTCACATTCATATATGGACACCGTCATTATAGGACAGTCGGACTAAAGACCCCATAGTAATAGCGATCGGTCACATTCATATATGGACACCGTCATTATAGAACAGTCGGACTAAAGACCCCATAGTAATAGCGATCGGTCACATTCATAATTATATGGACACCGTCATTATAGAACAGTCGGACTAAAGACCCTATAGTAATTGCGATCGGTCACATTCATATATGGACACCGTCATTATAGAACAGTCGGACTAAAGACCCCATAGTAATAGCGATCGGTCACATTCATATATGGACACCGTCATTATAGAACAGTCGGACTAAAGACCCCATAGTAATAGCGATCTGTCACATTCATATATGGACACCGTCATTATAGAACAGTCGGACTAAAGACCCCATAGTAATAGCGATCGGTCACATTCATATATGGACACCGTCATTTATAGAACAGTCGGACTAAAGACCCCATAGTAATAGCGATCGGTCACATTCATATATGGACACCGTCATTATAGAACAGTCGGACTAAAGACCCTATAGTAATAGTGATCGGTCACATTCATATATGGACACCGTCATTATAGAACAGTCGGACTAAAGACCCCATAGTAATAGCGATCGGTCACATTCATATATGGACACCGTCATTATAGAACAGTCGGACTAAAGACCCCATAGTAATAGCGATCGGTCACATTCATATATGGACACCGTCATTATAGAACAGTCGGACTAAAGACCCTATAGTAATAGCGATCGGTCACATTCATATATGGACACCGTAAATAAGGGGGCCCACCTCGTTTTTGTTCTCTCTCCCTCTCTCTATGGGTTGTATCCATTCTGCCCCATTGAGCCTACTGTTTTAAGACATTTATCCCCATCCAGGAGTCAGCATATTTGAAAGAAAAAAACATTGACAGCAGGCTAAATTTGTACATTTTTCCATAGAAAAAAATTCTACGGCGAAGCCGGATTTCTTCTCCATTCAATGCTGGCTCGCTATCGCTCGCCACCTTGATGGGGATAAACGTCTTAAAACAGTAGACTGAATGGAGCCGAATGGATACAAGTCAGAGAAAGAGTGAAAAGGAGAGACAAAAGCGGGTCACCCCCAACCCTTGTCTAGCGGGGGTCTGTGGCCGTTTTGGGCCTTTTCAGGCCATTCTGACTGCTATATTAACCATCAGCATGAAAGGAACTGTATTGTGCCGAAAACTAGGCGGAAATCGCTACACAATGACAGACACCACATACAGCTACGTAGCACTCGTGGAGCCCTGACAGTGTTACCTCAAAGATGGAAGTTTAGCGGATTTTGCTACATTTTTCACTTTTAGCGAACTATTGGTCACACTGTCATCCTCCCGTGCGGTGGGGGAACTGGAGTTAGTGTGGGCCGGGAGGCCACAGATGTCGGACGTATGGTTCATTACTGTTCCACCCATTTTCACTCGATTTTTACCCATTTTTCACCTGTTTCTTGCCAGTTTCTTTAACTCGACTTATGTTGCGCGCCGCTCTTTAAGGGATTATCCAGACTATGTTATAATCATTTATACTCTACCAAACAGCAAAGATTCTTATATATCAATATCAATGGGCCTACATTATGTATATTAAGATCATATCGACTAGGAATTTAACATCTAATAAGAAGGTAAATATCAAGTATTATTAAATAATATTAAATAATATTAAGAAAATGGAGCATACATTTTATGCTCCATTTTGTTAATATTTTCAATACTATTTGTTGCTACAGTCCCAACAATCATATTTCAGTGCAAAGGCTTCATAGTGGCCTAGTAATCAAAATGAAGACATGGCAATTTACCGTCACCTAAGGCAATAAAATGCGCAAGAAGTGCGCTATCTGGGTTGTGCAAAATAAAAATAACTGACGGGGAATCTGCTCAAGTGGGCTTTTGGAGAATGTAAGGTGCCTAAGTGGACAGGGGTGGAGGGGGGGGGGGGGGGGGAGGGGGGCAAGAGGTCAGACCGGTAAGGAGATGGAAGGATTCGCATACATTAAGGGGAGATGGGTCGTTTTTCTGGTCCCCCCTTCTTCCTGATGGTTAGCCCCATTAGTTTTCAGATTTTAAGACGTTCGGCCCATTATTTGGGAGATTTTTAAACCTATTGTCCCATTTCTTTATCAATATCAAGAGTTCAAGACCTTTCGTGTCATTTAGGTGCCAATTTTTTTCCGGGCGAGCGATAGCGAGCCTGTAATTTTAAGAGAAATCGGCCTTCGGCCGGGACATTTTTCTATCGAAAAATGTACAAATAAATCTTGAAGAGGGGGTCTAGAGAGTGTTTTTTTTTTTAAAGCTTATAATTTCCCGAAACAACTGAGGGAAAGGGGGCTTGTGTGACACTCCCCCTGAGAGGGAGTGAGTGTGTGTCTGTATGTGTGTGTGTGAAGCTAGAAACTACTGATGGATTGAGCGAATTACCTGCTCACTTATTCAATCATGACCCTTTACCTTTGTCTTGTATTCCCTCTCCCTTCTCTTTCTCTCATATACTGTATAGACACAATTGACTGTATACTTATATATTTTGTTTATCCTTGTACTTATATCCAGCTATCTATTTATCTACTGTATCTATCTATCTATCTATCTATCTATATACAGTATATATATATATATATATATATATATATATATATATATATATACCCGGTATATATATATATGGAAGTTTAATCACAAATACGTGTGATCAAATTATGTAGTAAAACTCGCTAGGAAAAATGAAACACTGGAACACCAAGCCTTTGTCTATTGAATCTATTCTCTCAACAAATCTTCAGGGTAATATACAGTATATCCTATTACCCTGAAGATGTCTTGAGCGAAGAGAAAAGAGCTTGGTGTACCAATGTTTCATTTTCCCTAGCTAGTTTTACTATATATATTTATACTATGGGCTACCTATCTCGGGGGGGGGGGGGGTCGTTCTGTCCTCTCCCCCTGCGGGCTCTCCATCTAGACAAAATAGGGAGATGGGGAGGTGGGGGGGGGGAGGGGGGCTCCTCCCCACTTAAAACCTATTCAGGCACCCCCTTATTATGCATGCCAAATATGGGCTCTCCATCTTGAAAACTGAGGGAGTTGGGGGACCCCTTGAAATCTATTCTGGCACCCCCTTAGTATGCATGTCAAGTATGGGCACTCCATTTTTAAAACTGAGGGAGCAGTTCGTGAACAAACAGAGAGACTCACAGAAAGTGCCCTTTATATAGTAGATATATATATATATATATATATATATATATATATATATGATAATTACCACTTACCGAAAAGTCTAATTATTTCAAGTTTTGTTTCAATCAGTAACATAACTATAAACTTCACCCTAAAACAATATGAGCCACCTTAATCATGAGCATAAAACCCTATTCCGCCAGCGCCATAGTCGACAATTAGCCTCTCTTCTAGGTATCCTCTAGTGTTCTATTCTCTCATAACAGCATATCAATTATTTATTTTACCCTCTCCATCAACATCGTCCGACGTTCTCTCGAAATCCAATTTATACAACCTTTAATAACTTTATATTTTCTTTTCAGTCAAGCTACAACTAAAGGAGGACTTAATCGAATGTCCATAGCTAACAGAAATATTCACAATAGTTTCCCCTTCACCGAGATTAAGGCCAAGTCGAAAGGTTTACAAGATTAGAAACGCTTTGAAAGTAACGTATATAATTTGACTTATCCTGTTTGTTGAGAGATATTGACTGAACTGAAGTACATTTAACTCATTTAATCCGCTGTCTCAGAACCTGTATAGTATGCAATTATATTTCTTTCAGATTGCTGTAGGAAACAGTATCGCTTATACTGTTTGATTCATCCCTTTTCCATGTTAGATATTGAAATCTTATTTTATAAATTAACCTTTAAGCTGCTAATAAGCCTGAGACTGTTACAGAGAATCTGTGTAATCAGGGATTTCACGATATCCCTAGTGAATTCGTGAAATTAAATATTTAATTTCAAAATATTTTTGATACCATATCCTATATTTAGGATATCTTATAGTGGACAGGTTTGGTTAGGTTCAGTTTAACTAAACTACTATGTATCTTTCCGATCTCAATATTATAGGACGATACAAATTAATTCATATGATTAATTTCATTATTCTGGTTATTGAATGTAAGAAGTTTCATAACACAATAATAGTGTTTCACGGAGGACTTTTCGGTGAAATTTAAATAAAACTAGTTGTCTGGTAGGAGGAGCACTCTAAAGTATTACCGGTCAGTGTGAGGATAGGCCTACCGGTACCATCCCACCCAAAGAGACCCGGCTGTAAGAGACTAAAGCCACCATTTTCTTTGGACGCCATTTTGTAGACCCTATTGTAAGAGACTAAAGCCAGCATTTTCGTTGAACGCCATTTTGTAGACCCTATTGTAAGGGACTAAAGCCAGCATTTTCTTTGGACCCCCTTTTGGTACCATGATTCTCAAACAGCAGGGTTAAATATTTTTGATTGGTCAAAGAGAATTTATAAGCAAATTTATAACAATATCTAGCTATTGCCAGGCGGCAGGGTCCCTGAAGGTGTGGCCATAAATGAATCGCCCCTACGCACCTCTGTCCCCAGTAAGTGGATGCTCCCCATCCCATCCAGTACCGCTTTCACGCATATACATTCCTACGCAGATGACTCAACACTCCACAGTTCCTTCACATTTACCAATTCTTTCACCAAACCCGATCTTATAAATTCAAAAATAAACACTGCAATTTCTCTGAACCAGGACCTTTCTAGAATTAATGAATGGGGACAAGAGAATCTAGTTTCCTTTAATGCACAGAAAACCAAGTACATTCAATTTTCTAACCGACAGAATCTCACTGACTCCCATATATTTTTTAATGATGTAAATATTCCCACTTCCCCTAGTATTGACATTCTCGGTGTAACATTAACTACTAACTTGAGCTGGACACATTATGTTAGAAGCATTGCTAAGAATGCCTCTAAAAAACTGGGACTCCTGTACAGAGTTCGAGAATTCTTCACTGACGAGCAGTTGGCCGTAATATATAAAAGTCATGTGCGCTCTAAGATGGATTACTGTTCACCTCTGTGGGGTGGAAGTGGAGTGGTTGCATTGAGGCAGTTGGACAAAATTCAAAATAAAGCTATTAGATTAATCAATAACCCTGCAATCACACAGGACCTTCCTACATTAGCCATACGAAGAAACGTTGCATCCCTTGCATTATTCTACAGATATTTTCACAGCAATTGTTCCGAGGAACTTGCTTCAATTGTGCCGCCTCTCCACATCTTTCCCCGTAGAACTAGGGCAGCTGAGAGCGCCCATGAATTTACACTTTCTCCTCCACAATGCAGAACTTCTGCTTATCAGAATTCATTTATCCCCAGAGCTACTACTCTTTGGAATTCACTTCCCTCGAATTGCTTTCCACAAACTTACAATCAACAAATGTTTAAATCCAGTTGTTACAAACATTTTATGAATGGAGGATGCCTTTAGGCACATGGACCTTTTTGTTTTATCTGTGTTTTTCCTTCCTCCGTTCATTGTCTCTTAAAAAAAATAAAAAATAAAAATATACCTCTTAACTCCGTCCTTCCACCTCTCTCTTGGTCTACCTATCCCTCTCTGCCTTCCATCTCGCTCTCATACACTCTTTTAGTCATTCTCTCACTTCCCATTCGTTCCACATGGCCGAACCATCTCAAGATGTTCCTTTTCACACTTTCCAGCATATCTACATTCACACCACACCACTCTCGTACTTCCTCATTCGTCTGTCTATTCCTCCATGTAACTCTGCACGCACTTCTCAAGCAACTTATTTCCACCCCTCTCACTCTTGGTTTGTGTCTCTCCAACAGCGTCCATGCTTCTCTCCCGTACGTCAATGTCAGGATTACCACACTATCATGCAAGGACTTCTTTAATTCCATGCTGACCATCCTATTTCTTGTTATTACTATCAACATTCCTTCAACCCTCTTCCTCTGTTGCATCCTCTCCCACACTTCTTCCTCCATAACCCCATCTTTTCTCAAGACACTGCCCAAGTACTTAAATGAGCTGACATTTTCCATAACCTGACAATTCAATCTCACCTCACACTCTGTGACTGCACCCCTTTCAAAGACCATAATCTTACTCTTCCCCGCATTTACCTTCAAATTCCGTTTTTCACACACTGTTTCAAAAATATTTACCAGACCTTGCAACTCCCACTCACTACCACTCATCAGAATAGTATCGTCAGCAAACAGCAGTACAGGCACTTCCACTTATATCCTTCCCTTATCAGCGGTACACCAACGTCCACTGCTCTTCTTTGTATGTCTTTCATGACTCCATCCATATAGCCTATATGTATATTGAACAACCATGGGGACATCACACACCCTTGCTTTAACCAAACATTCAGATCTAATAACTGGCTCTGTTCATTCTTCACACGTACTGACACCTTTGCACCCTCACACATGCTCTTCACTACTTTCAGCAACTTGCCAGCTACTCCGTATATTCTCAATGCTTTCCACAGACCTTCTCTATCAATTCTGTCATAGCCCTTCTCCAAGTCCATAAAGGCAGCAAACAACTTTTGTCCCTTCTCCAGGTATTTCTCCACAACACTTGTCAAGGCAAAAATCCTAAACCCACCCTGCTCCTCACCTACCCATTTGTCCTTCTGCGCTCTCCCTCTCTCAATCACTACCCTACTGTACACCTTCCCTACTACGCTTAGAAGGCATATTCCCTGGTCGATCTCTGTTACAATAGGGTCTCTATCCCCCCCCCCCCCCCCCCGTACCCCCAAGCCGGCATCACTCTGCATACTTAACCATGCCAAGAATAAACCTTCACAGACAAAAACCGTCTAGCCCGTATCGCGGCAGGAATCTGAAAAGTGGCCAAATATTCTTCACAAGTCGAGAGTATAGTTTCAAGATCTCTTCTTTTTCTATGCTTCTTTGGTTAGTCTATATTTTATTATTTTCACCACAACACCAAACACCTCCAATTAAATTAATGAAAGCAAATATGTGATCCACCGGGATTCGAACCTGGGTTATCACACATATACAGATGTCGAGTAATTGACCACTTGCGAGTTTCAGGCTATAAGGAAGTTGGAGCTATGGCCATTAATATTTAGCAGAATTGTCAGCTAAAATACGGTCATAATGCATTTATAAATACATAAAACCAAATTGATCATACTTTTTGTCCATCAGAAACTCTCATTATTATTGCATTTCTCTTTAATCCTCGGGATCCGGGGGCTCTCAAATGAGGCGATCGTCGTGTCCGGGGGTATTCCTGAAAAATTGCTATCTTCATAATTCGATATCTACTGATTGAGACCATCTAGAGCAGTCAAGTAAATTGCATAGTGTAGAACCAACCTTCGTCTGTAGAATGGCGTTGAGTTGACATCGCTACAACAAGTGGTTGCCGAGATATGATGATGGGAATGGAGGTAATTTCCCGCATATTTTGGCCTGCGTCCGAATGCTTCGCAGCGACCCTGGCTAGCACGCACTAAGTCACTCGTCGCTTCGGTGGCTTTTGTACCGGTACACGATATTATGTTTTTATGGAGATAATGTGATATTATTGTGTCATTTATTACTCGTTCAACGTACCATTATTTGAGTTATATGAAACTTTATATAACATATTTCACTGTTATTGTAATATTATTGTGTCACTTTCACTGTTATTGTAATATTATTGTGTCACTTTCACTGTTATTACTCTTCTTGTTATGAATTATTGTCACTCTCACTGTTATTATTGAGTTATTATTACTTGTTTTACATTTTGTGTCACTTTCACTTACTAGGTTAGAGGCTAGGCTACGCAAGCGTACAGTACCGTACGATATCGTAATTGACACTTGTAATTAGTACATTTGGTTGTTTCTCGCACTTAGACATATTGTTATATTGTTTTTAGTGTCACTTTCACTTATTACAGGTTTCACTTATAAATACTTATTGAATAGTTACTCTAATATATAGTTGTTGTGTCTCTTTCACTTGCACATAATGTTATATTGTTTTTAGTGTCACTTTCACAAATAATAATTATAGAATAGTGTCTCTTTCACTTGCACATAGTGTTTTATTGTTTTAGTGTCACTTTCACTAGCGTTCTCAGGCTCGGTGCCACTTATAAGTGTGCCAGGATGTGGAATTTATTGTAGCAAGGCGTGGTGCACAGTGCTACCTGACATTTCTGGCACTCATACGAGGTTTTGGTGGTTTTCTGGGGTCTTCGGGTGGTGTGGCTGCAGACATAGCACCGTTTCTGGCTCTTACGACTACCAGCTACTGGAAGGGCGACGATCATGTGCTTCCTGTGGTGTTCGGCAGCATATATGCGGTCCATAGTGCCAACTCCTGGCATATGTTGAACTCGTGGGGAATACTCAGGTTTGGCATATTCCCCAATGAGATCCAGAATCATCTGTTTCTGGAATCTCCGAAGATTTGTGTACTTCCTGGGCATTGTGGGGTTCATGAGCTTGTACAGGTTGTACGCATTCAGCACATACACATCCATCATGTACAGGAAGAATTTCTTATACCACCTGCAGGAGGTCCGCAGGCAGTCGATGAAGCCGACCTGCATGTCTGACTTGTCAACCAGACGCATGTTTATGTTGTAGTCCATAACTGCGTCTGGCTTCATGATGGGCTCCCTGGTCTTGTGGTTGACTTTGCCAGAGCCAACGAGCTTGCCCTTGTGGATGGTGCTGATCATGTTGACCTTCCTTTGGTCGTGCCAATGGATTGCCAGCATCGGACCATGTTGCTTGAGGAAGATGTCCTTCTTCTTGGTCTTTTTTGGGAATTCCGGCATGTTCTTCCTCGTCCCTCGTACTGTGCCCACAGTCTGGGTTTGCTGCCTGTTCAGGTACTTGGTGAGGATGGGGGACGTATAATAGTTGTCCGTGTAGAGTATGTGGTTCTTGTTGAAGTAGCGATCCATCATCGCCTTCACCACTGCTCCACCGAACCCTATTTCTTGATCTGCAAGAACCTCAACCTCCTTCCCACTGTAGACAATGAAGTCCAGCACATAACCCGTCTTACAGTCACAGAGGACGAACAGCTTGATGCCGAATCGATGTCTCTTGGATGGTATGTACTGCCGGAAGTGAAGGTTCCCCCGGAACAGCACAAGAGACTCGTCGATCACAACCTTTTGAAAAGGCTTCAAGAATGTGGAAAACTTGGCCTTCATCATGTCGTAGAATCCCCTTATCTTCCACAGGCGGTCTGTTCGGTGTACATTGGTGTTGGTAACGAAGTGCAGGTTACCAAGTATGGAAAAGTAGCGGTCCCGGGACGTAAGTTTGCCAAAAGCAGGTGTGGCAATTATGTCGCTTGTGATCCAGTAGTCTGCCAGCCGATGCTTCTTCACATGTGCCATGAGCATGGTCAGTGCTATGAACACATACATTTGGGCAATGGTGACAGGCTTCCAGGCCTTCATGTGGGAACTATGGGTCTTGCTGCTGAGGTGGTCCCTGAGGGCCTTCTGCTTATTGGTCTCATCGACAACATATGACATGACATCATTGTTGAAAAAGGCCTTAAATAGCTCGGCAGGTGTTGAGTTGGGTCACCCTGGGAAAGATGGATCAATCCCTGCGGCATGTTGGGCGTCATCGAATGTGGCATCTTGTGGCTGAAAGGTGGCCCCATCCTCCCACGTCCAGACATCAGCATGCCTGGCACGGAGACAGGGACGGGGACGGGCAGCAGGGGCATCGGCAGCAGCAGGGGCGTCGGCAGCAGCAGGGGCGTCGGCAGCAGCAGGGGCGTCGGCAGCAACAGGGGTGGCCTGGCCACGGCTGCGGCCACTCCCACGGGCACAGCCATGCCCACGCTGACCAGCAGGGCCCCTGGCACAGCCACGTCCACATCCAAGGGCACGGCCACCCCGAGCACGGGGACGTCCACGGCCACGCCGGGGTGCTGGGTCGTCCATCCACTCAGCTTCATCCACAACAGGGTCGTCTGGCAGGTCATAATTATCATCCCCAGAATCTGCACCTTGGTCGTCCATATATCTTGAAGGGCGGCCATATTTGTGGGTGTCTTCAGGGTCATAGGTGGGATCCTGGTCGTCAGTTGGTGGTGATACATCAGGTGGCGACTGCTGGCGTGGGCGGCTAGTGGGTGGTGAAGGTGAGCTAGTTGGCTCTGAAGTTTTTAGGCGACGACGAGAGCGTTTTTTGGGCAGTTTAGGGCCTGAGGTGCTGCTTTGTGCCCCCCCCTGTGGCCATGAACAAGACACTTCTGGAGGTGCGTTGACCACTTGCACCACTTGCGCCACTTGTTGATGGCTGTGGATCATGCTGAGACAATACCACACCACTTGCACCACTTGCACCACTTGTTGATGGCTGTGGGTCATGCGGGTACAATACCGCACCACTTGTTGATGGCTGTGGGTCATGTGGGGACAATGCCGCACCACTTGCACCACTTGTTGATGGCTGTGGGTCATGCGGGTACAATACTGCACCACTTGTTGATGGCTGTGGGTCATGCTGGGACAATACCGCACCACTTGCACCACTTGTTGATGGCTGTGGGTCATGCGGGTACAATACCGCACCACTTGTTGATGGCTGTGGGTCATGCGGGGACAATGCCGCACCACTTGCACCACTTGTTGATGGCTGTGGGTCATGCGGGGACAATGCCGCACCACTTGCATCACTTGTTGATGGCTGTGGGTCATGCGGGGTCAATGACGCACCAGCCGCGGGTGAGGAGGTCCCGGGAGACATAGGAATAGGCCTACCCACGCTTGAGTCTTCACTCTCATCCTCACTATCAGCATCTTCACCTCTTTCTCTTTCGGCCGCCTTCTGTGCCTGCACTATCCAGCACAGCTCTCCTATAAAAATAACTGGCTATTTTTGCCGGGGAAAGAGTCCCCACAGCCAATGCCGGGGTCGCAAGCGTGTGCGTCGTGTCACGTTCACGTGATGCGGGTAGAACACTTCCCATTTCATTAAAATGTTCATCACCTTCATGATGTTCACCGCATCCAACATTGTCATCATTATGATCATCACCATCGTCATCATCAGTGCTATGAAAGCCCTTGAATTCTTCGCCTCTTTCACTTCATCAACATCTTCACTAACCACATGCTCTTCGTCATAATCACTCTCAATCACAATCTCACTAAGTTCATCACTATCGTCACTTAACTCTTTTAGTACACGTGCAACACCACCGGGACTTAGGAATGCTTTCTTGGTCCTTTTAGCCTTGCCTTTCTTAGGCCTACGGGTCGCGGCGGCCGGCGTCGATTCGGACACAACAATTTTTTTGGGATTCGGTCCAGTCATCATGGATGTGAGATAACAACTGATGCTGCCTGGTAGTTTGTGCTTGGTGGCGCTGCGGTCGCCCACGCACAAACAAAAATCCGCCCGCGCAATTTGAACGCTTTGATTTTTATTTTGCCTCATATGAAGCCTCCCGGACTCCTAACCAAAATACGTTTTACCTCATATGAGGCCTCCCGGATTCCAAGGGTTAATATCGATGTTCACGGCTCCAACTTCCTTATAGCCTGAAACTCACAAGTGGTCAATTATATTACTAGCTGTTGCTGTTTATTGATTTATCCATATATCTATTTATATACTGTATATATCTAAATATCAATTAAGATTAACATTCTACTAAAAATACAAACCCGATGTATGATTCATCGTTTTTGTATTAAATATTATAATTATATTACCAGTAATGAAATATATTAAGCAAATATTTATGGAAGGAAAATATTTTGCAACATTTAAATGTTGTTACAGGAAGATATTTCCATGCATTTTAATACACGTTTTAAGAATTATTCTCACAATATGTATTTAAATTTACAGCAACCTTTTAAGAAATTGCTAGTATACCAGAGAGAGAGAGAGAGAGTGTGTGTGTGTGTGTGTGTGTGTGTGTGTGTGTGTGTAACTAATGCCTTAGTTATTATTTAATTTGGTGCATCTATTTATCTATTTGTGCATAATTTATCATATACTGTACATCAAAGATATGCATGGGCATGATAGATCTTATGAAAAATGTTATTAAAGACAAAATATATATATATATTTGCAAGAGGATTAGATGTGTTGCTTCCTCTCTCCCTCCACAGGATTACCAGGTTTATCACTGAAAGAAAAATGTGGAAATATTCAAAAGCTTTTAGAAATGTCCTAGTTAATCCTCCACTTACTCCCCTCCTGTCTCACCTTCCTCCTCACTCACTAAATTACTGACCAGGGAGAGAGAGAGAGAGAGTGTGTGTGTGTGTGAGAGAGAGCGTGTGTGTGTGAGAGAGAGAGAAAAAATAGAGAGAGTGAGAAAAGAGAGAGAGAGAGAGAGATAATTACATAGATACACAGACTCCACAAGGGCCCCTACTAGGCAGTCCGGACTTAATTCTAACAAATATTGCTACTAAGTGGAAGGTAAGGATAGCAATGCAGAGAGAGAGTGAGAGTGAGAGTGAGAGTGGCAGAGATAGAAGAAAAAAAAAGAGAGAGAAAGAGAGTTACATAAATGCACAGACTGCACAGGTCTTGCAGCCCCTATAGGCAGTCCGGACTTAATTCTAACAAAATGTGCTACTAAGTGGAAGGAAAGGATAGCAAAGCAAAGAGAGAGTGAGAGCGAGGAGAGAGAGAGAGAAAAACAAAGAGAGAGTGAAAAGAGAGAGAGAGAGAGAGTTACATAGATACACAGACTGCACAGGCCTTGCGGCCCCTACTAGGCAGTCCAGACTTAATTCAAACAAAATGTGCTACTAAGTGGAAGGAAAGGATAGCAAAGCAGAGAGAGAGAGAGAGAATAAATATAAGTTCGTCTTGACCCCTTGAGGATTGTGTCGCATTTTGACGATTTTATACAGCTTAGGAAGGATCTGTGGGAATTAAAAGGGTCAAAACTATCTCTATTAACCCTCTGACTTCCATATGCCCTTCCTAATCTGAATAAATAAGTCTAATAATAGCCAGTAAGAAAAAAATAAATACGTAATCGTATTTTGAAAGGGTTTAGATAATGATTGTATCAAGTCATCGTTTTCTATTTGACTATAGTCCGTTCATTCTAGGTTGGGAATAAATCGTGACCTCTGACCTCTGTAACTTAAAAAGGGCTAGAACAAATGAGCTGTCAATTTATACACATAATCCCTAACCAGGTCTTACTATTTGGTAGAAATATTAGCTTGATTACTCTAGTTCTTTTTTATTTATGAGAGGTAATTAGGGGTTACGATTTCTGCCCAACCTAGATTGAACGGACTATAATAGCACAGGTTCTATTATGTTTACATACAATAAGAGAGAGAGCAAGCGAGTAGACAACACATGAATAAAGGAAAATTGTCTATGTAATGTTATTAGTTTTCATCAATAAATGTTTGATGATTTGGTATCTTTTAAATTTGTGAATATACAGTATACGGTACTGTTTATATAGACCAGGGAAATTACTTACTAAAGGTTAATCATAGTCAAATTATACCCATAAATAATTAAAAATAATAACAATGACAGGCAAATAAAAATACAATTGTATACATTGTAATTAGGTGAAGAACAGTATATATATATATATATATATATATATATATATATATATATATATATATAGTATACTGTATATTCTCTATAAATAATGTAGTAAATAACGTAGTCATACTCATAGATTGATGTCGGTAATTTAAGACTCAAAAAAAGAGAGAAAGGAGGAGGGTAGGGGGATACAGATAAATATTACCTGACTGGAGAGAGAGAGAGAGAGAGAGAGAGAGAGAGAGAGAGAGAGAGAGAGAGAGAGAGAGAGAGAGAGAGAGCGAGCGAGAGAGATATTAAAGATAAAAATCAGATGTGGAGATAAGAAAAGATCGGTGGATGGTGGTGGGGGATAAAGTGTATACAGAAATACTTGTAATTCTTTGTTTATTATGATTTTGATCTGTTGCTGTTCTTCATCATCAATCTCCGCTATACCATGTTGTTCCCTGATTAATTCAACGAGAGACTCTGTCAACTTCAAAGAATGTTCATGTTCCTGGACTAGTAGTTGTTGTTGTTGTTGCTGTTCCCCTGGTTGTCTGGCCGTGCAGCCCCAAGGTCCCAAGCAAGGCCAAGGCCATAACCGAGCGGCCCCACAAAACCCTCCCTGCTTACCACTAATAAAGCCCAGGTAACCGAAGCCACTCCAAGGCGGGGAGCTGAGGAGGGTGCAGTAACGCCCGGGAAACTAAAGCGCCACCCAAGGCCCTGTGCCCCTCAGCAATTATGAAGGGAAAGTTGAGGGGCAAAGTGGACTAGTGGACTAGTTTTAATGCTGGAGTATTGATACCAAGACCTCCTAGTCATGGCGGTAATGTAAGCGGAAATTTCTCATCAATGCTCAAATTATGTCCTTCATCAGTACTGGAATGCAGATATCTTGGATGATCTCTTCCAGCAGTTCAAACAGGGGCTCGACCCATAGAATAACTTTCTTTAGAAATATCCAGCTATGTTTGATGCCATAAGTGAAGGCTGCATATGCTGATTGGGGTTCTGTGTTTGCTACATCTGATAACTTCTGAAGTTCTGTGATCCACTGCTTTACTATGCCATTCACATATTTATCCCTGAAGCCCTCAGCTCGTATCATTCCCTTTGTCCTTCTTCTATTACCACCACCTCACTACCTATGAACCACTCGTTTGCACATCTATTACATGTTATATTCAGTAATTATTATAGGAATCATTATTACAACTCTCATATATTTTAAGTTACTGCCTTGCGGTGGTACGCAAGTATAAGGAAACCTCCCAAGCGGTTTACCTAACACATCCACGGAGACCATGCTTAACTATTAGGCATCATTTCCGAGCATTAAGGTGGTACCCTCCTCCAACTGCTATAAAGACTTCCATAAGGTATTCAAAGCAAAGTTGAAGGGACACAGGAGAAAGGTGCATCTAACTGGTTAACCACGTTACCAATCAAGGCAAAGGGATTCAACTTTTAAGTGAACTATAATTCATGGATGCCGTTGCCTTGGGATATGGTTGCCCAGTAAAGAGACTCTCACACCAGAGCCTATGTAGTCAACCTTTCAACCATATTCACACAATGATATGCAAATACAGTAAGGATGCATTTTTTGTATGTGACATGATGAAGCGAGGGATTTGACTGTAAAGATGTTGTGTAAGATTTGCCAAGATGTTAAATTGGAACTTATCCTAAGTTAACTTAATTGGGAGCATGTCGCACATCAATTTACAAATACATCTGAAGAAGCTATAGTGGATATGAGTGCGCATGGTTTCTTGACACGTGGACAGAGGGCCTTCTTTGATGTTAGAATTTTTGAATCATTGGCTTACTGTAACAGGAACATCTCGCTCACAGCCGCATACAGAAAGTTTTAGAATCAAAAGGCATTGTCGTATGAACAGATAGTAAGAAAGGTTCATTAGGGGTTGTTCACTATATTGGTATTCACGCCATCGGTGGAATGAGCCCAGGGCAGAACACTTCTACTCTATTCTGGCAGTTCTACTTTAAGGGGAGGCAGTTTGTTTTTCGAGTCTTCCTCCTCCCTCATGTTTAGCCCCATTAGTTATGAGATTTCAACACATTCGCCCCATTAGTTTGGCGATTTTCAGACCTTTTGCCCCATTTCTTTACCAATATTAAGACCTTTCGTGCCATTTAGGTGTTGATTTTTTTCCTGGCGAGCGATAGCGAGCCTGTATTTGAAGAGGAATCGGCCAGGACATTTTTCTACCGAAAAATTTACAAATTTATATCTTGTGGCTGTTTTTTTTAGCCTGATCGAGATTTAGAGAGCAAACTAAACTCCCTCCTTAAACCATTGAGCCGAACCAGTAAATTATGCTGCAAAATACCGTCTGAGCTCGCTTAAGAGAAGAAGCAACAACCTAGGAAGTACATCATGATATTGAACAGATATCGATTGTATTTTTCTCTGCTTAGGTTTGTACTTCTCTGCCTGAGGGGAACCCGAACATCTTCCCCAAGACCCATCTCTGTGGCAGACATGGACTATAAGGTTGCCGTGGCAAAGGGCCGTATGGGGTAGCAATTAACCTAAGAGAACCGCAGAGACAAATGGCTATTTTTTCAGGTAGTATTAAGGAAATATTGAAAATGTAATAGATAAAAAAACTTAAATACAGTAATAATATTATTATTAATTAAAACAAAAATAGAAGGAAACATACTTTCACTACTGAAATGCTTGTAGTTGCACTTCTGTAAATCGAATACGGCTTCCTTAACCTAACAAGTGCGCATGGGGGTAATTAGACACCTCTCCCTGTGCGCATGCATTTGAGGTGTTTCCGTCACTAAAATATTCATTGTACCATTAATAGCATTAATACTTATCCATACTTGTCTATTATGGGTTGATTATAAAGGTATTAACCTGAAACAACAATAAAACGAGTGAAAACAGCGTTTGGATGGTCAAAATCGGAGATATAGCCCGCGAGTTGTATAATGTATGGGTGAGGCAAGCTGCTTTCCCGCCAATTTCCCCCAAGGCCACTGAGACACAGTCGATCAATACTCTCTCTCTCTCTCTTGCACTCGCTTTCTATCAGTGATGACCACACCCTGCAACCGGCTTTCTAATGTTAGCACGAAAATATACCTCAGAATAAGGGAATAACAGGGTAAATAGGTGATAACTGAAGGAGGGGAGGAAAGTGGGGAAGGAGGGGAGGTAGAGGACTGATATTTTGCATGGCCCAGGGGCCCAAAAAAAAAAAAAAAAAAAATTTTTTTTTTTTTTTTTCGATGTCAAAAGTTGATTTTTTTTTTTCTCTGACTCTTAAGAGTCTTCCCGCAGTCCGCCGGGGGAACTCTTAAGAGTCTCCCGGCAGTTCCCGGGTTAAGAATGATAAATGGGTGAGACTATTTTTTTAAATAGAAGTAAAAGTAGTAGTAGTAGTAGTAGTATTAGTAGTCTAATACTACTAGTCTTCACCACATCTGGAGGGATGGGACCTAGGGCCCAGTGCTTCTATTCAAGGCTTGCAGAGATCATCGCAGATAAGAAGAAACAGCCCAGGAGCCACGTTGTAGCCTGGATGAGGTGCCGTCTATCTTTCTCGTTGCTCAGATCAGCACTACTATGCCTGCGGGGAACAAGACTGTCTGCACCACAACCAGCGACGGTGGCAGAAGTGGACTACGAGGCAGCAGTGGCAGAGGGTCGCATAGGAAGGAGACTGGATTGAAGTTGCATGGTGTTGAATAGTAATATCTGATGCTTGTAAAATAAAATGTATGAACAATATTAAATAAAAACCAATGTAGTAGTAGTAATCCACGATGATGAGTCTGAGTGCTGACCCCGGAATAGTAAGTAGCTGAATGACTACCAAGTCGGACGCTTTGATGACTGTTCTGACCTGGTTTAGGGTCCAAAGAGGGGGATGCACAGGCTGAGTGGTTTATAAAAAAAAAAAAAAAAAAAAAAAAAATATATATATATATATATATATATTAGTAGTAGTAGTAGTAGTAGTAGTAGTAGTAGTAGTAGTAGTAGTAGTAGTAGTGTAACGGCGAACATGCTTAGGGAGGTGTGTCGAGATGTGGTGCGCGAACCATCACTCATTCCCTTGGAGGGAGAGATCTTGCAGCACAGGACAGCCAGCACATCCAACGAAGCACGAGTGGACGTTAGTGCAAGAAGTTTTTGGACAAGAGCACAGCGAGCGTTCTTTGACGTAAGAATATTTGACCCAATGGCCCATAGCTACAGCGGGCTGTCTCTGGATGCTGCACACAAGAGGAATGAACAAGAGAAGGTCAGGGCATACGGGGAAAGGATCTTAAATATCGAACATGGCAGCTTTACCCCACTAGTCTTCACCACATCTGGAGGGATGGGACCTAGGGCCCAGTGCTTCTATTCAAGGCTTGCAGAGAAGAAGAAACAGCCCAGAAGCCATGGTGTAGCCTGGATGAGGTGCCGTCTATCTTTCTCATTGCTCAGATCAGCACTACTATGCCTGCGGGGAACAAGACTGTCTGCACCACAACCAGCGACGGTGGCAGAAGTGGACTACGAGGCAGCCATGGCAGAGGGTCGCATTGGGAGGCGACTGGATTGAAGTTGCATGGTGTAGAGTAGTGATATAGTAGAATAGTAGGAATAGACTAATAACTGATGTTTGTAAACTATTTAATGTATGTACAATATTATATAAAAAAAAAAAAAAAAATAGTCGTGATAGTAGTAGTAGTAGTAGTAATACATTGTCATGCTACGATAGATGTTGCCTCCTACATCTTAAATATATTTTGAAGCTACAAAAATACTAGATTCTGAGAAAAATATCTAATAAGCCTGTACACCATTTTATAATACTATACTAAGGGGAGCGTCCGCCATGTTCTTCGCAATGGTCCGATAATTTTCATTTGTATACAGGTGATAGATAACACTTCGAGGAACAACATATACAAACATGAATAAAATCAGACCAATAGTTATTTCTCTACCTCGAATTTTCGCAATTTCGTCAAATTTTCCAATCCCTATAAAAAGTTTATTTTTGGTCCAATTTTAATAAGTAAGATACCATTGGAAAGAGGGAGAAAAATGCAATAAATCAGTTTGGCGGATTTTTGATAAACGCTATAGTTTTGCCGCATTTTTTTTTTTTTTTTTTTAAGTTTTGAAAGGTTGCAAGCCTCCTGTCAAACATTTATTGGTTTATTATCAAAAATCCGCCAAACAGATTTTGTTGCATTTTTACGTTTCTTTCCAATGATATCTTAGTTATTTAAATCGGACCACAAATAAACTTGTTATAGGGAAAAGTGTAACACAATCCATAGTTTTGAGAAAAAGGCGAAAAACTAAATTTTTCCATTACCCAACGATTCCTCTCTCAAATGACGATTTATTGCAACTGTTTGCTATTGATTAATTTAATACATGCTCTGGCACTAACATACAGTGCAATTTACTAGGTCTAAGTCAATAATATGCCACCTGGACCCCCCAAAAGGTATTTTATTCATTTGGCGCCAATGGCGTCATGAACCGCGCACCTCATTTATGCCAAGTTAGGTAATTTTCGATTACTCTAGGTTGTGTTATGGTTGGTTTGGATGGGCTAGATCTGTTTAGTGTTGAATATATAATATGTTTGTGCATGTCTTGGCATCTGGATGATGATGATGATGGCTTGGATGATGATGATGATGATGTCTTGGATGATGAGGTCTAGTGACTCACCCTCACTCTCCCAGGTTCAGTTTAGGTGCCAGATAACTCTGTTGACTGTAAATTGTCTATATTTGTGCATAATAACGCGATACTACATATATGTCGTGAATGCGGGGGGGGGGGGGGGCGTAATGGGGGGGGGGCGTAATGGGGGGGGGGACCCTGTATTTAGGGTATTTGTTATTTTACAAGTCTAAAACTTTGCCACATTACTCCTACAGTGTTCCAATCACCTCTGCAATAAAAATCTCAATTTCAGATTTTCGAATCCTCACCAGTTTGGGCCATGGCGGACGCCATACTTGTCATTGTATTTACAATTGCCTTCTTTGTATATATATTTGCTGTACTGTATATCATTCTTGGTATATTATCATTCTCGTACAATATTAACCTTTGAAATGAATTAGTTGTATATATATTATTTATTTTGTATTTTTTAAAGTCATCTTCCTTTCCTATAGTATTTTCTCTATCATTCTTTGCTTACTCGCCACTGTACGAGTTATATTACTCGCTCTCCTTGTCTATTCCCTATTTTCGTTATTTTGTTTTCTTCGTCAATCCCTCGTTCTTTTAATTCCTGTTCCATGTTGTCTCTATTGCCTCTGAGTATAGTCGTTTTTATTTCAACTGGCGGTAAATCGAACCCTTAACAACTGATTTTTCGATATGGAATAGAAAAATGGGAAACTACTACGTCTTTGAATTATATAATTATACGATACACGAAACTTTTTGAGGCATGCTGTCGAAGCATGGTACGATACGAAGCTTGGTAACAGATCGTCTAGACAGGCAAGCTTTTCTACTTTCCCTGCTTGAGCAGGATGATCACAGTGCTACATAATTAGCGTGGGTACATTTCCGCCCACATGAAACAGATACACTACATCAGCCACGGAGAATTTGCGGTGTATCCTTTCTGGCTGACAAGTTACGATGGGGCAGAAAGGGAGGGATGGAAACGTTGGTGGTGGGAGGGAGGGGGGGGGGGGGGGGTAATAGTTTGACGGGTGGGCGATAGCAGTGGTAGGAAGGGAGACAGAGGAGGGTGGCTGGCCTATGAGTGGTAGGGTAGCACCCACAGTGTAAGGTGGAATGAATTATTTGGAAGTTAAACTAAAAGGTTCACTTTTGTATTATCTGATAAGTTAGATCTGTAACGCAGCATTATAATTAAAATCGGAGCAAATTGTTCAAACAATTGTTTCAGGTCTCACGCGAATTGATGCGGAGGAGAACAGGGCAACCAACTGTACGGGGTTTGGTATTTTGTGGTTGGTAAGATTGGTAACACCAAGTATAGAAGTGATATCTTAATCACATAAAACACACTTTATATATACATTAGCTATAATAATATAACTGTCTTACCTTTTCATTTACTCAATACACCTTATGAAATGGACCCTGCGGTCATGTGCCGTTGGGGTCAAACGAATTACCTTGTGGATCGGTCAGAAATAATTTGACTACACCTGCTAACTTAAACTAAATAAAGTTATGCCTTTTATTGTTCATCCTGTCGTTTAACATTAGTGCGTCAGCGGGATCTGACCTAAGCTGTTTGTGCGCCTTTTACTCCTTTACTCAATATATCAATATTATTCATAGATGACTTCAATATAATTATACCATCAATGGCAAATGTTCAGAACACTATGATCTGTACTATAATTTTGTTATAATGAATATTGTTATAAATAAGTATTTATATAGGCTACTCTTACTATGATGTTCAATTACCAGGCAATCACGAACATCTGTGTTGTTTTCAACTTTTCGACTTCTCATCTATTAGTCATCATCAAGATCTAAAGTTACCAATATATACGATCTCAGTATTAACCTTGAGTTTCCTATACATTAAAACGAAGACTCATATTATTTTGCCTATTATTATACTTTTCCATGAAACTTAATTAAACAGTTTAATACACTAAACAATATTATTAGATGCAAAGTCACACGGGGAGAATGAACTAACAATTTGCCAAAATAATAGAAACAATAAAGAATAGGAAATTATGTAACATTTCTCAAATATTAGCCTACACATTTGCAGTCCGTGATTACCTGGTCCTCCTCTTTCTCCCAAAGGGACTTACTTACTGTCTGTCGTCCTTCGACCTTGGTCATGGAATCGTTATCTCCCTATCACACTGGCTTAAGGGGAGAGTTTTAGTTTGCTCCCTAGTCCTCTATCAAGCATTAACACATTTAATATCTCCCAAGACTCCCTTTCAAGATAAATGTGTAATTTTTTCGGTAGAAAAATGTCCCTGCCCAAGGTCGGTTAATCCTAAATTTCAGACTCGCTATCGCTCACCAGGAAATATAATAGACACCTAAACAGTAAGAAAAGTTTTAATATTGACAAATGGGGCGAACAGTTATAAAATAGCCAAGCTAATGGGGCAAACACCTTAATATGTCTCAACATTAATGGGGCTAAACATGAGGGAGAAAGGGGTCCAGAAAAAACACCCTCAAGTGAAAATCTGCCCTTAACACATGACCGTCGTCATACGATTATCTGCTGAACTCGCTCCTCGGATTGATTTACTCCAATTTTGGCCTGAATAGATTCCGTCTGTAGGCTGTTATTAATGTTTCGCAATCGCTACTAAGAAGTCGAGTCTATATACCATATTAACGCAAATATGATTAGTTCGACCTCTAATACAATGTAAAAGTTGACAGGAATTGAAGGTCAATATGATCGAGAATACACCGACGATTGTCAGTTTATTAAGTAGCGCAGTGGTAACCGTAATAGGCATGCATTCAAAGTGTAGGAGTTCGAGCCCCTCGGACGTAGTTTGTTATCTTTTTAATTCGTAATTTGGATAATTTTAAACTAATGTATGGTATGCTACAATGTTTAAAATTGATTAAAGTACATAGAGTTCGTAAAGTATAATTATGTTTCTTGATTACAATAGTCTTACAATATTATCGAATCTACTGTTATTACACTAACTACCCTAATGTAACTAGCCTAACTGCTAACTTAATTTTATCCTTTCATAAATTAACTTAATGAGTCCTAACTTAATCTTATATCCTAACCTAGATTACCATATCCTAGTTTATATAGTAAACTACAGTGTTATTGTATATAATAACCCAAGACACTCAACACGTATTATGTATGAAATTAACACATTATCTGCAAATTATGTTATTTCACTTCGTATAATGTCGACTGACTGGGGACAGAGGTGCATGGGGGCGGTTCGTGCGTGGCCACCCCTACGGGAATCACGGCGTCAGGCACTAGATAGATAGATAGATAATGTAATTCTAAGTAAAAACTA
Organism: Paralithodes platypus; assembly: GCA_032716605.1. Lineage (NCBI taxonomy): Eukaryota > Metazoa > Arthropoda > Malacostraca > Decapoda > Lithodidae > Paralithodes > Paralithodes platypus. The sequence continues at coordinate 14,371,152 of CM064502.1, read as the reverse complement.
AAACAAATCAAAATAAATCCATACAAAAATATCGCTGCCACGGAAGACTCGATCCCCGGTTAGTAACCTGTTGAGTACCGGTACCGTCCTTGTAACTTTATTTTGGCTACCGGTACCATTAGGCAAAATGGGTTAGCTTAAATAGCTCCAGCGATTAACAGGCTTTGAACTATCTCACTTAACCCTTTTACTACCACAAATCCTTCTTAAACTGCACACAATCGTCTAAATATAGCTAAAATATATTACATTGACGTCGCCAGCAAAAAAGTGGTTAATATTACAGCCAGTGTCTCCCGCAAAAACAAAAAAACACTAAATACGACTATTGAAGATAAATGCAATCAATAGCGGTTTATCCCCTTCAGCACGATGACACCTTTTTACCCTTGATTCTGGCTAAAATTACAAAATTTAGTTCAGCTACAGAATTACTATGTGTTATTCAGAGGCTTTTTTGAGACAGTACTTACCCCTTTGTTTGAGTCCTAGAGGTAGATTATAAACCAAGGAAAATCATCTAATGGTAACCGGAATATGATCAAAATTACGTCATTGTGCTAAAGGGGTTAATTACAAGATCAATTAACCCTTTTCCAGTTCATAATATATATATTTTCAGGCTTTATATCATTAGTTCGGAGATCAGTTGAGATGAAAGACCACGCAAATCGTAGATATGATGAATGACGACGGAAAATAGGCCAGTGTGATAGCCCCTTAAGACTACGATTTCCAAGGAACAAACCCCTTTCTCAGGTAATATGTTCACTTTGAATACAGTTATGTCAGAGCATATCTAAGGTTGCAAATATATCCGCAGTTAATTAGAACTACTACCAGTTATTGGACTTGTTGAAGGTTCCTATTGCGAAATGACCATTTCTGCCTCTACTGTGTGAACTTTAATATATAATATGACAAATTACATATATTATATAATATGACAAATTACTGGTGATGGGCTGGTCTATCAGAGTGAGAACTGAGCGATCTCTGCCATACCCATAGCTTACTCTGACTGTTCCTTTTACTTATATATTTTCTAGATCTCAAGTGACGGCGTCTCTTCCGTGGATTGACCTCCCAATCTACTAAGATTGGAAGCCAAAGCGTCACATTTTTCCTTTGCCCCTCAACTTTCTCTTCATAATTGCTGAGGGGCACAGGGCCCTGGGTGGGGCTTTGGTTTCCCGGGCGTTTCCGCACCCTCCTCAGATCCCCGCCATGGAGTGGCTTCGGTCACCCAGGCATTATTGTGGTCGGCAGGGAGGATTCTGTGTGGGCGCTCAGTTATGGCCTTAGCCTTGCTCGGGGCCTTGGGGCTGTTCGGCCAGGCAGCTTGGGGAACAACAACAACAACAACATATGCCAAATTACATATAATTATGGATGGGTGTATTATATCATACTCAGAGATAAAGCAAAATACAACCATACCGAAATACACATCACTAGAGGTTTAAAGTAAGCCCGATAATGTTGTGGCATTAAAACAAACATATTTTGCAATTAACTGAGTGTAATTTATCATATGGTCGGTTTTGTCACCTGACGGTAAATTGAATCCCGTAGCAACTGATTTATCGATACGAAATGGAAAAATATGAAACTAGGTCATATTACTGCCAAGTCCTCATACTAAACAACATATTTTGCTATATAATCTTCGTAATAGTTGAGTAATAAAGATGAGGACATGACAATTTACCATCAACTAAAAATAAACAAACTATAGTTATATATCACGGCAATATGACTATCAACACAATTGTATGCCGCTTTTATAATTGTTGCCACATATTAGCAAAACATAAATCAGGCTTATATAATTACCATTTGTCAAAGAACATTATGTAGTTAATTGGTTATTTGCCACAAATCAATGGATTCCATTTCCTCTCTGCTCCCACCTAAACTTTAACAGCCACACAAGCAAGCCCTTCCTTCCTACCTCGCTAACACACTTCTACCAACACCCCGCAAACCATCACCCTCCCTCCCACTATCGCTTACTTCCACTCCCGTTCTCCCCCATCATAACTCTCCAGCTAGAAAGGACACAATGACTGAGTAGAAGGCCTGAGGCAGATTCTCTGTTTCATATGCTCGGAACTGTACCTGTAGGTGACTGTAGCGCGCACACGTCAGTGCGTCATTCAACACTTTCAGTACCATGACTCATGTTTAATTGTATGTTAACTACTTTATTCCGTGCCTGTTGATCACAAGGTCCAGGGTTCGAATCCCGGGTGGTTTGTATAAGGATTTTCTCAAGTGGCATTACTTGATTTAAAGATTATATGATTTTCCACGGACTGGGAGCAGCCTCTATACTTCACTACAGATCCTATAGTAACTAAGGTAGCATTCAAGGAGACTACTGCAGGACTCTTCTTCTTCTTCTTCTTACCTCTGACCGGGTATAGGCTATCTTAGTGTTTACTAGCCTATACCCCTTTGAAAGGACATTAGCCTAACCTAACAACCTTACCTAACCTATCCTAGTATTATAGGTGGGGGCTGCCACCCCCACACCCCCGCTTTGACTTATATTTATGGTGTATTTGTCTGTGAAGTGGGTATTTTTCAATTTGTTGACAACGAAAATCCTCAATGCGGACTATATGGAGAAAAATATGTCGAATCTATTGGTGCCTATTTTCACTAATAAATTGTTTCTCATAACGTCGCACTAGTGTCCTTGAATATTATCGTAACGAATACTAACCTATACCTCACCAGTAGAAAATGTGTAAAATGTCCTGTGTAAAAATGTCTATGGGTGGATGGATGTCTACAAATTTAGTTTGAAGCAGGGTCTTGGGGGATGTTTTTTTTAAGTTTGATGGAGGTCTAGTGAGGAAACTACTAACAAATAATAAAAATATATACAAATGAGCAAATAAATAGGCACATTCCCCCTTAACCCGTGCAGTACCAGTGCCGCCCTTTTAACTGTATTCTTGCTACCAGTAGACGATTTTATTCAGTTGAAAAGGAGCCTCCAGCCATTAACAGGCTTCGAACTATCTCACTTAACCCTTTTTACTACTCCAGCAATTAACAGGCTTCGAACTATCTCACTTACCCCTTTTTAATACCATAAATCCTTGTTATGCTGTGCACAGCCGTCTAAATATTGCTAGAATTTAAAATTTAAAAGACGTCACCGTTACAGAAGGGGTTTAATACGGCTAAACTAGAACCTCCCGAACCTAGCGGGAATACAAACTAAGCTATGGCCCCGTCCCTCCCCCTATCCGACCTTATTTACGGCACGTGAGAGATAGCTTGTAATTAGCTTCTAGGACGGGACCTGCCCACCCTGTCCTAATTAACACCTTTAAATAATGGCATAAGCAGCATCAGAACAGCTGATATAGTGGACATTAGTTTGTTTTCCCTTAATCCAACCTTATTTCTTTCATGTATACTATGTAGCAGATAGATTGACAGATGGATAGGTATATAGATAGATAGATAGATAATTAGATAGATCATTATATATACAGATAGATAGATAGATACATATACTGATGAATGATGCAGTAAGGGGAGATTTTCACTGAAAGGATATTTTTCTGGATCTCCTCCCTTATTTTTAGCCTTATTACTTTTGAGATTTTAAGACGTTCGCCCGAATAGTTAGGCTATTTTAAGATCTTTCGCCTCATTAATGTTAATGTTAAGGCCTTTCGTACCATTTAGGTGTTGATTTTATCCTGGCGAGCGATATCGAGCCTGTATTTTAGGAGGCCGGGACATTTTCTACCAACAAATATTCACATATTTTCTCGAAGGGGGTCATGGGAGTATCTTTATAAGCTTGATAGAGGTATAGGGAGCAAAATAATACAAATACATACAGTATACCCAGTAATAATACAGTAAATATGAAAATAATAATAAATAAATAAATAAAATAAGATAACGTCCACTTAACGTAACATTATTTTCTATGTAGGTATGCTATGTAGCAAAACAAAAATGTATGTACTGTATGTCAACATTTAAGTAGATTAACCCATACTGTACCAGCGATGTCTTGTTAATGTATGTACTGTATGTCAACATTTAAGTAGATTAACCCATACTGTACCAGCGATGTCTTGTTAATGTATGTACTGTATGTCAACATTTAAGTAGATTAACCCATACTGTACCAGCGATGTCTTGTTAATGTATGTACTGTATGTCAACATTTAAGTAGATTAACCCATACTGTACCAGCGATGTCTTGTTAATGTATGTACTGTATGTCAACATTTAAGTAGATTAACCCATACTGTACCAGCGATGTCTTGTTAATGTATGTACTGTATGTCAACATTTAAGTAGATTAACCCATACTGTACCAGCGATGTCTTGTTAATGTATGTACTGTATGTCAACATTTAAGTAGATTAACCCATACTGTACCAGCGATGTCTTGTTAATGTATGTACTGTATGTCAACATTTAAGTAGATTAACCCATACTGTACCAGCGATGTCTTGTTAATGTATGTACTGTATGTCAACATTTAAGTAGATTAACCCATACTGTACCAGCGATGTCTTGTTAATGTATGTACTGTATGTCAACATTTAAGTAGATTAACCCATACTGTACCAGCGATGTCTTGTTAATGTATGTACTGTATGTCAACATTTAAGTAGATTAACCCATACTGTACCAGCGATGTCTTGTTAATGTATGTACTGTATGTCAACATTTAAGTAGATTAACCCATACTGTACCAGCGATGTCTTGTTAATGTATGTACTGTATGTCAACATTTAAGTAGATTAACCCATACTGTACCAGCGATGTCTTGTTAATGTATGTACTGTATGTCAACATTTAAGTAGATTAACCCATACTGTACCAGCGATGTCTTGTTAATGTATGTACTGTATGTCAACATTTAAGTAGATTAACCCATACTGTACCAGCGATGTCTTGTTAATGTATGTACTGTATGTCAACATTTAAGTAGATTAACCCATACTGTACCAGCGATGTCTTGTTAATGTATGTACTGTATGTCAACATTTAAGTAGATTAACCCATACTGTACCAGCGATGTCTTGTTAATGTATGTACTGTATGTCAACATTTAAGTAGATTAACCCATACTGTACCAGCGATGTCTTGTTAATGTATGTACTGTATGTCAACATTTAAGTAGATTAACCCATACTGTACCAGCGATGTCTTGTTAATGTATGTACTGTATGTCAACATTTAAGTAGATTAACCCATACTGTACCAGCGATGTCTTGTTAATGTATGTACTGTATGTCAACATTTAAGTAGATTAACCCATACTGTACCAGCGATGTCTTGTTAATGTATGTACTGTATGTCAACATTTAAGTAGATTAACCCATACTGTACCAGCGATGTCTTGTTAATGTATGTACTGTATGTCAACATTTAAGTAGATTAACCCATACTGTACCAGCGATGTCTTGTTAATGTATGTACTGTATGTCAACATTTAAGTAGATTAACCCATACTGTACCAGCGATGTCTTGTTAATGTATGTACTGTATGTCAACATTTAAGTAGATTAACCCATACTGTACCAGCGATGTCTTGTTAATGTATGTACTGTATGTCAACATTTAAGTAGATTAACCCATACTGTACCAGCGATGTCTTGTTAATGTATGTACTGTATGTCAACATTTAAGTAGATTAACCAATACTGTACCAGCGATGTCTTGTTAATGTATGTACTGTATGTCAACATTTAAGTAGATTAACCCATACTGTACCAGCGATGTCTTGTTAATGTATGTACTGTATGTCAACATTTAAGTAGATTAACCCATACTGTACCAGCGATGTCTTGTTAATGTATGTACTGTATGTCAACATTTAAGTAGATTAACCCATACTGTACCAGCGATGTCTTGTTAATGTATGTACTGTATGTCAACATTTAAGTAGATTAACCCATACTGTACCAGCGATGTCTTGTTAATGTATGTACTGTATGTCAACATTTAAGTAGATTAACCCATACTGTACCAGCGATGTCTTGTTAATGTATGTACTGTATGTCAACATTTAAGTAGATTAACCCATACTGTACCAGCGATGTCTTGTTAATGTATGTACTGTATGTCAACATTTAAGTAGATTAACCCATACTGTACCAGCGATGTCTTGTTAATGTATGTACTGTATGTCAACATTTAAGTAGATTAACCCATACTGTACCAGCGATGTCTTGTTCATGTATGTACTGTATGTCAACATTTAAGTAGATTAACCCATACTGTAGCAGCGATGTCTTGTTAATGTATGTACTGTATGTCAACATTTAAGTAGCTTAACCCATACTGTACCAGCGATGTCTTGTCAATTGTATTCTTGCTTTATTTAGACGATTTTGTGCAGCCTAAGAAGGATCTGTGGTAGCTAAAAGGAGATTGATGAGAAAGGTTGAGGCACATGGAATAGGTGGGGCGTTGTTGGGATGGATTAGGTCATGGCTAATTGGTAGGAAACAGAGAGTCAGCATAAATGGTACCAAGTCAGAGTGGGGAGCAGTCAAAAGTGGTGTCCCCCAGGGATCGGTATTAGGTCCCCTGTTGTTTCTTATATACATAAATGACCTAGATTTAGGTATAACTAGTAGGGTAAGTAAATTCGCAGACGATACTAAAATGGGGAGATCAATTGATTCAGATAGCGATATAGAGTGCCTCCAAAGGGATCTAGATACCTTACATGAATGGTCAGTAAATTGGCAGATGAAGTTTAACATTGACAAATGCAAGGTATTAAAGATAGGGAAGATGCAAACAAATGTTAAATATAAACTAGCTAATTTAGAATTAGAAAATTCAGACTGCGAGAAAGATCTAGGTGTGTTTGTTAGCAATGATTTGAAGCCTAGAAAACAGTGTATAGGCGTTCGTAATAAGGCAAACAGGATTCTCGGGTTCATCTCTAGGAGTGTGAGTAACAGAACTGCTGATGTTATCTTAAAACTTTACTTGTCATTAGTGAGACCCAATATGGATTATGCTGTCCAATTTTGGTGTCCTTATTACAGAATGGACATAGATTCATTGGAGAGAGTACAGCGTAGAATGACAAAAATGATCCATAATATTAGAAATCTTCCGTATGAAGAAAGGTTGAAGAATTTAGGCTTACATTCGTTAGAGAGACGCAGAGTTAGAGGGGATATGATAGAGGTGTTCAAGTGGGTTAGTGGGATTAACAAAGGGGACATGACAAATGTACTAAAGCTCAGTGATAGCGAAAGAACTCGTACCAATGGTTTCAAATTAGATAAATTTCGTTTCAGAAAAGATATAGGCAAATATTGGTTTGGTAACAGAGTTGTAGATGGGTGGAATGGACTACCAAGTGCTATAGTGGGATCTAAAACTGTAGGGAGCTTTAAGATAAAATTGGATAAGCATATGGACGAGAAGGGTTGGGTGTGAAGGGGGATCAGCCGGGTTGGGCCAATCAGCGCTCTGCAGACCCCCATAATCCTGCGTTAATCTCTAACCGTTTTGGTAGGATGATCCTCAGGGTATTGGAGTGTTGAGCCTATAATTGGGCTTTGTAATTGAATTGGGGTTGTGTGGGACAGGGATCTGCCTTGCTTAGGCCAATCGGCTTTCTGCAGACTCCCATTTTCTTATGTTCTTATGTTCTTATGTTCTTATGTATACAATGAGATGGTCTGTATCCTTTTAATTGCTAGAGGTCCTTCTCCTAAGCTGAATAAAATCACCTAATAGTGGCCAGAATATTACGAAAAGGACGTCACCGATATTTAATGGGTTAATAAATGGATGTATACTTCTTTGTTTTATATGTTCAGTCATGAGCCATAAAAGCCCCGCATGTATTTCAATATGCACTGAACCAAACAAGGACATAATATTGTTTAATCATAGCCCAGGTGCTTCAGAATGTCGCTTTTATATAATGTGCAAAGATGAACATGGGTGTATAATTAGTATGGTTCACGAATGTACACTCGACCAAAAATCAATCTTTACACTGGTGAGCTGTAAATAATCTAGTGTGACCGGAATTAATCGGGTGAAACATACGTCTGTGAGGTATTATCATAAGATTTCGACCCACTTCCAGAATATTTAGAGCGTTAGTGTAAAGATTGTTTTTTTGGTCGAGTGTACCAATAAACCCTTATGTACCGGAGACGTCTTTTTAACTTTATTATGGCTACTATTATAAGAACATAAGAACATAAGAAAATGGGAGTCTGCAGAAAGCCGATTGGCCTAAGCAATGCAGATCCCTGTCCCACACAACCCCAAATCAAATACAAAGCCCAATTATAGGCTCAACACTCTAATACCCTGAGGATCATCTTACCAAAACGGTTAGAGATTAACGCAGGATTATGGGGGTCTGCAGAGCGCTGATTGGCCCAACCCGGCTGATCCCCCTCCACACCCAACCCTTCTCGTCCATATGCTTATCCAATTTTATCTTAAAGCTCCCTACAGGTTTAGATCCCACTATAGCACTTGGTAGTCCATTCCACCCATCTACAACTCTGTTACCAAACCAATATTTGCCTATATCTTTTCTGAAACGAAATTTATCTAATTTGAAACCATTGGTACGAGTTCTTTCGCTATCACTGAGCTTTAGTACATTTGTCATGTCCCCTTTGTTAATCCCACTAACCCACTTGAACACGTCTATCATATCCCCTCTAACTCTGCGTCTCTCTAACGAATGTAAACCTAATTTCTTCAACCTTTCTTCATACGGAAGATTTCTAATATTATGGATCATTTTTGTCATTCTACGCTGTACTCTCTCCAATGAATCTATGTCCATTCTGTAATAAGGACACCAAAATTGGACAGCATAATCCATATGGGGTCTCACTAATGACAAGTAAAGTTTTAAGATAACATCAGCAGTTCTGTTACTCACACTCCTAGAGATGAACCCGAGAATCCTGTTTGCCTTATTACGAACGCCTATACACTGTTTTCTAGGCTTCAAATCATTGCTAACAAACACACCTAGATCTTTCTCGCAGTCTGAATTTTCTAATTCTAAATTAGCTAGTTTATATTTAACATTTGTTTGCATCTTCCCTATCTTTAATACCTTGCATTTGTCAATGTTAAACTTCATCTGCCAATTTACTGACCATTCATGTAAGGTATCTAGATCCCTTTGGAGGCACTCTATATCGCTATCTGAATCAATTGATTTCCCCATTTTAGTATCGTCTGCGAATTTACTTATCCTACTAGTTATACCTAAATCTAGGTCATTTATGTATATAAGAAACAACAGGGGACCTAATACCGATCCCTGGGGGACACCACTTTTGACTGCTCCCCACTCTGACTTGGTACCATTTATGCTGACTCTCTGTTTCCTACCAATTAGCCATGACCTAATCCATCCCAACAACGCCCCACCTATTCCATGTGCCTCAACCTTTCTCATCAATCTCTCATGAGGGACTCTGTCGAAAGCTTTACTGAAATCTAAATATATAATATCGTATGCCTTGTCATTATCTACTGCTTCATATACCTCTGAGAAAAAACTAAGCAAATTAGTAAGGCAAGAACGTCCCTGTGTGAATCCATGCTGAGAAGAATTGATTAAGTTAAATGTTTCTAAGTGGTTTCTCATTTTCCTAGCAATAATTGACTCTAGTAGCTTTCCTATGATTGAAGTGAGACTAATGGGACGGTAATTGGATGCTATTGATTTATCACCTTTTTTGAAAATCGGAACTACATTTGCAAGCTTCCAAGCTTCTGGAACTATACCTGTTTCTAATGAATTGTTAAAAAGAAATGTTAATGGGTAACTTAACTCATCTCTGCATTCTTTTAATACTCTGGCATATACCTCATCGGGACCAGGCGATTTCTGAGGTTTCAGTCTGTCAATTTCCTTAAGCACATCATTTCTACTTATAGTAACCGTACTTAACCTATTTTCTATACTATCGGTATATACCTTACGGACTTCTGGAATCTGTGCCAAATTTTCATTAGTGAACAGGGATAGAAACTGACTATTTAATGTACTGCACATTTCTAAATCATTTTCTGTCATTTCTCCTATCGAAGTTTTAAGGGGGCCTATTTTATCTCTAACTTTAGATTTATATAGCTGGTAAAAAGCCTTAGGGTTATTTTTTGAGTCATTGGCTATCCTGATTTCATAATTTCTTTTGTCTGTCCTTATACATTTTTTAACCTCTCTTGATAGATTCTGATAGTAAGCAAGTAGGTGAATTTCGCCTTTCTTTATTTTTCGATATATTCCTCTCTTTTTTCCTAGAAGGTCTAATAGTCTATTATTCATCCATTTGGGTTGGTTCTGTGTTGATCTAAATTTTCTTTTGGGGATATATTTATTTTGCGCATTGTGGAGTGAAGAAATAAAATTATTATATGTAGCTGTCAAATTATCCTGAGTTAAGATAGGTATCTGAGAGAGAGTATGTTCATTAGCGCACCTGGGTCCACTTAATAGTTTAACCATAGGATCGACTCTTAAGGCTCGTCTTAATCCACCATAATTGGCTTTTCTGAAATCTGGGATAAGTGTCGTATTCTCTTTAGCCTTTCCTGTCCATTGTATGTTAAAATAAATTGATTTATGATCACTATTTCCTAGTTGGTCTCCTATCTCTACATTATTTATCATTTGTTCATTATTACTGAGAACTAAATCGAGGATATTATTACCTCTAGTAGGCGAGTCTATGAATTGAAATAAAAAACTATCCTGTACCGCCTCAATAAACTCTTTTGAATCTGAGTCGCCGATTTGATGCTGCCAATCAATATTCGGAAAATTAAAATCCCCTATAATACACACATGCTAAACCTTGATGCTATTTTCACTTCCTGCCATAAAGCGCTGTACCTTCGTTTCTACTCATATTTGGTGGTCTATAAATAACTCCAATAATTATGGTCTCACTACCTTCGCTAACCTCAACCCAAACACTTTCGTTATCAGTATTTAGTCTAATACCTGATTTAATACAGCTTTTTAAAGAACTCCTGACAAACACTGCTATTCCGCCGCCCCTCCTACTTGTTCGGTCGCGTTTAAACAAACTATATCCTGGTATATGGAATTCTGCTAAAAAAAATCTTGATTCTGTATTAATCCATGTTTCAGTCAGTGCTATAATGTCTATATTTTCGTTGCTAACAAGTGCTCTAAGTTCATCCATTTTGTTACATAAACTCCTACAGTTTGTATAATATAATCGCAATGAATTTATTTTACTGGTATCGGATTTACCTTTATTTCTAACTGAATTCCCATCTTCTGTTACACCTTTAATATTTCTACTAGCAGTACAATTAAAATCCTGAGACTGATATTTTCTATTCCTATCTGATGTACCAGTACGGCAATTTACCCTATCTAGACAATTATTCTTACTCATATTCACAGGCTTTATTTTCAGCGAAACCCCGCGACAATCCTATCTATTGACCTAGCTAAATTTGCCACCCCTAGCCGAGAAAGATGAACCCCGTCCTGTGCGTACAACTGATTTTTACCATAGAAACGGGTCCAGTTATCAAGGAATGGTATTGCATTTGCATTACAGTATTTTTCCAGCCGACAATTGATACCAATTGCCCTAGATGACCATTCCTTGCTGACCCCTCTCCGTGGCAAGATACTGTGTACTACAGGTATGCCTCCCTTCCTCCTAACTTATACGACTTATTCAGTTTAAAAAGGGCCTCCTGCAATTAGCAGGCTTCAAACTAACTCACTCAAATCTTTATGCTAACCCAGATCCTTCTTAAACTGCAAAACATCGTCTAAATATAGCAAGAGTAAAATAAAAAAGATGTCACTGGTACATAGGGTGTTGATCTTTTAGTAGCATGGCACCATTTTTGTATTTGTATTGTTGCTAACACTCGACGATTATATACTGTACAGCTTAGGAAGGACCGCTAGCAATGGAAGAGGTCAGGCTTATCTCCAATATTCCTTACAATCCCACAAACCCATTGTAATAATAATTAAATCGTCCAATAATAGCCAGTATATAATTAAAAAGTGCACCATAGAATACCAAAGTGGTTCATTATGTTGGTGATAAAACTGTAATTTAATCAAAACTCTTTCATCTCCACCTATTATAATTTACCTCAGGGATTTCCAGTGTCACAGGTAATAGGTCAAGCTAGTGAGAGTTGTATTCACTTGTTTATATATATATATATATATATATATATTTTTTTAGGGGGTGTATGAAGGAGACAAAAGGCAAAGCTGACTGTAATAAGTGCCCCCACCCCCTCTCTCAGGTTGCAAGAGTGACAGAGGGCCAAAATCATGTTACCTATGTATCTATCTATCTATTGCCGGACGCCTTGCTCCCCTTAATGAGGGTGGCTATACACAAAATGCCCCCAAGCGGACCTATCCTCTGTAAGAGGGACAACCCATGCCAGTTTACTGAAGGACTTACAGGATTGATCACTCAATTTAGGGTCCGTCCGACTCCGAGGCCTTCTATGTATCTGTTTAGCATTATTTGTCTACAGTGGTGGGTGGCTAGTCCATCCACTAACCTGCTTCACCCTTAGGTAAGCTGTCTGGATTTTTATAAGGTTTACTCCCCTAGACAGGTTGCCGACCAAAGCTGAGGCTAACGAGTCCCATCCACCCGGTTGATCATGTTATATTAGAGGTGATTTAGATGTGCAGGAAAGAAGCGTGGTGTGTGTAGTGAAATGAATAGAAGGAGGAGGTGTTTGTGATAGTTAGCTGCATTACTCTCTGTGTAGGTGAGGCACAACAGAAACAGTGGGGGAAGCCAGGCAAATGAAACTGGAATTCCAGAAACTCCTTATCATATGCCTATGTGGCCTCCCTTGGGTACTGCCCTGCTGGATTGGTGCCTACAATCTCCCCAATCAACCCTAGGGACAAGTCAACCCTTTGAGTACCAGCGACGTGTGTTATACTTTATTCTAGTTATATTTAGACGATATTATATAAATACATGAATATATGAATATATGAAGAGTAATCCAGCATCCTATAGATTGTAAGCGGGGATGTAGTGCAAGGTACACAAACTAACACACACGAGTAATGGCAAGGGACTCTTTACTACACAGAGGCTGGATAACTCGTGATACTGAGTGATTTTGTCTTTATTTACTATTATTGATACTGAATTACTTAAAAAATTCTCAAATATAACATGTCATAAATTTATACTGAACATTCGAGATACAGCAACTATTTCAGGATTATCAAATGGGTTCAATCAAGTGTAATGTGATGCCTTTAATAGCCATACCAGCATCATGATAACATGTCCGTTCTCTGTTGTGTAAAGTATAGCTGATAATAAGTGTGTTTGACCTCATTATGGTGGTGGGTGAACTTGGTGGTGTAGTGGAGTATCGTGAACTTGGTGGTGTAGTGGAGTATAGTGGAGTCAGTCGTGGCTAGATGGGTGCACCACAGAGATCAGCTCACAAATTAGTGGTTACAAGTTAAAAACTGCCACACATCAAAACAGCCACAACCAAACCGGTCAATCTCCTAACTTAACCCCTTCTGTACCGGCGACATCTCTTTCATTCTTTGCTAGCTACTATTAGACGATGTTATTCAGTTTAACAAGCACCTCCAGCAATTAACAGGCTTCGAACTATCTCACTTAACCCTTTTTACTACCACACATCCTTCTTAAGCAGCATAAAATCGTCTAAATAGAGCTGGAATAAACTAAAAAATTCGTCGTCGGTAAAGAAGGGGTTAACCTTACTTGTTATTTAACTTCACTAAACACTACTCAACCTACCCAGACCTATCCTAACCAAATCTAACCTAACCTAATCTATCCTAACCGAGCCTCCTAACTTACCTAACTAAGTCTAAACTAATCTATCCTAACCTTATAAAGTAACAACATTACAACAGCGTTCTTAACATTAATCATCAATTACAAACCCCAATGCACTTCAATAATATAAAGGGCTTATGATTATGGCCGTTTAGGAAAGTGGCAATTGATCTGTTTTTGATTGAGTTACAGGTGTCGTCAAACGGAATCCCTCTGTATTTCATTAACCTGTGCAGTACCAGTGACGTCCTTGTTATCATATTTGGCAACTTATAGACCATTTTATTCAAGAACATCTGACAATAATAAAGCTTCAAACTATCTCAACCAACTCTCTTAACTACCACAGATCCATCCTAAACTTCATAACATCGTCAAAATACAGCTATAATAAAATGTATCACATGTCGCTGGTACTCAAAGGGTTAATTTGCTGATGACTCATGCACTAAGCCGTTACTACATTGTAAACAGCAGGAGTGTTTTAATGGCAGGTTAATTATATATATATATATTTGTTTTTTGTTTTTTTGTTTTTTTTGCCGTTACTGCATTGAAAACAGCAAGAGTGTTTTAATGGCAGGTTAATTTTATATAATTATATAAATTATATGTTGTATATATATTGTTACGACCGGCACTACGAAATAAACAAGGGTACTTAATAATGGACTAGAAGATAGGCTATATCTGCAACAACGGTACGCTAATTCCAAACCCTCGAACTATTACGCCGGTGAACAAAACACTTACACCCTTCAGAGTTAATCTACTGGATAACGGGGTATCAATTAACCCGGGAACTGCGGGGAGACTCTTAAGAGTTCCCCCGGCGGACTGCGGGGAGACTCTTAAGAGTCAGAAAAAAAAAAAAAAAACTTTTGACATCGAAAAAAAAAAAAATATATTTTTTTATTTTTGTTTGGCCCCTGGGCCATGCACAATCTCAGTCCTCTACCTCCCCTCCTTCCACACTGTCCTTCAGTTATCACCTATTTTCCCTGTTATTCCCTTATTCTGAGGTATATTTTTGTGCTAACATTAGAAATCCGGTTGCAGGGTGTGGTCATCACTGATAGCAAGCGAATGCAAGAGAGAGAGAGAGAGTATCGATTGACTGTGTCTCAGTGGCCTTGGGGGAAATTGGCGGGAAAGCAGCTTGCCTCACCAATACATTATATAACTCGCGGGCTATATCTCCGATTTTGACCATCCAAACGCTGTTTTCACTTGTTTTATTGTTGTTTCAGGTTAACACCTTTATAATCAACCCATAATAGGCGCATATGGATAAGTATTAATGCTATTAATGGTACAATGAATATTTTAGTGACGGAAACACCTCAAATACATGCGCACAGGGAGAGGTGTCTAATTACCCCCATGCGCACTTCAGAGGTTAACAAGGGTAAGTGCACTTCTACAAAGGCTTTCCGGTGACGGCAAAGCCTACTCTCAAAAAGGAGGACTTACGTTAATACTAGTGAGCAACTTCTCTTGGCGCTTAGGAACAAGAGTCTGCAACTTATCTCGAAGAATAATGCTCTTAAGTAATAACAATGCTTAAATAAACTATAACAAGATTTAATAAAGAAATATATGCTTATGTTAACTTTAGTGTGAGTCTGTACTCAACACTAAACTCTTCAATGCTCTATGAAAACACTGGTAGTCTAGTCCTACAGCAATCAGATATGGAATCTTCTGGAAACGTCTGATGCTCTAAGATGCTCATTAATACAGAACAGACATAATACAGGGGCAGGACACCAAAGCGTGTATCTTAAATACACCAATAAGTAGGATACATAATTATATATAACAAGGGAGTGCAACAACTCTGTGACAGCACTAATAATAGCCACACAAAACAGTACTAACTTAGCCAAAGTAACAGCCCTACTGGGTTGTGCGCCAAGCATCAACCTAGGCTAAAATAATACGTGAATTCCTAAAGCATACACAGATAAAGTTAATAAACACAATGCTGTCTTTATTACTAATAAAGTCTAGCAGCGGCACAAAAGATACCAGGAGGCTAGGCAGAGCGCAAGCATGCTCGTAGCCTACTGTCTCCCCTTGAACAGATTATCCTTAGGTTACGTTAATTGACTAGGAGGCTCTCTTGGAAAGTCCAGATCTCAAGTATCTGGTCTTGCCCTGGCGCTCCACAAAGGTCAACACAATGAGGTAGCGAGCATACGAGCAAGAGTAGGCAAAAGCCCTTCACTCGTATACTGCTACACTCGCAAAGGAAAAATATGCACAAAGGTTACAGGCACCTAGCTCCGTCGAAGTCGTATAGGCTTTGACTCTCCATATACGTAACTCAGACAACGACTAAAGATACCTTCCACTGTCTAGCATTAAATAGTAACAAAGAACAACTCAATAATTAGAAGCAACCCAATGATAATATGACTCGTGTGACTATGACTAATAATCCCTAAAGCTAGTGCAAAACATGTATGTGAGAGCTGGTGCTGGTAATACGACTGGCCGACTATGGAAGTCGTATGCAGAACCAGAAGGGATGAGTAATTGAATAAAGATGAGAAGTAATGGAAAAAAAGAAGTTCAGAGAGAGAAACAGTAGTATAGGGGGTTAGATTGGGGGACAGATTGCAAGGAACGTCTAGTACCAGGCACGCTATGCCAAGCTCTGAGGAGATACGCGAGCAGGATCCCCGTACCACCCTCCCAGGACAGCGGCCTCCAATCACAGACCACTACGTCATAAAGAGCAGGCGTCCTTAGGACGCGCCAAGCTCGCCAGCCAATCAAGGGCCCGGGAAAGCCCGCGCGAGCGAGCGGGGGAGGCACACGTACATACACACGCACATAATACCACCGCGCTGCCTCCTCCGCGCTCTCTCTCCTTTAACTTCACTCTGCATATCTTATACTCTATCACTAATATAAAATATTTCCATGTGTCACAGACAAGAATAAAGACCACCACTGATCTGGCTGTGAGTACATGAATACTAGGAAAGAAAGAACATCGTTCTACGATTATTATAGCCCATTTCACTGCCCTGGCGAGCGCTAGCGAGTATGAGCACATTCTGGCAAGCTGGCCAGCGTAACACCCCGCCCAAGATGTGGGACGTTTTAACCTCAGGTAAACGCCACATCTGACCAGACAGAATGCTCGTAAACCCCGCCTCACCTAGCTACTCCCCCAAGTTGTGAAAACAAGGCACAATCACAACAAAAAACACTTTATTATATAAACAAAATCTACACAACACTTCCCCAAAAGAATAGTATCACTTAACATATTACGCTCAACGAGCAAGCTTCAACAAGCCTAGCCTACTAAGACAAAAACTCAGCATGTCTTAGAGTCTTGCTGTAACATACTGCACTTATATACTATCAAAAAGACAGTTTTTATGTGAGGTTTTTGTATTATTTTTAATAGTGTTTTTGGCGGCTTTGCACTACAGGGGCAAGCCTAATTTTTCTCCACTCCACCCGACAAACCTGTGGTGATCTACCCTGGGTCATCCACCCTGGACAAACAGTTAGCTATCACATTGTCACAACCGGCAATATGGCAAATGTCCAGACTGTACTCCTGCAACATTAAGGACCACCTGGTTAGCCTCATATTCCGGTTGTGGAACTGATTACAAAACTTCAAAGGGTGGTGGTCAGTATAAATCACCACGACTGGGCCAAAAGCGGGAACATACACCTCAAAGTGCCTGAGCGCCAGCACAATGGCCAGAAGCTCCTTCTCTACCACTGAATAGTTCTTTTGTGCTGAGTTGAACTTCTTTGAAAAGAAACTTACAGGGGGTTCCACACCTTCTGTGTCTGTTTGCAACAAGACGGCACCAGCCCCTACACCGCTAACATCTGTCGCTAGCTGAAAAGGTCTTGAAAAGTCTGGGGCCCTGAGTATCGGGTGAGTGCACAAAAGATGCTTCACGAGTGAGAATGCTTTCTCACACTCAGGTGCCCACCCAAACTTTTTCGTCTTTGCAAGTAAATCAGTCAGAGGAGCCAGCACTGAGGAGTATCCGCGGATGAATCTGCGGTAATACCCAATCATGCCCAAGAACCTCATGATTTGTCTTTTGGTGGTCGGCTGGGGGAACTGGTTAATAGCCTGTATTTTGGTTTGGGGGCGGCACGCCTGGCCCAACCCTAACACAAACCCCAAATACTGCACGGTTGCCCGAACAAAGTCACACTTGCCCAGATTGACCACCAAATGAGCCTCACTCAGCTTCCTAAACAATGCCTCGATGTTCTCGCAATGGCTTTCAAAGTCATTATCGTAGATTATCACATCATCCAGATACACGGTTCAGTTAGGGATCTCCGCCACTAACTCGTTCATCAGGCGTTGGAAAGTTGCAGGTGCATTCTTCAGCCCATATGGAATAACGTTGCAACGGTAAGTGTTCCCATCCACCACAAAACCGCGCACCTGCTTCGCCCGCTCAGACAACGGCACCTGCCAGTAAACCTTGACTAGATCCACCTTTGTGAGGTAACGTGCACACCCGATCTTGTCAACACTGTCATCTACGCGGGGAAGAGGGTAAGCATTGGTGGGGGTTAAGCCGTTCAACCGCCTGAAGTCAATGCAAACCCTGACCTTCCCGTCTGGTTTGGGCCGCAGAGTGACGGGAGATGTCCACCTAACCGCCCCTTTTTCTATCAGTCCCTTCTCCAACATGTAGCCTAATTCTGCTCGGAGAGCCGGAAGTTTAATGGGAGGTACACGATAGGGCACTGATTTAAAAGGGGGGTGGTCTCCAACGTCTACATCGTGCACCGCATGAGTTGTGAGGCCTGGGTGCTCGGCAAAGACAGTGGGGTATGAACAGAACAGGTGCTGGATCGCTGCACGCTGTTGCTCAGGCAGGTGCTCAAGCGCTTCCACAGCCACCTGGTTCGTGTTCCCCGCCCACTGATCCGCCGAGACATGACAATCCCAACTTTCCTCCACCTGGGCCTCACTGCTCCCCTCTCCTTCTCCACCTTGGCCGCTGCAGACCAACACGGGGGCAGTAGGTTGCTCAGGTGGGCGCCTCACAAACTCTTTTAATAGGTTGACATGACAGAGCTGATTTTTCTTTCGCCTATCCGGAGTAGCCACAAGGTAATCCAGGTCCGATAGCTTCCTTACGACCTTGTAAGGACCGACAAACTTGGCAGACAGGGGATGGCCAACTATGGGCAATAAGACCAAAACCTCCTGTCCTATCACAAACTCCCGGAGCTTTGCCTTCTTGTCATAACGATCCTTCATCAAGGCCTGATTACCTACCAAATTTCTCCCTGCCAACTCCAGGCTCTTCAGCATCCTGTCCCTACTCTCGAGGACATATTTAATTAGAGAACATGGCGGGACAGTCCCTTCCCAGATCTCTCTTACCATACTCAGAGGAACTCTCACTTGATGCCCGAAAACTAGCTCGTTGGGGCTAAACCCAAGGCTCTCCCCAGGTACCTCTCGTGCTGCAAACAAAACGTACGGTAGCCCTAGGTCCCAATCCTTGCCATTCTCCGTACAGTACCACCGCAACATGTTCTTCAATGTAGAGTGCCATCTCTCCAACACCCCTTGACTCTCTGGGTGATAAGCTGAAGAGACAACCGTATTGATTCCGTGCTGCTGCATGGTCTGTTTAAATAGAGTGGACGTGAAATTTGAACCTTGGTCCGACTGAATTTTTTGCGGGTACCCGTATCTCGAACAATACAACAGCAAGTTACGCACAACAGTTTTAGACTTGCCATTTCTCATAGGGTATGCATCAGGGTAGCGAGTGGAGACATCCATGAGGGTTAACAAAAACATGTTACCTGCACTAGTGGGAGGCAGAGGGCCTACCATGTCGATGATAACCTTGCTGAAGGTAGGACCAATAGCAGGCACTGGGTGCAACGGAGCCTTAGGTATGCTCTGGTTCGGCTTTCCCACCGTCTGGCAGGTACCACACATCGCCACCCAGGCCGAAACTTGAGCTTTAATACCTGGCCACCAGAACAACCTAGATAACGAGGCCAACGTTTTACTTACTCCCAAGTGACCCGCCAAAGGAATATCATGCGCCAACCGCAACAGGCTATCACGACACTTCTCCGGGACCACCAGCTGATCAACCACTCTTGCCCCACCATCCCAACTACGTCTGGGATCCACAAAACGGCGGTACAGGATTCCCCCAACATAGAAAAAATCTCCCGACTGTGCATCCCCGTCCTCGTCGAGTTCTATAGCTCCGTTCCCACAACTCTCAAGTCCAGGATCTTCCACTTGCAGCCTACATATATCCGAGGGTGCCAACCTATCTAAGTGCTCCTGAAGCAACTTGTGGCCACCCCCGATACTAGGCTGCTCAAGCCTTGCCTGCTTCGCCTGGGAACGTCTCTGTCGCGGAGTGCTCTCACGCCCTACCGTGTCACTAGGGGGGACAGGTTCTGGGGCCACTCCGGACCTCATCATGGGTGCAAGTACCGAGTCACCAAGGAGTGTCGCTGGATCCAAACTCTCAACCCGACCAGCCTTGACTTTCTCCTTCTGACCCTTCCTCCGCTGGTCTAGAACTTGGGTATTAGGCTGTGACACCTGAGCGGACTGAGACCTGGTGACAGCACAGGCCATCTGCGTCACCTGGCACCTCTCGAGCCACTCTTGCCCCTCCCTACTCGTGTCGGCCGCCCTCTCGGCAACGACTAAGGGTGGAACCTCGGGAGTGAGCACCGCAAAGTCGTTACCGAGAAGGAGGTCGACCCCCTCAACTGGTAACTTCTCCACAACCCCCACATCCAACTCTCATGTCACACAGTCTACCTCAAGCTCTAGTCTAACCAGCGGGTAAGACCGCATGGCATTGATGCCTTGAACCACCACAACCCGGGCCGCGTTAATAGGCTTGCCAGTGAAATTCTTAACAAGTGTCTGGGAAGCGCCCGTATCACGCAACAACTCAAGCCTATGCTCTACACCAGCCCACCTTACAGTGCCGTGCCCCCTATGACCACAAAAAACATCACGGACGGGTGACGAGCCCTCCTGCTGCTTCTGCACCGGCGATGACTTCGCAAGTCGGAACCGACTGTTTACCCCGGGCAAATGTGGAAGACCTCAAAGACACGCCAATGTTGCTCACTAGTGACACCACAGCTGTAGGCGGTATGCTCGGACATGAGCGCACAATATGCCCCTTCTTATGACACTTGAAACATTCCACTTCACTCTTGGACTTCCCCTGAGGTGGGTAATGGCCCTGGCCTTTCTTTAACGGGAAGGGTTTCGACTTGGGATCATAATTGGCAACAGTACTCTTAAATGGATAATGGTTTGTGTCATTAATTCGGGGGGGGGGTGGAGTGGTACGCCCCTTGTTACCTGCCTCAGCTCTCTGTGCAGACCCGCACCCACGAATCAATGACAACCTGAGGTCAGCCAGCTCAGCCGCCTCCTGCAGAGTTTTTGGTCGCTTCTCTTTCAGGTTAAGAGTCAAGTCACTGCCAGTACATTTAAAAAATTGCTCTAACAATACTAATTGCTTCACTGCCTCAAAAGTAGTTGCCTTCTCTGATCTTAACCAATTCTCAAATGCATCTGACAGCTCTCTGGCGTGTTCCTGGAAAGTACTCTCCTTTCTTTTGGGAACAGCCCTAAATTTCAGCCTATAGGTCTCTGGCTGTAATTCATATGCCCTCAGGACAGCCTCTTTTAACACCTCGTAATTCACACAGGAATCTAGGGGCAAAGCATCATACGCCTTGAGTGCTTTCCCCGTCAAACATGACGAAACAAGGGCTGCCCACTTCTCCTCGGGCCATTGGTGCTCCTGGCACTTTTTCTCGAACCGGAGAAAAAATTTGGTAACTCCCAACTCATCAAAAACTGGAACAAACTTTAGTAGATGCGACAGGGACTGGTCATGGGCTCGACCCTCCTGGACGACCCGGTTCCTTGTCACCTCTACACGCGTTTTCTCTAGATCAACATCGGCACAATACCTTGCAGACTCAGCCTGACACCTATACTTGAGCTCAGCCTCATGCTTTTTCTGCTCGAGTGACAGCTCAGCCTCATGCTTTTTCTGTCGCTCCTGCTGCTGAAGTTTGGCGAGCTCGAGCTGAAACAACATCTCGGAAGACAAACCCTGAGGAGGGGGTGCTACTATTGGGGACCCACCCGGTGAATCACCTAGAGGCATACCCAACCGCCTGCGGGATCGTACCCGGCTCCGGAGCCAGAGGGGGCGCCATGATAGGAGTCGAGTGGAATGGGGGCTGGGCAGAAGGTGCCCCAGCTCCCGCTCCACCCGAAGCCCCATGCACCCCACCGAGCACCCAGGTAAACAGCTCACCTCTCGACAAACCGCTAGTACCGGACAACCCCAAGACCGTGGCTACACACTGCAGTCCATACCGGTCTAGCCCCGACACCCGATCCGCCAACACAGGCTCCTCCAAAAAAATCCGAGCATCCTCCTCATTGTTCACCACCCGAACGCCGTTAG
This sequence comes from Paralithodes platypus, assembly GCA_032716605.1. Classification (NCBI taxonomy): domain Eukaryota; kingdom Metazoa; phylum Arthropoda; class Malacostraca; order Decapoda; family Lithodidae; genus Paralithodes; species Paralithodes platypus. The sequence goes on along the minus strand of CM064502.1, from coordinate 14,348,768 downwards.
ACAACTCCACCTTCTCCACCTCCTCGCCTGTCTCTCGCACTGTGCCCTCACTATGTTCAGACCCGTCCAGTGACATGATGGAGTCAACAACAAAATTCTCAAGTCAAGACAAAAGTAGCCAAACTCTCGCGTAGCTTTATTCACAAAAAATATTCGAAGATGTTCTTGAGTGCAAAACTAGGTCACCAATAAACTCCAACAAGTTCTATATATCCTCAAAACAATGTCCACTGCCAATAATAGGAGAAATAAATTCAACCCGAAATGGCAAAAAGATTTCTCCAAAAAAAAACCCTGCAATATTCAGTTCACTATATTCTGGTCTAAGGTCGCCATTTGTTACGACCGGCACTACGAAATAAACAAGGGCACTTAATAATGGACTAGAAGATAAGCTATATCTGCAACAACGGTACACTAATTCCAAACCCTCGAACTATTACGCCGGTGAACAAAACACTTACACCCTTCAGAGTTAATCTTCTGGATAACGGGGTCTCAATTAACAAGGGTAAGTGCACTTCTACAAAGGCTTTCCGGTGACGGCAAAGCCTACTCTCAAAAAGGAGGACTTACGTTAATACTAGTGAGCAACTTCTCTTGGCGCTTAGGAACAAGAGTCTGCAACTTATCTCGAAGAATAATGCTCTTAAGTAATAACAATGCTTAACCCTTAATTAGCGGCGAGCAACATAAGTCGAGTTAAATAAAGCTGGACTATGTGGCGGCGCTCGACATAGGTCGAGTGGCAATTTCAGCACGTAATGTTGCTGAGAGAGAGAGACAAGTGGTGGCAGGAGAGTAGCGAGCGTATGACTGCTCCAGACCACCGCGGCGAACATACTGACACGAATCCCAGCTCCCTCCTCCCTCTCTCACTCGCTATATAAGGAATTGTATCGGAAAGTGGCTAATTACTTTTTGCACTCGCGTTGCACGGTTATTGCAAAAAATGCCATCATAAAAGGATCGTTATGGTGTCATTCGAAAGCTCTGTTTATGCCCTTTCAGGGATAGATACTTGTTTTACGTTCTGGGTTTTATTTAGGCATGAAAATGATCACGTAAACAGCCCTATTTTGGCTAAAAACACCCCGCAGGGCGGTACATATAAATAAACCGCATAGACCGCTCTTAAGGTGTTAAATAAACTATAACAAGATTTAACCCTTATTTAGCGGCGAGCAACATAAGTCGAGTTAAAAAAAGCTGGACTATGTGGCGGCGCTCGACATAACTCGAGTGGCAATTTCAGCACGTAATGTGGCTGAGAGAGAGAGACAGTGTGCAGGAGACTAGCGAGCGTATGACTGCTCCAGACCACCGCGGCGAACCTACTGACACAAATCTCAGCTCCCTCCTCCCTCTCTCACTCGCTACATACTCAATTATGTACTGAAAGTACCGAATTACCTGCTTTTTGCACTCGCGTTGCACGGTTATTGCAAGAAAACTATCCATCATACAAGGATCGTTATGGTGTCATTCGAAAGCTCTGTTTATGCCCTTTCAGGGATAGGTACTTGTTTTACGTTCTGGGTCTTATTTAGGCATGAAAATGATCACGTAAACAGCCCTATTTTGGCTAAAAACACCCCGCTGTGCGGTACACATAAATAAACCGCATAGGCCGCTCGTAAGGTGTTAATAAAGAAATATATGCTTACGTTAACTTTAGTGTGAGTCTGTACTCAACACTAAACTCTTCAATGCTCTATGAAAACACTGGTAGTCTAGTCCTACAGAAATCAGATATGGAATCTTCTGGAAACGTCTGATGCTCTAAGATGCTCGTTAATACAAAACAGACATAATGCAGGGGCAGGACACCAAAGCGTGTATCTTAAATACACCAATAAGTAGCATACATATATACAGTATAACAAGGGAGTCCAACAACTCTGTGACAGCACTAATAATAGCCACTCAAAACAGTACTTCCTTAGCCAAAGTAACAGCCCTACTGGGTTGTGCGCCAAGCATTAACCTAGGCTAAAATAATACGTGAATTCCTAAAGCATACACAGATAAAGTTAATAAGCACAATGCTGTCTTTATTACTAATAAAGTCTAGCAGCGGCACAAAAGATACCAGGAGGCTAGGCAGAGCGCAAGCATGCTCGTAGCCTACTGTCTCCCCTTGAACAGATTTCCCTTAGGTTACATTAATTGACTAGGAGGCTCTCTTGGAAAGTCCAGATCTCAAGTATCTGGTCTTGCCCTGGCGCTCCATAAAGGTCAACACAATGAGGTAGCGAGCATACGAGCAAGAGTAGGCAAAAGCCCTTCGCTCGTATACTGCTACACTCGCAAAGGAAAAATATGCACAAAGGTTACAGGCACCTAGCTCCATCGAAGTCGTATAGGCTTTGACTCTCCATATACGTAACTCAGACAACGACTAAAGATACCTTCCACTGTCTAGCATTAAATAGTAACAAAGAACAACTCAATAATTAGAAGCAACCCAATGATAATATGACTCGTGTGACTATGACTAATAATCCCTAAAGCTAGTGCAAAACATGTATGTGAGAGCTGGTGCTGGCAATACGACTGGCCGACTATGGAAGTCGTATGCAGAACCAGAAGGGATGAGTAATTGAATAAAGATGAGAAGTAATGGAAAAGAAGAAGTTCAGAGAGAGAAACAGTAGTATAGGGGGTTAGATTGGGGGACAGATTGCAAGGAACGTCTAGTACCAGGCACGCTATGCCAAGCTCTGAGGAGATACGCGAGCAGGATCCCCGCACCACCCTCCCAGGACAGCGGCCTTTCATCACAGACCACTACGTCATGAAGAGCAAGCGTCCTTAGGACGCGCCAAGCGCGCCAGCCAATCAAGGGCCCGGGAAAGCCCGCGTGAGCGAGCGGGGGAGGCACACGTACATACACACGCACATAATGCCACCGCGCTGCCTCCTCCGCTCTCTCTCTCTCCTTTAACTTCACTCTGCATATCTTATACTCTATCACTAATATAAAATACTTCCATGTGTCACAGACAAGAATAAAGACCACCACTGATCTAGCTGTGACTACATGAATACTAGGAAAGAAAGAACATCGTTCTACGATTATTATAGCCCCTTCCACTGCCCTGGCAAGCGCTAGCGAGTACGAGCACATTCTGGCAAGCTGGCCAGCGTAACAATATATACTTTTTTTTTCTAAGTGTATGAAGGAGACAAAAGTCAGGCTGTCTGTAATGGCTGTCTGTAATGATTGTCTCCCCCAAAGCCAAAAGAGTGACAGAGCCAAATTCACTCAAAGACGTTAGGGTCAAAGTTCTTGGACACACAAAGTTTAAAGCAATCTAAGCCATTGGATGAAGGATAGATTGATTGAGGGAGAGAGTTCCAGAGTTCACTAGTTGAGTAGAAGAAAGACACCCCAGTGGCACTCAAAACAAAGGAATGTGTTATTAGGCGAGATAATTCCCTCCATTACTTTCTACCACTCCTACATATGTGTCCCCCCCCCCTTTTTCCCCCCTCCTCAATTATCATCTACTTTTCCTCTTATTCCCCCTTTTATCAGAATTTCCCCCTCTTGGTCTATTTAACACGGTTGAGTCATCTAAAGATCCTTGCAACACAGAGACTTCTAGTGTAAGGCCTCAGTGTCGCTTGGGAGTTGGGAGAGGGAATGTATACACCTCCCCTGCTCTTGCCTCATGAATGGACCGGTCGGCAATAATACGTCTTTCACCTCCCCCCCCCAAAATACTATTCCCACTTCTTTTATTGCTCTTTAATGTTCATATGTTCATATTAAAAGCAAAATAGGCTCATATGGATAAATAATAAGTATATATATGTTACATATGACGATTTTCGTCAGAATAGAACCAAATATCTTCGCTTGGCAGGAGGGTACAAAGGAAATCAAGCAACAACAGATCTAGTGACCCTTCTAGTCTGCTTGTCCTCCAAAACACTGAGGATCAAGTGTCCAAACGGTGGTTTAGAGTGGGTAAGGGAACATTGGAAAGGGAACTACTGCCCTGCCACTAACGTGGCAGGACTAGGAAGTTAGTAGGGGACATATGGGTTAGTAACTGAGGGGAGGATAAAATAAAGTTATTCATTTACAAACGCAGTCAGTTGCGGGTTTGATGCGAGATATTTGTCTAGGCGGAATTTAAATGAATCAACGGTGCTGCAGTCTATAACGTCTCGGGGAAGCCCTTTCCACAAGTTGACAACTCGATTGAAGAAGAAATTCTTAGATTCGTGTGAGTTAAAAGATTTACCAATAATTTTGCAACCGTTTCCCCACGTGTAATTAGATTGGTCAATAGTGAAGTACTTACTACAGTTCATATTGTCGATGCCTTTGATGATTTTGAACACTTGAATTAAGTCACCTCTTAATCTGTGCTGGGTTAAAGGAAATAGATTTAATTCTCTAAGACGCTCTTCGTATGGTTTGTTCTTTAGGCTAGGTATCATTTTGGTAACTCTACGTTGAACTCGTTCTAGCTTGTTTATGTCTTTTTGGTAATAAGGGCACCAGCATTGAACGCAGTATTCCAGAAGAGGGCGGACTAAGGAATTGTAATGGGTTAGGATTACGTCTTTGGATTTATGCTCAAATGATCTGCCTATAAAGCCAATTATTTTGTTTGCCTTCTTAACAACTTCCGAACATTGTTGACTCGGTTTTAGGTTACTCGATATTGTTACTCCCAGATCGCTTTCTCTGTTTACATTCTTAAGCCGAGTGCCATTTATCGAATAGTTTGCTTTCTCATTTAGGTATCCGATATGTAGTACTTTACATTTATCCGCATTGAAACTCGTTTGCCAAATTTGGGCACAATGTGACAATTTATCTAGATTGTATTGCATATCGTCAACTTGATCTTTTGAGAGTACGCTATTTGCAATTTTTGTATCGTCAGCAAATTTTGAGATTGTACAGGTGAGACCCTCATCTATGTTGTTGATGTAAATTAGAAAGAGAATTGGTCCTAGTACCGATCCCTGGGGTACCCCGCTACTTACATTGGTCCATTTAGATGCCTTACCGTTTATGACTACTCTTTGCTTTCTGTCGCTGAGCCAATTTTCTATCCATTTCAACACACCGTCTTGTATTCCATGCGCTTTTAGTTTTAGCAGTAAACGTTTGTGCGGAACTTTGTCAAAGGCCTTTTGAAAATCAAGGTATATAATATCTACAGCTTTACTCTCATCGTAGAGGTTGAGGATATCGTCGAAGAAGTCTAAGAGGTTTGTTAAACAGGAACGTTTTTTACGAAAGCCATGTTGAGTATCTTTAAGTATGTTATTTTCCTCTAAGTGATTTACGAGTCTGTCTCTTATGACCGTTTCTAGCATTTTACATACAACTGAGGTTAAGCTAATTGGACGATAGTTACTGGGTAGGGATTTGCTGCCTTTTTTTAATATCGGTGTTACGTTGGCTATCTTCCACTGATCAGGCATAGTTCCAGACTGCAAGGATTTATTGAATAGTAATGTCAGTGGTTTGGAGAGCTCATCCTTAGCTTCCTTTAGAACTCTAGGCGAGATTGTATCAGGTCCAGGCGTTTCATTTACCTTGAGTTTATCTAAACAATTCAATACTTCTCTCTCTGTAACGGTAATATTGCTTAGAACATCTGAATTATCAATCTGAATCGGCGATGGTGTAGGGATATCACTGAGGTCTTCTGTTGTAAAAACTGATGCAAAGAAGGTGTTGAGGGCATTACTCATTTGTACTTCATCTTTGGTGTATTCTCCATTTTCATCGACTAACGGTCCAACAGTTGAAGTAACTACTTTTTTCTTTCTGATATAACTATAGAATTCTTTCGGGTTTGTTTTACTTTGATTCACAATATGTAACTCTAGGGTCTTTTTACTTTGCTTAATTAACTTTTTGGCTTTGCGTCGTAGCTCTACAAATTTCACCCGTTCTTCGTCATTTTGTGAGGATTTTAATCTATCATTAGCAAATTTTTTAGCAAGCAGGCAGTTTGAAATATCTTTATTCCACCATTTGGGCTTATTATTATGGCCTGGATGCCGTATTTTCGATGGTATGCAGTCTTGCACTGCTTTTAGGTAAGTGGTTTCGAATGACTTCCAAGATGTATTTATGTCGTTATTGTTAATAAAAAAGCTCCAGTTAGTTTCTTTAAACATAGCTCTAAGTTTATGAAAGTTTGCTTTCTTGAAATTAGGGACTTTTTCGATGCTACTATTTGGTTCGTTACTAGTAAAGTTTAAAGTGAAAGTTATCGTACGATGGTCGCTGTTACTGAATTCGTCACCAACATTCAGATTCTCTATTAATTCTTCTTTTGTTGCAAGTACAATGTCAAGAACGTTATTACCACGGGTCGGTGTTCTAACAAATTGATAAAGCGAACTCTCTTGCAAGTTCGTATACAAGTCATGTCCGGAGTGTGAAGTAAGAGTATCGCCCCACTTGGTCACAGGTAAATTAAAGTCGCCCAAAAATACGGTATCTTGTGAGTTACTTACATCTGCAATTTGTTCATAAATTTCTCGGTCAGTTTGCACTGATTGAGCTGGAGGTCTGTATATTAATGCAAGTATTATTGTTGTACCTTTATTATTCTTTATTAGCACAAAAGATGTGTCGACGTTCACAATTTGAGGTTTTGACAAGAGGGTCGGGTTAAGACTTTCTTTGATATAAAATAAAACGCCACCTCCATTTTTATTTATTCGGCTTTTCTCAAAAATTACATAACCGGGAAGTGAATACTCTGCTAAAAAGTCTCTATCTTCTGTATTGAGCCAAGATTCTGTTATACCAATCACATCATAATTTTCAGTAAACACTAGTTCCTCTAAATCTGAAAATTTATTTCGTATGCTACGAGCGTTTGCATAGAAAACCTTTAAAGTTGCGGTTTTAGAACTCACAGAACATTCTTTAATCAAATTTTTGGTTCTGATCGGATCTACATTTACATTCATGGCTGACATCGGTCCTCGGTCGTTATCCCTGGCGGTTTTGAATTTGGGTCGTGTTGGTGGAGCTTTATCCAAATTCGCGGTTCTTGACAGATTAGCATTTAATTCCTTCGCAGGTTGCCGCCCTCGCTGTCTTCGGTCCTCCTTCCTGGTTGAACTACCATGGCTAGCAGCTTAAGCAGGTGTCACACTATGCCGATTTAAGTGCCGACGCTCCACGACTTAAGGATCGGGAGCAGGTCTTTGCCTACATCGCCACGCGACGTGGGTGGGCGCCTACTCAAGAGAGCCGTCGGGAGAGGTCGTCAGGGGCCTCAGGAAAAGTTCGACATGCATAACTCTCATGAGTTGAGTCGGCGGCTAGTAAATTGGCGGGACGGTGACGGTAGGCAGGTGGCGTCGGGCGGCATCCAGTAGGCGTCAGACGGTACAAGGGTGTCGACCTGTCTGCGTCAGACACCGCTTATAAGGTAGGTCGCCTTCAGACAGCGACCCGGTAACACCCAGGCGCCGTCATAGGGGGAGGGCATACCGTGAGTCCGCGACCTGGCAACTTCGCATGGGACATCGTTGATAGATGGTTTTGGGGGTGTTTTTGTTTTTACCTTGATGGAGGTCTAGCGAGGAAACTAAAAAATAAATTAGTATATAAATAAATAGACCCCAAAAATCACCACTGTCCCCTTAATCCGATCCCATGAACGAGTGACTATCTATAAACCCTTTCAATAGCGGTGGCGTTTGTTTTGCCATAGTTCTGCCATACTTAGACGATTTTATGCAGCTTAAGAACGGTCTGTGGGAGTTAAGAGAGATAAATGAGAGGAATGGAGGTCTTGTGATTGCTACAGGCCCGTTGTAAGCATAATGCAATAACCTAATAGTTGCCAGACTATAACGAGAAAGACGTCACCTGTACTGAAAGGGTTAACTATAGATGGCCTTGTTTTACCAATTACTCAAAAAAAGAAAAAAACATAATTAAGAGGAGATGGGCGCATTTGTTTGCTCATTTATGGATCTTTTTATTATGTTTTTAGTTTCCTCCCTAGATCTCAAGCTTAACCCCCCCCCCACACACACATACATACAAACGTCGCCTCCGACGCACCGGTTTGCCTCAGTCGGGATCAAGTGTGACGGAGTAGGGGTCCAGTGTGACAGGGTGGCTGTCCATCGCCGCCGTAGTATCTATCGGCGCCGCCCTATCACCTATAGGAGCCGCTCATCAGGAGCTTGTCGCCAACCAGTTTGCGTGTTACGGCGCATGACGCCGCCCCAGCGGCGTCATTTATCTTCCTTAGGTCTTGCATGGTTGCCACTCGACCCCTTCCAGTTGCCGTTAGGCGGCATGCCCGTCCATACTGCCCGCCGTGGGCGTCCCGCCCCTCTATCATCCACGATACTCGGCAGTAGTCTCCCCCTTGTATCGCCACTCCTTAAGTCGTGGAGCATCGGCACTTAAATCGGCATAGTGTGACACTTGCTTTAAAGGTTAATAAAAGCTAGAATATAGCAATACAACCTGATAACACTCTTCATCTGATGTTTTATATTTTGGGTGCAAATTGTTTCCCCTATCTCTTGTATGAAATAAAAATAATAATGTTTAATTAATATGGTTATTTAAATTTAGTTACTGAATTATAAAAGCTTATCAAAATACCTTTGAATAACTTCACCAAGACAATCAGTGATCTGAAAAAATAAATCATGCCTCCTCTTTCTTTATTAACATGAGAAGCGCCGGCTGTGTGCTCACTAGGTGCCACTGGCATTCACGGAACCAAGCTACCAAGCGCATCATACGTCCTTGGCTGCTGTAATATAGTGCATGAAACAATAATTATTTATAATAATTTAAATTTACAATAAACACTCATTATCACTAAGTGGCCAAAAATTAACGGCCACCACTATTGGCTGACGCTCAATTACTGTTTTGCGACTTCCTCGCGCCATTTTTTATCACCTTACAAGGCCCGGGAAGTATTTACTCTGTGTTTCTATACCATTATACATCCTAAGCAGCTACTTCATGCAATTAATAAAATGCAAAATTTCTCAGCATTGGGCTTGTCATATATCTTATAGCTTCCCTATGTTGTATGAGTTTAGCGATATGGAATACAGTATAATATACTGATTTATTCTTCAAAGACTTAAATGTTTTGTTTCGACATTTGTTATTATTCTCTCAGCTCCCAGATACACGAGTGAAGCAAACACAAGCTCACATATGGATGGGCAAGAATCAGATGATGGCGGAGAAAGCCAGACTATAGAGGTGCGAAGAATAGCCTACGGAGTGGTGGCACCCATAGTTATCCTGGCAGGGGTAGTGGGCAACATCCTTATCCTCATCATTCTCAGTCGTCCGTACTTTAAAAGTAGGCCTATATTATTTCGATTATGCATTGCTTATGAAGCCTTTGATGTATGCCCAAGGAACAATCATTAGCCATAATATACTCTGTTTCAGCGACTCTGGCCAAATATCGGCCCCCCTATATGTCAATATCGGCCCCCCTATATGTCAATATCGGCCCCCCTATATGTCAATATCGGCCCCCCTATATGTCAATAATTCCAGCTGATTGGCTCTTGCAACCGTCTCCAATGTCTCTTCTTGTAGTAAGTATTCCTTCTAAACAAATGTTTTGATAATAACAGTCGCACAAGCCAATCAGCTGGAGTTATTGCCATATAAGTGGTCCATAATTTTGCCAGAGTCGCTGACACACAGAGTATAGCTATATAAATATTTGAATATGTATCGAAGCAAAACAAGCTAACCTAATGCATATTATACCACACATGAATCAAATCTTTACTGTAGAGCTTAACCAGGAGAGATTTGTTGTTCTCTAACAGCTGATTTTATGACGCTAGTCAGAATAAAGTTAAAAAAAGAACGTCGCCGGTACGGAAGGGGTTGTTGTTGTTGTTGTTGTTGTTCCCTAAGCTGCCTGGCCGAACAGCCCCGAGTCCCTGAGAAAGGCCATGGCCACGATCGGGCTTTCCCACAGAGCTCTCATTGAGTGTAGATTGTGTTGTTGGCGTAAGTGGTTGTGTGAAATGCAGTCTTCTATGATGTGTTTAATGGTATGGGGTGCTGTGTTACATCCCGGGCAGGCGTCGACAACGGAGTCATCCAGTCTCTTCTGATAGCTCAGGAGAGCTGGATGGTGTCCGCATCTCAGCCTGCCAGGTGGACTCTGTCCTCGCGAGGAAGGGAGGATTCGGAAGGATGGATTTCGGGAGGTCGTGCATGCAGCTGCGTGTTGTCTGTGAGTGAGTGGATGGATCGGTGAGAGATATGAGTATGGATGTGCCTCTGGAAGTTGGTTTGGGGTGGGCAGGGAGGGAGAGAGGACAATAATTGTGTGTGATACCGTGTGCTGGGTGTTGTTTTGATATTTCTTGGTGTCTGTGGGTGTGTTGCCACGTAGTTTAGTGGGTGGTCTTGGTTCGTGGAGGCTGCTGCCAGGAATTGAGTGCCTCTCATGTCCAGATGGTCTTTGATTTTGAGGATTTTGGTTTCTTGATGTAGGTGATCTGTGGGAGCAGTAGCTGTGCAGCCTGTAATGATCTTCAGGGCTTTGTTTTGAATATTCTGTAAGGTCTTATGATGTGTTTCAGCTAGGTTAGAAGCCCAGGCTGGGCTTGCGTATTCCATCACTGATCTTATGTATTGTTTATATACTGTGGTGGTACTTTCTTTGTTGTGTCCAAATGTTGTGTGAGCAAGTGACCTGAGGGCGTTAAGTCTGGGTGTCAGTTTCTTTTTAATGTGTGTGGTGTGCTGTTTGAATGTCATATGAGTATCATATGTTACTCCTAGGATTTTGGGTGTGTGTGTATGTGTTAGGGGTGTGTTGTTTATGGTGAGTTTAGGGATGTATTCGTGTTCTCCTGTCCAACTTGTGAGCAGGGTTGCGGTGGATTTGGCTGGGGCTAGATTAAGTCTGTTTATAGTGCACCAGCCATGTAGTGTGTTGAGATAGGGTTGAAGGAGATCTGTTGCTCTTTTTGGGTCATGGTGTGTGCATGTGAGTGTTATGTCATCTGCATAGGAGGCTAAGTTTATTTGGGGAGTATTGGGTGTAGTTATATCGTGCATGTACAGATTGAAGAGTGCGGGCGATAGGACGGATCCTTGTGGGACTCCGTTTGGAAAGTTTCTGATTTTAGATGACTGACCGGCAAAAGATACGTGTGCACATCTGCCTGCTAGGAAGTTGGCCAGCCACCTTTTTGTGTTGTTGTGCATGTTTGTGTTGTAGATTTTGTTTGTTAGGTTGTGGCGGGGGATGGCATCGAAGGCTTTACTAATGTCGAGTGTGGCTAATAGTGATCTGTGTGGGTCTAGCTGAGTTGATGCCGTCGAAAGCTCTTTGTGTAAGGTCTGCGAGAAGAGTGTTTGTGGAGTGCAGTGGCCTAAAGCCATGTTGTGTTGGAGCTAGGGGTAGGTCAGGTGTAATTAGTTGTAATACTAGGCGTTCCATGACTTTGGAGGGGGAGCAGAGGAGTGTGATGGGGCGGTGCGAGGAGGGTAGCGTGGGGTCTTTGTTGGGTTTGGGGAATGTGATGATGATACCATGCTTCCAAATGTCTGGTATTGTGTTGTGTGAATAGCTGTAGTTTGATATGTTAGTGAGTGCTTGTATGCCTTGTGGTCCCAGGTGTCTGAGGTGTATGTTGCTTATGTTGTCTAGGCCACAGGCGGGTGAGTGCTTGAGATTGTTGATGATATGCTTTGTCTGGTGATTGGTGAAGGGTGTATAGTCAGGGTCTGTGGGGAATTGTCTCTTACGTCGGATGACACGTCGGTCGTCTTTGTGAGGTTTTAGGCGGCTGATATGTGAGAAGTGATTGATGAGAGTGTTTGCTTGTTGTTTACATGAAGGAGTAGAGTCTGTTGTTGTGATTGCAGCATGTGATTGTGTTGTGTTGCTGTTGGAAAGTGTGATGCTGTTTAGTGTTTTGTAGAGTTTTTTGGGGTTTGTTTTGTGATCAAGTGTTTGTAGGAAGTTATTCCAATTTAGTTTTTGTTGTTCTTGTATTTTGTTGTTAGTTTGGGTGTTGAGTGCTTGAATTTGTTGTGTGATGTCTTGTGTGTGGGGTGTTGGGGAGTGTTTCAGTATGTCGCGTTGTCTGATGAGGTTTTGAATTTCTGGTGTGAAGTTGAGGTTGTGTCTTTTTCTGTTACCTCTTGGAATGTGTTTCTTGTCAGCGTTTTGGAGAGTTTTATTGAGTATGTGTACAGCATTGTTGATGTTTGTGATGGGTGTACTGTTTAGAGTTGTGAAGTGTTGTTCTGTCTCATTTGTGAATGCTTCCCAGTTAGCTCTTTTATAATTGGTGTATGTGTGTTTGTGGCTAGCTGGGGTGAGTCTGGTTTTGGTGGTGATAATGATCAGAAGGTGGTCAGAGCCTAAGGTTCTGACCACCCTCCAGGATGTTGTGGGGGCGAGTTCTGGGGAGCAAAAGGTGATGTCTGGAGATGATGGGTTATAGAGGGCTTGGTGAGGAATATGGGTATGTTGATGGATGTCGTTAAGGATGATGAGGTTATCGGTTTGGTTTTGTAGTACCAGCCCTCTGTCTGTGTCGGGGTTGTCGACAAACCAGGCCGACGTCTTGGCGTTGAAGTCACCACCCAGGATGATGTGTGGGGTGTGTGGGGTGTTTGTGATGTGTTGTAAGTGTGGTCTGTATTCATTTGGTACTGTAGGGGATGTTTGGGGAGGGATGTATGTGTTTATGATGGTTATGTTGGAGTTGTTGCCAGTGCGTATTTTAATTGACTGTATTTCTGTTGTGTTATCATTTGGGGGGAGGAGAGATTTGGTTTGTACACTGGTTACTATGTATGATATTTCTTTATGTACCAGGGTGATGAGTCCACCGCCCCCGCCTACAGCCCGGTCTTGTCTGATGGTGGTGAAATTATGAAATGTGGGTGTTTTTTGTGTTGTGCGGAATTTTGTTTCGGAAGGGGTTAACCCTATTAGGTGCAGGGCGGGCCAA
>CM064502.1:14323275-14330775 GCA_032716605.1 Paralithodes platypus | reverse complement strand
CCACCACCAGTAGAACCAGCCCCAGCAACGCCGGACGATCCACCACCACCACCACCAGCAGAACCAGCCCCAGCAACGCCAGATGACCCACCACCACCACCACCAGCTGAACCAGCCCCAGCGGATCCACCACCACCACCATCCATCCCATCCACATCCCATTACATCCCATCCCATCTACATCTCATCCCATCTACATCTCATCCCATCCCATCTACATCTCTACCAGTCCCTAACATCACCGATTACCTCCTACCATCACCCAACTTCACACGTCACCTCTTCCATCCACCTCGCGTGGCGGTGCCTCATCCTTGCTTCCAGCAGGATCACCAGCCCGCAGCTCACACCTGTTTGCTACGCTACTTGCTGTGGGCACTTTGAATACCCCGCCTTCGCATGTCATGGGAACGGTCACCCCCGCAGTGTCCCCCTTCAGCGACACACCGTTGACCCCCTCGGCATTTGTTCTGCCTGAGCATCGAGCCGCAATGCGTGCTGAGGTTGCTGAAGCCGCAGTGCGTGCTGAGGTGCCACGCACAGCGTTGAATCCTCCAGCAGCAATCGAGGAGCTTCTTCCCCAAAGGCTTCCTCTTCACCGTTCACCAACTGGTACAGCTGCACCAGGTTCACCAGCTCCACACCTTTCACCACTTGGTGCAGCACCAGATTCACCGGCTTCTGCATCTTCTTATGCAGAAGTCCCCCCACTTAACCCCTCGACCTACCACCTATGCCACGCCGGAGGCCAGGGCCCCGTAGGGGGGCAGGTGGTAGGAACAGGGGCCGCAGAGGTGTTCCTCGCGGTGGTCATGGTCGTGGTCGTGGCCGTGCTCACGATCCTGCCCCCGATCGTGATACCGGTTGGACCGACGCCCGCTTTGACCCCCAGCCTGATCTGTTCACAGGGACCCCTGGCATGCAGGTTCCAAAGCCGGTGACTCCTCTCCAGTTCTTCCAGCTCTTCTTCACAAGGGAGATGCTGCAATTCCTGGTATTGGAAACAAATGCTTACGCCAAATTCGTTGACGGTGCAGCCGCTCTTTGGCACCTGTTTGGTGAGGAGGAAATGGCCAAATTCTTTGGCCTGTACTTCCTCATGGGTATCACCAAGATTCCTTCTCTGAGTCACTACTGGCGTTCAACTGTCCTTCACGACTACCCAGTATTTCGGAGAACGATGAGTAGACTAAGTTTCTAGCCTTGTTAAAGTATTTCCATGCTTTCAACAACAAGGCAGTCTGCAGGCAGAACAAGGACAGGCTTGTGAAGGTTCGGACGGTGATGGAATACCTACTTGAAGGCTTCAAGCCTCTGTGGAGTGGTTGCATTGAGGCAGTTGGACACAATTCAAAATAAAGCTATTAGATTAATCAATAACCCTGCAATCACACAGGACCTTCCTACATTATCCATACGAAGAAACGTTGCATCCCTTGCATTATTCTACAGATATTTTCACAGCAATTGTTCCGAGGAACTTGCTTCAATTGTGCCGCCTCTCCACATCTTTCCCCGTAGAACTAGGGCAGCTGAGAGCGCCCATGAATTTACACTTTCTCCTCCACAATGCAGAACTTCTGCTTATCAAAATTAATTTATCCCTAGAACTACTACTCTTTGGAATTCACTTCCCTCGAGTTGCTTTCCACAAACTTACAATCTACAAAAGTTTAAATCAGTTGTTACAAACATTTTATTAATCCTTAATTAGCGGCTCACCACATAAGTCGTATTTAATAAAGCTGGACTATGTGGAGGCGCTCGACATAACTCGAGTGGCAATTTCAGCATGTAATGTTGCTGAGAGAGAGAGACAAGTGGTGGCAGGAGAGTAGCGAGCGTATGACTGCTCCAGACCACCGCGGCGAACATACTGACATGAATCCCAGCTCCCTCCTCCCTCTCTCACTCGCTATATAAGGAATTGTATCGGGAAAGTGGCTAATTACATGCTTTTTGCACTCGCGTTGCACGGTTATTGCAAGAAAACTAGCCATCATAAAAGGATCGTTATGGTGTCATTCGAAAGCTCTGTTTATGCCCTTTCAGGGATAGGTACTTGTTTTACGTTCTGGGTCTTATTTAGGCATGAAAATGATCACGTAAACAGCCCTATTTTGGCTAAAAACACCCCGCTGGGCGGTACATATAAATAAACCGCATAGGCCGCTCGTAAGGTGTTAATGGAGGATGCCTTTAGGCACATGGACCTTTTTGTTTTATCTGTGTTTTTCCTTCCTCCATTCATTGTTTCTTAAAAAAAAAAAAAAAAAAAATTAAAAAAAAAAAAAAAAAAACATTCCTGCCGAAAAGCTGTCCCTTGACGAAGGCAGCCTTGGATGGAAGGGTCGCCTTTCATTCAAGGTTTACAACCCAATGAAGCCGACGAAGTACGGTATCAAGCTGTACATCCTGGCAGAAGCGTTGACTGGCTATGTGTGGGACTTTCGGGTCTACACCGATCCGGGTCGATCTCTCCAGGAGACGGTGGAGGGTCTCACGGAGTTCTTCAGAGGCCAGGGGTACAAGCTGTACATGGACAACTATTACAACTCAGTTGACCTGTGCCAGCAAATGCTCACACACAACATCTATGTGTGTGGCACCCTGCGCCTTGTATGAGGAGCTCCTAAGCGGTTGTGAGACATTGCTAAAGCAAAAGAGCTTGAACGCGATGCGACAATATTAATGAACAACGGCTTAACCATGGTCCTACTTTGGCAAGACAAGCGCATCGTCAACATGGTGTCCACCTTCCACAAACAGGACACCATCCCGAAGCTTGTCAGTTTCAAAGAGAAGGACCAACAGGGCAGGTGGCGTCGTGGACAGAGGGAGATCTTCAAACCTGTTTGTGTTGAAGACTACAACTTACACATGGGTGGGGTGGATCACTTCGACCAGATGGTCCAGTACTACCCCATGCAGCGAAGGACGGTCAAGTGGACGAAGAAGATCACCTTCTGCTTCATCCAAATGGCCCTCTTCAACGCCCATGTCCTGTACAGGAAGTGCTACCCAAGGAAGAAGATGACCTTGCTCGACTTTCAGGAGCACATCTGTACGTCCTTGCTGCAATTCAACCCTGCAGAGTGGCCTATGTCGGGGAGGCCAGTCCACCGAGCACAAGATCTGCCGCCTGACCAGCGTGAGCCACAGAGGCATGCACGCAGGCAACGGCAACCCGGTGGACCATCTGGGTCGTCCGACGATGACCATCAAGACTCCCCAGCCCCTGCTGCTCCTGACAACACTCCACCCTCTCCTGTTGCTGCTCCTGGTGGAGGCGTTGAGAGGGCACCACGTCTCGATGTCCCCTCCCAACCACCAGAACCAGATGATGCTGCTGCCCCGCGGGAAAACTATGTCCTGGTTAAACCCCCGTGGTACTAGCACCTGATGCAGCTGCTGCTGGTGACGATGGGGAAGCAGCTCTTGAAGCTGCCAACCAACCGCCACCAGTACTGGAAGCAGCACGAGCGGTGAGAGTCCGGAGACCTCGACCTGGAGTGGTCCCAAGGCCCCGTCCTATTGTTCTAAACCATGTCCGGTTGAACAAGGCCTTGGACCTTTCTCGGGAGAGGATTCCGGCCAAGAAGCGACTCCGTTGCTATTACTGCAAAGTAATGAATGGCGTTCGCAAGGACACAAGCTTCCGCTGCACGACTTGCACGGTTGCCCTCTGCATTAACGTCAACAACTGCTTCAACCTTTTCCATAGCCACAATGCAGGTGTCCTATAGTCAGGAGCCATGTGCAATCATTCATTCATTGATTCATTCATTCATTCATTCATTCATTTCTCTTCTCCATTTCTCTACTTCATTCACCCGGCTTCATTCACCCACATTAATTCACCGACCTTCATTCACCCATCCTCGTTCACCCCCCGACATTCACCCACCTATATTTACCCACCTTCATTCACCCACCTTCATCATCAAAGTGGATATAGGCCTCCTGGGGAAACCACTCTAAAAAAATAACGAGTCAAATGCAGTACCTCCTACGGTGGCTTGGAAATCTGCATATTTCTGTGGTTTGACACCTTGTATATATATATATATATATATATATATATATATATATATATATATATATATATATATATATATATATACCCACACACATATACACAAATTTTTGTTACCATTCATTATATTTGGTTTGACACCTTGTATATATATATATATATATATATATATATATATATATATATATATATATTTATATATTACTTTATTTGTGTGTACAATAGAATAATTTCTGAATTTATTACTTGAAAATAACCTGGCTTTCTTGTTTTGTTTTTTCAGTGTCAACCCAGGAGCCATTTCCCTTCTCGTTGGAAAGGGTTGTGGCCCTATCAGGTAAGTAAAATTGACAACCTTCGTGACTGAGATGTGTTCTATGAACATTATACAATTATTGGCAAGGAAAATGATATAAAAGTGTTGTATATTGTGGCAAAGATAAACAACTGTATAAACATTCTCATATATTTACATAACAATAACAATGCATGGAATCAATTGCGCATAGCTCGCAAACCAATTAGGATATATTATTTTGGTTTTTACAATTAGAAAGAGCATAATTTGCCGATTCCGGTGATATAAACAGTTATATACGTATCCGAGCAAATAAAGCAATGCCGAGGTGGGGAACAGCTCGGAACCCGGCTAGCGTCGGCGGAACGGGGACGAGTGAAACGTAAATATTCGCATTTTGGCTCTTCATTTCAAATATTCATAGGGCAAAAAGTATTTGTCGTAGGAACTTCTAGTTTTTTTTATTCTCTTCAACATTATCTGCCGTATTCATACAGCCGTAAATTGAGAACCATAGACATCGTAACAACGAAATAATTCGCAAATGTTATAAACCATATCATGCAAAGTCATATTTTTGTTTTCGGTCACTGCTTGATAACTATTGAAGATAGACAATTTCTGTTTTCAGATTTGGAAAGAGGAGAAAAAATACTATTATTTGAGCAAATTACAATATATGGTCATCACTCACAATTTCGAGATAGGACGTTGTGAAGACAATTGCCTGGGAAAAACCTTTATTCCGGAGTCGTTTACACTATCATATTGCAATTTTTTTTTAATTTTTCTCTTTTTTATAATGTAGTACAGTTATTCCTCTTTCCATTGACATATGATACATCACAATAAACAGCATTCTGGCGGATGAAAATACAGAAAAACTCAAGGCTTCGAAAACTTGCCCAGCCTGGTATTTAATGGCAAATTAGAGAATGTCTTACCATAAGTTATATAATTAAGTTGCCGGATGCGGGAGGGTTAAGCTGGCTGATAATTATGAAGCAGTAATGCTGGACGATGAGAATAGGGCCTACTGTATGTAAACATGTCTCGGATATCACCGATAATTATTTTTGGTATTTTCTGCCAAAAGCCCAATAGATAATCAGTGGTGTTAACGAAAAACGCAGCTTATGTAAACTTAAACCAGTGTTGTCATAATGTGACCGATTTGTATATTTATAAATAATTACCTTAATTATTCTCATTTTCTCTTACTTAACTATAAAAGAAAATCAGAATTAGGGGTAACTATTACAAATACTGAAATCGCTCACATTATGACAATTTGTAAAACTCATTATAGTCAAAAATATAATCAAGACAAAATATTATTTATCATCTTTAACTTATTTTGATATATATTGCCGAAATAAAATAATGGATAAATCAACATTACTGAATAATAATTGTAGTTGCGCAATAACTATCCTCTGGGCGTGGCTTGTGTCAAGAGGAAACGGCAAAAGTTTGCTCATCTCGATTTAGTTCTCGAGAGCTTAGGACGCACTTAGGTATTCTTGTGAGGTTACATAAATAATCTTGTACTGTAATTATTTTGGTAACTAATTTCCATTGCTGCTAGTATAAGTGTACAGACTAGTAGCCTATATTTAATGTTACGTATTTACGTTTATTGTCTAAATTCAAAGATTTATAATAGGTGGTTTAACCGTTTCAAAACATATATACAGTATATACATATATATTTATTTGTTAAGTCACTATGAAGGGTCACAATATCCCTCTCGTATATGATGACCATGGTAGGCCCCACGTTGACTTAAAATTAGGTTGTCATAATGTTTGTTTTTTAGTTGATACAGGGTCCACACTGAGCCACATCAGTGTAACAGACTTTATGAATACTGGCTCGGATGGAAAGGACGTAAAATATTCATCCCGTTATCAATCTTATGCCTTTTCTGACGTCTTACACGGGCCCAATAACATTACCACTAAGGTAAAATTACATTTTTTTCATGATCCGAAAGCAAGGCAAAGTATCCTGGGGCTAGATTTCCTGCGTCGCTACCACTGTACCCTTGACCTTTCCCTAAATGACCCAATGTTGATAATTCCAAAAGGTTATCATCTACCCGAGCTAAGGACTCGCAATATATGCCAAGCCTCCATAAAGATCAACGGTAAAAAAGTGAAGACTGGGTTTGACACCGGTAGCGACCAAACTTTTATTTCCCAAGAAGTTGCTAGAAAATGCAACCTAGTCCTCGTTCCTTGCCAACCAATCTACTGTACATATGGGCAGGATCCTGCACTAAAGGATAGATAGATCGTTCGAGTTCAGAGAGCGCTCGTCAGTGGTTGGGTTCAAGGGGAAGTTACTGAGTGGTAAGATGTCCCCCTACGTCAGTGAAGGGTAATGCTTAGATCTGGTTATTGGTATGGATGTTTTGCTAAGCAAAAAAATCATTCTCCGTCCCACCTGAGTACAAACAATTAGACAATTCTTTCAGAGGTAGGCGCATTACTCCTCCTATGGTGAATATAATCGATTAACTCACAAGACAAATGTCTAAATTACCCCAATTCCCACACACTGCATGACATCTATTATATAAAGTGCACTTTTTGTTTGTTCACGAACTACTCCCTCAGTTTTCAAGATCGAGAGTCCATACTTGGCTAGCATACTAAGGGGGTGCCAGAATAGGTTTTAAGCCCCTCCCCCCAACTCCCTCAGTTTTGATGATGGACAGCTCATACTTGGCATGCATACTAAGGGGGTGCCAGAATAGGTTTTAAGCAAACAATTGCGTGTCCCCTCACCCCCCAGGAGGAGTGGGGGGGGGTCCCCCCCCAACTCCCTCAGCTTTCAAGATGGAGAGACCACGCTTGGCATGCATACTAAGGGGGTGCTGGAATAGATTTTAAGCACATCACTCCCAACTCCCTCAGTTTTCAAGATGGAGAGCCCATACTTGGCATGTATACTAAGGGGGTGCCAGAATAGGTTTTAAGCAATTTTTTTTTGTCCACTCACCCCCCCCCCCCCCCAGGGGGAGGGTGGGGGGGGAGCCCCCAACTCCCTCAGTTTTCATGATGGAGAGCCCATACTTGGCATGCATACTAAGGGGATGCCAGAATAGATTTAAAGCCCCTCACCCCAACTCCCTCAGTTTTAAAGATGGAGAGCCTATAC
>CM064502.1:14190775-14315775 GCA_032716605.1 Paralithodes platypus | reverse complement strand
TGCCCTTTACACATGCAGATGCCCCAACGCTGACATACTTCAAACACCAATGCCGCCGGAAGCTGCCTAGACAACAACAATGCCAGATCGCGCCCTTCTAGCCCGCACCGAGTGGAAACCAGAATATGCAGAACTAGGACAGACTATGTCACTCAACCTGGGAGAAGTAATTCAACTAGGTTCGATACTAGCACCTCCAGGTCTGAAGACTGGTACAGTTGGTCAAGGATGAATGTATACAGTTTTTCGTCTGCTATAGTCACACATAGTTTGTCATGTTGGCAGCCCTGGTAGCCATATCTCAGAGCCCGCCCACCTTATACAGGGTGT
Source organism: Paralithodes platypus (assembly GCA_032716605.1). Classification (NCBI taxonomy): domain Eukaryota; kingdom Metazoa; phylum Arthropoda; class Malacostraca; order Decapoda; family Lithodidae; genus Paralithodes; species Paralithodes platypus. The sequence goes on along the minus strand of CM064502.1, from coordinate 14,315,445 downwards.
TTAAAAACGTGTTCCTGGACTGAGTTGTCAGACGGAAATATGAATATATTGCTCTATAATCTTTGACGTGAATATCACTTCGGAGATATTAAACACTTAATGTTATTGATAGATATACAAGAAATGCGAGAGTGAAAACGAAAATCAAAACGTCTACCTATATACGATATTTCAGTGGAATACAGGTCCATTTTCACACGTGGTAATATGTGGCTAATAATGTAGGGTATGGTGATATCAATGTTGCAGTTGGTTTGCAGGTGTTCTGCTGATAAAAATAAAAATAATAATAATAAATAAATAAATAAATAAATAAAAATCACAAGTAAAGCCTCATTATGCTTCGAGGACTGACTCATAAAGCAATGGCACTCGCAAGATGAGTAAAATTGCTGGGGCATTACCCTATTGAACACACAGGCTTCCTTACATCCACGTTTAGGAATTAGATTTTTGTGTATCTAAAGTAGACGAATATGGAGTGGCTATAAAATATATTACGATATACACTTAACATTATAACATTCATAATAAATAATGAGGAGAAAGAGGAATCTAATAATACTTGTTAATTAATAAGTAGGTAAATATTGATATTTCACTTTCATCCCCAAGACTGGATTATATGTGATCCAAAGGGCAATGAAACGGAGGCGAGCGCCTCGGCTACGCGCTGTTCCAGCGTATGCCCCCAGCTTTGTTTTGCTATCTCCATAACAGTATTTAGTCACCCTGAAGGTTTATGAATAATTCTCTAACTTTTGATATTTATGGAAACGCTTTTTCGAAGCACTCCGTATATTAATTAATGTATCAATATAATAAACCCCATGTGTGTTGGGATGGTTTGGGCTAGTGGAAAGGCTGTCATGGCTGCCAACATGACAAACCATGCGTGGCTATAGCAGACGAAAAACTGTATACTTTCATCCTTGACCAATTGTACACCCCTAGGTACGAGACTAGGAAAGCTAGGTTCGATGCTAGCAAATCAGGTCATAAGATTGATATTACCAAATGTTATGGTAAATACGCTAAGTACAAAACTAGCTCTTCAGGTCTAAAGACTGAATACACCAATTAAGTGTTCTGGTGAACCAGCTAAGTTCGATACTAGAGAATCAGGTCCGAAGACTTATAAAGTGCAACCTAATGTATCTGTAAGGTTCAATGCTCACTCTCTATGTCATTGACTAAGAGCCACGTATGCAGAGAATCACCTCTACCTTTCCAATTGCCTGTGGTCCAAAACCGTGAACAGCTAGTGGTTCGAGACCTAGCATCTGCGAAAGAGTCAGTCAGTCAGTAGCCAGCCCTTACTCCCACAAGGGATAGGGAGGATCAGCAAGAGACTTAAGAACAGAAAAAGAAGTGACAGGAAAACACATAACAGTTCGCCCATAAAAAGCAAGCACACAAGCATTCAGAAACATAAATCACACATCAGCCCCCAACATCAATGGCTTTACCTCAGAAGTTATATTTCCCGACAAGTTCTCTTCACATCAACATCTGGAATAAAGACCTTCCAGGTTTGTCATTTAAAAGGGTCCAGAAACCTTCATGTATTCTCTCTAACAAACTTCCTCCATTAATTCCTGGCATTTGCTAATTCATTTGCTTCAGCTATACCCTTTCCACGCTTTGACACATACTCTGACACCATATCATACCATCTTCTTCTCGGCTTTCCACGCCTTCTTCTTCCTTCCACTTCACTGACATAGATCCTTTTAACTATTCTTTCTTCAAGTATTTTTGTCAAGTAACCATACCTTCTGAGAACACTTTTTTCAACCTTTTGTTCTACCGACTACTTAACCCCACATGCCTCCCTTATATCCACACTTCTTACTTTTGTCTATTTTTCGAACTCTAAACGCATTTCTTAGCAAATCCATTTCAACTGCTCTTACTTGTGACTTTTCATTACTATACCTTACCAAAATGTCACATCCATACATCAATGTCGGCAACAACACACCCTCATGCAATCCTCTCACTGCTTCCATACTCAAGTTTCTGCTCCTAAACAAGGTTTGCATTGCTCCAGCTACCTTTCTTCCTTGTGTTACTCTGTTTCATTGTTCTCTTGTACATTTCCCCTTTTATCAATCATGGCTCCCAGATACATAAATTCTTCTACTAGTTCAAGCTGTTCTTTATTAATCCTTACATTACACACAGTGTCTCCTTCTCTTTTTGCTATCATTACTTTGCTTTTATTAAAATTTACTTTCAGACCTCGTCTTTCACATACTTACACAAATATCTCCACCATCTGGCACAGGTAATTCTCGCCCTCAGCACATAACACTGCGTCTTAGTGGTAGAACACAAAGAGTCAAAATTGATGATAATATATCTGATCCTATGCCAATTAACTGTGGGGTCCCGCAGGGAAGCATCCTTGGTCCCTTACTCTTTCTCTGTTATGTGAACGACATGGAACTGAGCGTCTTGTGTAAATTATTACTGTATGCTGACGACAGCATGCTTCTAGTTCAGGAAAAGACCCAATAAGTATTGCCGCTTCACTTTCCAAAGAACTAGAATCGTGTAGTGATTGGCTAGTGGACAATAGACTATCTCTTCACCTGGGCAAGACAGAAGCCATCTTATGTGGAACAAAACGTAAACTGAAAGGCATTGTAGGCTTCTCGGTCAACTGTAATGATATTCCTATAACAACAGTGTCACAAGTGAAATATCTCTGACTAAAACTGGACTCGACTCTGTCAGGTGAAACAATTTTTGAGTCTATCCTGAGTAAATATAGAGCACGTATAAAATACCTGTATAGACAGGTGGGATGCTTGCCAGTGGCGACCAAAAAGACCCTATGCCAAGCGCTTGTTCAATGTCATTTTGACTATTCTGTGTCATCCTGGTACTATGCATTATCTAAATCAGCACAGCACAAACTTCAGGTCACTCAAAATAAAATGGTTAGGTTCATGCTGAACCTAGGACCCAGATCGCATGTTGGCCAGGAACAACTTCAGTCACTTGGTATGCTCAATGTCTCTGACAGGGCCAAACAAATCAGACTCACTAATGCCTTCAAGATATTCTATGACAAAGCTCCAGAGTATTTAAATAGTAATTTTGTTAAAGCAAATGAGAGGAGTGGACATAATACAAGAAATAGGATGTTTAATTTTACGGTCCCGAGAATCCAAGGACAGGGTAAGCTAACATTCTTCTTCACTGCCATCAAAGACTGGAACGACCTACCCCAGTCAGTCAGTGAAAAGAGAACACTGTATTCCTTCAGACGTAGCTTGAAGGAGGACCTGAACCGGACAGCTGCGAGAAGGGAGCACCAAGCTTATGTCTACTACTAAATACGACATAAGAGATAGGCAAAACAAACTGAAATGATAACTGATTACTGATAATTACTATAGGATGTAAGGTATCTCAAAATAACCCCCTAGAAATACTTTCTCTAAAGTATCTACTTTTTTTTATCCTCCACTTTTTCCCCAGCTAACCTAATCCCACAAGGACCCCAATGGAAATACGCCTAACGGCCTTATTGGGCTATCCTCAGTTGGAATTATGCAAGGCTGGTACATGTCATATTTGTAACATATTATGTGGTACCAACATTGTAAAATGCTAACTGAATAAATAATATTATTATTATTATTATTATTATTATCTGCATACAACACATTAGTGACAGTCATTCTGTTCCCACCACTCTCCATCTCTACTCCCTCTCTTCTTGTTCTGTCCTTTGTCTCTCATTACCCCATCCATGTAGATATTAAACAACGAAGGCGACATCACACATCCCAGTCTCACTCCGACCTGCACACTAAGCCACTTACTTAATGCGCCATTTATTCATACACATGCTTCACTATCATCATAAAAACTCTTTACAACATTCAATATTTTATCTGTTAAATCATACAGCTCTAAAACATTCTATAATCCTTCTCTATTAACTTTGTCATATGCTTTCTCAAGATCAATAAATTACATGTATACCCTCTAATGTTTTTTCACATGCCTTCTCTATCATATGTCTCACTGCAAAAATCTGATCCACATCCTCTTCCACTTCGAAATCCACCATGTTCATCACTCACTTTTCCATCAGTAGTTTCTTCCACTCTGTCAATCACTATTCTCACATATATCTTACCAGCCACACTCAGCAGACTAATACCTCTGTAACACTTACAATCATTTCGTTCACCTTTACCTTTATACAATGGGACTATCATTCCCCTCTTCCAGTCCAATGGCATGACTCCAAATTTTGTCCAAGCGTTTGAACATAGTTTCCACAGCCAATCCATTGATACTTCACATCCATTCCTTATAATTTCACGCTGTATTTCATTTACACCAGCAGCTTTTCCTTTTTCACCTACTTCACTGGATTCACTATTTCTAATCTAGATATGTTCCCTCGTTCTACAGGTCTCTCACGTGGCACATCTAACAGGCTTCTATCATTGACAACTGCCCTGTTTCCATTTCCACTCATTAGTCCTTAAAAATATTCCTTCCATCTCTCCCCTTTTTGCTCTTCATCTGAAATCACATTTCCTCTTTCATCTTTCACATGTACACATTTCTGACCACATTATCTCCTGCATTTACGTACTTCCTTCCAAAATAATGTCTTATTCTCTGCAAAGTGTTCATTCATTTTCTTTCCCAAATCTTCATTTACTTTCTCTTTCTTTTCCTTAACTAATCTCTTTACTTTGGTGTTGCTCTCCTTGTACTTCCTTTTACTTTCTCCCCAGTTCCTTTTCTGCATCCACACACACCATTTACTTTTTTTATATTTCACAGCATCTTTCACTTCTTTATCCCACCATGCTGTCCCGTATCTTCCATTTCTCATTTTGCACACACTACATACATTCTTTGCATTCTTCACTAGGCAGTCCCTATATATCTTCCATGCACTTTCATTCTCATATACGGACTGCCACATGTGTTTGTTAAATTTCATTAATCGATTTTAGGAGTAGAGTTGGTTGTTGGAAGGAACATAATAATTTATATTGGTTCAGGAGTAATTTATCGAGAGGACTTCCCTAGTGGTTAAGGCCCCATTAATTTATCTTTCCATTCACATATGCATAGCCTACGAGAGTTGCAGTTGGATGTGTGTACATGCTTAGATTGATATGCAGGATTCGAAGTTGCATAATAAATCGTAGGCAGTGTCCACCATCCTTTAACTGTCTTCGTGGTGCGATGCATAAGGTGTTGATTTTCGGTGTGAGCGTCCTGGGTTCGAATCCACGGACTGCCACATGTGTTTGTTAAATTTCATTAATCGATTTTAGGAGTAGAGTTGGTTGTTGGAAGGAACATAATAATTTATATTGGTTCAGGAGTAATTTATCGAGAGGACTTCCCTAGTGGTTAAGGCCCCATTAATTTCTCTTTCCATTCACATATGCATAGCCTACATGAGTTGCAGTTGGGATGTGTGTACATGCTTAGATTGATATGCAGGATTCGAAGTTGCATAATAAATCGTAGGCAGTGTCCACCATCCTTTAACTGTCTTCGTGGTGCGATGCATAAGGTGTTGATTTTCGGTGTGAGCGTCCTGGGTTCGAATCCACGGACTGCCACATGTGTTTGTTAAATTTCATTAATCGATTTTAGGAGTAGAGTTGGTTGTTGGAAGGAACATAATAATATATATATATATATATATATATATATATATATATATATATATATACTGTATATATATATATATATATATATATATATATATATATACAGTTATATATATATATAAAAATATAAATATATATATACAATACGATATGTGAGGTGGGTTGGCCGCTAGGGTACCGTATCCTCAGTATAAAGAAAGATCAAGGCAACGACCGAGATCATCTTGATAACGTTATTGCAATATTTCGGACATACTCTTGTCTATCATCAATCTTGAACATAGCTGGTCCTATGGAACACGAAAATTTCGATATAAGTATTAACAATACAATAATTGTTTGACCTTATTAACACCTTAAGAGCGGCCTAGGCGGTAATTTCTATGTACCGCGCAGTGGTGGTTTTTTACCATAAATGGGGTTGTTACCGTGCTTTTTTTCATGCATAAACAAGACCCAGAGCGTAATACAAGTATGTATATCTGAAAGGGCGTAAATTGAGCTTTCCAATGACACCCGAACCATCCTTCTACGATCACTGATTGTCTTGCAACGATCGTGCAACCAAAGGGCAAAAACGGTAAAATACGGCAATTTCTTTATATAATTACGTATGTAGCGAGGGAGTGAGGGTGGATGTAAGTGGAGTAAATCTCAGTAGGTCCACGGCGGCCGTGGCGAGCGGTCAGGAGGTAATCTACGCTCCTCCCACCGCTCCGCTCTCTCTCAGAGCACATTACGTGCTCAAAATTGCATTCGACAATAGCCGGGCCGCGCCCATAGGCCCCATTTTTTTAATTCGACAATAGCCGGGCGCCGCCAAAGAAGGGTTAAACCATACAAAGGGAGTAAACACGATTAATTGTTGAAAATATAGTACTATCTACAAATAAACCTATCTAATGCGAAACCCGATAAAATATGTTATTATATCTAAAGGAGTAATTCCGTCCGCCAATCAGGGGACGGAATTAGCCCAGGTGAAGAGACAAGGTTTAACTTTTAAAACTTGACCAAGAAGACTCCTGCCACACCCTCACTCTCCACCAATCAGCGGCTTCCTGCGACGCAGCGGCTTCCTGCGACGCAACGACTAGAGCCAGTTGTGTCTCCCTTTAAACGCTCGCAGTTAACTTCGCTCCCAGTTCACACACGTATATTCTATCCTGGTTGCAGATGTCCTAAAACCATGGTGCAACCTTCTCACTCCCGTCAGCCACTACAGGACATCTCCAACAAGCTTCCAGGAGAATATTACGAAGATGGAATGAAGCAGGAGGAGAAGAAATGGGAACTTCAAAGTGAGCGGGCTGGGCAAGCTCCTCCCGGGTGCGCGGCTCAGCCAATCACTGGGCTCCGGGTCGTCAGGGAGGGGTATAAAGGGAGGTGGGCGGGGCTTCAGGCCTATGGGGTTGGCAACGCTGGTTTAAATCAGCGAGGTTAAGCAACGTGGGGTCTGGTCAGTAGTTGGATGAGTGACCACCTGGTACCAGCACACAGCTGCTGGGTGGGTTAGTGGCCCTGCACCAGCACGGTGGTAGCTGGATGGGTGATTGCACCCGGGACCAACATTGATCAGATGGTTGCCACACATACATGGGGTGGGTGAAATTTCCCTGGCTTGCCACCAGGGTCCAAGTAGCCCAGGAGTGTTGAACAAACTCCATTCCCTGTGTAGTTCCGTCTCACTCAGACGAAAATGAGGACCTGGAATCGTTGTGGCTCAAATGAATTCAGGGACCTGATTGGTGGCTTCCTGCAACCAATCAAAAACACGAGAATGAGAACTTGGCTAGCCACCAGAATTGCTCATAAGTCATTGGGCTGACTTGCTCTCATGTTAGCCTTGTCCCACCCAGACATAAAAGTGGGTACCTGGAGTGTAAACACTGCATTGGCAAGGTCGTATCCTGGGGTAAATTTGATTACTTGTCTCACCCTTTCTATATTCCTCCTTCAGGAGACACTCAGTCATAGGTGCCTAAAGGGATCACACCTGGATGCTCTTAGCAAATACGACCCTAAGCCTCACCTTGGCACGGCACTTATGGAGAATCAACTAAGCCTGTTCCTGTCCTCCAGCAACCTTGCACTACTGAATGCCAGACGAACCAGGACATAGTACATCACCCACCAACGGCTCAGATACACCTTCAGTATCCTGATGCCTGCCGACACATCGCTAATCTTCACACAATAAGTCAAGCGATTCAATATGGTCACCGGGTGGTAGATGGTACGGAGAAGATGGAGATGGTATACCTGCCTGCTATGAAGCGGTGAAGCAATTCAGGAGAGACTACAAAATATTTTATTAAAGAACCCTTAAGGGCCCGAACGGACTTACCAAAAAAGTCAATGTTAAGACTAACCAGTGTGTTCCAGCTATAAAATATATGTGTTCTTATAGAACAACCAAGAGAAATTGACTAGACAAATGATGACGTAAAGAGATGAAGTGTTGTGAGATATAGTAGTTATTGTTAGTAAAGGCACCCAGCCAAATAGCAAACAGGATCTTATAGGAGATTAAGTAAGATATATAATCAAACATTAAATGGGAGTTCTTCGGGATAATGTTTTAAACGGAGAAATAACTGATTACGTGCAGGTAACCGAGATAACGGGATTTACTCGAGAAACTTTGATGGATTTACCTGAGCAGCTTTGCGGGGTTTAGTATTTGAAGAGTAGGTTAATCCTAGCTAAAGGAATAGTTAGAGAAGGGCTTCAGCCCAAACCCATGATATACTCTTTTTGTTATAAGGAAACAATCAGTATTAATTAGATATTCACCTCGTCGACAGCATGCTTTTAATTGCGCGTAAATATCTAGCCAACTAGTTTTAAGGAGGTCAATGATTGAATAATAATTTGTAATCTTGTAAATTGACCTGAAGGACACAGCATTCTAATATTGTAAAGGTGCCGAAGATACCTATTGATTTAGTAATTGTGTTTTGATATTGTAAAGGTGATGTAAATACCTGTTGGTTTAGTATTTGGGTAAACCTGACTTTTAGCATCAACAGCGATTTTACCAAGTATTTTTGGTTGTGTGTGTTGTTGTCCTTCAGATATAGTGTTGTATTATAAAGATTTGGAGCAGAAATGAGTTTTTACCCATTTTCCAACTATCTAATAACACAGCCCCCACTAGTGGGGAGGGCTATGAAAATCAAGGAAAATGTGGGGTTAAGGACGATAAAATAAAAAAAATAAGCTATATATGACAATAACAGTTTACCGAGGGATACAGGATTTCTCTCCCCCCCCCCCCCCCCCAAGGACTTATTGAAATTTTTGTAAAATTTTAAGAGACCTCGGACAACCTTTTTACTAGATATTTGTTGTCTTTGATATACAGTGTTGTTTTAATTAGCCTAACCTAACAACCTTACCTAACCTATCCTAGTAGTATGGCTGGGGGTTTCCGCCCCCACACTCCCGCATAACTAGTAAAAAGGCTGTCCGGGGTCTCTTCAAATTTTACCGAAATGTTCATCTATTTTGTCAGTAGGGGACAAAAACTCATTATGGTACTAGTGAGACAACCACTCATTTGTTCTCAACATATTAAAACAAAATTCAACCCTCTGTAAAACAATAAGAAAGATAGTAACAGTATGTCTACCTACTGTAAAAATGTTGTCAAACTGTCCTATAGATGGCACACAGTTTAGACGAATAGCTGATGATGGGGAGTGGCAGTGCCGTACATAGGGAGAGTATTTTTGTTTTCTTATATATCTCCCTTATAATACATTTCTGCTCTTAATGGCATATGTATATGCTCTATCGGATCTAATAGGCATAAAAAGATATAAGAGGTAACTGTTGGTGCTAAAACTCAGTAATACCAGTATTTGTGTATAATATTGCAAAGATGATTTAAGATCGCGGTCCGAATAATTGTGTAGTAGTACGGTCGGGAAGGATGTAGTTTCCGGGTGTACGGTTGTCATGTTGTGGGCTCGCACTTACGTTCCCGTCTATTTCGACGCTATATTTTCTGCTATTTGCCCCCTGTCATTACTGCATGAATACTAGGTTAGGTTAGATTAGGTTGTTTGGTTAATCTAATGTATTTTTATATCCAAAGGCATCCGCATAGTGTAAACAAGGTGGGCGGTACACCTGGTAACTACATTCTTGCCGTACGGTTATGGTGTTGTATAAGTCAAAGGATTTATTATTCGTGTCTAATATGATTAAGGTGATTTGATCTTATGAATGGAATAAGTGTTTCTAATATTGTCACGGTGAGGTGAGAATGTAGGCTATAGGTAAAATCCTTGGTCCTAATATTGTTCAGGTGATTCAAGATAGTGATGTGCCTTTGGCTCGAAGTCGAAGCGAGTCAAGACTCTGAATAGCGATTGTCCAAATAGGTGGTAATGGGAATGTAACAATTCCGAAGTGAAAACTATAATGGGACGTCGTAGGTATTCAAATAATAGCTTGAACTAATTTTGACCCGAACAGGGAATCAATTACTATTGGCATTACGGCTACCATGGGAGTATGTTATTATAAAAACACAAACTTCTAAACAACTGTCGAATGATTCCAACCCTAGTAGAACAGTGTACTTAGAAATAAGTATAACAATATCTACTTACATATTGGCTGTCTAGTAACTCTAGTTTGTATGGAGACTTCCTTATGACTGAATGATTAGTTAGTTAGTTAAAATAGAACTTCAGAGGATATAAGCCCTTCTGGATTATTAAGCCAGCACACTATAAGTCTAGAATAGCCTCAGGACTGGAACCCCTTTTCGAGAACCCCAGTCCCTTGACTGAATAATAACATAATAAAGTTAACAAAAAGTTAATTAAAATAGGACTTCAGAGGCTATCAACCCTATTGGATTATCTCGCCAGGTGCTAATTGCATAAGAACTGGCTAAATAAGCAAAACTATATATTTAGCAGTTAATTATCAAACTTCGCTAACAATAGGTATTCGGTTATTAACCAATAATGGTACTTATTACCGAAACTACCACCAATAATTTCTCAATATTTGAAGGCTAGTATAGAATAAGGATGTTGCAAAGATCATATTAAAATGGGTTTCAATCTCCCGAGATACATTTGATGTGTTCTATATAAAGTACTGTACAAACAAAAAATTATCCCTATTGACGGCAGTGAAACTCTTATTAAGCCCCTTTCTGTTAAAATGGATGCTGATTTCAATAAGTCATAGGGGGTGAGGGGGGGGGGGGGACCCCCCCCCCATCCTGTATCCAAAGGCAAAACAAATCGTATATGTACTCTGAAAATTATTTACATCTGAGTGTTATAAGATCGTTGGAAAATGGGAGAAATAAAATTTTCCTGGGATTGTAACTAATTGCACCTACTGTATAATGATGCAAACTACCTAAAACCAAAATGAAAAACCATGGGAAAATTAGTGGTAGTTTCGGTAATATTTTCCCCAATAATTTCTAATAATTAAAATTATTGGTACGATTTTAGTTTCTAGACACCTATTTGACAGGTACCGCCAACGATTTAATACATATTTTTTGTTTCGGTTTCCACGCATCCAACACCAAGCTACACCCTTTTCTGGTGTAAGAAACACTAAAAAAGCAATGGGGACACTGTAATAATGATAATATGAGACGAAATATAAAGACAACTCTGTTGTGTTCGTGGATATAGCGTCGCTTAGTTTACTTTACGCTCGGAGTGACTTCCCGGCGCCTTGGCGGTCGACTTAAAATGGCTAAGCTAACCAGTTGTTGGGTAAATTTGTTGATAAAGACTTGCGTTATAGGCCGTGGGATACAGGACGGGTTGAGGGGGGCTCTTTTTTTTCTTGGCTTTATTTTTTTTTAGCATTAATCCAACCAAAAAATCTAACCTAACCTAACCAAAAAACCTAACCTAACCTAACCTAATAGCCCCCAAATACATTTAGGTTAAGTTAGGATAGGTTTTTTGGTTAGGTTAATGCAACACAAATATAAATAAATAAATAAAGCCAAGAAAAAAAAAATTCCGGTGGATAAAAATGATATAGCAATGAAGCATAAAATGATAGGAACCCAAAACTACCATCATAAATGAGATCCCAGCTGTGGTGTGGGTCGTAAATATTGACCAAAATGTGTAGCTTTGTGTTGGATGCGTGGAAACCGAAAACAAAATATGTATTTAATCCTTGGTGGTACAGTTCCGCGCACATGAAACAGATACGCTACATCAGCCACGGAGAATCTGCGGCGTATCGTATCTGGTTGAAGAATTACGATGGGGCAGAAGGGGAGGGATGGAAGCGTTGGTGGTGTGGGGGGGAGTGGGGTAATAGTTGAGGGTGGCTGGCCTATGAGTGGTAGGGTAGCACCCACAGTGTAAGGTGGAATTAATTATTTGGAAGTTAAACTAAAAGTTTTCACTTTTGTATTATCTGATAAGCTAGATCTGTTATGCAACATTATAATTAAAATCGGAGGACATTGTTCAAACAATTGTTTCAGGTCTCGCGCGAATTGATGCGGAGGAGAACAGGGTAGCCAACTGTACGGGGTTTGGTATTTTGTGGTTGGCAAGATTGGTAACACCAAGTATAGAAGTGATATCTTAATCACATAAAACACACTTTATATATCCATTAGCTATAATAATATAACGTTCTTACCTTTTCATTTACTCAATACACCTTATGAAATGGACCCTGCGGTCATGTGCCGTTGGGGTCAAACGAATCACCTTGTGGATCGGTCAGAAATAATTTGACTACACCTGCTAACTTAAACTAAATATAGTTATGCCTTTTATTGTTCATCCTGTCGTATAACATTATTGCGTCAGCGGGATCTGGCCTAAATTGTTTGCGCCTTTTCTTCCTTTACTCAATATATCAATTCATAGATGACTTCAATATAATTATACCATCAATGGCAAATGTTCAGAACACTATGATCTGTACTATAATTTTGTTATAATGAATATTGTTATAAATAAGTATTTATATAGGCTACTCTTACTATGATGTTCAATTACCAGGCAATCACGAACATCTGTGTTGTTTTCAACTTTTCGACTTCTCATCTATTAGTCATCATCAAGATCTAAAGTTACCAATATATACGATCTCAGTATTAACCTTGAGTTTCCTATACATTAAAACGAAGACTCATATTATTTTGCCTATTATTATACTTTTCCATGAAACTTAATTAAACAGTTTAATACACTAAACAATATTATTAGATGCAAAGTCACACGGGGAGAATGAACTAACAATTTGCCAAAATAATAGAAACAATAAAGGGATTTTTTTTATTTTAATACCACAAATTTTCAGAGTGTTTTTATAATTTTTTTTTTTTATTTGCATCAATATATAGTGTTTGTAATTAATTAGAAATCTCGGGAAAACTTATTTTCCCCATTAGGCCTATTGATCGATGTTGAAACACGCCCTCTATAGTGATTTGAAAAGACATTAGCCTAACCTAACAACCTTACCTAACCTAACCTAGTATTATGGGTGGGCGCAGCCGCCCCCACACCCCCGCTGGTTGAGTACTAATCCCTTAGTAAATAAAACAAAATATTGGCTGTCGATTATACAAAGGTGAAAGAAAATTCGATGAAGTCTACGGTGTTTACTCTGCAATCCTCAGCTTTGATTGTACATTGATAATGGGAAAGTACCGTATCGACAACCTTGTTACGAAAAAGACATTTTAGTACCATACTTTTTTATTAGGTTTTGTCGAGGGTAAAACAAATGTTCTTATGATCTTTAGAGTATATAGATTCAATATATATCTTCACATAATTATATCAACAAAATTCGTGGTATTAAAATATCATTGAACCCAATAAAGAATAGGAAATGATGTATTATTACTCAAATATTACACATTTGCAGTCCGTGATTACCTGGTCCTCCTTTTTCTCAAAAAGGGACTTACTTACTGTCTGTCGTCCTTCGACCTTGGTCATGGAATCGTTATCTCCCTATCACACTGACGTAAGGGGAGAGTTTTTAGTTTGCTCCCTAGTCCTCTATCAAGCATTAACCCATTTAATATCTCCCAAGACTCCCTTTCAAGATAAATGTGTACAATTTTCGGTAGAAAAATGTCCCTGCCCAAGGTCGGTTAATCCTAAATTTCAGACTCGCTATCGCTCGCCAGGAAATATAATAGACACCTAAACAGTAAGAACAGTTTTAATATTGACCAATGGGGCGAAAAGTTATAAAATAGCCAAGCTAATGGGGCAAACGCCTTAAATTGTCTCAACATTAACGGGGCTAAACATGAGGGAGAAAGGAGTTCAGAAAAACACCCTCAAGTGAAAATCTGCCCTTAACACATGACCGTCGTCATACGAATATCTGCTGAACTCGCTCCTCGGATTGATTTACTCCAATTTTGGCCTGAATAGATTCCGTCTGTAGGCTGTTATTAATGTTTCGCAATCGCTACTAAGAAGTCGAGTCTATATACCATATTAACGCAAATATGATTAGTTCGACCTCTAATACAATGTAAAAGTTGACAGGAATTGAAGGTCAATATGATCGAGAATACACCGACGATTGTCAGTTTATTAAGTAGCGCAGTGGTAACCGTAATAGGCATGCATTCAAAGTGTAGGAGTTCGAGCCCCTCGGACGTAGTTTGTTATTTTTGTAATTCGTAATTCGGATAATTTTAAACTAATGTATGGTATGCTACAATGTTTAAAATTGATTAAAGTACATAGAGTTCGTAAAGTATAATTATGTTTCTTGATTACAATAGTCTTACAATATTATCGAATCTACTGTTATTACACTAACTACCCTAATGTAACTAGCCTAACTGCTAACTTAATTTTATCCTTTCATAAATTAACTTAATGTGTCCTAACTTAATCTTATATCCTAACCTAGATTACCATATCCTAGTTTATATAGTAAACTACAGTGTTATTGTATATAATAACCCAAGACACTCAACACGTATTATGTATGAAATTAACACATTATCTGCAAATTATGTTATTTCACTTCGTATAATGTCGACTGACTGGGGACAGAGGTGCATGGGGGCGGTTCGTTCGTGGCCACCCCTTCGGGGATCACGGCGTCAGGCAATAGATAGATAGATAGATAGATAATGTAATTCTAAGTAAAAACTAAAACAAAACTAAAACAAACCAAAATAAATCCATACAAAAATATCGCTGCCACGGGAGACTCCCCCGGTTAGTAACATGTTGAGTACCGGTACCGTCCTTGTAACTTTATTTTGGCTACCGGTACCATTAGACAAAATGGGTTAGCTTAAATAGGGCCTCCAGCGATTAACAGGCTTTGAACTATCTCACTTAACCCTTTTACTACAACAAATCCTCGGCGGGTGCCCAACCCCGAAAAGGGTTGAAATAGGGGAGCTATCCCCCCGCCAAAGGCGGCTTTCTAGGGCCTTTCCTAGCTGATGCTGAGAGGATTGGGTTCTAGTTATGTGGTGATGGGCTGGTCTATCAGAGTGAGAGCTGAGCAATCTCTGCCATACCCATAGCTTTCTCTGACTGTTCCTTTTACTTATATATTTTCTAGATCTCAAGTGACGGCGTCTCTAACGTGGATTGACCTCCCAATCTACCAAGATTGGAAGCCAAAGCGTCACATTTTTCCTTTGCCCCTCAACTTTCTCTTCATAATTGCTGAGGGACACAGGGCCCTGGGTGGGGCTTTGGTTTCCCGGGCGTTTCCGCGCCCTCCTCAGCTCCCCGCCATGGAGTGGCTTCGGTCACCCAGGCTTTATTGTGGTTGGCGGGGAGGGTTCTGTGGGGGCACTCGGTTATGGCCTTGGCCTTGCTCGGGGCCTTGGGGCTGTTCGGCCAGGCAGCTTGGGGAACAACAACAACAACAACAACAACAACTACAACAAATCCTTCTTAAACTGCACACAATCGTCTAAATATAGCTAGAATATATTACATTGACGTCGCCAGCAAAGAAGTGGTTAATATTACAGCCAGTGTCTCTCGCAAAAAAAAAAAAAAAAGAAAAAAAAAAAAAAAATTGAAGATAAATGCAATCAATAGCGGTTTATCCCCTTCAGCACGATGACACCTTTTTACCCTTGATTCTGGCTAAAATTACAAAATTTAGTTCAGCTACAGAATTACTATGTGTTATTCAGAGGCTTTTTTGAGACAGTACTTACCCCATTGTTTGAGTCCTAGAGGTAGATTATAAACCAAGGAAAATCATCTAATGGTAACCGAAATATGATCAAAATTACGTCATTGTGCTAAAGGGGTTAATTACAAGACCATTTAACCACTTTCCAGTTCATAGTATATAAATTATATTGGTAGCATTCAAGGTGACTACAGCAGGACTCTTCTTCTTCTTCTTCTTACCTCTGACCAGGTATAGGCTATCCTTGTGTTTACTAGCCTATACCCCTTTGAAAGGACATTAGCCTAACCTAACAACCTTACCTAACCTATCCTAGTATTATGGGTGGGGGCTGTCGCCCCTACACCCCCTCTATTTGACATCTTTGACAGAGTTTTGGTGTATTTTCTGTGAAATCGGGGTTTTTCAAGTGTCGATAACGAAATTCCTCCATGCGGACTATAATGAGAAAAATATGTCGAGTCTATTGGTCCCTATTTTTCATAATACATTGTTTCTAATAAGGCGGATGTAGTGTCCTTGAAGATTATCATTAAAGCAGTTACGCAATGAAGAAACATATGGTAGCACCTGAAGGGGTTAATTAATAAAGGAATACGAAAAAAGACTCAGCTCTGACCTATGGTTGCGGACTATACTCCCAGGCCGGTGGCAGCTCTCCAAGATATCCGTGGCACTACATAATCCTGGTATGAGGTTAGGGTGTTAAATCCAGGGGCACACGACGGGCGCTGGTGTTAGCACAAGAACAACCGAGACTACAGTGAGTTATCTGTTCAAATTTCAATCCTGGCCTCACACCAGGACCATAGGGTAATCCATTACCAGATAGGGAAGTTCCTCTACACCAACTGGAACCACTTAATACACCACTTTATTCACTACCCTCATACACTATACCCATATATGGCCCTTAATCTGTCCCCATCAATGCCATCAGAAAGCAAGATATTACTCCGTAATATTATAAGGATATGCCTTATAACCCGGCAAACTACCCAACCAGGTATGCAGGGACGGGCTCACCCCGACCTTAATCTAGAAATACTAGTGGGGACTCTTAGACCACTGTCTACTCGTATTTCTAATCGTACTAGCTAAAAAGGTCATAGAACAAAAGGTGCCGCACATTAATTGATAAGGTTAGTGTTAAAATATCAAGGAGATCTGATTAATAATAAAGGAGTTAGAATATACGCCCCTCCTAATCTGATGTCAGGAGAAATTCCAATTCCAATTCAAATTTAAAATAGTTTATTGCCATGGAAAGTCTTTTACATTCATAGTGTCCAAGAAGTCTTACATAATATTCGAATATATATATATAGTAGTTGTTAGCTGGAAAATCTGTACACTAAATAATGAAACGAAAATCCCATGACAATGAGGACAGACACCATAGGTCATAGACTACAGTAGATCTGGACTTGACACGAAAATGGAACTTTGCAGTAAGGGACCCAAAATCGGAAAACGAACCCCCAAGTTCGAACCTCGAAAAAGCGAAAATGTGATATTTTCGCGGTTTCGAGGTTCGAACGTGGGGGGTTCGTTTTCCGATGTTGGGTCCCTTACTGCAAAGTTCCATTTTCGTCCCATGTTCTTTGCGGAAGCCAAACTGATATTTGTATAGAATATTATGTTTGCTGAAAAATGTTATAAATCTATTATACATTAATCTTTCAAAGATTTTCGAAAAAGGTGATAAAATTGACACAGACCGATAGTTAGTGATCACTTGTTTATCCCTGCCTTTATATATTGGGACCACTTTAGCAAGCTAATTCAGTTCTTTTGGAGAAATACCCTGTGTAAAGGTCAAGTTCACAATGTGGGTTAATGCTTCCACATAAACATGATAAGTTTGTTTAATTATATCAATAGTTATTCCATCCCATCCTGGGCTCTTATTTTCTAGAGCAGTGGTTCTTAAAGTGTTTCAGCCCCGATACCCCAAAGTTCAACTCCAAGTCAACCTGATACCCCTTCTCCAATATTAGCCTACTACTCCCGACTTTTAACTTTTAATTTCCTGTAAAAAAGATAAAACAGGACGGCTATGAACAAACAGGTGAATTCTATGGACTCTTTTATTTTCAGTAAATAAATGAATAAGTATAATTCTTACACAAAATATTTCCTCACTGTCAGATTATTTTCCACATTACATTATTGTACACAACACTATTTGTGCTCATTCAGTTGCCAGTTAGTCATTCCGTACTCGTAGTTGCCAGTTAGATATAGTCACCATTCAGTGCACGAAATGTTTAATTAAATATTTTCCAGGATGCCTTTTTGGATACCCCAAGAACCGGTTTCGATACCCCCTGGGGGTATTGAGGCACTACTTTAAGAACACCTGTTCTAGAGGGTTAATAATCTGACTTACTTCAATGTTTGTAGCAGGTTCAAGATACATTGATCACTAATTACTTGTCTGGATATAATGGGAGGGATCTTTATCACAATGAGGTATATCGCTTCACTAATCGTAGTCCCATCATTTATAAAATACTTATTGAATCCATTGGCTATGCTCAGGTTGTTTTCCTCTATTTCTCCATCAATTGTATATTTTTTTGTAGTGGCTGATTTATTTTTATCTTTATTAATGACATCCTTCAAGATATCCCTAGATTTCTTTACATTACCTTTATATTTGTCAAACAAATCATTGTAATGATTACGTTCCATATTACGCACAATTTTATTTAAGAGTCTTTTGTAATTTAAATATTTATTATGATTATAAACAGCAGGGTGTTTCACGGATATCACATACACTTTATTATTAGTTTTAATGCTCTGTTTTGGACCTGAGGATAGCCACGATTTTCTATTTCGATAAGTTAATTTTACTTCAACTAAGGGGAAACATTCATTAAATAATTGAACAAACTTATTATGAAATTCAGAGAAGGCCAATTGACAATTGTTATTGTTATTTATATTATACCAATTAATTTCACCCAACTTATTCTTAAAACTTTGGATATCAACATAATTAAAAAACTTCCGCATTATACTTTTGACTTTAGACTTAGGTTCAATATTGGTAATAATAGTAAATATTGAATAATGGTTCGATATATCAGTGAAAAATATCCCGTTGAATAATATACTATTATGAATAGGCTACAGTTCGTGAATATGTTGTCTATGAGGGTTGCAGAAATATGAGTTGCTCTGGTAGGTTTGTTAATGAGGAATAAATTAATAGGAAAATATTGTTTCAATGAATTCAGAAGTCATGCTGTGATTATTTACGTTCAGTAAATTAAGATTAAAATCCCCCATGATATATATGTATTTATCAACTCTGCGAAGCAGAGTGGTATCGCACACACAGGTCCCGCCTGTATACTGTGCACCACAATTCAGCTTGTCCGTCGTCGTCGTCGTCGTCCTTCGTCCGTCGTCCGTCCGGAAACTCCTCCTAGACCGTTCAATGGATTTTCACCAAATTTCACAGGTATATTCATTTGGTCAATGCGAAGGTCATTCAAAAATAAATTTTCAATTTAACTTAAAGGTTAAGGTCAATATCAAGGTTAAAAATAAGGTAAATATTTCATGTGTCTTAGTTTTTAGTAAAATTTCTTAATTTTCACTATACAAGTTACGAGTAACCTCGATATCCTATTGACCAAATTTTAGATAAATATTCTGAAGGGTAAGGTCAAAGGTCAAGATCAAAGGTAAAAATATTTGTTTTACTAGTATTTCTTATATTAACTGTTAGATTCTCACTAAACTTACCATGTATATTCGGAATACTTAGGGCAAGGTCATACAAGAAACTAAACAATTCCATATGAAAGGTCAAGTTCACAGGTCAAGGTCAAATAAAAGGTAAATATGCTAATTTCATTACTTTTCATGAAAACTTCAAAAAAATTGGCAATATAGTTGTACTTTATATGAAAAGGAAAATAATAAATTTTGAGAAACATTTCATGAAGGTCAAGGTCAAAGGTCAAGGTCAACTACTCTATAAATACATATGAAACTAACTGATGGGTTTTAATGAAATTAGTCATGCTTATTTGATTTTCCTGGGCAATGTCAATGAAAACTATCTTTTACTCTTACATAAAGGTCAAGGTCACAGGTCATGGTGAAAGGTCAACTTATACTATATATTTTTAGTTTTTATTCAAATGTCTTCATTTTCAGTTTACAAGTTACTGGTAACATTGATATCGTATTTCACAAATGTTATATAAATATTCTAAAGGGCAAGGTCAAAGTTCAAGGTCAAAGGTCAAAATAGTATTTTTACTAGTATTTCTCATACTAACTGTTAGATTCTCACTAGGCTTACCATGTATATACGAAATACCTAAGCCAAGGTCATACAATAAACTATTATATTCCATATGAAAGGTCAAGGTCACAGGTCAAGGTCAAATAAAAGGTCAATATCCTATTGTCATTAATTTTCATGCAAACTTCACACAATTTGGTGAGATAGCTGCACTTTAAGTGAAAAGGAAATTAATAAATGTTGAGACATATAAAGGTCCAGATAAAGGTCAAAGGTCAAGGTCAACTATTCTATTAATATATATGAAACTAACTGATGTGTTTTAATGAAATAAGGCATGCTTATTTGATGTTCATGGGCAATGTCAATGCAAACAAAAATGTACTCTTACATAAAGGTTACAGGTCAAGGTCAAAGGTCAACTTTTATTATTTAAACAAAATTACTAAAATTTTAGAAAACTGGCTGTGTTATGGCTTATTACTTAAATATAGCCTAATGTATATCAAATTTCACATAAATATTGTAATAGTTAAGGTCAGAGGTCAAGGTCAAGATAAGAGTATTTGTCATTTTCCCTAAACTCCTCCTTGACTGTTTTATGTATTGTCATAAAATTATACAGGCAAATTCAGTTGGTCAATGCGACGACCATCCAAATGTATGTATTTTACTTTTAGTCAAAGGTCAAAAGTCAAGGTCACAGTATATGATCACTATTTGTAATCAATAAGTTTTTATACGAATTAGGATACACCATTTCATAATGCTAGTTAATACGAACATTGCTGTTAAGCTAACTAAATCATTGATAAGAAATTCTAAGGTCGAAGGTCAAAGGTGAAGGTTAAAGGTCGATATATGATTTTTACTAGTATTTCTTATTTAATGTAGGATTCTCATTAGGCATATCATGCATATTCGGAATGCCTAGAGCAAGGTCATACAAGAATAAGCATAATTCTATTTGATAGGTCAAGTTCACAGGTCAACGTCATATATAAAGTCAATATGCTAATTTCTTTACTATTCATGTAAACTTCACAAAATTCGTTGAGACAGTTGTGCATTAACCTAAGACGTGCGCACAGGGGGTTTTCTACAGGGTGATACTGTGCGCACGTATGATGATTTTGGGACCCATTGCCAATTTCGATAAAAAGTACATCATCGTGTAGGGAATGTTTGCGTGCATCGGCCCATATATATTTGACCCCCCAAAAAATGTCTGGGGGGGGGGGGGAACGGTCCGTAGTTGAAAAATGTGGAGCGAATGGCACCGCGCGGCTAGATTGTCATCGAGCGGCGAGATTTCCCTGCCGAATTTTCACGCGCCCAGGGGATAGAAGGAGAGGGAGGAGGGGGTGAGTTACCGCGTATATCTCCGTTTTTGATCCCTTTTAGGCTATATACAGTATGTATACGTGTGTAGGCCACCCATATAACAATGAATATGCCTCATAGTGACCAAAAATTGCAATATATAAGGGAATTATAAGAGAATTTTTAGGCGGGAATGAAGATGGGTTGGAGGTTTGGCGGCAATTTATGAGCTGAGAGTGTGGTTTGCGCTATAATATTACGTATATCTCGTACTTAGAGCACTGTCATGTTATAATACAGACTTGTATGTATGTAGACGTGCCATATATCAATATATATACCGCATATAGACCAATTCATGCGATATTTACGCACATTATCAATGAGTTTCTACCAGACGGAAGCCTAAAAGGGTGGGTGGGGGTGGGAATGAAAGGGGGAGAGGGTGTGTTACGCCATAAATATCACTTATATCTTGTACTTAGAGCACTGTCATGCTATAATACAGACTTGTACGTATGTAGACGTGCCATATATCAATATATATACCGCATATAGACCAATTCATACGATATTTACGCACATTATCAATGAGTTTCTATGCGTGAACCAAGGTGTGAGTGAGTTGTGCTGGGAATGAAAGGGGGAGAGGGTGTGTTATGCCATAAATATCACTTATATCTTGTACTTAGAGCACTGTCATGCTATAATACAGACTTGTACGTATGTAAACGTGCCATATATCAATATATATACCGCATATAGACCAATTCATGCGATATTTACGCACATTATCAATGATTTTCTAGCAGACGGAAGCCTAAAAGGGTGGGTGGGGGTGGGTGGGTGGGTGGGAGGCAGGGAGTGAGTCATGGAGAGAGTGAAGGCAGTAAACATATGCAGCTGTGTGATAATTGTGGAGGCGCCCCAGGCGTATGGATGTCTTGGGATTTTGAACCTTATGTCTAGGAGGTGTCTGGTGTTCGTTGCCACCAAGAGGTCTACAAAAACATAAGTCAGGAATGGAGAGAGAGAGAAACTGAGACATGCGTATGTCGTACGTATAAATGGACTTCAGAATTGCATTATTATGGAAGCAGACATTGAATTTTAGACACATGTGAAGTACCACAGAAACATGTAGGCCATTGACTGTAAATAAAGTACTATATTATAGACCAGCAACGAGGGTGGTCAGTAAACACAGGCAGATTGCCTTTTTTGATAGGGAGCTAAATATAGACTGGTGTCTCCTTACACTTGCGAAAGGGTAGATTGCTACCAGAGAAACTTATATTTATTTATTTCCAAGTAATATGCAATCTAAATGTATATTCGAGACCTACTGCAAGTATTTGTATGACAGTCATGACTATGTATAATCCAATATACGCGCGTAGGCGTGACATAAGAAAGCTGGTTGAGCAATTTTCGACACCCACACAGTTATTATTCATTTTTATTTAGAATGTTATACAATACAAATGTATTTGTGAAGAGTATTTTAGTCATTATTGTATTTATACAAATTTTGTTCCCAGACAGAGCTGCTGTGGCTGGAGCATCAAGGAGCGGCAAGGGTCACCCCGTGACCGCTTGACCGTGTGATAATGAGTGGAGTCACACTGAGAGGGGCAATTTTGCTGAGTGTTTGGGCAATTTTTGACAGAATAAAGTTATATAATTACTAATTCTTGACAGAGACAAACTTTTATAAACCATTGCATGATATAATTGATAATCCCATCAATTTACAAACGTAAATTGGTGGGATAATTCATTTTGTTTTGTATATTGTCATTTCGATTGTAGACACGAAGCTTTGAGTGATATTTGGTATGAGCTCCTGTGGCATGGTTGGTAAGGTCGCGGACTGGAAAACTCAAAGTGTGGTAGGGTAGTGGGATCGAATCCAGGAGGGGGTTATGGGGAAGGTTTTATACTGTCTAGAAATTTTTTGATTTTTTTTTTTTTTTTACAAGATCATGCCATTGTATTCAAACAATATGAAATATTCATAGAATATATCATATTGTAAGAATACAATGACATGACCTTGTTTTTTGTTTTGTTTTTTTATTGTTTTATTTTAGTATCTTAGTAGGTTTGACAGGATTTATTGAAACATATTTATTTTTGTACAATTCATTTGAGGTAAGAAAATAATTATATACACATTACTTAGGCTAATAACAAACATATATATTGATATACTAAAAAAGAAGGCATATTGCATGTAAATCTTTGAAACTTATAAACTAAATAATGAAACATACAATTATGTAATGTAAAAGCTATATCACAGGGACATCTTTGGAACTTATACATTATATAATATATATGTTACATTATGAGGTAGCGTGATCAATTAGGTCAGGTCAGGTAAGGTAGGGCGCGAGTCCAGGGCAGGGCAGGGCAGGGGGCGAGTCCAGGGCAGGGCAGGGCACGGGGCGAGTCCAGGGCAGGGCAGGGCAGGGGGCGACACTCAGTAATTCTTGAAGGTGTAGTAGTCCCTGAAGCAGTAACCCAAGCAGAGTCCAACTTTGCACTCGGCGCACATTGAGGTGACTCTTTTGGTGACATGGGGTTTCCTGACACTGGAGCTGCAGACGGTGCACTGCACCTGCCTGTGACGAGTGCCAATCAGCTCGGTGTTGGTTAGGTAGTGTCTTTGGACACCCCCCTGGACTCGGTCAGGAACGTGATCCCCACGCCATGCCGCACGTCTGTGAGTGGTGGTGCCATACTTCTCCAGGAATTGGTATGACACGTTGTAGACGAACTCCCGGAATTTCAGCTTCTGGTTTGGGGACATCTCCCTCTTCACCAACCACAAGTTGTAGGCGTTGAGCATCGTGATGTCAACTAGGTGGAGGAAGAGCTTATGATACCACTTCACAGTCTTTCTCAGACACTCAACGCCTGACAGCTGACAGTCAGACTTGTCCACCAGGTGCATGTTCTTGGTATAGTCCACTACCATGTCGGGCTTGTAGATGGTCTTCCTGGTTCGTTAGTGGATTTTGCCAGAATCTATCTGGGCACCTGTGTGGACAGTGGAAAGCAGGTGGACGTCTCGTTTGTCCTTCCACTTCAGGGCTATCACTTTCCCACACTTTTCGAGCTGCTTGTATTTCTGCCCCTTTCGTCGCCTTCTTCGCACATGCCTCTCGCGGTGTTCCTGGGGCAGGTCATCTTCAGAAGGTGTGTCACTGGAGGAGGCATCTGTAAGAGGAATGACATTACCGGTGAACTTAGGCATAAACTATCTTGTCTTTCTGACAGTCCCACATGACCCAATTTGGTTGTCATCAAGAAACTGGCAGAGAGCAGGAGAAGTATACCAGGATTGTCGTTGTCTGCAAAGTGCATAAATCTTAGCAGCAACAAAAATCTGTCACGAGTCATGAACTTATTGAAAGTTGGGGTGGCGATGAGAGGGTCGTGCTTCCAATAGTGTTGCAACACATGCTTCTTGCACAGAGGCATGAGGAACAACAAGGCAAAGAACGTAATGAATTCTTCCACAGTCGTATCCACCCAGCCTCGTATTCTCGCTTTTGGAGAAATGACGTCCAATCTGCCAAACACCCACCTGTAGTAGGCGTTTGTTTGGGCAACGATGTACGTCATTAGCTCTATATCGAAAAAAGCGAGGAAGAAGTCGCTTTCGTTCGCTTGCTCGTCACAGGGCCAGTCGTCAGTTGTACCTGACGTCCCAGGATTGAACTGGGGCACGTCAGGTACAAAATTGACCCCGTCAGACCAATCAAACGAAGGCAGCCCCGGGATCGGAATGTCGTCTGCGTCTCCTTCACCGTCTGAAACATCGCTTCCATGGTCGCGATACAGCACTGCATCATCATCACCCTCCTCTTCACTTGACAGACGCCCTTCCTCATTCTCGTCACCGACGTCGGACTCACTCCCACTGTCCACTCCCAAATCCCCCCACCCTTGGTCCCGTCCTAGGGCTTCGTCGTCGAAACCCGGGCTGCCAATGCCCTGCGAATCACCATCAAACAGCAGGGCGGCATACTTTGATGGTGTCAGAGTTTTCCGGGTCACTCTAGCATGTGCGGGAGTCTTATGGACAGGGACAGCAGGGGCGGCGGCAGGGGCAGCAGTGGTGCGTGGTCTTGTGGCCCTGGAGGCAGGCAAGATGATGGTGGTGCCTGTCGCCCTTTTCTCTGTTCCTTTGGCAGGGGCGGCAGGGGTTAGCAGGGCCAGCAGTCGCTTTCCCTCTCCCTTTCCCCTTCCCCTTCCCCTTCCCTTTTCCTTGGGCAGGGGCAGCAGGGGCGGCAGGGGCAGCAGGGGCAGCAGGGGCAGCCGGGCCAGGAGCGGCTGGTGGTGGTGGTGGTAGTAGGGTCACTGTGGCTGGCGTACGGGTTCTCTTCCCTACGCCTGTGCCTTTAATTTGTCCTGCCCCCGCAGGTTCTGCAGCCCTAGGGCGGCCTCCTGCGTCGCTGGTACCGGTGGCAGGGGTGGCAGTGGTGGCAGTGGTGGTGGTAGTGGTTGTTGCAGTGGCCTGGGTCGTGGTGGCAGTGTCCCGAAACTCCAATGACCTCTGTACATTTGCCGTGCTTGCACATGTTTTCCGTGCTTTGGGTGCTGGTCTTTCGTCCTCAGAGCTGTAGGGCGTGTCGTACTGGTAGCTAGGATCTTTAGCAGCCACCCTCTGCCTTCCACGGCGGCTAACACCACCAGAAGGAGGGCTGGTTGTGTCATCAGGGAGCGAGCGTGAGGGACGTGTGGGCTCCATGACTAGTGCTTGGTTACTGGCGCGGTGGTGCTTGCACGAGTGCGGGGCGAGCGTGTGGCGGGGTGGTGTCGAGAGTTGATATGTAGTACTATACCCACACCAATTTTCAGCCGCCTGGCTATAAACGCGCGGTTTTGGTACGCGTTCAAAAGCTCTGCTCTTAACTCCTTGCGACATATTATGTTCCAATAAGTCCGAGGAGGCGGTTGACAAGTATTTTGGGTCTTGAATTTGGCTCATGAGTGTTGTCGAAGCCTTACATTTTTCGCGATTTCCATCCACCAGAATGCTGTTTATTGTGATGTATCATATATCAGTGGAAAGAGGAATATTTATAGTACATGATAAAACAAAACAAAATGTAAATAAATCGAAATATGAAAGTGTAAATGAGTCCGGAATACAATTATTTCCCATGCAATTGTCTTCACACCGTCCTAGCTCTAAATTGTGAGTGATGACCATATTTTTTTTTGCTCAAATAATAGTATTTTTTCTCCTCTTTCCAAATCTGAAAACAGAAATTGTTTATCTTCAATAGTTCTCAAGCAGTGACCGAAAACAAAAATATATGATTTTGATTTATATGGTTTATAACATTTTCGATTTATTTCGTTGCTACAAAGTGTATGGTTTTAAATTTAGGCTGTATGAATTCGGCAAATAATGCTGATGAGTATAAAACAAACTAGAAGTTCCTAGGACAAATACTTTTTGCGCTATGAATATTTGAAATGAAGAGCCAAAATGCGAATATTTACGCTTCACCCATCTCTGTTCCGGCGATGGTAGCCGGGTTCCGAGCTGTTCCCCACCTCGTGGTTGCATTATTTGCTCGGATATGTATATAACTGTATATATCACCGGAATCGGAAAATTGTGCTCTTTCCAATGGTGAAAACAAAAATAATATAGCGTAATTGGTTCGCGAGCTATGCACAATTGTTTCCATGCAGTGACCGAAAAAAAAATATATGATTTTGATTGATATGGTTTATAACATTTTCGATTTATTTCGTTGCTACGAAGTGTATGGTTTTAAATTTAGGCTGAATGAATACGGCAAATAATGCTGATGAGTATAACACAAACTAGAAGTTCCTAGGACAAATACTTTTTGCGCTATGAATATGAAATGAAGAGCCAAAATGCGAATATTTACGCTTCACCAGTCTCTGTTCGGGCGATGCTAGCCGGGTTCCGAGCTGTTCCCCACCTCGTGGTTGCTTTATTTGGTCGGATACGTATATAACTGTATATATCACCGGAATCGGAAAATTGTGCTCTTTCCAATGGTGAAAATAAAAATAATATAGCGTAAATGGTTCGTGAGCTATGCGCAATTGTTTCCATGCATTGTTATTGTTATGAAAATATATGAGAATGTTTATACAGTTGTATATCTTTGCCACAATATACACACTTTCCAACGAGAAGGGAAATGGCTCCTGGGTTGACACTGAAAAAACAAAATAAGAAAGCCAGGTAATCTTCAGGTAATAAATTCAGAAATAATTCTATTGTACACGTAGATAAAATAAAGTAATGTATATATATATATATATATATATATATACAGTATATATATATAGACAGTATATATATATATATATATATATATATATATATATATATATATATATATATATATATATATATATAAATTACTTATATACAAGGTGTCAAACAAAATATAAAGAATGGTAAATGGTAATGGTAATGTATGTGTGTGGATATATATATATATATATATATATAGCATATATATATATATATATATATATATATATATATATATGGTGTCAAACCAGAGAAATATGTGCAAATTTCCAAGCCACCCAAAGAGGTACTGCACTGGACTCGTTATTTTTTTAGAGTGGTTTCCCCAGGAGGCCTATATCCACTGTAGTGCAAAATGTAGTAGAAATTGATTTTTTTTTTTTTTTTTTTTTTTTTATGATGATGATGATGATGATGATGATGATGATGATGGGTGAATGAAGGTGGGCCCCGAACCTCGGAAGTGATGATTGAATGAATGAATGAATTATATATGGGGGGAGGGGGGTATAATGGGGGAAGAGGGGAGGGTGTATAAGGGGGGAGGGAGGGCGCATAACTTAGATAAATACATAAATACGATATATATTATATCAATCTACGATTAGAAAAATAAAATAAAATACAAATAAAAAAATAATCCTCCCCCACCCCCCAAAAAAAAAAAAAAAAAAAATATATATATATATATATATATATATATATATATATATATGGGGGAGGGGGAGGGGGGGGAGGGGATGGGGGAGGGAGGTATAATGGGGGAGGGAGGGGGGTATAATGGGGGGGAGGGAGGGGGAGAGGGCATAACATAGATAAATACATAAACACAAATTATATTATATATATATATATATATATATATATATATATATATATATATTATATCAATCTACAATTAGAAAAATAAAATAAAAATAAAAAATAACCCTCCCCCACCCAAAAAAAAAATAAAATAAAAACAAAATTATATATATATATATATATATATATATATATATATATATATATATATGGGGGGAGGGGGGGGAGGGGAGGGGGGAGGGAGGTATAATGGGGGGGGGAGGAAGGGGGAGAGGGAGGGAGGTGAGGGGGGGGGGGAGGGAGGTATAATGGGGGGGAGGGAGGGGGAGGGGGCATAACATAGATAAATACATAAACACGAATTATATGATATATATATTATATTATATATATATATATATATATATATATTATATCAATCTACAATTAGAAAAATAAAATAAAAATAAAAAAATAACCCTCCCCAACCCCCCAAAAAAAAAAAAAAAATTATATATATATAAATATATATATATATGGGGGGAAGGGGGAAGGGGAGGGGGAATAGATAAATACATAAACACGAATTATATTATATATATATATATATATATATATATATTATATCAATCTACAATTAGAAAAATAAAATAAAAATGGGGGGGGGAGGGGAGGGAGGTAGTATAATGGGGGGGGAGGGAAGAGTCTTCCCGCAGTCCGCCGGGGGAACTCTTAAGAGTCTCCCCGCAGCTCGCGGGTTAAAGGAAAATAAAAAATTTAAAGTTTCAGACATCATGAAGGTCAAGATGAAGGTCAAAGGTCAAGATCAACTATTCCTTACCTCTGAAACTAACTGATGATCTTTAATGAAATTTGACACTTATTTGATTTTCTAGTTACATCAAAGCAAACAAAAATATAATTCTACTTAAAGGCCAAGGTCACAGGCCAAGGTCATAAGTTAACTTTCATCATAAAAAAACTCAATTTTCGATAAGCTGACGACTGTTAGTTGCATTTTACTTAAATCACATATCAGTCAATCATATATATATATATATTATAATACTTAAGGTTAAAGGTCAAGGTAAAAGAACAAAAGAAGAGTGTTGATAATTGTATTTAAACTCTTCCTAGACTGTTTTTTTTATTTTTTTTTTTTTTTTTAAAGAGACAATGAACGGAGGAAGGAAAAACACAGATAAAACAAAAAGGTCCATGTGCCTAAAGGCATCCTCCATTCATAAAATGTTTGTAACAACTGGATTTAAACATTTGTAGATTGTAAGTTTGTGGAAAGCAATTCGAGGGAAGTGAATTCCAAAGAGTAGTAGCTCTGGGGATAAATGAATTCTGATAAGCAGAAGTTCTGCATTGTGGAGGAGAAAGTGTAAATTCATGGGTGCTCTCAGCTGCCCTAGTTCTACGGGGAAAGATGTGGAGAGGAGGCACAATTGAAGCAAGTTCCTCGGAACAATTGCTGTGAAAATATCTGTAGAATAATGCAAGGGATGCAACGTTTCTTCGTATGGATAATGTAGGAAGGTCCTGTGTGATTGCAGGGTTATTGATTAATCTAATAGCTTTATTTTGAATTTTGTCCAACTGCCTCAATGCAACCACTCCACTTCCACCCCACAGAGGTGAACAGTAATCCATATGAGAACGCACATGACTTTTATATATTACGGCCAACTGCTCGTCAGTGAAGAATTCTCGAACTCTGTACAGGAGTCCCAGTTTTTTAGAGGCATTCTTAGCAATGCTTCTAACATAATGTGTCCAGCTCAAGTTAGTAGTTAATGTTACACCGAGAATGTCAATACTAGGGGAAGTGGGAATATTTACATCATTAAAAAATATATGGGAGTCAGTGAGATTCTGTTGGTTAGAAAAATTGAATATACTTGGTTTTCTGTGCATTAAAGGAAACTAGATTCTTTTGTCCCCATTCATTAATTCTAGAAAGGTCCTGGTTCAGAGAAATTGCAGTGTTTATTTTTGAATTTATAAGATCGGGTTGGGTGAAAGAATTGGTAAATGTGAAGGAACTGTGGAGTGTTGAGTCATCTGCGTAGGAATGTATTGGATTATGAGTGGTAGATATGAGATCATTGATATGAATGAGGAACAGAGTTGGGGCCAAAACTGATCCCTGGGGAACACCAGCATTTATTGAGTGAAATTGAGAATAAAGGCCATCTACCATTACACATATTTTTCTGTTATGAAGATAAGAAGAAATTAGTGGAACTAATGATGCAAGGCCGTAGTGTGACATCTTCGACAATAAGGATTGATGCCAGACTCTATCAAATGCCTTTGATATATCCATGGTATGTGTTTCACCATGTTGGTCTGTAGCTTGGTTGATTTGATGCGTAAGAAGGCAAAGAATGTCTGCAGTTGATCGACATCGTCTAAAACCATATTGCCTATCACTGATTAATTTATTATTCTCAAGATGCTTAATTATGTGATTATTTAATATAGTTTCAAAGACTTTACCAAGAGTGGAAGTTATAGCTATTGGTCTGTAGTTTGATGGATCTGAAGAGGCACCTTTTTTAGGAACTGGATGGATGTTTGCTTCTTTCCAGGGTACTGGGAAGCATGAGGTATGAGTACACAGACGGACATTTTTTGCCAATACAGGAGCGAGTACCAAGGAGCAATTCTTAAGTACTATTGGAGGAATTTCATCTGGACCAGGAGCCTTATCTACTGAGAGATTCTGCAAAATAGTTTTGACATGTCTGGTGTGGATCTTAAGTGAGGGAATTTCAGGCGAATTAAAATTGAGTACAGGGACATCTTGATTTATTTCATCTAAGGTTGAGTTGATGGAGAAAATATCCGCAAGAAGGTTAGCTTTACCTCGTGGGTCACTTACAAGATTGCCAGTCGGAGATTTTAATGGTGGAATGGATGAAGCAGTAGTGAAGTTGGATTTGAATGAGTTAAGAGTAGACCAAAATATTTTGTTATCATTTGGATTATTTAGAAGTTTATTTGCCTGCTTGTGGAGAAAGTTTGATTTAGTTAGGTTTAATACAGTTTTGGCATGATTTCTGATGTTTCTAAAGTAATTAAAGGCTTCATGTGTTTTTGATTTTGTGTATGCATTGTAGGCTATTGCTTTTTGTTCAAATACTCTATCACAATTATGGTCAAGCCACTTAGGTGAATTAGATCTTTTATTGTACTTTTGATGAGGAATAAAAGTCTAACCCTTTGTGTACCGGTGACGTCTTTTTCATTGTATTCTAGCTATAATTAGACGATTTTGTGGAGCTTATGAAGGATCTGTGGTAGTAAAAAGGGTTAAGATAGTTGAAAGCCTGCTACTTTTATGGAGGCCTAAACTAAACTAAATAAAATTGTCTTAGTATCCAGTATGAAATGAAACCGACAGAACTGTACTGAACGGGGGGTTACGTATCGTCACCAAATATTGCTGGCAAATTTGGTTGGTCAATGCAACGATTGTCCATTTTTGTCTTTGTTATTCAAAGGTCAAGGTGAATGGTAAAGGTCACAGATTATGGTCACTATTTCTTTCTTATATATAGTTTATATATATATACTGTATATAAACCTATTTTACCTAAGAGATTCAATACTACTTGCAGAATTATAGGTCGCAGAGTTGCGTATGCATTTTTTATTTTTTATTTTTTTTGGGGGGGGGGGTAATGCGAAAACTGCACACCTATTTTATTTTCAATATCAAGAGTAGTTAATATAGTGTTAATTTCATTCAAGAACATAATTTAAGTCACCACTTGGGGGTCCGTACATTACGCCTACTACTATCCTCTTATGCATCTAATCAACTGGTTCTAGTTCTATAAACAATGACTCAATATCATCACTCAACATCGATACGTCAACTCTCTTCGTAAATTTTAAACTTTGCTCAACGTATATTGATATTCCACCACCTCTTTTACTTGTTCTGTAATATTCTTCCTGCTTATAACCTGGCAAGACAAATAGATCCAGATATACATCAGGTATAGATACATAGGTTGGTTACAGACACAATATAAATATTATGGGAATGTACCTGTACGTCTGGAAAACGATAGTTTTGTCATAACCTCACAGGAGTAATTACACGCTCCTGTGACAACATATAACACAATCGTGTAACTGGTTGGTGATGATTTTGTATATTATTGTAGGTTTTCAAGATTATCTGCGAACAATAGCATTATAATCGTTATCCAATATTTGCTAAGGGGCAATTCATAGTACACAATAGATTATTAATGAAGCGATCAACCCATTCATTACCAGGGACGTCCTTTTCATTATATTCTGGTAACTATTAGGCGATTTTATTCAGCTTAGGAAGAATGTCCACTAATTAAAAAGCTACATACTATCTCGATCAATCCTTTTAGCTGCCATCTATCCTTCCTAAGTTTCTGAAAACTTATAAATTAAAATACCCGAAATAATCATAACCACCATACCCGTTCGACAAGGAAAAAGGAAAGGACCAGGAGGAGGGGAGACTAATATAACCAAGACAAGAAGGCACACACACCAAGGAAAACTAAGCAAATTCAACGAAGGAGAAACTAAACCAAAACTAACAAAGACGAATGAAGGAGATACGAAGACCAGAAGAACGAAGAGCCCAAGAATACCTGCACTCAACAACTACACAACAGGGAAAAGCGACAACAAAATCAAGGCGCAGAAGACCAACACAGAGAAAGAAAGTTCACCTCCACCACGGAAAACACATGTGGCATCTAAACCATGGAAGGACATCAATACCACAGCAAAACCATCAACACATGGCTGCCCAGAATCTACCTGTAGGCTACACCACTACACCATAACAACAAGACACCAGGATTGCCACCATAAATCCTGCTATACCAACCACGCCAGGCAAGACAATGCCAGTCCCCAACAATAACCACAAGGCTAATAATAAGAAAATAGTGGATATATAGTCAGAGGCACAAGGACCAACACAGGTACTCCACCAAGGAGCAGTTGCGCCGTTCTTCCACGCAGAGGCCTACTCACCTGCCCGCAAACTTCTAGGGAGTCTACATAATCCCTCCAGAATACGCCCCCCCGTGCTTATGACCTTATGACCTCCTCACACCTGACCTGGGACATCTCAGCCGAGGTCGTCACTACCCCGACGAAAACCATGGAAAAGTAAGCAATTATGGGCTTGATAAACTGACATGTTAGCAATTAAGTCCAAAAATTACCCTCCCATTCAAGGACATAATTGAAGCCATGTTGAATATCTTTCGAGGTCTGAGGAGTTATTTTACCTATTGAGGAATTACTATTATCACATGCCATGGTATAATAAGATCCCTTATAGGCTGCACCTTTGGCATTAGAAGCATAACCGCAAGGACATGTCCCCACCTTACTTCTTTTGCCAAAACCGCACTCTACAACTATAGAAAGATACTTGCCATGGTAAAAGTCCTTCTAATAATTCGGGCTTTGTGAGACAACGTCTAAATAACGGCACTCTACAGATAGAAGTCCATACTGTAATTGTCCAACACCATGGTCAAGGACACTTACAGGTCTAAAAACCGAACCTGAGTTCTTTGAACCTCTTATAACGGTCAGTGGCAGATCGAGTGAAATTAGTAAGTTCATGATCTTACTATCTCCTCGCGTTAGCCCGATACCTTGTCGCTGTGTCATGACACTAGAGACATTGTATTAAAGACCACAAGTCAAGAGTACCGAAACGGAACTTCATCAACGATTAGTATAACGGTCAGGATAGACGAGCACTAGTAGCCTAGGACATGTCCTCGCTCACACTCGCGTTAGTCCGATGAAAGTGCCCTATGTCATGACATCAAGGAGCTATCATTTAAGGGGAGGTTCCTCTCACACCGCTCTCCTAGACAAAGTTGAAAGGAAGGCCTTTCGTATCATTAACTCCCGTCCACTCACCAACTCTCTGCAATCTCTCTCTCTCCGCCGCAATGTTGCATCTCTCTCGCTATTCTATCGCTACTATAATAATCAGTGTTCCTCAGAGCTTTCCCAGTGCATACCACCTCCTTTACGTAGGGCACGTGGTACCCGTCTTGCAACTCAATCCCACCACTACTCTGTGCAACTCTCTAACCCAAGAGTGAAACGTTACTCTCAAACTTTCTTCTACTCAACAGCAGAGCTCTGGAACTCTCTCCCAGAATCAGTCTTTCCCTCTTCCTATGACTTAAATTGCTTCAAACTCTGTGTGTCCAGGCATTTTGGCTCGATCGTCCCTTGATTTTGGCCCTGTCACTCTTTCAACTATGGGGGAGGCACTCGCTATAGGCAATTCTGCCTTTTGTCTCCCTCAATCACATAGAAAAAAGAAAAACCCCAAAAACCAACTAATCCATCTGTATCTCAAACTACACCATCCACACGGCAGAACCACCTAAGCGGCTTGACGATAAATAGACAACCAAACTTCACCACTCTCCTATCAGGCTGTGTTCATCACTCCAGCCTTCAAGTGCTAGATTAGGAGTGTTACTGATAATACCTTTCACTCATACACCAGTGCGCCCAGGTGAAATACTTTGGAAAATAGAGCCACTCATTGGACTCTGTTTTATTCTCACACCAGTGCGACCATGCAGGTGAAATACTTAGAATAATAGAGCCACTCATTGGACTCTGTTTTATTCTCACACCAGTGCGACTAGGTGAAATACCTAGGAAAAATAGAGCCACTCCTATTACTCTGTTTTATTCATGTACCAGTGTAATTAAGTATATTGTATTTCTCATTTGTTCTATAATACTAGTGATAAACCTGAGATACCTAGTTGAACCTAAGTATATGTGTTCTCATCAATACGAGATACGAGATAAAGAACTAAAGAGAATAAAGTAAAGTATATCGTACACCAGTGAATTAAGGTGTATAGCGCATAGTAAGAAAGAGAGAGACAAGTATATTCCTAATTCCCTCCTGGATCCTCGTCTGTGCTCGGCTAATATAATTATTATGTATATAACCATTGTTCACGTATAAACAGGGGTGTAAAGGTAACGAAGTACATTTACTCAAGTACAGTACTTAAGTCAATTTTCTCAGTATCTACTTTTTAAAAAGTAGATTTTTTGCCCAGCACTTTTACTCTAACTTGAGTATTATTTATAAGAAGTACTTGTACTTTTACTCCACTACATTTAATTTACTTCTTTTAATTTTGTGGAGTAAAACTTCAGCAAATTTCCGAAATATTCCTTCAAATAGATTTGAAAATCCTAATAGCATTTCCCATGGACATTCCCCTGAGTGTAGGTGTGACATTCCTTGGCTAGTTCAAAGGTCACCACTATATATATATATGGCGCTGATAGGCCTCCCTCTCCCCCAACCCCCCAGGAATCCTAATGACTCTCCCATTGTCCCACCTAATCCCACAGGTTTCACACCTCACCCTTTCCACCCATGATCGACTCAGCATTGCTATTTCATTAGACACTCATCTATTCTGAAATATTTTTTTCCCCGATTTCATGTAACAAAGACAACTGTAAATATAAAACGAGCGTTAGCTATACAAAAATAACTCATGCAGAAAAAAATATCATAAGTGTTGTGCATTCTTGATACAAAGCAGATAATTACAGTATACGAGAAAATACAAGTTATGTTATTCCTTCCATTGGGGTTTGTAATGGAGAATTAATGTTAAGAACGGGGTGTTCCTTTTGTATACACATATACAGTATATATATATATATATATATATATTATATATATATATATATATATATATATATATATATATATATATATATATATATATATATATATATATTATATATATATATATATATATATATATATACTGTATATATATATTATATATATATATATAATATATATATATATATATATATATATATATATATATATATATATATATATATATATATATATATATATATATATATATATATATATATATAAACAGGTATCTCATGTATCTTAAACATTTGGGAAAATACTTTTTACTTTTGGTACTTGAGTAATTCATTCAGTAGATACTAGTTTACTT
The DNA here is from genome assembly GCA_032716605.1 of Paralithodes platypus. Classification (NCBI taxonomy): domain Eukaryota; kingdom Metazoa; phylum Arthropoda; class Malacostraca; order Decapoda; family Lithodidae; genus Paralithodes; species Paralithodes platypus. The sequence goes on along the minus strand of CM064502.1, from coordinate 14,278,833 downwards.
TAACTCAAGTAACTTTCTAGTTGGGTACTTTTACTTTTACCTAAGTAACTTTTTGAGTACATACTTTTACTTGAACTTGAGTAAATTTATTAAGTACTTTTTACACCCCTGCATATAAATAAGTCCTATTGTTCTGTCTAGTGAGTTACTAATTAAAGTTATTAATATGATGCACGCAGTGTTATATTTTACCCTTTACTCCTTCTGTGCATGTATTATATGATGTTGACTTCTCCAGTTAAGTAGAACCTACCATATCCCAATACAAACCCGGTAAAAACCGTGGCATAACATAAATGTAGCTGAAATATAAGTCACCGGTACTGTAGGGGTTAAAAGCTAAATAATTTATGAAAATCTATAAATACAATGAGGTTGAAAAACAATACAAATCAATCTGGTAGTTGTTGTTCCATTTGTATCTCACATAATAAACAGTTAACAAATATTCTAATAAATGCAATGCCAATTACATGGTAAACAAACACTTACACTAACTTAAGGGGGACCACCTCGTTATTTGTTTCTCTCTCTCTCTCCCTCTGACTTGTATCCATTCGGCTCCATTCAGCCTAGTGTTCTAAGATGTTTATCCCCATCCAGGTGTCGATTTTTACCGCTCGCCAACATATGTTTTATAATGTTTTGACAGCAGGCTAAATTTGTACATTTTTCGATATAAAAATGTCTCCAGCGAAGCCGGATTTCTCCATACAATGCTGGTGAGCGATATCGACACCTGGATGGGAATAATCATCTTAAAACAGTTGACTGAATGGGACCGAATGGATACAAGCCACAGAGAGAGAGAAAAGTAGAAAACAAAAAGAGCAGATCACCGCCCTTAACAATAACCCTTGTATTCTTCAAGTAACCAACCGAAGCTCTTTAAAGTGAGATGGGCGTATTTATTTGATCATTTATGTATCTTTTTATTATCTTATTAGTTTCCTCCCTAGACCTCCATCAAGCTTAAAAAAAAACATCCCTTAGATCCCCATTCTAAATTAATCTGGACATTTCGGTAGAAAAATATCCCTTCTTTCAGAATTACAGGCTCACTATCGTTCGCCAAGAAAATAAACGACACCTAAATAGCACAAAAGGTATTGATATTGACAAAGAAATGGGGCGAGGGTCTTAAAATCGACAAACTTAGGATCCAAACGTCTTAAAATCTGAAAACTAATAGGGCTAAACACGAGGAAGAAGGGGGACCAGAAAAACGGCCCATCTCCCCTTAAATAGCAGGCTGGCTATCCCGAAATGAATGGGGAGAAATGTCTTGACCCCTTCAGTCCCATGACATAAAATGCTGGCTCGCTTTCGCTCGCCAGAAAAAATGTAACCAGATAGGTATACATTTATTAAAACAGTATTCTGAATGGGGCCGAATGGATACAACCAAGACAGAGAAAAAAAAACAGGTCACCCCCCTTCCCCCCCCTTAAACTCGGCTCTCCCCTCCTGATACGATCGGTCGGCAATAATACGTCTTTTTCACCCCCCAAATACTATTCCCACTTGTTTTATTGCTGTTGCATGTTAATATTATTCCCACTTGTTGTATTGCTGTTGCATGTTAATATTATTCCCACTTGTTTTATTGCTGTTGCATGTTAATATTATTCCCACTTGTTGTATTGCTGTTGCATGTTAATATTATTCCCACTTGTTTTATTGCTGTTGCATGTTAATATTATTCCCACTTGTTTTATTGCTGTTGCATGTTAATATTATTCCCACTTGTTTTATTGCTGTTGCATGTTAATATTATTCCCACTTGTTTTATTGCTGTTGCATGTTAATATTATTCCCACTTGTTTTATTGCTGTTGCATGTTAATATTATTCCCACTTGTTTTATTGCTGTTGCATGTTAATATTATTCCCACTTGTTTTATTGCTGTTGCATGCTAATATTATTCCCACTTGTTTTATTGCTGTTGCATGTTAATATTATTCCCACTTGTTTTATTGCTGTTGCATGCTAATATTATTCCCACTTGTTTTATTGTTGTTGCATGCTAATATTATTCCCACTTGTTTTATTGCTGTTGCATGCTAATATTATTCCCACTTGTTTTATTGCTGTTGCATGTTAATATTATTCCCACTTGTTTTATTGCTGTTGCATGCTAATATTATTCCCACTTGTTTTATTGCTGTTGCATGCTAATATTATTCCCACTAGTTTTATTGCTGTTGCATGCTAATATCTTCATAGTAAACGTAAAATAGGTGCATATGAATAAGTAATAACGATATTTATAGTAAAATTACGATTTTCGTCGGGAATGAACCAAAATACCTTCGCCTGGCGGAACGTTTCAAATACCATAGCTACGCGCTTCCCGGGTTTAGGCACAATTTTTTGGGAGAGCCGGTGGCCATCTTAGATCAGCCAACATCCTAAACAAATGCAGCGCAAATATCTTAATGCATGAGGAATGCGGAAGTAGATGAATAAGTAAGTAGATGAATGCGGAATGAGTACATGGATAGTGAATGAAATAATGACGAAAATGAGTTAATGAAGAATGAACTTACATATTATATTGCCATATGTCTTCTATATTATTCCTACATTGATTTTGAAAGTCTTTAACAAATAAAAATGTGCTACAGTACTTTGTTTTATGCTAAAAAATAAACAATAGAAAAGGGATCCAAACTGGTCCTTCACTTAATTTGTTTCAGAGGGTGAATGATCCAAGATGGCCTCCGGGGGGCCCCAGGCTCTGAACCATGATAGCCCTTCCAGATTATTGAGTTCTGTGGGTCCAAACCACCCACCTCACACAAGCGGGGGGGGGGGGGGGGGAGGGTTAGTGTTTAGTTTTGGGTCTATTTAGCCTATTCATTCATATAGTTTTAGTTTCCTCGCTAGACCCCCTTCAAGCACATTAAAACACTCCCTAGACTTCCCTTGAAGGTAAATTTGTACATTTTTTGGTAGAAAAATTTCCCAGGCAAAATTCAGGCTCGATATCGCTCGCCAGGAACAAATCGACAGCTAAAATTATCAGGCCCGTAGCCAGACCTGTTTGAGGGGGGGTGGTGGTCCCTTTCCACTAAATTTGGACCTTTCTGGGGGGGGGGGGGCGTATGCCCCCCCCCCCCCTCCTCCGAGATTTTTGTTGTTGTTTTAAACAGGCAGTTCTAGGTGCATTTTGATATACTCCAATAGGCTATACATAGGTAAATAATGAAATTATCAATGACAAGAATAACACCTCTATATACTACTGGTATTATATATATATATATATATATATATATATATATATATATATATTATATAACATAAAATAGGCTACAAACAAACAAACAATAGTTATGGAGAATTCCCAGCATTCTTTTCAATAATTCACAATTGTTGACATTTTGTGTTTATGTATTTGTTAATATATTTTACTATTTGGTATGCCCTGATTTTATTCAGGTTTAGCTATTGGTTGAGGTGAGTTCTTTTATGACTGGGACTTCAGAGTTCATACAAATACATGCAAAGAAGACAATAGAGGATATATATAACACCAAAATATAGTTTATAGAACAGTTAATTTCACTTAATCTGTACGTACATATATTTGAGTATGAATGTACTAACATGAAAACATAAAGTAATATAACAAGGATCACTATTCTTCCAGCACGATCGTAGATCTAGATGGAGTTAGTGTGTTAACTTTTAATAGCAGAGTGTTGAAGTGTAGGTATGCCTGGATACTTCAACTTTCTACTATTAAAAGTAGAACCTAAGAAAAGGCATCTATGTTAGTTACTGGTATGCCAGTAATAACAAGGATCCTTTTGGTAGGACACAGATACCCAGGGGCGGATTTACATGTTATGGGGCCCTAGGCACTGGGGTTATGCGGGGCCCCTGTAAATGGGTGGGTGGGGGCGAGCGAAGCGAGCCCCTGCAGCTGGGGGATTAGGGATGGCACTGTAAGCCCCCCCTAGAAAATTTTGGAAAATTGAGTACTTTGGAGGCCTATGGAGGGAGTAAAATCCTGTAATTTATAGTGGTTTTAATATGACCATAGTGTTTCTCACTCATGATAATCAAAGTCTTATTTGACACAACATGAGCGACTAAGCATAGTTGTGCTAATTCAATATAAATTTTGAATTATTTTGTCAATAGCCTAGTGATTACGTTATTTTGTTTAGCTTTGTGACTAGTAAATTAAAATAGCAGATGAATATAGATATACAAAATTATCCATAGATCTATGTACAACAACGATAACACTGACAATATTGATTGAGTCCGTCTGCTTTGATAAAAAAAAAAAAAAAAATCATATTTTGCAGCTTTTGCTGTATGTAGCTAGGCTATGGGAATGGATCAGTTGTTTGGTTTTGCCGAATGAGGCTTTGAACTTCTGTGAAATATAGAAAATAATTATTATTTTACTTTGATCAAGTTTTCAATGTGAAAATTGTCATTGATATTGTGTCATTGAACTTAGAATGAGTTGCTGAAAATGAAGGCATGATTGCATTGCCAATTATATTTATCTTTAGACTAACATGGTAAAACCACCTTTAAATTGTAAACTACTGTCCAAGACTACAAACTATAATTGTAACTTATTACCTCTCTACTTAGCCTAATGCAAGACAGTATTGTAAGTGATTGGAAAATGGGCTGGACAAAATTATTTTTCATAACAAATAGTATAATAGATATATATAAAATATATATTGACATAGAGGCTATTATACATTTGTAATATAATAAAATCGTCTAAAAGAAGCCAGATTTTTTTTTAAAAGGATGGCACTGGTACTGAATGGGTTAAGCTAATGTAGGCGAACAGCCTAAGGACTAAAGAGACTGATTAGCATGGGTCTAGATTCCATATACCTAGGCATACAAAATTGCACCTCCACCTACGGGAACTATCTGCTCCTCTTGCATCTCCTTTGGGCTAGGAAACGAGCGTGCCGAGCTCTGTGCTATAGACTCTAGAGGTGCCTACTAACCATAGACTGCCCATCAATAATAATTGGTTTAGCAATAACACAAGGCATAGGCAGTGCCAGTAACATAACCACTTAATCACGGGTATTTATAAGTGAGGATCGATGAGAGAAATTGAGGAAAGAGTCCTAGATTCCCAATAATCAATAATATAGTGTTAACAAAATATTATCAGGGATAACTAAAAGTTTTCTTCTACCAGGTAAACGGGTTACGCGTTTTACGGTTTTAAAATAAATATAACGCAATCATTATACATTTAATACCCATTATGTTATGTTCTAAAAGTCATAATGCCATTAATCCCAATAGTACTGGGAATGGTGTAATCGCTAACAAAAATTAATAACCGAAAATGCAAACTGTGAATTAACTTAATTTTGTTTTGTTTTTTTATTTAAGCAAAAGGCCCCACACCCCTTAGGGGGGTGGGGCCCTTGGGGGCACGGGGCCCTAGGCCATGGCCGACTCGCCCCCCCCCCCCCCCCCCCTACATCCGCCACTGCAGATACCGCATCTGCAATAGTAAATGTTGAAGTGTAGTTATGTCTGGATACTTCAACCTTTCACTACTGAGGGTTCAGCCTATTAGAGGCCTCTATGTTAACTGATGGTATGACTCAATTAACAAAGATCCCTTAATAGGATTTTTAACTCCTCAGACAAGTAGACTTTCGGTATGCCGTCTATCCAACTGAATGGAAGGGGTAATCTTGAGGTTTCTTAACTTGGTATGCCAGTGATCAAGAAGCCTCAAAATTGCTTAACCTTTTCAGATTTTCCTGGCATATTGTTGACGATTACTGCTAGGTACCCGTTCACCCCTTGAGAGGAGCAAGGGCGTGAGCGTGCACTCCCTGTTGGTGTGGGGAGCCTTTCTTGCTATGGCGGGAGACTTCATCTGTTTCAATTTATCATAGTACTCAATTATAAGGGAGCACTCTATAATGGTTATAATTTATATAGAAGGAGAGTAATAAGGGGCTTATAATAATATCATAGAAAAAGGACAAGATAATGTGGTTCTCAGTATAATAGAGCAATAGCATAGGGATAAAGTATGTTGGAGGTCTTGGAATCACAGGCGAGCGTATTCCGTTTACAACTACAAGGTAAGTAGAAACAAGTGAGGGCTAGGATGCGTAATGGTAAACAGAACAAGGTATTTGGATTATAGTGAACATAGTATATAGGCAAGACATTGTAGTCTGTTGATCATTATAAAAGTGCAGGAGTGAAAGAACTTCAACTAGTATTGTGGGGAAAATAACAAATAGATTTTATCTAATCTTTAGTATATTGGAGCATAATAATTATAGTTTCTGTAGCATAAACAAAATTATGTATTTTAGCTGATCATGGTAATCGTTCAAAAGGAGTTTGCAATACTGTTAGTACATGAACAAATGTATTCTAGTTCACATGATTAATATTATTATAGGTTAAGGCATTGTGTGCTGTCAATCCTTATATTAATAATGTAGAGACAAAACGTCTCGGCCATTATTAATATAGTACATACAAAGGACAATGTCGTTTTTGGTTATCATTATAACAGTGTAGTAATAAAGGGACTTAAACTAACATCTTAGGAAATATAACAATTGTGTTCTAACTAGCTTTAGTAGAATAGCATAAGTATGGTAGGTTAATAGCATAGGACAATGTATTTGCTTATCATCAATTGCTCTGTCCTTTCATCATTATATCTTTCTCTTCTTTTAGTTACTCCTTTTGTTTCTCTGTCGCGTTTTCGTTGTTGTTTTGCCTCGTCTTCTCTGTTAGTTCTTTAATCTGTATTTATGGGTAACTTCCATATCCTCGTTATTTTACTATTAATAATATTTGTTTATTATATTTTGACATCGTCCGGCCCACTTGGAAAAGTGCCAGTGCTCCAGATGGTCAGTGAGTCCGCCGTTGATGATAACTATCAATATTGATTGATAATTCTAAGTTTGAAACTGTGGTAACCCACAAAAATGCAGGACAAATCCAGTTGTTACAAACATTTTATGAATGGAGGATGCCTTTAAGCACATGGACCTTTTTGTTTTATCTGTGTTTTTCCTTCCTCTGTTCATTGTCTCTTTAAAAAAAAAAAAAAAAAAAAAAAAAAGACCCAGATTAAAAATAAATAAATAAATAAAACTTTAAAGGCGACATTTGTCTTTATCTTTATAAATTTATTGTAAACAAATTACCTCTTAGCCTATTTTATCCCTCAATTTCCCTTATTTTCATAGCCTAACTCGAGATTATTAGATTATATTGGGTAAATGTTTAATGTTGACGGAAATGACTACCTTTCGCCCCATTTCCTTGTCAATGTTAAGACCTTGTGTGCCATTTTAAATAAAAATGGCATGAAAGGTCTTAACATTGACAAGGAAATGGGACGAAAGGTGGTAAAATGGCCAAACTAAGGGGCTGAACGTCTTAAAATATCCAAACTATAATGTGGCTTAACAAGAGGGAGAAAGGGGGGTCTTGAAGAACCCGAGATATAAGCTTACCCCTTTAATAATGGCTGTTGGTGGGCACTTGTAAAGCCTGGTACTCGAGCCGGAAACCCGCACCGACGTTGGACCCGTCCGAGTGGAAGGCTATGTGGATCCGGTTGCTGGACACCGTCAAGGCTCGGTCCACCAGGAACTGTGAGGTGCCGCACAGCTTCTTTCTGGAGGGGAGGAAGGAGGTGGGCTGTAAGTGATGATACTTTTTTCTATTTTTTTTTTATATATTTATTATTTATTATTATTATGTGTATTCATATTATTTTATTTTATTTCTGTCTGTGAAGGAGACAAAAAGCAAAGCTGTCTGTAACAAGTGTCCCCTCCAAGGTTGAAAGAGTAACAGACAGCAAATATCAAGGCACATTAGAGACGATTTAGGTGTATTGGAAAGAAACGTGAGGGCTTGTTAAGTGTAGTGAAATTACTAGAGGGAGGAGGATGTGTTTGTGAGAGTTAGCTGGACTACTCTCTTTTAGTCGCACGTAGCCCTCTCTGGATCTTGGGACTCTTTTTCACTTCGGCCGACCAAGGCTGACGAATCCCATCCACCCGGATTTTTAAAAAGTTGTCTCCCCTATATGGGTTGCCAACCAAGGTTAACAAGTCCCATCCCATTACTAAATAAATAACTGAGTTTACCACACATTCTATCTATCTATCTATTACTTGATGGCGCGATCCCCGAAGGGGTGGCCACGAACGAACCGCCCCCATGACCTCTGTCCCCAGTCAGTCGACGCCCCTCCCCCCAACCAGCACCGCCTTCGTTCATGTACTTCCTCACTCCATCCTTCCACCTCTCATTCGGTCTACCTCTCCCTCTCTGTCCCTCCACCTCGCTCTCGTACACCCTCCTAGTCATTCTCTCGCTTTCCATACGTTCCATATGGCCGAACCATCTCAAGTTGTTCCTTTTCACACTTTCCAGCACATCTACCTCCACACCACACCTCCTTCTTACTTCCTCATTAGTCTGTCTATCCCTCCATGTAACTCCGCACGCACTCCTTAAGTAATTCATTTCCACTGCTCTCACTCTTGGTCTGAGTCTCTCAACCAACGTCCATGCTTCGCTTCCGTAAGTCAGTGTCGGGATTACCACACTGTCATGCAAGGACTTCTTCACTTCCATACTGACCACCCTATTTCTTGTTACTGCTTTTAGCATTCCTACAACCCTCTTCCCCTGTTGTACCCTCTCCCGAACTTCTTCATCCATAGTCCCATCCTTACTCAACACACTGCCCAGTTACTTAAAAGAGTTGACGATCTCCATAGCCTGACCGGTCAGCCTCACCTCACACTCTGTGACTTCACCCTTTTCGAAGACCATAACCTTGCTCTTCCCCGCATTTACCTTCAAATTCCGTTTTTCGCACATTGTTCCAAACTCATTTACCAGACCCTGCAACTCCCATTCATTATCACTCATCAGAACTGTATCATCCGCAAACAGCAGTAGAGGTAGCTTCCACTCAATTCCCTCCCTTTTCAGCGATACACCAACATCCACTGCTCTTGATAGTATTTCTTTCATGACTCCATCCATATATACAGTAAACAACCACGGAGACATCACACACCCTTGTTTCAAACCAACATTCAGGTCAAAGAACTCGCTCTGCTCACTCTCCACATGTACTGCCGCCTTTGCACCCTCATACATGCTCTTCACTGCTTTCAGCAACTTGCCCTCTACTCCCTATATTCTAAGTACTTTCCACAAACCTTCTCTATCCACTCTGTCATACGCCTTCTCCAAGTCCATAAAGGCAACATACACCTTTTGTTTCTTCTCCATATAATTTCTCCACAACACAATTCAGGGTAAAAATCTGATCTACACATCCTCTTCCCTTCCTAACACCTCCCTGCTCGTCGCCTATCCATTTCTCCGTTCTCACTCTCACTCTCTCAATCACTACCCTACTGTATACCATCCCTACTACGCTTAGAAGACATATTCCTCGGTGGTTACCACACACTCCTCTTTCCCCTTTGCCCTTATATAGGGGGACTATTATACCAGTCTTCCAGTCATCGGGTGCACTCCCCTTCTCCCATGCTAGTTTGCACATTTTCCATACCCATTCTATCACTATCTCACCACCATACCTCAACATTTCCCCACACACTCCATCTGTTCCTGGTGCTTTCCCCAACTTCACTCTGTTCATGGCTTCCCACACTTCTGACCTCCTGATCCCCACCTCCTCCTCCACTACTTCTCTTCTTCTCCCTCCCATACCATATCCAGCTATGTTTGCTGGCTCTTCATTCCTTACATTTAGCAACTCACTGAAGTACTCCTTCCATCTTTCGACTCTCTCTTGCTTCTCGGCTAGCTTTCTCCCATTCTTATCTTTCACACCCTTACTGCTTCCCCTGCTACCTTCCCTAACTTTCTTGACTTCTTTCCAGAACAGTTTCTTACTCTCCCTCCATTTTACACTCAGATTCCTTCCAAATTCCTCATCTACTCTTCTCTTACTTTCCTTCACTACTCTCTTCACCACCCTCTTACTCTCCACGTACCTCGCTCGTTTCTGTCTCTCGAAATCTTCATTCCCTCTACTATCCAACCACTCTCTATATGCTTTCTTGTTTTCTTCCACAGCTATTCTTACCTCTTCTGTCCACCATGCTGTACCTTTCACTCCCCTCCCTCTTCTCCACACTCCACACACCTCCTCACATGCTGCACCGATCTCATCCTAAAACACCTTGCTCATCTCCTCCACTTCCTCCATAACTTCCAGGTCGAACCCACCTAGTCGTCTTTCCACTGCTCTCCTGTACTCCTCCCTGACTTCCTCCTCCTGCAACCTCTCCACCCTCCTCACCATTCCACCCTCCTCTCGCCTCCCTCCAGTTCTCCTCACCCACTTCTTTTGTATCCTAACCTTAGCTACCACTACATAATGATCAGACAGACCCCCCCCCCAACACCCCTATACACCCTAGCATCCATCACAGATTTCTTCATTCGTTCATCCACACATACATAATCAATCAATGACTTTCGTTCCCCCACTGTCTTATCCTTCATCGTCAACATCCGTTTCCACACATTAACACTACATAAAAGACATTTATGGACAGCACCTCTATTACATAGGAGATTGTACAGCCCCACCCTTTATAACCTTTTAACAACAAAACAATACAAGCAATATGTTCTGCATAGATTCTTTTGAAAAATCAACGATAAATTACTAGAGGTATTTTTGTTATTTGTACAGTGTAGTGAATATACTGTAAATTATAATGTCCAACACAGTAATAGTTTCTCCAAGCCTTCATCATCTGTTATAAATCAGTTCAAGTAACTATTATGTACGGTGGTGCTAATATGCCATGTCTCAGCTGTCATTATGTTTGGCTCGCTCTGTGCTGTATTAGTGTCTGTCCGCTGTTGAGTAAGGTGGGTAAGTATAGGATATGTTTATATATCTCACTCGAATTTAAGAAATCCAGTTTAGATATGGCTGATATCAATTATAGAACAACATATACGGCCGAGACATGACTTAATAAATGGGATATCACACTGGGCCAATTTTCACCCTTCTACCGCAAAAAAACGCCCTTCTCCGGCACAAATATCGCCGTTTGACAGAACTAGGATGTGGGAAGCAACGTTTTTTGACGGAGGTAAATTGTCAGCCTCAATACGGCTCGCATTTATTCTCAATGATATATCAAGTATATGACGTCGAAATATGTATTTTGCTACAAAATTGTGTGTTTTGATTGTTAGAAGCTAGGCTGCGGATAGATATAAACTAGGCGAATTAATGCTAAAATAGCTACACCACTTGCAGCTAAATAACCACTGTTAATTCCTACGCCACAGCAATTGGCATGAATCGAAAACATTCTAAAACCTCCGAAAAGTTCAAAATATTTCCTCATATATGAACCAAATATATAAACAAATAACGCAAACGTGTAGCTTGAGTCATATTGCAATATAATTGTCGATGTAAATCCATATTACTCTACATTTATAGGTGAAACAGCACAATATAACGATCGCTTAGTGCCGCGGTAATGACAGGAGCGCCGTCAGGCTGTATATATTGCGAAAAACTTCATCGTAGCTACTTATATAAGCTTCAAATGCAAAACATAGCAACCTTAGCGTATAGACTGGGTCCTATTACACTAAATTTGTCCAATATCAATCCATATTATTCTACAGTTTAGGTGAAACACCACAATATAACGATCGTTTAACCCGTGGAGCCCCGGCTAGTTTTGTATTGTTTGTTCACCAGAACCCGGCCGGTTCTCAAAAATAGGTTTTATTCCAGAAACAATAGCGTATGGGTTAGGAATGAAGGAAAAACAACGAAAAACCGCTCAAAAAGCTTAAAGAATGGTCCTACAGAGCCCCCGAAAACGTATTTTACAAGAGTAAAATATTGAAGGCAATTACCCCAAAAAAACAGGTTATTGCGCGCTCACGCGCACGCACGTGGACTCTGAAAGTGTTCAACCATCGGCACGGTTGCGTGGGATACGTACACAGTTCCCATACAAATCTGAGCCCTCTTGAGTGGCTACACCTGAGGTTACGGTCGGAGCAATTAGGGTGACTCGTCAGACGCGTCGCTGGTGCTGGACGGGTTAACCGTGTAAAGCCAGTGGGTAAAGCCTATATACGTGTGTGCTAGGAGATGCCTGTGCTACCGGCTTAAAACGGAAATCGGAGAAGGGCGAAAATGTGGCCCAGTGTGATAACCGCTTAAGCCGACTGTAAGTGACTCACCCATACACCAGTGAAGACGGACGATTGAGATCAGTGACCTTGACCCAATCATTGTCGCAAGAACCGTGATTTTCTAGACTAAACTTTAACCATCTGAGGGTGACCACAGATCCCGGGGGAGTCTTCACCAACCAGCTGCAGTCTTGATTATGGGTGTAACTTGTCAAAGCCAGCTGGCCCCAGGTACCTTCAACCACTGCAAAAAACAAACACATTAAGGGGGGTCACCAGATTTGTTTCTCTCTCTGGGTTGTATCCATTCGGCCACATTTAGCTTACTGTTTTAAGATGTTTATCCTCATCCAGGTGTCGATTTATACCTGGCGAGCGATAGTGACCCACCATATTTTGGATAATGTTTTAGACAGCTGGCTAAATTTGTACATTTTTCGATGGAAAAATTTCTCCGGCAAAGCCGGATTTCTCCATAAAATGCTGGCTCACTATTGCTCGCCAGGAAAATATCACACATGAATGGGGATAAATGTCTTAAAACAGTAGGCTGAACAGGACCGAATGGATATAACCAAGAAAAAGAAGAAAAAACAGGTCACCCCCTTAGCCCCTTCACTCCCATTACGTAGTTGTCATCCTATTCCGGTTACCATTAGACGATTTTCCGTAGTTTATAATATACCTACACGACTAAAAAGGGTAGGCTACATACGATCTCAATAAACCCTCTTAGTAACATAGGTCCTTCGTAAGCACCATATAATATTATAATCATCTAATTTTAGCCAGAATCACAGATAAGAAGGCGTCATGGTGCTGAAGGGGTTAAGGGGGGATCTCTTTGGTCAATTTTGCAATTTATTAACTATTTTCCTAGTTTCCTACGTAGACCTCCATCAAACATTAAACATATATTCATTAGATCCCCCTTCTAGATTATTTTGTAAATTATTCGGTTGATAATTGTCCCGGCCGAAGGCCGATTATTTAAAAATTACAGGCTCACTACCATTCGCCAGGAACAAAATATCGACACCTAAATAACACGAAAGCTTATAATATTGACAACAAAATGGGGCAAAAGATCTTAAAATCGCAAAACTAATGGGGTAAAAGTCTAAAAATCTCAAAACTAATGGGGCTCAGCATGGAGACTGTTCAATGTAGAGGGCAACATAGGCATTACATTCCTTGTTTATTTTTGGTTTCTCCTGCCAAGATATAAGGTTGACATTGTGAAAGTGGGAAACTACATTTGAGAGAAACTATTATTTGTGTAAACTTTACCTTTGTTTCCTGAGCAGGGGGAGGGTATTGTGTCGTTGTGGATCACTTGTCTTGTCTGCTGATCTAAAATAACAATACATAGACATTAACCCGGGAAAGGCGAGGGTTAACACGAAATATATCAAATAAATAAAGACACTGCGTACTATGGAGGTATAAAGGTAATGTATAGATACAGGTACAGGTACAGTGCTATGGTGGTATAAAGGTAATGTATAGGTACAGGTACAGTCCTATGGTGGTATAAAGGTAATGTATAGATACAAGTACAGTACTATGGAGGTATAAAGGTAATGTATAGATACAGATACAGGTACAGTACTATGGTGGTATAAAGGTAATGTATATATACAGGTACAGTACTATGGAGGTATAAAGGTAATGTATAGATACAGATACAGGTACAGTACTATGGTGGTATAAAGGTAATGTATATATACAGGTACAGTACTATGGAGGTATAAAGGTAATGTATAGATACAGATACAGGTACAGTACTATGGTGGTATAAAGGTAATGTATAGATACAGATACAGGTACAGTACTATGGTGGTATAAAGGTAATGTATAGATACAGGTACAGTACTATGGTGGTATAAAGGTAATGTATAGATACAGGTACAGTACTATGGTGGCATAAAGGTAATGTATAGATACAGGTACAGTACTATGGTGGTATAAAAGTAATGTATAGATACAGGTAGGCTACAGGTACAGTACTATGTTGGTATAAAGGTAATGTATAGATGCAGATACAGGTGCAGTACTATGGTGGTATAAAGGTGTTACGACTGAGGTTTAAATATATCAGGGCTCTTATTCATTGGACTAGTAATGGCATAAATGCTACAACGGAAAGCGCTAGATCCAACCTCTGATGTATATTCCCAGTGAACAAAGAACACAAATACTCTCCAGAGTTCTATATGCAATAATAGGATATCAAACTCTCAATAAATGTGCGTCTACTCTAGGCTTAATGTTATGTGAAAACAGCCTATTACTACCTATAACCGAGGGTGCTTGGTTATGGTATGCAAAGTAATGTGGTAAGAGAAGTTACAGCTTACATTACTTTAATCAATAAATGTCAGGCACTCCTGCATGAAAGAAAGTGCACTAAAGTCCTTCAACACCAACAAGGAATCTTCTTTAAATGTTAGATGCTATCAAGATGCTCGAATCGGAAATGGAACCCAAAAAGGCAGGCAGCGGAACAATGCTCATGCAGGCTATGCACACAAAAAGGCAGGATATATAATGCAGTCGGAGCCAAGAATATCCTAAACGCTACAACAATAATAATAATCGCCACGACAATGCAGTATTCCTATCAACAAAAAGAGCCTATGTCGTTTGTGTCTCAATACATCAAACTAGGCTGCGAAATGCTTGTGTAATCATAAACGGGTATGCATAATAAGAGTAATTGGTTTAATATACTTAATGTCTACTATGACTGATAAAGTCTAGCTAGAGTCAATGATACGAGATACTGGTGCGCATGGCATGCCGCATAGCCTAGTGCAAATCTCAAGTCTGTGCGTCAAATATTACGTTATAGTGAAGGGTAGCTCTCTTGAGAAACCTTAATACCGAAGTATCAAGCGTTCTCCTGGCGTACCTCAAAGACAAACAACCGAACTTAGAACAGTGCAGAATGGTATAGGCAAAAAGCCCTCATTCGTGCATGCTCTATTCTCAATGGCACACAGACTAGAATTTACCCAATCAACTCCAGTTCTCAGGTATGTCGTGCAGCTTTTAACTAAAGCCAGCACCCATCGGAAACAATACCTTATAGTATCAGACTCCTAGTCTAGCATTATCTAATCTAGCAGAACACTAATCATTACAGGAAGCAGTACTGAACAATATGAATGCCAACCAATGCTTTGTGATCAACTTATCTTAACAACTAACATACATGGGTTATATAAGACCTTAACGCACAATACAACTGGCCAGCATGAAGCTGATTATGCAGAGTTAACCAGAGGGGGTATAATATTAATAAAAGGTGGTGAAAGATATGGAAAATGAGAGAGATAGGCAGAGTAAAAGGTTCTCAGGTGCAGATAGGGAGACAGGTATCAAAGTGATAAGAGGGATGCATTCTAGAAACCAGATCTGAGGGAGAAAGTGGCAAGAAAGCTGTATATATACTAGCACTAGCTCGAACCGTGTAGGAAAAGCGGTAACAAGTCCTCTAGCCAATGCCAAAGAAGCCAGCCGAACATGACGTCACCAAGCATGGTAAAAAACTCCTCCAACCAATCCCCAAGAGACCAGCCAGCTATGACGTCATCGAGCCTGGCAAAAAAACACTGCGCGCCACCTCACACTCTGTTCTACTCTCTCTCTCTCTCTCTCTCAAATCCTATCATTACTACTTAATGATAAAACATATACTTTGCAATTAAATATATAAAGCCTTGACATGGGTTAACACAAAGAGCCTTTCTGGACTGCCCATGACACAAGCTTTCATATGAAATAAAACATACAATAATACATCAACTGTAGCCACATCCACTACCCTGGCGATCCTAGCGAGTCACTGTAGGACAAGCCATGCGGTTCTAACGGAGTGGTTAACGTCCCCCCCCCCCAAGATTTTTCTCAGAGGCCCAAGGCTCACAAAAATCTGATTGTTAGAACCCATGCTATATCTCTACTTCCCATCACCCAGCGGCAGTAAAATATCTGGCACAGTTCTCAACAAAACATTTTACAAAATTATAACCCTCCCCAACACAATAGGTTAAATCATATGTAGTTATGCTCCTCAAGAGCGAGCTTCTCTAGCCCAGCATTCTGAGAGGAGTGCAACTCAGAATTACTGCTATAACATACTGACAAAATTCAACTATCAAAGAAAGAGTTTTTATTTGATTTTTATGTTTTTAATTTGTTTATTTCGGCTGCACTATAGGGGCAAGCCTAGTTTTTTTTCTTCTATACCAAACGCTCAACTCCTGCTTTACGACCCAATACGCTGGGCTACAACCGCGAGCCAACAAGCACCAAGCGCAAAATACTATTCAAACTAAAGCAGGAGGCTACCCGTGTGTCAATCTACCCAGGATCATCTACCCTCGAAAGACACTCTGCAATCACGTTGTCACAACCGGCAATATGGCGTATGTCCAGGTTATATTCCTGTAACATTAGCGACCACCTGGTCAGCCTCATATTCCGATTGTGAAACTGGTCCAAGAACTTGAGAGGGTGATGATCTGTGTAAACTACAATGACCGGACCATAGGCTGGAACATAGACCTCGAAATGCCCAAGCACAACAGCCAGTAGCTCCTTCTTGACAACAGAGCAGCTCCCCTGGGCTGAATTGAACTTCTCCGAGCAGAAACTAACAGGATGCTCCAGCCCATCAACGTCCTCTTGCATAAGGACGGCACCAGCCCCCACACCACTAGCATCCGTTGCTAGTTGGAAAGGTAGGCTAAAGTCAGGGGCCCTGAGGATCGGGTGAGTGCACAACAGGTGTTTTACTACTCCCAACGCCTTCTCACACTCAGGCGCCCATTTGACTTTCTTATCCTTCCAGTTATCCTCCACCTGAGCTTGACTGTCCCGTTCTCCTTCTCCACCTTGACTGCTAAACGTCATCACAGGCACAGTGAGAGGCTCAGGGGGGTGCCTCACATACTCCCTCATGAGATTAACGTGACATAACTGATTGCACATACGTCTGTCTGGAGCGGCCACCAAGCAATCCAGGTCCGATAGCCTCTCAACCACCCTATAAGGACCAGTGTACTTCGCGGATAAGGGATGACCTACAAGGGGCAGTAGAATCAACACCTCCTGACCCACGTGAAACTCCCTGAGTTTAACCTTGAGGTCGTACCTGTCCTTCATGAGGGCCTGAGAGCTAGTCAAATTACGGCCAGCCAACTCCAGACTGCGCAACATCCGTTCTCGACTGTCGAGGACATACTTTAGCATAGAACAAGGTTTTTCTGTGCCCTCCCATATTTCTTTAACCATATGGAGAGGCCCTCTGACATGGTGTCCAAAGACGAGCTCATTAGGGCTGAATCCCAAACCTTCCCCAGGTACCTCCCGTGCAGCAAATAAAACCCATGGCAGGCCAAGATCCCAACCATTCCCACTCTCAAAGCAACAACAACGAAGCACAGATTCCAAGGCTGAGGGCCATCGCTCTAACACACCCTGGCTCTCTGGATGATACACAGATGACACAACCGTAACAATCCCATGCTGCGGAATTGCTTGAACAAAGAGGTTAGAAGTGAAGTTGGATCCTTGGTCTGACTGAATTACCTGCGGGTAACCATACCGGGAAAAATACACTAGCAAGTTTCAGACCACCGTCTTCGCTGACCCATTTCTCATAGGGTACGCATCAGGGTACCTTGTTGCTACCTCCATGATGGTCAGGGGATACTTGTAAAAATCTCCCGACTGTGCATCACTGTCCTCCTTCAACTCGACAGCACCGGTACCACATTCAAGAACGTCCGGGTCTTTTAATTGCAATTTACGAATGTCCGAAGGAGCAAGCTTATCTAAGTGTTTGCGAAACAACTCATGCCCCCCTCCTACATTGAATTTAGCCTCCCATTGCTCTCCCTCTGTGTATCGTTGCGGTCTCTTCGTCTTTTTAAGCCCATCCTCTGCCTTCTTAGTAACAGTTAATGGGTCTTCTCCAGACTCGAAAATCGGTCCTAATAATGAGTCCCCGAGAATGTCCGTTGATACTAATCTCTCAACCGCATCAACTTTCAACCCCTTCTCGGTACCTTTCCTCCGCTTGTCTAAAGACTGTTGACCAGAATGTGACTCCCTGGATGCAAGAGATCTAGTGACAACACACTCCATAGGTTGCACCGGACACTTCTCAACCCACTCCTGCTCCTCCCTACTCACGTCGGCCGGCTTCTCGGCAACGACTAAGGGTGGAGCCTCAGAAGTAGGCCCCGCAAAGTCGTTGCCGAGAAGGAGGTCGACGCCCCCAACAGGTAACTTCTCCACAATTCCTACATCCAGGTCACGAGTCACACCATCAACTTCCATCTTCATTCTTACAAGCGGGTATGACCTTGTTGCATTAACTCCCTGAACCACAACCACCCGCGCCGTATTTACAGGTTTACCAGTGAAATTCCTCAACAATGTTTGCGATGCCCCAGTGTCACGCAAAATTCTCACCTCATGCCTTCTACCCCCCACTCCACACAACCGAGTCCCCTGTGGTCACTAAAGGCATCACGGACAGGGAATAAGCCTTCCGGATCCTTCTGCACTGGCAGTGTATTTACCTCGGAAGAATTGCCTCTAACAAACTCCGATGTCCTCTTGAACACTCCAATGCCGTGAGCAAAAGACACGGCTGCCGGAGGAGGTCGACTAGGGCACTCATTTGCCTTATGACCCTCCTGGTGGCACTTAAAACACATAAATTTCGGTTTCAGCTTATACTGTGATGTAAAAAGCCCCTGACTTTTCTCATACGGCGTGGTGTTAGGTTTGGATTCAGTTTTAGTTTCATTGCTCTTTTGTTTAAATGTGTCATTGCTATGGGGAGGGGGAGGATAACGGTCCCTAGCACTTGCATCGTACTTCTGTGAGGACCCGCAACCCCGAATCAACGACAGCCGTCGATCAGCCATTTCTGCTGCTTCGACTAGAGTTCTTGGGTTTTTCTCCTTTAAGTTCAAAGTTAGTCACCGCCCGTGCTCTTAAAGAACTGCTCCAACATCATTAACTGCTTAAGTCCATCAAATGTTGTTATCCTCTCAGATCGGAGCCAGTTCCCCATAGCATCGGACAAGTCCCGGGCGTGTTCCAAAAAGGTGCTATCTCTTCCCTTAGTTACACCCCGGAACTTCAAACGGTACGTTTCTGGTTGCAGTTCGTAAGCCCTCAGGACAGCCTCCTTGAGATCCTCATACACAATACATGACTCCAAAGGTAACGCATCGTAGGCTTTAAGACCCTTGCCTATTAATCTAGAGGATACAAGTGCTGCCCATTTATTCTCTGGCCACTGGTGTTCCTGGCACTTCTTCTCAAAGCGTGCGAAAAATTCTGTTACACCACTCTCATCAAACACCTGAACCAGTTTCAATAAGTGCGAGAGAGATTGATCATGAGCACGGTTACCAGCCCCAAGTCGCTGTCCCGTCGTCTCTACTCGCGACTTCTCTACGTCCATGTCGGTACAGTACCTAGTCGACTCTAAATCAGCTTGGAATTTTGCTAGCTTGGCTCTCTCTTCTATCTTGGCTAATTCTAATTGCTGCTGAAGCTGAAGCTGACATTCCCTTTGTTGCTGTTGAATCTCCGATGCCCTGATATCCTTTCTCTCTTCGATCTTAGCTGATTCTATTTGCTGCTGGATCTTAGCTAATTCGAGCTGAAGCAATAATTCTGGAGTTAACCCTTGAGGAGGTGAAGGTGCTACAATGTTTGAAATTACTGGTGGTCCCCCCAGGGGCAACCCACCCTGCCAGTCACCACCCAACTGTGGAAGCATACCCGGGGTCGGCAAACCACTGGGATGGCTGGGAATCGAGTGTAGGGGAAGCATGGCCGAAGGGCTCTGAGCACTCAACCCATCTCGCTCACCAGTCACCCTGCCCAGTACACACGTTATCAAGTTATCCCTGGTCATGCTGCTAGTACCCGCATGACCGATAGCTGTGGCCAGGCATTGAAGACCGTACCGATCCATACCCTCCAACCGCTCGGCAGTAACAGGCCATTGCAAAAATATCCTAGCATCCTCCTCACAGTTCACCTGATTAACCATTTCATCATACTGCTGTTCCTCAGTTTCGACATTACGTACTGTGTCTCCATTCTCCTCTGATACGGTATAAGACTTGATAATCACAAAAATTTCCCACCTCAATATTCAGAAAAGAAGCACCCCAAACTCTTATACCTCAATATACACACAAAAATTCTCGGAAATACTCAAGGGCTATACTATGTTGCAAAAAAAAATATATTCTTGCTGATCCCCGCAAAATATTCCCCAAAACAACAAATGTTCCCCGCTAATAAATGTAGGTTCACCAAATCCTAGGTAAGGTCGCCATTTGTTACGACAGGTTTAAATATATCAGGGCTCTTATTCATTGGACTAGTAATGGCATAAATGCTACAACGGAAAGCGCTAGATCCAACCTCTGATGTATATTCCCAGTGAACAAAGAACACAAATACTCTCCAGAGTTCTACATGCAATAATAGGTTATCAAACTCTCAATTATGTGAAAACAGCCTATTACTACCTATAACCGAGGGTGCTTGGTTATGGTATGCAAAGTAAGGTGGTAAGAGAAGTTACAACTTACGTTACTTTAATCAATAAATGTCAGGCACTCCTGCATGAAAGAAAGTGCACTAAAGTCCTTCAACACAAACAAGGAATCTTCTTTAAATGTTAGATGCTATCAAGATGCTCGAATCAGAAATGGAACCCAAAAAGGCAGGCAGCGGAACAATGCTCGTGCATACAAAAAGGCAGGATATATAATGCAGTCGGAGCCAAGAATATCCTAAACGCTACAACAATAATAATAATCGCCACGACAATGCAGTATTCCTATCAACAAAAAGAGCCTAAGTCGTTTGTGTCTCAATACATCAAACTAGGCTGCGAAATGCTTGTGTAATCATAAAAGGGTATGCATAATAAGAGTAATTGGTTTAATATACTTAATGTCTACTATGACTGATAAAGTCTAGCTAGAGTCAATGATACGAGATACTGGTGCGCATGGCATGCCGCATAGCCTAGTGCAAATCTCAAGTCTGTGCGTCAAATATTACGTTATAGTGAAGGGTAGCTCTCTTGAGAAACCTTAATACCGAAGTATCAAGCGTTCTCCTGGCGTACCTCAAAGACAAACAACCGAGCTTAGAACAGTGCAGAATGGTATAGGCAAAAAGCCCTCATTCGTGCATGCTCTATTCTCAATGGCACACAGACTAGAATTTACCCAATCAACTCCAGTTCTCAGGTATGTCGTGCAGCTTTTAACTAAAGCCAGCACCCATCGGAAACAATACCTTATAGTATCAGACTCCTAGTCTAGCATTATCTAATCCAGCAGAACACTAATCATTACAGGAAGCAGTACTGAACAATATGAATGCCAACCAATGCTTCGTGATCAACTTATCTTAACAACTAAACATACATGGGTTATATAAGACCTTAACGCACAATACAACTGGCCAGCATTAAGCTGATTATGCAGAGTTAACCAGAGGGGGTATAAAATTAATAAAAGGTGGTGAAAGATATGGAAAATGAGAGAGATAGGCAGAGTAAAAGGTTCTCAGGTGTAGTAAGGGAGACAGGTATCAAAGGGATAAGAGGGATGCGTTCTAGAAACCAGATCTGAGGGAGAAAGTGGCAAGAAAGCTGTATATATACTAGCACTAGCTCAAACCGCGTAGGAAAAGCGGTAACAAGTCCTCTAGCCAATGCCAAAGAAGCCAGCCGAACATGACGTCACCAAGCATGGTAAAAAACTCCTCCAACCAATCCCCAAGAGACCAGCCAGCTATGACGTCATCGAGCCTGGCAAAAAAACACTGCGCGCCACCTCACACTCTGTTCTACTCTCTCTCTCTCTCCCTCAAATCCTATCATTACTACTTAGTGATAAAACATATACTTTGCAATTAAATATATAAAGCCTTGACATGGGTGAAAACAAAGAGCCTTTCTGGACTGCCCATGACACGAGCTTTCATATGAAATAAAACACACAATAATACATCAACTTAGCCACATCCACTGCCCTGGCAATCCTAGCGAGGCACTGTAGGACAAGCCATGCGGTTCTAACGGAGTGGTTAACGTCACAAAGGTAATGTATAGATACAGGTACAGTACTATGGTGGTATAAAGGTAATGTATAGATACAGGTAGGCTACAGGTACAGTACTATGTTGGTATAGAGAGAAGCTCAAAATAGGCTTTTGTTGTAAAGCTTAAGGGGGGTGACCTGCTTTTTGTTCTCTCCTTTTCTCTGTTTCTCTGGCTTGTATCCATTCAACCCCATCAGCCTAATGTTTTAAGACGTTTATCCCCATCCAGGTGTCGATTTATTCCTGGTGAGCGATAGCGAGCCAGCATTGTATGGAGAAATCCGACTTTGCCGGAAATTTTTTCTATCGAAAAATTTACAAATTTAGCCTGCTGTCAAAAACATTTAAAAAATATGATGGCTTGCTACCACTTGCAAGGATTAAATCGACACCTAGATGGGGGTAAATGTCTTAAATCAGTAGGCTGAATGGGACTGAAGAGAGAGAGGGAGAGAGAAAAACAAATAACGAGGTGGGCCCCTTAATCAAATTTTGAAACCAATTGGAATGGGAAATGAATACTTTTGAATGTATAATAATTATAATATATCTATCAAAATGAGATCATGTTTATGCAGTATAGTATACAATATAGTGATACTATATACAGTAAGCTCATTAAGGGGAGATGGGCGTATTTATTCGCTCATTTAATTTTGGTTATATTATTATTTATTAGTTTCCTCCCTAGACATCCATCAAGCTTTACCCCCCCCCCCTCTTTCAAGGTAAATTTGTACAGTTCTCGTTAGGAAAATGTCCCGGCCAAAGGCTGGTTCCTCTTAAATTACAGGTTCGCTATCGCTCGCAAGGGAAAATTCGAGACCTAAATGACACGAAAAGTCCTAATAACGAAATAGGGTGAAAAGTCTTAAAATTGCCAAAATAATGGGCCGAACGTCTAAAAATCTGAAAACAAATGAGACTAAGCATGACGGAGAAGGGAGACCAGACAAGCGACTCCTCTCCCCTTAACTGAAAAAGGAAGTAGGCAAAGACTAACAAACATTTGCTGAATATTGCTACAACCATTAGCCTTAACTTTAGGAGTCGCTCAGTATTCCTATTTATAGAACATATCTCTTCATATCACATATTTCATTGTTATGACGATCTTCTACTTTGGCTTATAAAATCTTTAAATTCAAATCTCTCTCCCTCAATCTGTCTTTCCCTTATACTATGACTTCAACTGCTTGAAGCTCCGTGTGTCCAGACAAGTACATGCAAAATGAACACTTACGAGAAATGTAGGGAATCTGCAAAGCCTGGAACCTCAATTTAAATCCATCACGGGTATTAGAACCATCCGAGTGGAAAGTGACCGTCATTAAGTTGCTGCTCACCATCCACGAGCTGAAGAGACCAAGTGACCCTTGCAAACTTCGTCTGCAAAAAACAAAAAACAAAAACAAAAATTGTCATATTAAAGATAGTTATCCACATTTTTGCTTTACCCATGCATTAATTTGTAATTTTCATATGGTTACCAAAATATTATTTATTTAGATTAAGAAGGATATCTTGGAGTTAAAATGCTTTGCTATTCCTCAACTAGGCTGATATATGATCATTTGTAAGATTAATTAAATTGTCTAATATAAACAAGAAAGTATGTATGTATGTAATTATATACTCAGGCACATACCCCATAGCTGGGGATGGCCAACTCGAGACAGAGCTCTAACAGAGCAACAAAATAAATTTAGTGTTAAAAGTCCACACATCTAGGTCGTTCAGGAGAAGACCCAGAGACCAAGGCCCATTTGGGGTCCACAGCAAAAGACTCCCAGGTCCTAGACCTCCTGGAGAGGTTCCGATCTCAGCAGGCAGACATGCAGCGGAGCGCACTACAATGCCAGACCACATCACTTCCAGGCATGGCCCTTCATATATACACCGGCTCCCTGTGCGGGGTGCCCGATGAACTATTATCTAGTCCAACTGGCGCCCGACCCCTACTCCTTACGACCGCGTTATAACTCATTTATTCACACTCATTATCCATTCATTCCTATTCATCACCACTTCTCTTGCCCGTTCTTCAGTCATCTCACTATCTTCCAATTTTTTTTCTCACACCATCTCTCCATCTCCTCTGAGGTCTACCTCTCAAACGTTTTCCCCTTGTTTCTGACACATATTTACTCTTTGTAAGCCTTTCATATCCCATTCATTCTAGATGTCCATACCAGCACAGCACCCTTCTTTCCACTCTGGCCGAAAGGGTTCCTGTTGACCCACTCTCCTACGTACCTCTTCATTCCTCAATCTGACTCTGCGCGTCACTCCACACATACTCTTCAAGCAGCTCATCTTCATCACATTCAACCTTCTTTTCTCTTGTATATTTAGACCGCATGTATCAGCCCCATACATCACTGATGGTACAACTATCCCTTCTTCCCTTTGCTTCAAAACTTTCCTTTTCTCACACTCTCTATTTTACCTTCATTTCCACACCTGCATCCCTGCTTATCACTCCTCATAGATATTTAAAACACTCAACTTATTCCAGCATTTGCCCATCCAATCGTACATTTAGATTCACCCTAAGAGCATCTCTATTACACACCATCACTTTACATTTATTGACATTCACCCTCAGCTTCCTCCTCCCACACACTACACCAATCTCTTTTACTACTCGCTGCAGCTTCTCCTCAGAATCCGCCACCAGTGCTGTGTCATCAGCAAACCTCAACTGATTCAACTCCCAATCACCACCATTCTGTCCTACTGAACCACCACACCACCCATATTTACAGTACATTAAACAACCACAACCCTGTCGCAGACCTACATATACCTCAAACCATTCACTCAACTCATTCCCTACTCTAACACACGCTCTGCTCTTCAAAAAACACTCTTGACTGCTCTCAACAAATTTCCTCCAATTTCGTAA
The DNA here is from genome assembly GCA_032716605.1 of Paralithodes platypus. Taxonomy (NCBI): domain Eukaryota; kingdom Metazoa; phylum Arthropoda; class Malacostraca; order Decapoda; family Lithodidae; genus Paralithodes; species Paralithodes platypus. The sequence goes on along the minus strand of CM064502.1, from coordinate 14,253,518 downwards.
ATCCTTAGCAAATTCCACATTGCTTCTCTATCACACGATCATACACTTTTTCCAAATCCATAAAAGCCCAAAATACCTCCTTACTTTCATCTAAATACTTCTCGCATAGCTGTCTTACTGCAAAAATCCGATCCGTACACCCTCTTCCCCTCCTAAAACTGCATTGCTCTTCTCCTATTGCACCTCCTGTACCCTTTATTAACCTCTATCAACACCCTGCCATACAGCTTTCCAACAACTGATAGTAAACTAATACATCTATAACTTAAACATTCCTGCCATTCTCCCTTCCCTTTGTACAAAGGCACTTTACATGCACTCCTCCAGTCTAATGGTACCATTGACACAGCAAAGCACAGTCAGTAAATAGTCCACTGAAACCTGAAAGGTTCATACCGATGTACTGACGGTTTAATACTGTTAGCCTGCCCTTCAACAACACCAAGAACCAAGTTTAGTACTGTTGAACTATTTTTCTCTAATAAAGCTGCGTAACTAACCTACGTGAAGTTGTATTTCCTTTTCATTGTTGTAATGGCTCAGGCTCGGCTACGTGACAAGCTTGAGACATTATATTATTTAGGGGAGGTGTGGTGAAGGGGTCTTGCCACTGGACAGGTAATCTAATGGACCCGGGTTCGAATCCCGATATGTCAATGGGAAGATATTATTGGGATGGAATTTGTGCTGTACCTAGTACCAGTGCATTACCACAAAGCCCACCGAAACACCAAATAAATACCCTCATTGTTCCCTGATTAAATAGCACTATGAATATTCCTATATTCAAAAATATGCTACAATTAGGGGACAATGCATAGTGAGTTCATTACTCAATAGGTGGCATTCTGAGAGTGAGGGTCCGAGTCTAGGAGATCAGACAGTGAAGCACTGGAGTGAGGCAGCTTCAAAGATGGGGCTGCTTCTGGCCATGAGTGGGCAACTAAACCCAATGCATCCTGCGAAGGCAAGATGACAGGGGCTGGTTGCAAGTAAAAGTGCTTTACATGTCTCACCCCCTAGATTGGAACGAGACCTCACAGGGAACGAGACCTCACAGGCTTCACCGTTTAGCGGTTGAATGTACAGGCCCGAGAAGGAGTAGTTGGAATATAGATTTTTTTTTTTTAAATATATACAGTAAAGTATATATATATATATATATATATATATATATATATATATATTATATATATATATATATATATATATATATATATATATATATATATATATATATATATATATATATATATATATATATATATATATATATATATGTGACATTGTGTATTATGTGTGTATTTCTACCCCTCATACCTCGTATATCCATATCACTATACAGTTAACCCTACTAATAACGGTAGCCTAGTAATTAGCAGCTTCAAGCTAGGTTTTGTTTCCTTCATATTTTTAACATGCAGGAAATGGTGATCGAGGGATTTGTGTGAAATACTTAATTCCTTCTAAAATACCCGAGTTAAAGATCACCACCGTACCGGCTCGACCAGGAAAAAGGAAGGAAACAGAAGGAGGGGAAACTAATATAACCAAAACCAGAAGACACAACCATCAAGGAAAACTAAGCAAGATCGACGAAGGAGAAACTAAACGAAAAATAACCAAGGCGGAGGAGGGAGATAACAAGACCAAAATAACGAAGATACCAAAAATACCCAAACACAACAACGACGTAACCAGGACAGACAACAACAGGAAGGAGCAGAATACCCGCACAGAGAAAGAAAATTCACCTCCACCACGGAAGACCAACGCGGCATCAAAACCACGGGAAGACATCAAGACCATAACAAAACCAACAACACATGGCCACCCAAAACCTACCTGTCCACCACTACACCACACCAGATGAGACGCCAGAATTGCCACAATAAAACCTGATATACTAACCACGCCAGGCAAAACGATTCCAGTTCCCCACAATCACCACGAGGCTACGAACAAGAAAATAGTGTAGTCAGAGACACAAGGACTAACATAGACGCACTACAAAGGAGCAGTCATGCCGTTCTTCTGCGCAGAGGCCTACTCACCTGCCCGTAAACTTCTAGGGTGTCTACCTAATCCCCCTAGAATACGCCCCCCTGTACTTATGACCTTCTGACCTCCGCACACTTGACCTGGGACATATCAGCCGAAGTCGTCACTACCCCGACGAAAACCAGGATAAGGCAAGCAATTCTAGGGCTTGATTTATCTAACATGTTAGCAATCGAGTCCTAAAATTACCCCCCCATTCAAGGAAAGAATTGAAGCCATGGTGAATGTCTTTTGAGGTCTGAGGAGTTGTTTTACCTATTGAGGAATTAATATTACCACATGCCATGGTATAGTGATTAATAATAAGATCCCTAATAGGCTGCACCTTTAGTATTAGAAGTATAACCGCAAGGACATGTCCTCACCTTACTTCTTTTGCTAAAACAGCACTTTAAAACTATAGAAAGATACTTGACATGGTAAAGGTCCTTCCAATAGTTCGGGCTTTGTGAGATACCGTCTAACTAACGGCACTCTACAAATAGAAGTCCATATTGTATATGCCTGACGCCATGGTCGAGGGCACTTACAGTAAACAGGTCTAAACACCGAACTCGAGTTCTTTGAACCTCTTATAACGGTCAGTGGCAGATCGAGTGAAATTAGTAAGTTCATGATCTTACTATCTCCTCGCGTTAGCCCGATACCTTGTCGCTGTGTCATGACGCTAGAGACATTGTATTTAAGACCCCAAGTCAAGAGTACCGAAACGGAACTTCATCAACGATTAGCAGAACGGTCAGGACTAATAGCCCAGATCATGTCCTCGCTCCCGCTCGCGTTAATCCGATGAAAGTGCCCTATGTCATGACATCAAGGAGCTATCATTTAAGCCCCAAAACCAACTAATCCATCTGTATCCCAAACTACCCATCCACACGGCAGGACCACCTAAGCGGCTCAACGGAAATTAGATGATCAAACTTCAACCCTCTCATCTCTGCCCAAACTGTGCTCATCACTCCAATCTCCAAGTGTTAGATTAGGAGTGTTACTGAAAATTATTCTCACTTATACACCAGTGTGACAAGGTGAAATACTTAGGAAAATAGAGTTCCCCAATTTGGACACTGTTTATTTTCACACCGTTGCGACCAGATGAAATACTTAGGAAAATAGAGTCACTCAACAGACTCTGTTTATTTTCACACCAGTGCGACTAAAGTGAAATACTTAGGAAAACTTGAGTCACTCCTAGTACTCTGTTTTCAAAGTACATATATACCAGTGTGTGATTAAGTGTATTATCTTTTCCATTGTTCTATGATACCAGTGACAACCTGAGATTAACTATAGTTGAATCTAAGTAAATATTTTCTCATCAAGACGAGAGGTGAGATAAAGTATTAAGAGAGAATACAGTAAAAGTATATCATACACCAGTGAATTAAGGTGTATAGTGCATAGTAAGAGAGAGAGGGAAATAAGTATATTCCTAGTTCCCTTGTGGATCCTTGCCCGTGCTCGGTCAATATATGTATATAACCACTGTTCACGTATAATTAAGCATTATTGTTCTATCCAGTGAGTTAATAATTAAAGCTGTTAATAAAATGTATGCAGTGTTATACTTTATCCTTTACTCCTTCTGTGCATTTGTTGTATGATTTTGACTTCTCCAGTTAAGCAAAACCTACGAAATTCCAATATAAACCCGGTAAACACCCTGGCATAACACCTTCATTAGTTGTTCAGAATATACGGTATGTAATTGGTGAGGTGCCAGAAGTAGCCACTAGCTGGGTGAGGGCGAAAGTAGGGTGGGTGGGTGTAGTTCTGGGGTCGGAGAGAATATGGGAGGGTTTAGATGGGGGTACGGGAACAACAAGGAAAGGAGGAGGAGGGGATACCTCTCCACCGTGCAGTGCTACTAACACCTTAGTCCAGGGAAAATGAAACTAATTAAGGGGGTAGTGCTTGGTTTTTGGTCTATATACTTATATATTTTATATATTTTTTAGTTTCCTCGCTAGACTTCCATTAAACTTAGAAAAACACCCCTTAGACCCCTTTCCAAGATAAATTTGTACATTTTTCGGTAGAACATTTTTCGGCCGAAGGCCGGTTCCTTCTAAAATTAGAGGCTCGCTATCACTTGCCAGGAAAAAATCGACACCTAAATGACACGAAAGGTCTTAATATTGACAAAAAAGAGGCGAAAGGTCTCTAACATGCGGGGTAATGGAAAAAAACCCAAGCAACATCTCCTACCTTCCATCACAAAAGCCACCATATCCCTGCGACCAGAAAGAATTGCGAGCATAAGCAAAGCTCGCAATAACCACACTGCCAACAAAAAGCGACCTGGTGGTGAAAGGAACCGGGAGCGAGAGGACGAACCTCCACAGTCACAACAACAGGGTGCGCACGCATCCAGAATAGCGGAACCTCCACCCCCGACCACCAGGCGGCGCGCAGGGTCTACAGAATACCAACCGAGGGGTAGCTATTCTATTCCCAATCACCAGACCACAGTATCTTCAACAACATTTTTCCCTAATACAACCCTTACATAAACCCCTTTACCAAATCCTTGCAAAGCCCATAAGGCCCTTGTGGCAAGATCCCGGGAAACTATAACCGGGCCCTCCCAATCACCTAGAACATATTTAAATAAATCCTTTAATAAGCCCCTCCAATATAGTCAAAACTGTTACTACCGGGAGTGCGAATAAAACAAGGGCACTTAATGATTGGACTAGTAATAGGGCACTATGCAACAACGGTACGCTAGATCCAAACCCTCAAACTTATATGCCGGCGAACAAAACACCTATACCCTCCCGGGTTAATCTGCAATAGCGGGGTATCCTTAACTGAGCATAAATGTACTCTACTTCAGGCTAACCGACACTGGTATAGCCTGATAACAAACAAGATGCAAGTTACGTTAAAATGCATAAAAAGGAATCTATGGAAAGATCAATTAAATCACTGCAAGATTTAATACAATAAAAAGATGCTTCAATACAGTTACTCTAAACAACAATAAACTCTTCACTCCTATCTGAAAGAAAGGGAAGTATAGTCCTACAGCATAGACCTGGAAACTTCTGAAGAAAGTCTGATGCTCATATGATTCTCGTATCTTAAACTATATAAAGGCAGGAGGCAGGACACCACACGTGTAAATCGAATACACAAAAAGATAGGACATATAATGTTAACTGACACGAGAATACTATAAATGCGCAACGGTAGCAATGCTCGACACTAAAAGAAGTACTTCCTCATCAACGAAACAGTCTGCTATGGTTGTGCAGCTCAGCAACAACCCAGACTAATAAATGCTGTGAATAATAATGCGTACATATCAAAGAGCTTATATTAAATACTAACAAGTGTCTACTCAATTAATAATGTCTAGCTGGGATACTCTAGGTAAGGAACTGGGGTTGAGCAAGACAGGCTCGTAGCCTAGCGATGTCCTTAAGACTGCATCCTTTAAGTTACGTTAATTGACAAGGGGGCTCTCTTGATAGATCCAGATCACAAGTATCTGGTTCTATCCTGGCGACCCTCTAAAGACAAGCAAAGAGGCAACAAAGTGTGGAACTGGTACAGGCCAAAACCCTCAGTCAACACAATGCTGCACTCGCAAAGGACGCAACCGAAAAGACAACCCCGGCTACCACAGGACCGGTCGAAGTCGTGTAGGTATAAGCAAACCGTACACACATCGGAGACAATGAATACAGTTACCTTATCCCAGTCTAGCATTAAATAAAAGAGCAGAAACACTAAATCAATAATGGAGACACACACAAAGTTCTTAACCTATACTAACTAAGAACCCTCAAACCTATTCTAAGTACATGTAAATATCTCTGAGGACGGCGCATGCAATACAATGGGCCGGCTATGGAAACCGTATGCAGAACCCAAGGGGATAAGTAATTGAATAAAGGCGAGAAGTAATGGAAAAGAAGAAGTTCAGAGAGAGAAACAGTGACAAAGGTGGTGATCGGGAGAAAGTATTCAAAGGGATGTTAGAAGCATGCGCGCCAAGCCTGTCCTGACGAGGACAGCTCCTGGGGACCCTCGTGTAGGAGGTTAGTTACACAGGAGCCCGCAAAGGCGCGATGGTCGGCCAATCACGGGCCGAGACGTCACAAGACAGCAGGTGTCACGTGACACAGCCAGACACGCCGGCCAATAGCGAGCGAGAGGCAGGGATGCTCCCGCACCTACAGACACTCACTACCATCTCGCTCTGAAAGTCTCTCTCATTCCCACGCTGGTACTATCATCACTACTATTGATATAAAATATAACCCGTTGTCACAGACGAAAACAAAGACCACCACTGGACTGTCTGTGACAATGCGATTACTAGGAAAGAAAGAACAACATTCTCTGATAACTGTAGCCCATTTCGATGTCCCTGACGAGCGCTAGTGGCTAACGAGAGGCGATTCTGCCAACGCTGGTAGACGTCACACCCCGCCCAAGATATGGGATGCTCAACATTAGGCGAGCACCATATCTGACAAGGCAGAATGCCGACAAGACCCGCCACACCTAGCCACTCCACCAGAAATGAAATGCAAAGCTCAATCTTAAATAAAACAACATATTAGCTTAAAGAAAATCTTACAACACCTCCCCAACACAATAGTATAATTTAGCCTGCTATGCTCCCTGAGTGAGCTTCACAGAGCCCAGCCTACTAAGTGAAAGACAGGTTCAACTTAGGACTTTAGCTATAACATTGGCAATTTACAATTAACTATAAAAAAGAAAGAGTTTTTATGTGATTTTTTTTATTTAATTTTAATTTTGTTTTTTGACGGCTGCTCTACAGGGGCAAGCCTGGTGTTTCTCTACTCTCAAACACACACTGACTGAACGGCGAGAGCGCTCCTTGAAGCGTGCCCTCCCGTGACAAACAATCAGCCACAACATTATCAGCGCCCTCAACATGCCACACATCCAACTTGTGTTCCGGCAGCAAAACAACACCTGGCACTGATAAACTGCCCAGTTCATCACAAGACTGGCACTTCTCTTCGCTCTCTCCGGCAATGGGACCTGCCAATAACCTTTCACTAGTTCTACCTTCGTGATAAGCGATGCAGCCCCGATGCGGTCTATGGGATCGTCAACTCTGGATAAGGAATAGGCGTCTGTCAGGGATAATGCACACACACTCTTGCAATCAACATACACAAGGATCTTGCCACTTAACATAGGTTGCAAAGTTACAGGCAACGACCACTCACGATATTCCTTATCCCTCAGACCCTTCGTCAACATGTAGTCCAGCTCTACTTTCACAACAGGCTGTCGAGCAGGATTTATACGGTAGGGAGCCAACTTGAGTCTTGCACTGTCTCCAGCCTCCATGTCGGATTCTACCCCGTACATCAGGCCTGGAGAATCAACAAATATGCGGATGTACTGCCACAGCCTAGTAAACAACTTCTCTTGGCGCTTAGGAACAAGAGGTTGCAACTTATCTCGAAAAACAACATACTCATTGCCCTCCCACAACCCAGCCGAGACCACAGTTTCTACACTATAATCTCCCTCCTTCTCCACCTTTGTCCCTAGAACAGCCAGGTCATGAGAGAGTGACAATCTGTACCACCTGTGCAGTCACTCCCACAGTTCATAATTGCTAATGCTCCCCCGCCGATACCGTACATGCGCACCCCCGCATTCCTTGCAACTACATCTGCCTGCGCAGCATCACCGCCTTCAGCGACATGGCCAGATACAGTTGGTCTATGGTAGGGCTGTTGCATAATACTAGAGCAGCATTGGGAGGCTATGCGACGACCGGGCACATCCACTCCACAGCCAACCTCACCAATCTGCTCAATGTCCCCATTCTGACCACTACCCTTAGCAGCCATGGGTCGACCCTGACCTGACAACCATGCCAAAGCTTCGTCGCTCACCTTGAACCACTGAATCAATGAGGCCAACGGTCTACTCACACTCAAGTGATCTGTCAGCGGAACATCGTGCACCGCATGAGTTGTGAGGCCTGGGTGCTCAGCACAAACAGTGGGATATGAACCGAGCAGGTGCTGGAGCACTGCACACTGCTGCACAGGCAGGTGCTCTAGTGCTTCCACAGCCACCTGGCTCGTGTCCCCCGCCCACTGCTCCGCTGAGCCATGACAATCCCAACTCTCCTCCACCTGTGCCCCACTGCCCCCCTCTCCTTCTCCACCTTGGCCGCTGCAGACCAACACAGGGACAGTAGGCTGCTCAGCTGGTTGCCTCACAAACTCTAACAGGTTCACATGACATGATTCCCTGTCCTCATTGAGTTCAATTGCCCCGTTACTACACTTCTGAAGCTCAGGATCATCTATCTGCAGCCGACAGATATCCGAAGGAGCCAACCCATCTAAGTGCTCCCGGAGCAACTTATGGCCTCCCCCAATACTGGACTGCTCGATCCTATCCTGCTTAAGTGTGCAACGTCGCTGTCTCGGAGCTTTCTCACGCCCTACCTCCTCACCAAGTGTGACAGGTTCTGGGGCCACTCCGGACCCAAACGTTGGTGCTAATACTGAGTCGCCAAGAAGAGCCGCTGGATCAAAACTCACAAAACTTCTCCCAACTTTAGCTTTCTCCTTCCGACCGTTCCACCGCTGGTCTAGAGACTGAGGAATAGGCTGTGACACCTTAGATGCACGAGATCGGGTGACAACACACGCCATCTGCTGTAATTGACACCTCTCGACCAACTCCTGCCCCTCCCTACTCACGTCGGCCGCCCTCTCGGCAACGACAAAGGGTGGAACCTCAGAAGTAGGCACCGCAAAGTCATTGCAGAGAAGAAGGTCGACGCCCTCTACTGGCAGTTTCTCTACGATTCCAACATCTATCTCTCGTGCCACACCATCAACCTCCAGCTCCACTCGAACCAACGGGTATGATCGTGTAGCATTAATACCCTGCGCCACAACTGCCCGTGCCGCGTTTATAGGTTGGCCTGTAAAGTTTTTCATCAGAGTCTGGGATGCACCTGTATCACACAACAACTCCAACCCATGCTTGCAACCAGCCCAACTCACGCAGCCACGCCCTCTATGGTCACAAAAAGCATCGCGGACAGGTTTCGAGCATTCCGAACCCTCCTTCACTGGCTGTGCTCCCGCATCTGACATATCACCCCGGGTAAATGCAGAAGACCTCAGAGACACCCCAATGTTGCTAGCCAAAGACACGACTGCTGTAGGTTGGTTACTAGGGCAGGAACGTGCAAAATGCCCCTTATTATGACACTTAAAACACTCTACTTCACCCTTGGACTTCCCCTGAGGTGGGGAAGGGCCCTGACCTTTCTTAAACGGGACGGTTTTTGGTTTGTGATCAAAATTAGTATCATTGCTCTCACTTTGGTTATTAAATGTTGCATCACTGACTCGGGGGGGGGGGGTGGAGTGTTGCGCCCCTTGTTAACTGCATCGGTCCGTTGTGCAGACCCGCACCCACGAATCAGCGATAATCTCAGGTCAGCCAACTCAGCTGCCTTTTGTAGAGTTTTAGGCTGTTTCTCTTTGAGGTTCAAAGTCAGGTCGCCGCTTGTGCATTTAAAAATTTGCTCTAGAAGGTATAACTGCTCAAGCTCTTCGAACGTCGTCACCTTCTCTGACCTCAGCCAATTTCTCAAAGCATCAGACAGTTCCCGGGCATGTTCTAGAAAGTGCACTCACGACCCTTCGTAACACCCCGAAACTTCAACCTATATGTCTCTGGTTGTAACTCGTACGCCCGCAGAACAGCTTCCTTCAATACCTCATAATCGATGCAAGACTCCATGGGCAACGCATCATATGCCTTGAGTCCTTTGCCATCCATCCTAGAGGAAACAAGGGCTGCCCACTTAACCTCGGGCCATTGGTGCTCCCGGCACTTCTTCTCAAACCACAGGAAAAACTCGGTGACACCCGACTCGTCAACTGCAGGGACTAACTTAAGAAGGTGCGATAAAGACTGATCAAGACCTCGATTCCCAGAACCGAGACGCTGCCCTGTCGACTCCACCCGAGACTTCTCAAGCTCTATGTCTGCACAGTACATGACCTTTCTCTCCTCAGACTAAATCTTAGCCATCCCCAGCTCAACCTCTCGCTGCCGCTGCTCGAGCTCAGCCTCTCGTATGGCCTTTCTCTCCTCAAGTGTGGCGAGTTCGAGCTGAAACAACATCTCGGAAGACAAACCCTGAGGAGGGGGTGATACTATTGGGGACCCACCCCGTGAATCACCTAGAGGCATACCCAACCGCCAGCGGGCATCGGCCTGCGGGAACGTACCCGGCTCCGGAGCCCGAGGGGGCGCCATGGTAGGAGTCGAGTGGAATGGGGTCTGGGCAGAAGGTGCCCCAGCTCCCGCTCCACCCGAAGCCCCACGCACCCCACCGAGCACACAGGTAACCAGCTCACCTCTCGACAAACCGCTAGTACCGGGAAACCCTAAGACCGTGGCTACACACTGCAGTCCGTACCGGTCTATCCCCGACACACGATCCGCTGACACAGGCTTCTCCAAAAATATCCGAGCGTCCTCCTCATTGTTCACCACCCGACCACCGCTTAACAACTCCACATTCTCCACCTCCTCGCCTGCTTCCCGTACTGTGTCCTCACTGTACACTGATCCGTCGTTCGACATAGCGTCCACCGGAAATCCTCAACGTTTATAAAAAACAAGAAGTACCTAATTCACTCAAAAAATGCTTGAAGACAACTCAAGTGCTATACTACGTTGCCAAAAAAAAAATCCAACGTGTCCAAAATATTCCACAAAAAACAAATGTCCAAAAATCCTGCAATTATTTCTTAGTTCACTAAATCCTAGACAAAGGTCGCCATTTGTTATGACGACTATGATAAGATACTAGGCAAGGTCGCCATTTGTTACGACTGGGACTGCGAATAAAACAAGGGCACTTAATGATTGGACTAGTAATAGGGCACTATGCAACAACGGTACACTAGATCCAAACCCTCAAACTTATATGCCGGCGAACAAACCACCTTTACCCTCCATGGTTAATCTGCGATAGCGGGGTATCCTTAACTGGGAATAAATGTACTCTACTTCAGGCTAACCGACACTGGTATTGCCTGATAACAAACAAGATGCAAGTTACGTTAAAATGCATAAAAAGGAATCTATGGAAAGATCAATTAAATCACTGCAAGATTTAATACAATAAAAAGATGCTTCAATACAGTTACTCTAAACAACAATAAACTTTTCACTCCTATCTGAAAGAAAGTGAAGTATAGTCCTACATCATAGACCTGGAAACTTCTGAAGAAAGTCTGATGCTCATAAGATGCTCGTATCTTAAACTATATAAAGGCAGGAGGCAGGACACCACACGTGTAAATCGAATACACAAAAAGATAGGACATATAATGTTAACTGACACGAGAATACTATAAATGCGCAATGGTAGCAATGCTCGACACTAAAAGAAGCACTTCCTCATCAACGAAACAGTCTGCTATGGTTGTGCAGCTCAGCAACAACCTAGACTAATAAATGCTGTGAATAATAATGCGTACATATCAAAGAGCTTATATTAAATACTAACAAGTGTCTACTCAATTAATAATGTCTAGCTGGGATACTCTAGGTAAGTGTGACGCTTCTGCATAGTAACCACGTGCGGGCATGCGCGCGCGTCGGCTGCCCAGCCGTTTACAAACCGGCTGGTGGTAGCCGGCCGGTAGGCTTTCCCTTAGTATATATCCTACGACAATGTAACTAATGTCTGGGATATTCTTATGTTGTTTCACAGCTTGAAGCTGCCCTTATTCTTAACCAATGCATCTTAGTATATTTTATTCTCGATAGTTGATTGTTTCATTATAATATATAAGATGTAAGTCTAGTAAGAGTGGGAGGAGACGAGCGGGAGAGAGAGACCGGCTTGGGGACGTTGCTTCGCGCGGAGAGTCCAGCTTGGGATGAGCCTGAAGCGTTGCCACATGCATTTGATTGCAACGTTAGGCTTAGTTTCGAGTCACGCACGGGGTAGAGGATTTTGACCAGGCAACTGTGTTGAGTGTTGCCAAGCCTGGGATGTATTCTGCATGCCTAGGGTGGGGTCCAGACAGATTCAAGACTCAGAGCTCACCTCATTGTCGTACCCTTCGGACCCCCTTGATATCTATCCCTCTCAACCCCACTTAGAAACGTTCTCTCTTACTTTGTATACCTTCTTTCCACTACTTCACCAATCTATTTAATTATCCCATCCCCTTGATAGACCTTATATCTATTATTGTATTAACGACGAGCTCTCAGATAACTAGATAGGATTTAGGGCCTTATGCAGAGACGTAATTGTTAATGAGACCTAGGAAGCTTTTTTGTTGTCTCATATTTGGTGGTTTCATGCTTGCTGGTGTGTTCTTGTGTCAGGTTAGCAAGGGCTAGACCGGAGGGGAGGCTTTTTGCGATCCTTTAAGTAAAGTCTGCTGGTGCGAGTCCTGTGGACCCGCACGACTGTACTAGGATACCCGTGGGAGTCTGGGGGCATTTTCTTGTCTGTGTCCCTGTGTGTCTAGCGTTGTGTTGTGTGAGGGCCCTTGCCTAGTCCACTCAGCACTGCGCTAGCACGTCTTGCTTTTGTTTTAGGGTCGCCAGGAGAGAGTCAGATACTTGCGATCTGAGTCTCTCAAGAGAGCACCCTTTCAATTAGAGTAATTTGGCGCACAGACCTGGGAACGTCCCTAGGCTAGAGCAGGTGGCTCAGCCCGGGTATCCGAAGCCTATATCCTTCCGGCTAGACCTCTGCCACCTGGCAGATTAACAGCTAGGGGTTTATTATCTCTGTATGCTTGTTATTGTGCCACAGTTTACCGTTTTTGTGAGCATTGTGAGTCAGGGTGTGGCTTAGAGACTCTGTCCGAGCAGGCTTGCCTGACTAAGAGTGAGAAGCACACCTTTATGTGGTTATGTTGCGAGTTGCTGCCTTTATTTAAATATACCTATGCCATTATACACTGTAGGTCCTATCACTAGTATTTATTCCTGCTTATGAGTTAAGAGTTCTCTAAATCCGTAACATAATTTCTTTGCTAAGCATCAGATCCTACAGTAGCCACATGCAGTTTAGAGACCCGCATCTTGTCTACCTGTACGATGTTTTGAGGACTGTTTGCTTTCACCTTCTTTCACGCAGGGGTGATTAGTTGTATTAATTAACGTAACGTTAAATGTGCTTTCTTCGAGTTTGTTATTAAATTGTGTCTGCAATTTAATTCCGTTATCTATCTTTTCCTTGAAGCTTTAAGACAACTTAATTGTGTGATCTTTTATATAGCCTGCTTGACTATCAGCAGTCTATAGTGCGTGCACCCTGTAGCCGAGTCATAGGATACCTCGTTGTCCAGGCAGGACTCTTGACGGTTTAGGGTGGTTTGTTGCCTGGGTTTATAGATAAGGGTTGGATCTAGCGTTTTCTGTTGTAGCTTGTTGCCGCATACCTAGTCCAATAGAAAGAGCCCAGTGTTTATATATCCCAGGACGTAACAAATGGCGACCTTGCATAGGATTTACTGAACAGAGGAATATAGTGGTCATTTGTTTTGAGATTCCTTATGATTAGAGGAATTCAGTGGACATAGAGTTTTTTTTTTGGAGCAACCAATATAACACATTAAAGACTTTAAATAACATTAGTATATACATACATGCATAGGAGATAAGGCACATTCTATAACCGTGATAATTACTGCAGTACACAAGCATGTCTAATACATCAGAACACAGTGATGGGTCAGGTCACGATACGGGCTCGGAGGGAAAAGACCTGTGGAGTGGCTAGTCGATTGCGAGGAGGGTGCTAGAAGATTTTTAGAGGTGCCCCTTACCGCTGCCAGGGTGTTGAAGCTGAATAAGTATGGCTTAAAGTGTGTGGCAGGTCTTCAGGGTCACCAGGGTTTAAGTGGCATGAGGAAAGATCAGCTGAGGACTTTGATATTGGGTTTAGAAGGGAGAGACCTGGGTGGAGAGGCGACTGGGGGCCCCGGTCCCCAGCTCCCCCTCCACTCTACCCCCATATCAAACGTCAGGGTGCCTGAATTTAGTACATTCCCCCAAGTTGATGGTCAATGGCAGCGTGGAATTCAATCACAGGGACCCTCTCCATTAAATGCACCTTCCCCTCCTCAAGGGTTGACTCCAGATTTGTTGTTTCGGCTTGAGATGGCCAAGGTTGAGGTTGCTAGAGCTCAGGTTGAGGCTGCTAGAGCTCAGGCTGAGGCTGCCGAGAGAACAGCTATACGAGAGGCTGAACTGCAGGCAGAGTCTACTAGGTATCGGGCTGACAGGGAGCTGGAGAGATCTCGAGTGGAGGTAACAGGGCGAAATATTGGGGGAGGTAACAGACATCGGGACCAATCATTGTCGCACCTGCTTAAACTAGTTCCTGTGTTCGATGAATTATGTGTGGCTGAGTTTTTTATGCGATTTGAGAAGAAGTGTCAGGAACACCAGTGGCATCAGGAAAAGTGGGCAGCATTAGTTTCATCAAGACTCCTAGGAAAGGGGCTAAAAGCGTATGATGCACTACCTTTAGAGTCCTGTGTAGTTTATGATGAGCTAAAGAAGGCTGTGCTACGGGCCTATGAGTTACAACCAGAAACTTACCACTTAAAGTTTCGGGGTGTTACTAAGGGCAAGGATAATACCTTCCTAGAACACGCCCAGGACTTGTCTGATGCACTACGACACTGGCTGCGTTCTGAGAGGGCAGCTACTTTTGAGGAGTTGAGTGAGCTGGTTCTCTTGGAGCAGTTCTTTAAGTGCACAGGCGGGGACTTAACATTAAATATAAAGGAAAAAAATCCTAGAACTCTCCAGGAGGCAGCAGAAATGGCTTACCCCCGACTGTCATTAATTCGAGGGTGCGGAGCAGCAGCTAGGAGTGAGTCGGGTGCAAAGGATCGTACCCCTCCCCCTCCCAAGAATGTTGATACACATAAATACACAAAACCATCTAGCACTGACAATAAAACTGAACATAAACCAAATACCGTCCCGGATAAGAAGTCTAATGGTACCTCCCACTCCCAAGGGAAACCAAAGAGTAAAGAGTGCTTTGCATGTCACAAGGAGGGTCACTTTGCAAATGCTTGTCCGAACAAGCCACCAAACAAGGTTGTGTCATTGGCCCGCAGCATAGGGGTGTCGCCTATATCTTCTGAGTTTGCCAAGGGTAGTTCGTCAGAGGGTGGGACACAGCCTGTGTTCAAGAGTCCGGAAGGCTCGAACTCTGTCCGCGACATCTTTGGGGGTCATAGAGGGCATGGTTTTGTGAGGAAGGCTGGCGAAAGGCGAGGAGTTAAGCTATTGCGTGATACGGGGGCTTCTCAGACCTTGTTAAAGAACTTTACTGGTAGACCGATTAACGCTGCTCGGGTGGTGGTAGTTCAGGGGATCAATGCTACGAAGTCCTACCCGCTGGTGCGGATGGAGCTGGAGGTGGGTGGTGTGGCGAAGGAGCTGGATGTAGGAATTGTAGAGAACTTGCCTGTTGGGGGCGTCGACCTCCTCCTCGGCAACGACTTTGCGGTGCCTGCTTCTAAGGTTTCACCCTTGGTCGTTGCCGAGAAGGCGGCCGACGTTAGTACTTAGTAGGGAGGAACAGGAGTGGGTTGAGAAGTGTAGCATACAAACCATGGCGTGTGTTGTGACGCATTCTCAGACATCCGGAGCCTTGCAGCCACCACCTCAGTCTATCATACCGCGGAGGAAAGGTCACAAGAAAACGGGAAGTGTTGGTCAATTGGAGAGTTTTGAGCCGGCAGTGTTTCTTGGTGACTCATTATTGGCACCTATGTTAGAGTCTGGAGAGGCCCCGGGGCCTGTCACCGCTAGTGCAGGTGCAGGGCAGGAAGAGACTCTGCGACAGCATCGTTATGCGCAGCGTGAGGAAAGGATGGCTCAGCGGGACATTGGAGGTGGAAATAAATTATTTAAGATGAACTTGGATAATCTCGCACCTGCTGATATATGTTCCTTGCAGCTGGAAGATCCTGAAGTCAGGGCATGTGGTAATGGTGCTGTTGAACTGGAGAGCGATGGGGATGCGCAGCCTGGTGATTTTTTCTTGTCCGAGGGGATCTTGTATCGGAGACATCAGGATCCCAAGAAAAAGTGGGATGGCGGGTCAGGATTATTGGACCAGTTAGTAGTACCGAGGGTGTGCCGTGAGAGCTTATTGAGATTAGCTCATGATGTGCCTTTGGCAGGGCACCTGGGGGCACGTAAGACGGAGGCAGCTCTGAGCAAGCTTTTCTGGTGGCCTGGGTTAAAGGCGAGTGTCGTGTCATGGGTGTCACAGTGTCACACTTGTCAAGTTGTTGGGAAACCCAATCAGGTCATCCCGAGAGCCCCGTTACAACCCATCCCTGTCATTGGGCCACCCTTCAGCAAAGTAGTTATCGATATGGTTGGCCCATTTCCCCCCACTAGTGCCGGCAATAAATTTTTACTAACTGTAATGGATGTAGCAACACGGTATCCAGATGCTTACCCCATGCGCAACGGGATGGCTAAGACTGTTGTCAAAAACCTACTTGTCTATTTCTCTCGTTATGGCTACCCTCAGAAGATCCAGTCTGATCAGGGATCCAATTTTACTTCTGCTCTGTTTAAGCAGACCATGCAGCAACATGGGATAGTGTCTGTGGTGTCATCTGCCTACCATCCCGAGAGTCAGGGACTTTTGGAAAGGTGGCACTCGACTCTCAAGAGTATGTTGCGGTGTTATTGCATGGAAAATGGGAAGGACTGGGATCTAGGTCTCCCATACGTTTAATTTGCTGCGAGAGAAGTACCTGGGGAGAGCTTGGGATTTAGCCCGAACGAGTTGTTTTTTGGACACAGGGTCAGGGGGCCCCTCCACATAGTCAAGGAGATCTGGGAGGGAGTCACAAAGCCATGCTCGCTTCTAAAGTATGTTGTTGAAAGCCGTGAGAGAATGCTAAAGAGCCTGGAGGTAGCAGGTCGGAACCTTAAGAGTTCACAATCTCAGATGAAGGACAGATACGACCAGAAGGTGAAGCTGAGGGAGTTTGAAGTAGATCAGGAGGTACTGATACTACTGCCTCTGGTGGGACACCCCTTGTCTGCCAAGTATTCTGGTCCGTATCGGGTTGTAAGGAAGGTTTCTCATCTAGACTATTTAGTAGCTACTCCTGATCGTAAGAAAAAGAACCAACTTTGCCATGTAAATCTGATGAAAGAGTATGTGAGGCGCCTCTCCGAGCCTCTCACTGTCCCGGTGTTGATCTGCAGCGATCGAGGTGGAGAAGGAGGAAGGGACAGTCAAGCTGCGGGGGAGGATAATTGGGATTGTCATGTTTCCGCGAATCAGTGGGCGGGGAATTCTAGACAAGTGGCTCACGAGTTGATATTGCACCTGCCTGAGCAACAGCGTGTAGCTGTGCACCACTTGTTTGATTCAAACCCAGCTGTTTTCGCAGAGCATCCTGGCCTCACTACTCAAGCGGTGCACGATGTCGATGTTGGGGACCAACCGCCCTTTAAATCAGTGCCATACCGTGTTCCCCCTATTAAATTACCAGCACTTAGGGAAGAGCTGGATTATATGCTGAAACGTGGGCTGATTTCTGAGGGTGCAGTAAGGTGAACTTCCCCAGTCACACTGCAGCCCAAACCAGATGGCAAGGTGCGGTTTTGTATAGATTTCCGCAGGTTGAATGGTTTAACCCCCACAAATGCCTACCCTCTCCCTCGCGTGGACGACAGTGTGGATAAGATAGGAAAAGCCAAGTTCCTCACTAAGATAGACCTTGTTAACCCTTAAAAAGCGGCTCACCACTTAAGTCGAGTTAAATAAAGCTGGACTATGTGGCGGCGCTCGACATAACTCGAGTGGCAATTTCAGCACGTAATGTGGCTGAGAGAGAGAGACAAGTGGTGGCAGGAGACTAGCGAGCGTATGACTGCTCCAGACCACCGCGGCGAACCTACTGACACAAATCTCAGCTCCCTCCTCCCTCTCTCACTCGCTACATACTCAATTATGTACCGAAAGTACCGAATTACCTGCTTTTTGCACTCGCGTTGCACGGTTATTGCAAGAAAACTATCCATCATACAAGGATCGTTATGGTGTCATTCGAAAGCTCTGTTTATGCCCTTTCAGGGATAGATACTTGTTTTACGTTCTGGGTCTTATTTAGGCATGAAAATGATCACGTAAACAGCCCTATTTTGGCTAAAAACACCCCGCTGGGCGGTACACATAAATAAACCGCATAGGCCGCTCGTAAGGTGTTAAGGGTTATTGGCAAGTGCCCTTGTCTGAGCGAGTGCGAGAGGTGTGTGGGTTTGTGGTGGACGGTGCCACATATCGTTGCCATGTTATGCCATACGGGCTGAAAAATGCCCCTGCAACGTTTCAGAAATTAATGAACGACATTGTAGCCGACATTCCCAACTGTACGGTGTACCTAGATGATGTCATAATATACGACGATGATTTTAACAGTCACTGTGCTCACATCGGACAGCTTTTTAATAAACTGAATAAAGCAGGTTTGTTGGTAAACCTGGGTAAGTGCGATTTTGTCAAAGCCACAGTTTTGTACCTGGGGTTCGAGGTGGGGATGGGTCAGGTGTGCCCTCCACAGACAAAGATCAAAGCCATCGATCAGTTTCCCCAGCCTACAACTAAGAAACAAATCATGCGGTTTCTAGGTATGATAGGCTATTATCGTCGCTTCATCAAAGGCTATTCGACTGTACTTGCACCTTTAACTGACTTATTATCTAAGGACAAGAAGTTCCGGTGGGTTCCTGAGTGTGCAGAGGCGTTTTCCTTGGTGAAACACCTGTTATGTACCCACCCCATACTCAGGGCCCCGGACTTCAGAAGACCTTTTCAGCTGGCGACTGATGCCAGTGGCGTAGGGGCTGGGGCTGTCTTGTTACAGACAGATGATGAAGGTATCGAACATCCAGTGAGTTTTTACAGTAAAAAATTCAATAGTGCACAAAGGAATTACTCTGTAATTGAAAAAGAACTCCTGGCGATAGTGCTGGCGCTCAGGCACTTCGATGTATATGTTCCTGCTTTCGGACCAGTCGTAGTGGTTTATACCGATCATAACCCTCTGAAATTCTTGAATCAGTTTCATAACCGAAATATGAGGCTGACCAGGTGGTCACTCATGCTTCAGGAGTATAATCTGGACATACGCCATATTGCCGGTTCTGATAACGTGATAGCGGATTGTCATTCAAGGGTGGATGATGTTGGTTAGACTGCCACAGGATTGAGGGTTGAGTGTGGAGGAAAATAGGCTGTCACTGTAGTTCAGCCGAAAAGAAAAAAATAAATAAAAAAGTAAAAACCTTATAAAAACTCTTTATTTTTTATAACGTGTAGAATTTTGTATAAGATGTTGTAGCAGTATCTAAGTTGAATGTTTTCGCTTATTGTCACTGAGTTAGTTGAACTTGCTCGGTGGAGCGCAACAGTCTTTATTTTGTTTTTATATATAGTGCCTTGTGTCGCAACAGTGTGTGGTACTATGAGAAGCTTTCTGTTAGATATGAAGAACTTAGTCAAGGGTCTTATATCTTGGGGGAGGTGTGACGCTTCTGCATAGTAACCACGTGCGGGCATGCGCGCGCGTCAGCTGCCCAGCCGTTTAGAAACCGGCTGGTGGTAGCCGGCCGGTAGGCTTTCCCTTAGTATATATCCTACGACAATGTAACTAATGTCTGGGATATTCTTATGTTGTTTCACAGCTTGAAGCTGCCCTTATTCTTAACCAACGCATCTTAGTATATTTTATTCTCGATAGTTGATTGTTTCATTTAATATATAAGATGTAAGTCTAGTGAGAGTGGAAGGAGACAAGCGGGAGAGAGAGACCGGCTTGGGGACGTTGCTTCGCGCGGAGAGTCCAGCTTGGGACGAGCCTGAAGCGTTGCCACATGCATTTGATTGCAACGTTAGGCTTAGTTTCGACTCACGCACAGGGTAGAGGATTTTGACCAGGCAACTGTGTTGAGTGTTGCCAAGCCTGGGATGTATTCTGCATGCCTAGGGTGGGGTCCAGACAGATTCAAGACTCAGAGCTCACCTCATTGTTGTACCCTTCGGACCCCCTTGATATCTATCCCTCTCAACCCCACTTAGAAACGTTCTCTCTTACTTTGTATACCTTCTTTCCACTACTTCACCAATCTATTTAATTAACCCATCCCCTTGATAGACCTTATATCTATTATTGTATTAACGACGAGCTCTCAGATAACTAGATAGGATTTAGGGCCTTATGCAGAGACGTAATTGTTAATGAGACCTAGGAAGCTTTTTTGTTGTCTCATATTTGGTGGTTTCATGCTTGCTGGTGTGTTCTTGTGTCAGGTTAGCAGGGGCTAGACCGGAGGGGAGGCTTTTTGCGATCCTTTAAGTAAAGTCTGCTGGTGCGAGTCCCGTGGACCCGCACGACTTTACTAGGATACCCGTGGGAGTCTGGGGGCATTTTCTTGTCTGTGTCCCTGTGTGTCTAGCGTTGTGTTGTGTGAGGGCCCTTGCCTAGTCCACTCAGCACTGCGCTAGCACGTCTTGCTTTTGTTTTAGGGTCGCCAGGAGAGAGTCAGATACTTGCGATCTGAGTCTCTCAAGAGAGCACCCTTTCAATTAGAGTAATTTGGCGCACAGACCTGGGAACGTCCCTAGGCTAGAGCAGGTGGCTCAGCCCGGGTATCCGAAGCCTATATCCTTCCGGCTAGACCTCTGCCACCTGGCAGATTAACAGCTAGGGGTTTATTATCTCTGTATGCTTGTTATTGTGCCACAGTTTACCGTTTTTGTGAGCATTGTGAGTCAGGGTGTGGCTTAGAGACTCTGTCCGAGCAGGCTTGCCTGACTAAGAGTGAGAAGCACACCTGTATGTGGTTATGTTGCGAGTTGCTGCCTTTATTTAATTATACCTATGCCATTATACACTGTAGGTCCTATCACTAGTATTTATTCCTGCTTATGAGTTAAGAGTTCTCTAAATCCGTAACGTACTTTCTTTGCTAAGCATCAGATCCTACAGTAGCCGCATGCAGTTTAGAGACCCGCATCTTGTCTACCTGTACGATGTTTTGAGGACTGTTTGCTTTCACCTTCTTTCACGCAGGGGTGATTAGTTGTATTAATTAACGTAACGTTAAATGTGCTTTTTTCTAGTTTGTTATTAAATTGTTTCTGCAATTTAATTCCGTTATCTATCTTTTCCTTGAAGCTTTAAGTCAACTTAATTGTGTGATCTTTTATATAGCATGCTTGACTATCAGCAGTCTATAGTGCGTGCACCCTGTAACCGAGTCATAGGATACCTCGTTGTCCAGGCAGGACTCTTGACGGTTTAGGGTGGTTTGTTGCCTGGGTTTATAGATAAGGGTTGGATCTAGCGTTTTCCGTTGTTGCTTGTTGCCGCATACCTAGTCCAATAGAAAGAGCCCAGTGTTTATATATCCCAGGACGTAACATAAGGAACTGGGGTTGAGCAAGACAGGCTCGTAGCCTAGCGATGTCCTTAAGACTGCATCCTTTAAGTTTCGTTAATTGACAAGGGGGCTCTCTTGATAGATCCAGATCACAAGTATCTGGTTCTATCCTGGTGACCCTCTAAAGACAAGCAAAGAGGCAACAAAGTGTGGAACTGGTACAGGCCAAAACCCTCAGTCAACAGAATGCTGCACTCGCAAAGGACGCAACCGAAAAGACAACTCAGGCTACCACAGGACCGGTCGAAGTCGTGTAGGTATAAGCAAACCGTACACACATCGGAGACAACGACTACAGTTACCTTATCCCAGTCTAGCATTAAATAAAAGAGCAGAAACACTAAATCAATAATGGAGACACACACAAAGTTCTTAACCTATACTAACTAAGAACCCTCAAACCTATTCTAAGTACATGTAAATATCTCTGAGGACGGCGCATGCAATACAATGGGCCGGCTATGGAAACCGTATACAGAACCCAAGGGGATAAGTAATTGAATAAAGGCGAGAAGTAATGGAAAAGAAGAAGTTCAGAGAGAGAAACAGTGACAAAGGTGGTGATCGGGAGAGAGTATGCAAAGGGATGTTAGAAGCACTCGCGCCAAGCCTGTCCTGATGAGGACAGCTCCTGGGGACCCTCGTGTAGGAGGTTAGTTACACAGGAGCCCGCAAAGGCGCGATGGTCGGCCAATCACGGGCCGAGACGTCACAAGACAGCAGGCGTCACGTGACACAGCCAGACACGCCGGCCAATAGCGAGCGAGAGGCAGGGATGCTCCCACACCTACAGACACTCACTACCATCTCGCTCTGAAAGTCTCTCTCATTCCCACGCTGGTACTATCATCACTACTATTGATATAAAATATAACCCATTGTCACAGACGAAAACAAAGACCACCACTGGACTGTCTGTGACAATGCGATTACTAGGAAAGAAAGAACAACATTCTCTGATAACTGTAGCCCATTTCGATGTCCCTGGCGAGCGCTAGTGGCTAACGAGAGGCGATTCTGCCAACACTGGTAGACGTCACAAAACATAAAAGATGCTACCACTAATATCTTCTCAACCACACCAGCCAGAGACGCCCAACGTAGTTCTACATCACCGCGACTACAAGGGCTGTCCAAAAAGGTAGCTACTGCTCCTGCTGCCCCTTCTGTTGCTGCAGGAGGTCAAACCTCTTCCTGTGTGCCCTTGCTGCCCCGAAACACCTCCAGCATGACCACACAGCCAAAAGAGACACTACACACGCTGGCCAGACCTAAGGCAAGCAATCAGCCTGCTGGCTGCAGACAAATATTTGAAGTCTGTAAAGGTATTCCTAAGGTAGAAAGGAAAGAGGATACAAAGGCTTGTCATAGTACACAACTAGGGCTATTACCTAAAGGAGGCTAATTGTTAGGATCTCTGAATGGGCCTAACCTAGTTGTAGTTCAATACAATCCAGAAGTAACTGAGGCTTGTCATCTCACTCAATCTGTGTTATTACCTAAAGGAAACCAGTTGCCTATATCGCTCAATGCGCTAGGACAGCTTGTAGTGGAATATAATCCAAAAGTCCTTCAGAGTTCAGGAAATTACTTGCAATCCAAGCGACCAAGGTTATCTCTGAAAGGGGATCATGCACGGGAGGATTCAGGGAAACCCAGAACTCGAGTTGTTTCTCATGTAGATTTTTTGGGAATCTCTGACGAACAATTCTCACCTAAACAGAACCCCCAAGACAAAAGATATCGTCTTCCCCTCGTTTACCTAAAGAACAAACGGAGGAAAGTAATATCCAAGTCGCCCTACCCAACCTACCCAGTACCCCGGGCAAATCTATTGAGATACCCGGGGTCAAAGAAAGGAGTTCTGTGCCCGAGGCCAGTGTGTGTGTCTGCCGAGCGGACTAAAAGGAGAGGAGCCGAGTCCAGAGACGAGAGGAAGTGTACCTGGACTTGTTTGGCCCTGAGTAGGAACTTTGTGCCCCGAATCTTGAGCCAGTACTCTTCCCCGTGACTCCAGTGCCTCCTTTAAGTGAACTTCTTTTTCGTAGTGGTAATGCGATTTAGTGAAGGGTTAACATCCCAGGTGTACAGAGTGTCTTGTAATATTAACGTAAGTAGAGAAGCCTTTTCTTCTCTCTGTTGACTGATCTTGTTATCCTGCTCTAGGGAAACATTACACTTCTTTATCCGGATATCGATATATATATACTTTCTCGAGTCTTCGGATTCCCGTGGCTCGTCATAGAGGAAATATACATACCAGATACCCTAGTGAATCATATACAACACCTTTACACGTAATTCAGATAACTCGTTAGATACCTGAGGTTGCTTGTCTATGTCGCCAGCTTAATAATTAAAATCAGTGAGCGTTTGCCAAGCAGAGTTGAGTGCTTCAATATCAGTGATTCTAAGCTATGATTTGATTTGACGTTATGTTAACGTAACTTAAACTTTGTAGATAATTGCTATCTATCTATCTATCTATCTATTGCATGACACCGTGATCCCCGAAGTGGTGGCCTATCTGCTATCTATCTGTTATATATACTTTGTCGGTGAATTACTGTATATCACCCCTGTTCATCTTTTGATGTTTTTGATCGTTCTTATGTTATTACTGTATCTGTTCAGTTTCTGTTGATATATACCGTGTGCTTAAGTCCTTATGGCCCGGACATTATTTAAACCTTTTATGCACCCTCTGCGGATCCATTTAAGAGATCCTATTTAGAACGACTTACATGTACTTTGAGGATAATTCCCTCTAGATGTTATAACAATTTGTTTGTCTCTATTGACTTCACTATATTGTTGTCTAATATTGATTATCTGTATTTATGAGACTTTGATCTCTATATTTGTACTAACCATTATTGTACTTATTTTATCATCCATCACTAATAAAGTATTAATATATTGTGACGTACATGTATTATGAACCTCTACTACCACTGAATAAAATATTGTGTTTTCTTGTCATATGCCTTTGTTTAGTACCTGTTGTTAGTGTATCGATATTGGAATTAAGTGCCAGCCCTCACCCAGTTAGAGAGTTAAAAGTTGTATCAGAATATCTCGCGTTTCTCCAGAAACGTGGCATAACAGTCTCAAAATCACCAAACTATCAGAACGAACGTCTTAAAACCTCAAAATTAATATGCTAAACATGGAAAAGGGGGTCCAGAAAAAGCGAGTACTACCCCTTAATCCCGACTACTGTACATGGCTCATTGTCCGTTTGTCCACTGGTGGCAGCCCAAGTGCAGAAGTACAGTCGCGCTAATAAGTCATGTCCCCGCTGTCATTACGTTTGGCTTGCTCTG
The DNA here is from genome assembly GCA_032716605.1 of Paralithodes platypus. Lineage (NCBI taxonomy): Eukaryota > Metazoa > Arthropoda > Malacostraca > Decapoda > Lithodidae > Paralithodes > Paralithodes platypus. The sequence goes on along the minus strand of CM064502.1, from coordinate 14,228,607 downwards.
TGCTGTATTAATGTCTGTCAGATGTTGAATAGGGTGGGTAAGTGTAAAAACATGTTTGTATATTTCACTCGATATGAAGAAATGAAGCTTAGATATTGCCGATACCAATTATTGATCAAAACATACTTGGTGCCGAGACATCACTTATTAGCCCGACTGTACCTGTTGTGCGAGGGTCTTTCGCTGAATGCAATCTCCTGTCTCAGCTTTTAAGTGTTTCTTGAAAAGAATGTCTTTGAACTTGATTTTAAGAAAATAAATATAGGGAAGAATATATTTTACGAACTGTATTTTGAACAATAATTGCATTGTAACTTTTGTACCCCTGAAAAATGTGAAGAAGTTTCGTCAGTAAGCTCATAAATCATTCAATAACTTTTTTACGGAGAGTGGGTGGATCAAAGATTTCAAAACATTCTCACTCTTATTCTCTCCAGCTCTCTAATGCAAGAGTAAAACTGGTTTCATATGCAACCCTTTACACATAATATGGTAAACTGTATATTTATAATTATATATGAACTATTTATGTTGACCAGGGCTCCAGCCTGAGTATTTAACCCGGGAACTGCGGGAAGACTCTTAAGAGTTCCCCCGGCGGACTGCGGGAAGACTCTTAAGAGTCAGAGAAAACAAAAAAACTTTAAACACTGAAAAAAAAAAAAAAAAAATATTTGGGCCCCTGGGCCATGCAAAATATCACTCCTCTACCTCCCCTCCTTCCCCACTTTCCTCCCCTCCTTCAGTTATCACCTATTTTCCCTGTTATTCCCTTATTCTGAGGTATATTTTCGTGCTAACATTAGCGAGTTGCAAGCAGGGCCTTGCCATCACTGTTAGAAAGCGAGTGCAAGAGAGAGAGAGAGAGAGAGAGAGTATCGATCGACTGTGTCTCAGTGGCCTTGGGGGAAATTGGCGGGAAAGCAGGTTGCTTCACCCATACATTATATAACTCGCGGCCTATATCTCCGATTTTGACCATCCAAACGCTGTTTTCACTCGTTTTATTGTTGTTTCAGGTTAATACCTTTATAATCAACCCATAATAGGCGCGTATGGATAAGTATTAATGCTATTTATGGTAAAATGAATATTTTAGTGATGGAAACAGCTCAAATACGTCAGCACAGGGGGACGTTTCTAATTACCCCCATGCGCACTTCTTAGGTTAAGGGGAGATGGGTCGTGTTTCTAGATCCCCTTCTCCCTCATGTTTAGCCCCATTAGTTTTCAGATTTTAAGATGTTTGCCCCATTCGTTTGTCGATTTTAAGACCTTTCGCCTCATTTCTTTTTCAATATTAAGACCTTACGTGCTATTTAGGTGCCAAATTTTTCCCGGCGAACGGTAGTGAGCCTGTAATTTTGGAAGAACCGGCCTTTGGCCGGGAAATTTTTCTACCGAGAATTGTACAAATTTATCTAAAAGGCGGATCTAATGGATGTTTTTTTTAAGTTTGATGGAGGTCTAGGGAGTAAACTAGAAAAATAATATAAAGATACATAAATTAGCAAATATATAAGCCCATCTCCCCCTAACCTACCCAGTGCTAATGCTAACGACGTACAACTAATTACACCCGACCTACCCCTAGCTCCAACACAACATGGCTTCAGGCTACTGTACTCCACAAACACTCTTCTTACAGACCTTACACAAAGAGCTTTTGACGGCATCAACTCAGCTAGACCACCACACAGATCACTACTAACCACGCCCAACATTAGTAAAGCCTTCGATGCCATCCCCCGCCACAACCTAACAAACAAAATCTACAACACAAACATGCACAACACAAAAAGGTGGCTGGCCAACTTCCTAGCAGGCAGATGTGCACACGTATCTTTTGTCGGTCAGTCATCTAGCATCAGAAACTTTCCAAACTGAGTCCCACAAGGATCCCTCCTATCGCCCGCTCTCTTCAATCTGTACATGGACGATATAACTACACCCAATGCACCCCAATTAAACTTAGCCTCCTATGCAGACGATATAACACTCACATGCACACACCATGACCCAAACACAGAAACAGAACTCCTTCAACCCTATCTCAACACACTACATGGCTGGTGCACTACAAACAGACTTAATCTAGCCCCAGCCAAATCCACCGCAACCCTGCTCACAAGCTGGACAGAACATGAATACATCCCTCAACTCACCATAAACAACACACCCCTAACACATACACACTCACCCAAAATCCTAGGAGTAACATATGATACTCATATGACATTCAAACAGCACACCACAAACACGAAAAAGAAACTGACACCCAGATTTAACGCCCTCAGCTCACTTGCTCACACAAAATTTGGACACAACAAAGAAACCACCAACACAGTTTATAAACAATACATAAGATCAGTGATGGAATACGCAAGCCCAGCCTGGGCTTCTAACCTAGCTGAAACACATCATAATACCTTACAGAATATTCAAAACAAAACCCTAAAAATCATTACAGGCTGCACAGCTACTATACACCCACAGATCACCTACATCAAGAAGCCAAAATCCTCAAAGTCAAAGACCATCTGGACACGAGAGGCACTCAATTCCTGGCAGCAGCCTCCACGAACCAAAACCACCCACTACACTACATGGCAACACACCCACAGACACCAAGAAATATCAAAACAACACACAGCACACGGCATCACACACAAATACTGTCCTCTCTCCCTCCCTGCCCACCCCAAACCAACTTCCAGAAGCACATCCATACTAATATCTCTCGCCGATCCATCCACTCACTCATAGACAACACGCAACTGCAAGCACGACCTCCCGAAATCCATCCTTCCGAATCCTCCCTTCCTCGCGAGGACAGAGTCCACCTGGCCAGGCTGAGATGCAGACACCATCCAGCTCTTCTGAGCTATCACAAGAGACTGGATGACTCCGTCGTCGACACCTGCCCGGGATGTAACACAGCACCCCATACCATTAAACACATCATAGAAGACTGCATTTCACACAACCACTTACGCCAACGGGCGGGTGCCCGACCCCGAAAGGGGTTGAAATAGGGGAGCTATCCCCCCGCCAAAGGCGGCTTTCTAGGGCCTTTCCTAGCTGATGCTGAGAGGATTGGGTTCTAGTCATGTGGTGATGGGCTGGTCTATCAGAGTGAGAACTGAGCGATCTCTGCCATACCCATAGCTTACTCTGACTGTTCCTTTAACTTATATATTTTCTAGATCTCAAGTGATGGCGTCTTTTCCGTGGATCCAATCTACCAAGATTGGAAGCCAAAGCGTCACATTTTTCCCTTGCCCCTCAACTTTCTCTTCATAATTGCTGAGGGGCACAGGGCCCTGGGTGGGGCTTTGGTTTCCCGGGCGTTTCCGCACCCTCCTCAGCTCCCCGCCATGGAGTGGCTTCGGTCACCCAGGCTTTATTGTGGTCGGCAGGAAGGGTTCTGTGGGGGCGCTCGGTTATGGCCTTGGAATTGCTCGGGGCCTTGGGGCTGTTCGGCCAGGCAGCTTGGGGAACAACAACAACAACAACAACACAATCTACACTCAATGAGAGCTCTGTGGGAATGCCCGATCGTGGCCATGGCCTTCCTCAGGTACTCAGGGCTGTTCGGCCAGGCTGCTTAGGGAACAACAACAGCAACGACATATGCCGTACATTTTAATAATAGAAGCCTATATTTGGCTACCCCCATTATACTCTGTGTTAGACCCAATTACCATATACCACAAACACTGTTGTTGTTGTTGTTACCCAAGCTGTCTGACCGAACAGCATCAAAGCCCCAACCAAAGCCAAAGCCATAACCGAGCGCCCCCACAGAACCCTCCCTACTTACCACTAAGAAAGCCCAGGTGACCGAAGCCTGTTCTGATGGTTTATTGACTCAGGTGGGTGCACATTTTATTGTCTAATCTTTGTATTTTGACAGGTAATACCGTAACTCTTGTGGCTTCCATACTCTGTTGACATGATGAATAAGAATAATAACCTTTAGGAATGTGGTGACCCCATCACCTGTCACGTTTGTGGCGCAGATAGTCCCTGCAGGTTGGGTCTGGGAAATCCACCTCCTAAGGGATCAGTAAGCCATTTTTTGCTGATCCTCCCTACCTCTTTAAGGGAGTGCGGGTTTGGCTACTGACTGACATCCAGATAAGTCTACTCTAAAAGGTCAAGTAGTGCACGTCCCCTGAATAGTGTGTTTGTACTCCAATATGTATAACTTTCTAATCAAAGCATAAGAAAACAAAAAATACAAAACAAAAATATATAACAATCCAATATGATCTCTGGGGGCTATTTGGCTCAAAAAGTCTCCAATACATTGAATGTATTGTGTAATTTTGTGTTATTTTCTGTGTGTTATATTCTGGTTAATGGGCAAAAAAAAAAAAAAAAAACGAGGCAGTATGGGTCATTGTAGGATAAAGCAACTAACCCGTATATGAGGTCAGTAGGTCGATATAAGTCCACCACTTTGACCCAATCACAGCATGGCTCGGTATTAAAACGCAACCACTGAATGGCCAGCACCGACCCCTCCGGAGCGATCACCTTCCACTCACAATCCTTGTTGTTGCTGTACATGCTCGAGGTCAGCTCTAAGGTACCGGTTGTTCCACGCAACTCTGGAATATAAAATATAGGCTGTAGTTGATATTTGCAATTGACCACTTTGGAGTTTCGTCCTTTCGTCCTATAAGGAGGTTGGAGCTGTATATATTGATATTCAACATAATTTACTGTTAAAATGCAGTTGTAGCACATTTATGAATACATAAAACCCAATTCAAATCCCGATATGTCAATGGGAAGATATTATTGGGATTGAATTTGTGCTGTACCTAGTATCAGTGCATTACCACAAAGCCCACCGAAATGCCAAAAAAATACCCTCGTTGTTCCCTGATTAAATAACACTGTATGAATATTCCCATATTCAAAATATGTTACAGGGGGACAATGCCTAGTGAGTTCACAGCTCAATAGGTGGCGTTCTGAGAGTGAGGGTCTGAGTCTGGAGGGTGAGACGGTGAAGCACTTGGGCGAAGCAACCGGCCGCTTCAGAGATGGAGCTGCTTCGAGCCATGGTGGATGCTTCGCATGTCTCACTCCCCAGACTGGAACAAGACCTCACGGGCTTCACCGTGTTGGGCGGTGGAATGTACAGGCTCTCAGCCTATGCCCGAGAGGGAGTAGTTGGAATATAGAAAAAAAAAAAAAAAAAAAAAAAAAAAAAAAAAAAATTCAACATACTCATTGCCCATTAGAAACCTATATAATTATGGCATTTCTATTTACCATCTATGTCTACAGCTCCAACTTCCGTATAGCCTGAAACTCGTAAGTGGTCAATTGATGTGAACGGTGGTTAGCTTTCATATTTGGGCCTGGTTTTACCCCCCTGGGGGTCCCCCAGAAACCCCCCCCCCCCCTGCAATGAAGACGTTCTGTGCGTGTGTGCCCCGTAGTGGCTCACACACAGAACGCCTTCGTTTTGGGGGCGAAAACATCTCACCCCGCATTTGTTAGGTTAAATTAGTTTAGTTGACATTAGAAGTGATGGTAGTAATAGTGGGGATGATGGTAATTGTAGTGATAATGGTCATAATAGTAATGTTGATGGTAATTGTAGTGATAATGGTGATAATAGTAGTGATGGTTGTAGTTGTAGTGATGATGACAGTAATGATGATGATGATGACAGTACTAGTAGTAGTGAAGATGGGCATACTAGTAGTGATGATACTTGTAGTGATAATGATGACTGTAGTGATGATGGTGAGTAGTATTGATTATGGTGAAAGTTGTAGTGATTATGACAGTAGTAGTGATGATGGTAAGAGTAGTAGTGATTACTATAATAGTAGTAGTGCTGATGATAGTAATGGTGATAGCGACTAGTAGTGATGATGGTGACCCATCGCAGAGTTGGGTATGCCGTTTTGATTTTGGGCAAAACGGCACGTCTACTTTATTATTAGTAAGGTAAATCACTGACAATATAGCCAATGAACTTATATACCTCTTTGATAGCCTTTCCTTACTCTTGATAATAATAAACCTGCATATAATAGTACAATATAAACGGTTGATAATTACCCTTGGTCCCCGAGCAGCTTGAGGTTCCAACGTTATTCCAGGTGTTGTCTGAAAGGATAACATTATGTATTTATATATATTTATCAACTATATAATTGCAGATTACAAATAGCCATTGAGGACTATCTTGTGCGAGGTGGGTCATATTGGACCCGCTTTTCACAATAGTAGGGACATTTTAAGGGAGCAGTAGTTATTTTTTGGTTGATATAATTAATTATTCATTAACCAGGGAATGGCGAGAACACTCTTAAAAGGTTTTAGTGGGCAAGGGCGAGGAACCTCTTAACGCCTTACGAGCGGGCCCATCAGTAACTTCTACTACCCGCCAAGCGGGTGGTTTTACCCTAAACGACCTTGTTTCCGTGCTCTTTTTCATGCATAAACAAGAGCCAGAGCGTAATACAATTATGTATCCCTGAAAGGGCAATAATTGAGCTTTCCAATGACACCAGAACCATCCTTCTACGACCACGCATACTCTTGCAACGATCGTGCAACCGATGGGCAAAATCGCTAATATACGGTAATTTCCTTACATAATTCCCTGTGTAGCGAGGCAGTGAGTGTGGGTGTGTGTGGAGTAGGGCCCAGTGCTGGCGCGAGAGCCGTGCCGAACGGTCAGAGCTGACCTACGCTCCTACCACCGCTCGTCTCTCTCTCAGACCCAAATATTGCTCAGAATTGCACACCGCCTTAAGTCGGTCCCTGCCACATAGTCCTTTCTTCTCTAGCCCGACTTAAGTCCACCCCCGCCAGACAAGGGTTGAGAGGTAAGGCCTAAAAAAAATGTTTTAAAAAGGCCACAGTAGCACTTAAAACAATTTGTTTTCCCCACTTCGATACCTCATATCACTCTTCCACATGTGTCAATATCCCCTCCTCCCCCCCCTTCAATTATTATCTATTTTTCCTCTTATTACCATCTTTATTGGTGTATTTATCATGCCAATATCTGCATCCCGGTTCCAGGGTGTGGTGTTGTTGCTACCGAGCGTATGGAGTGCGAGAGAATGAGTGAGGGGAGGTTCAGTGTGGCTGTAGGCTCCAGAGAGAGAGGGTGTACGACGCTGCTGGCTCACAATTCATGAATGGCCGTTCGGCAAATAATCGCGATTTTGACCATCCAAACACTATTCCCACTTGTTTTATTATTGTTACATGTTACTATCTTCATATTAAACGTAAAATAGGCGCAAATGAATAAGTAATAATGATATTTATCATAAAATGATGATTATAGGCAGGAATGGAGCCTAATATTGCCGCCCAGAAGTGTGGTGTTCACTACACATAGCTCGCGCTTACCGGGTTAATTATATAGTTTCCTCGCTAGACCCCCATCAAGCTTAAAAAAAAACACCCCTTCAGTGTATTACCCTGAAGATGTATTGAGGGGTAAGGGGTCCTTCATCTAATGGTGTAGGAAAACAAGAATATGCCTCACACATCCTACTGCGTGTCGTACAAGGCGACTAATAGGGGGGATGGCGATAGACTTGTGGACCAACAGCCATTACTATGTAATAAAGTCTTTATCTTAGCACTGTCTTGGTATGGCACTACCGAGGCATGTGGGGTGCGGATAGGTGCCACAGGGGACTGAGTCTTACCTGGGCGCTGTTTGGCACCACACCTGTGTCGGCAACGTGTTTGCATGTCGGAGCAGTGTTGGGGCAGGACTTTATTGTTGTATAGTCCAAATTGCCTAATATACAATAGAGTGTTTTTATGGTGCTGTCTTTTTGTAACACTGCTAAGGCTGGTGTGGTTGCATATACTGCATGGGGACTCTGTTGAGTCTTGCTGAGGCACGGTTAGCACTATACCAACATCAGCCACAGTGATGACTTGGTGAGGCAGTGCTGTGGCGGGACTTTTTTGTACTACAGTACACTCCAACTACTGAAAGGGGTTGAAATAGGGGAGCTATCCCCCCCGCCAAAGGCGGATTTCTAGTGCCTTTCCTAGCTGATGCTGAGAGGATTGGGTTCTAGTCATGTGGTGATGGGCTGGTCTATCAGAGTGAGAACTGAGCGATCTCTGCCATACCCATAGCTTACTCTGATTGTTCCTTTTACTTATATATTTTCTAGATCTCAAGTGACGTGGTCTCTTCCGTGGATTGACCTCCCAATCTACCAAGATTGGAAGCCAAAGTGTCACATTTTTCCTTTGCCCCTCAACTTTCTCTTCATAATTGCTGAGGGGCACAGGGCCCTGTTGGGGCTTTGGTTTCCCGGGCATTTCCGCACCCTCCTCAGCTCCCTGCCGTGGAATGGCTTCGGTCACCCAGGCTTTATTGTGGTTGGCAGGGTGGGTTCTGTGGGGGTGCTTAGTTAAGGCCTTGGCCTTGCTCGGGGCCTTGGGGCTGTTCGGCCAGGCAGTTTGGGGAACAGCAACAACAACAACGACTACTGTAAGGCAACCCCGTCTGAGCCATTACAATGCATGTATTGGAAAAATGACGCTAAACCATTGTATGTATGTATGTATGTACAGTATAATACAATTGATATATTAGAATGTCAAATGCAAAATAAGAATTGTATATGTATTTCTGGCTTGCTCAAGAACTGGCCCATGGTTCATATGTTGAGAATCACTTGTTTGGGAGGAACCTTTGGGTGAAAGGATTAATTGAGCTTGAGAATCAAACAAATTGTCTCGCTGGAAGCGATTCATTCTTTGTCACCCCCTCGGGGATCAGTTCATCTGGCAATATATATATATATATATATATATACAGTATATACTTCATTAATTCATATATGATCCTTCCAGAGTGAAATAATTTCATCTAATGATAGCCTGTATAAAATATAAATAGGATAATGGTACAGTACTGACACTACTAACATAATTTATAAACTAATAGTCAGAGACGGTCAGGGGCAAAATCTGCAAGTACACAGAAAACGATCACTTACGAGAACCATAGGGAATCTGCAAAGCCTGGAACCACATTTTAAATCCATTATAGGTTCCAGACCCGTCGTCCGAGTGGAAAGTGACCTTCAGTTTATTGGTGCTGGTCATCAACGAGCTAGTGTTTAAGAAACCAGGCGACCCGCACAACTTTTCTCTGCAAAACATATATGCTTTAATTAGTATATTCAAGTGCATTGGGGTTTGTAATTGATGATTAATGTTAAGAATGGGGTGTTACTTAAATATATATCTTGGATTACACCAAGTTATACTTATTTTTTATTTACCCATTTATTCAATTGTAATTTTCTTTTGATTATCAATATTTGATTCAGATTAGGAAAGATATCTTTGAGTTTAAAGGCTTAACATTCCTCCACTAAGTCGCCATAAGATAATTCGTAAGATTATTTATGCGAGCACTAAAATAACCAGTTCATCTTACTGAAGGATTTATTGTGTGAGCTAATTTGGTGGTGCAATCAGCCTCTGGAGCAGTGGACGACTGGTTCCTATCTTCAGAAAATTCCTGTGCTTGGTATACTTCCAGCCAGGGCCCCACTGGGGTAAATAAAATAGCAAAACAGTGGTGGAACTGCCATCCGGGTGAGGGACTGCTCTGGGTCTGCTCCTTAGTGTTCATGGTCATAATCCACTTAGTGGAAATGGCACTGTGGAGCGGGTCAGTCGGGGCATGTCTGGGAGCCTGGAGGCAGTTTCTGCCATGGCCATCCCTTTTGGAGTGCTTCCTCTGGAAGCGGGGCGTCAGATTTGATGATGATGATGAGCTAATTGAGACTGACAGACCATAAAGTGGCATTACTAAATATTACTCATAAGTCCTTGAGGTCTACCAACTTGTATAAAATCCTTGATTAATGTAGTAGGCCCAATTTGACTAAAATGCCCCAGAACGAGAAGCCCACCACAGAAGCCATGAACGAACACCACACAGAAACACCAAAGGAAAGGTCCACAGAACGAAAGGACCAGCTGACCGAGCCAGCCATTTCAGACAGCCCAAGCCCGCAGGGCTAAACAGCTCCAGGACACACCCATTTACCTTTTCTAAAACCGACCATTTTCCACACCTCACGTACACTAACCCCTCGTGTCCTACACTTATTAACTACAAAGATGATGAACAGGAATATACATTCATATTAAAAACACCCATGCCTGTCCCGACGTTGAGCCAATGCCAACACATCAGACAGCCATAATTATATCTATGTATGTTCTTGCATCCGAGAAGTAGATGTTATATATCTTAGAAGTTAAAGCACCCACGCTGTCCCTAGATCTCTTATATCATTTTCCATGACGAGTATAGATATATGTAACCCGTGCTCAGTCGCCCCTTGCATTGCTCCTCTAGTAACTAAGTATTAATATTAACATTCCCTAACATCTTGTCTTGCCAGACTAAGCTTCTGAAGACCCATCGCCCCATAAATCTATGTATGCAATCCTTAGGTTAAGTATTTTTATCCGCCATTGTGTTCACCTTTTTCCATTTACTTTCCACAATTGTCATACGTCTTCCCCTTGCCTCCTTCGTATCCACAGTCCACACTGCGCCAATTTACTTCGTGTCTTACACCTCTTACCCCAACCAGAGATTATATAAGATAACCTGGTTATCAGTATCTGTCATAAGTACCCCGAAACAATAACTAAGTACCCCTACGAACTGCCACTGTGGTTGGTATTTTATATTTAATAGAAAACGCAGTTCCCAGGGCCAACTAATAGTATCCATAACCCTCTGACTGATCACATAACTCTATCTTTTCCAGACTCATATACCACCCCATAGTTGCATTCCCCGGTAGCATTTGGCTAACGTATTCTACTGCCTTTTCAAACTTCCATATCAATTGTAGCCTAATGCCACCCCCACGCCCAGGGACCTTAGGGGCAAAATTTCCCTGTAGCCCTTGAACTCCCCCCCCTCTCATTAAGACACCCGCGCTTCTCGACTCTTGTCCGACCTAGCCTCTCTCTCATACCTCTTGAAGATCCTTGAATTGTCCGTTACTAACGCTCTCCAACCTTTTATATATACTCCTATCCAGCCTACCTTCACTTAGTAGGCCAGAACAACATTAGAACTTTACTAGCCCCTTGCATGCCATCTATTCTCTTACAACACATTCACAACCCTGCACCCAATGGTCGTCGGTGCGAGGCTAGCCGCCCCGCCAGTAACTAACTTCTATTGTCATACTTCCAGATAAATGTGGCAGAGTTAGCAACCCAGTCTCCACCATATCCAGCAAACCCTACAATTAACAACCAGCCGAGTAAAACCAGCTAGCTAAGGCACCTTCGGTTTTGGTATTAAAGACACTCACATCTGTCTCATACACAGAGGGTTATTACAAACACTGGTGATATGGCAAGCCCCTAGCCACAGCCGCCGGACGACTATATCAGAGAGGGCGCCCAGCTCCCCCTTTTTGCCCACCCGAGGAGGGAGACCCCCACCCCCGCGGAGGTATACCTGGCCCCTGTTTTGACTCTCGAGTCATTGCCAGGTAGCACAGGAATTCTTCCTATCAATGAACTAACCATGAATGACTAACACCTTTACTAACCTCTATTACCTCACAATAAACCATTTACCTTTCTTGCATGCTCTGATCACTAAATTAGCACCTCAGCTATACCATAGAATGAAGATTGAACAATCTAGAGAGACGCTCCTATCACAGCTGTCCCCATCCTCCTCGCAAAGTAGATCCAGTCTCTCTCCCCTAAATACGTCCAGTATAGCCAAAATAGTACCTCTTACTAAGGCTCAGTTATATGAAAATATAAAGGCTTCCTATCGCCCTGTGCCACAACAGTAAATACCATCTTACCTAGTCCCCATATCTATTGAGAGCTCAATTAAGTCCATAAGACTCGAGATCCCTACTGTCTGCAGGGTCCAGAACCGAGCCTATAAATCTAACTCCCGCCCCCAGTCAAATCAGTTGAAAGCTAGACACCAACCAGGGGTCACTACCCTGCAGTTAATTTCTAGCTCTGCCCTTGTGTTGTTCCGGAGTGAGATCCCAGAACCGGCAGACTCCGTGGCAGATTTGGATAGAAGGACCTGCCCACGTATTGAAGAACTTCACACATATGGCCCCCCTGGACGGCCGCGGAACCAGTCGTTAGCCCCCAACATCATGGACGCAAGATAACCAGGACCAGACCCATCAGATACTACCCAAGATTCCCTTTAGCAGTACTACATATTACTGTGCTGTTTTAGATTCACTAATTAATATTTCTACGAAGTGGCTAAGACCTTGCCCAGTGTAATTCATACTTAACCATTCCATTTGGGACGTACTAAGCGATCAGTGCTCTTTAATTAACAGGCGACCTTGACTCTCGTAATTACTTTATTCAGATATTAAAACTCTAGTGATATCTAACGTTCGCCCACTGATTTGCGTTCTATGTATTTCTGAGACAAGGATATAAAACTTAGATCAGTACCCCCTGAGGTAACTAGAATTCCCGTGCTCTAAAAATACGTGTGTCTAATCTAGTCTGTGAACTACTACTTGTGCACCAGAGCTACCAGTAATAAATCTAACAGTGAATATGAATCTATAAGTAACATTGATGGTCTTCGGTATATAAACCTGCGAAATCAAAGCCAGTGATCAGAAGATTAATACCTGAACGTTGGAAGTGGGAGACTAGGCTCCATCCAGATCCACTTATGCTAGTGTTGTTCAATTCTATTATATTGTCTTACACAAGTATTCTGCAGTGGTATATCAATAAACGTGATCATGTAACTTGCTACCATGTGTTTCTTTGTGTTCTCTATTCCTCATATCTTGTATTGTGCATGCAGCCTTATATACCCAGTCAATTTAGAACTCACATTACCCAAGTTAAACCTGTAGAAAGACAGGGCATAACATTGGCGGCAGCGGTGGTTCTTGATTCGGATAAAAGGTTGCATTACACTGCAAGTTTGGAACAGTAGAAGCATGGCAACATCGCGAAATCTTCAGCCATTCGCACACATTCCCAAGTATGATATAAACACTTATGATATCACCAGTTACTTAGACATAATAAAGCCAGTGTACGATGTGGTACTTCATAATGACCACGAAAAAATCGCCTGGGCAATTTTGCATATTATACAGTTGGGAGAAGCCGTTTCCCAACTTGTTGATAAGCCTACCTTTCAAGAATTTGTTCACCAAATGGTGACACAGGATACGCCAGAGAGTACCTGGAACCAGTTTCGATCCTTCGTGATCCGGACCTTAGATCCACTTTTGGGTTCCCCCGTCGCCCCCAAAATAATAAAAGTCGACGAGATCAAGTATGAAGGGGATATAAATGTGACCCTCATACAACTCTACAGATACGTGAGGACCACGTATAGCTATGAAGATTACGACCAACAAAATGAACTCTTATTCACCGCTTTGTTAAACATCCTCCCACCCCACATCACCGCCCATCTCGACCCGTATGGCTTATTCGAAGAACATATGCTCGCCATCAGAGAAGAATGCCTACGCAGTTCGATGAATCCCCTATCCAACCTTTTAGCCCCTATCCAAGACTCCGTGCACCCTTCCAAAATGACTTCCGGTGAAAGTCCAACTCCAGTGAACTCTCCCCCCACCAACCCTCAGCAGCCCCCCCAACAAGAGCCGTATTCTAGCTATGCCTACCTATGTAGGCCTACCACAACATATTTTCCACATGACCCCAGAAATGTTCAGCTATCCCCCCACCAACAAAATTTCCCTTGTGACAGTTTACCGACCTCTCCCCCCACCAACCCTCAGCAGCCCCCCCAACAAGAGCCGTATTCTAGCTATGCCTACCTATGTAGGCCTACCACAACATATTTTCCACATGACCCCAGAAATGTTCAGCTATCCCCCCACCAACAAAATTTCCCTTGTGACAGTTTTCCGTCGGTAGCTTGTGACAGTTTTCAGTCAGTAGCTCCCTTCCACCCCCACACAATTCACACCCCTAGAAAACTTCGAAACCCCACAATTGACTCGCCCTCTCATGTCAAACAAACTCACCAGTCCCAGATAACCTCTAACCAGACCGAGACTGCCACCAAGAAAATTCCCCAAACTCGTTCTGTTAATGTCAAACAAACCCACCAACCCCAGATAACCGCTAACCAGACCGTGACTGCCACCAAGAAGATTCCTAAAATTCGTCCTGTTAACAACCCCAAATCAATAGATCAGTCCTCTACCAATAACCCCTGTTCTACACCTAACTCTTCCCCCATCAACCCGCCGCAGTCCCCCCAACAAATCCCGTTTCCTAACTCGCTCACCTCTCACCACCCTGACCCTCCCACACGCGCCGTTAATCCTCCCCTCACGCGTGACGACCTAAGGACCCAACTATGTTCCCCCCCTTCCCCCAGAAATACTCAGCTATTCCCCCACCAACAAAATCTCCCTTGTGACAGTTTTCCGTCAGTAGCTCCCTTCCACCCCCCCACAATTCACACCCCTAATAAACTTCAAAACCCCACACTTGACTCACCCCCTCATGACAGACAAACCCACCAACCCCAGATAACCTCTAAGCAAACCGTCACTGCCACCGACACACCCCACCACTCGGATCCTCCCACACGCGCCGTTAATCCCCCCCTCACGCGTGACCCCCACCAAAGTGATTTCCCCCCCCTCATGCGTACCGAACACCTGCTCACCAGTCGGTCCCCCACCATCATGAGCCCAGCTAAACTTTCAACCTCTCCCTCTTCACCGTTACCCCTCCCGCCCCAAATTCCCCCCCCCAAAGATCCCGCTCGACGAAATACCACTCCCATCCCAATCCAACCACAAAACTTTTTCCACCTTGGCTAAACCCCAAAATACTCTCTCTCTCGCCCCAAACAACATAATCAACCTCTCAACTTCAACCACTCCTCGAAATCCCATCCATGTCTCTCCCGGAAATAAAATCAGTCTAAATTCAACCCCTCTCAAACCACAACCCTGCCTGCCCAGACCCCCCCCACCATCTCCCTATCAAATCCCCACACACCAAACCTCCAAACCACCCGATCATAGTAAACTCTCAACCTTCAGCCTTACTCACCCTTCCCCAAACCCCACTCACGACCACAACTCTCTACACAATTCAACCCCTCCCCAGCACCAACCTCTTCCGCAACAACAACCCCGACTCGACCTGCCCGTTTCATCTTTAAAACCCCCCTATCACTACCCCCGACCGAAACCACTTAGACCCCCCCTCCAAAACTGGCCTCGGGCCAGCTCGCCCCCAGACCCACATTCCTAACGACAAAAACTAACGGTATATCCACCCCGCCCTTCCAAAGTGAAAGTGAACCACCACCCCCTATTACCAGACCGTCACCCAGACTAACGGCGACCCTAAATACCCCCCCCCCTGATGATGATGAGGATATTATTGTACTAAATTGTTTCGAATGTTTTCAATTCCTAAGCGATTGGGCATGATTCTATACATTTACATGTTTTCCATATACTGTATATATTATTTGTTTTCCTTAGTCATACTACTTTTCTTGTTACCTACACTTTTCTGACTATCTTTTAAATTTGCTTTATACATTGTTAAACACTTTACCTCTTCTTAATTTCCTGTGTTCTTAATTATCTGCCCTTTCTTAAATTTACATGTTTTCCATATACTGTATATACTATATTTTTTTTCCTTAGTCATACTACTTTTCTTGTTACCTACACTTTTCTGACTATCTTTTAAATTTGCTTTATACATTGTTAAACACTTTACCTCTTCTTAATTTCCTGTGTTCTTAAGTATCTGTCCTTTCTTAAATTTACATGTTTTCCATATACTGTATATATTATTTTTTTCCCTTAGTCATACTACTTTTCTTGTTAACCTACACTTTTCTGACTATGCTTCTTTTTACTTCACCCTTGAGGCTCGAGGACGAGCCTATAATGAAGGAGAGGGAAGTAAAATGCCCCAGAACGAGAAGCCCACCACAGAAGCCATGAACGAACACCACACAGAAACACCAAAGGAAAGGTCCACAGAACGAAAGGACCAGCTGACCGAGCCAGCCATTTCAGACAGCCCAAGCCCGCAGGGCTAAACAGCTCCAGGACACACCCATTTACCTTTTCTAAAACCGACCATTTTCCACACCTCACGTACACTAACCCCTCGTGTCCTACACTTATTAACTACAAAGATGATGAACAGGAATATACATTCATATTAAAAACACCCATGCCTGTCCCGACGTTGAGCCAATGCCAACACATCAGACAGCCATAATTATATCTATGTATGTTCTTGCATCCGAGAAGTAGATGTTATATATCTTAGAAGTTAAAGCACCCACGCTGTCCCTAGATCTCTTATATCATTTTCCATGACGAGTATAGATATATGTAACCCGTGCTCAGTCGCCCCTTGCATTGCTCCTCTAGTAACTAAGTATTAATATTAACATTCCCTAACATCTTGTCTTGCCAGACTAAGCTTCTGAAGACCCATCGCCCCATAAATCTATGTATGCAATCCTTAGGTTAAGTATTTTTATCCGCCATTGTGTTCACCTTTTTCCATTTACTTTCCACAATTGTCATACGTCTTCCCCTTGCCTCCTTCGTATCCACAGTCCACACTACGCCAATTTACTTCGTGTCTTACACCTCTTACCCCAACCAGAGATTATATAAGATAACCTGGTTATCAGTATCTGTCATAAGTACCCCGAAACAATAACTAAGTACCCCTACGAACTGCCACTGTGGTTGGTATTTTATATTTAATAGAAAACGCAGTTCCCAGGGCCAACTAATAGTATCCATAACCCTCTGACTGATCACATAACTCTATCTTTTCCAGACTCATATACCACCCCATAGTTGCATTCCCCGGTAGCATTTGGCTAACGTATTCTACTGCCTTTTCAAACTTCCATATCAATTGTAGCCTAATGCCACCCCCACGCCCAGGGACCTTAGGGGCAAAATTTCCCTGTAGCCCTTGAACTCTCCCCCCCCTCTCATTAAGACACCCGCGCTTCTCGACTCTTGTCCGACCTAGCCTCTCTCTCATACCTCTTGAAGATCCTTGAATTGTCCGTTACTAACGCTCTCCAACCTTTTATATATATACTCCTATCCAGCCTACCTTCACTTAGTAGGCCAGAACAACATTAGAACTTTACTAGCCCCTTGCATGCCATCTATTCTCTTACAACACATTCACAACCCTGCACCCAATGGTCGTCGGTGCGAGGCTAGCCGCCCCGCCAGTAACTAACTTCTATTGTCATACTTCCAGATAAATGTGGCAGAGTTAGCAACCCAGTCTCCACCATATCCAGCAAACCCTACAATTAACAACCAGCCGAGTAAAACCAGCTAGCTAAGGCACCTTCGGTTTTGGTATTAAAGACACTCACATCTGTCTCATACACAGAGGGTTATTACAAACACTGGTGATATGGCAAGCCCCTAGCCACAGCCGCCGGACGACTATATCAGAGAGGGCGCCCAGCTCCCCCTTTTTGCCCACCCGAGGAGGGAGACCCCCACCCCCGCGGAGGTATACCTGGCCCCTGTTTTGACTCTCGAGTCATTGCCAGGTAGCACAGGAATTCTTCCTATCAATGAACTAACCATGAATGACTAACACCTTTACTAACCTCTATTACCTCACAATAAACCATTTACCTTTCTTGCATGCTCTGATCACTAAATTAGCACCTCAGCTATACCATAGAATGAAGATTGAACAATCTAGAGAGACGCTCCTATCACAGCTGTCCCCATCCTCCTCGCAAAGTAGATCCAGTCTCTCTCCCCTAAATACGTCCAGTATAGCCAAAATAGTACCTCTTACTAAGGCTCAGTTATATGAAAATATAAAGGCTTCCTATCGCCCTGTGCCACAACAGTAAATACCATCTTACCTAGTCCCCATATCTATTGAGAGCTCAATTAAGTCCATAAGACTCGAGATCCCTACTGTCTGCAGGGTCCAGAACCGAGCCTATAAATCTAACTCCCGCCCCCAGTCAAATCAGTTGAAAGCTAGACACCAACCAGGGGTCACTACCCTGCAGTTAATTTCTAGCTCTGCCCTTGTGTTGTTCCGGAGTGAGATCCCAGAACCGGCAGACTCCGTGGCAGATTTGGATAGAAGGACCTGCCCACGTATTGAAGAACTTCACACATATGGCCCCCCTGGACGGCCGCGGAACCAGTCGTTAGCCCCCAACATCATGGACGCAAGATAACCAGGACCAGACCCATCAGATACTACCCAAGATTCCCTTTAGCAGTACTACATATTACTGTGCTGTTTTAGATTCACTAATTAATATTTCTACGAAGTGGCTAAGACCTTGCCCAGTGTAATTCATACTTAACCATTCCATTTGGGACGTACTAAGCGATCAGTGCTCTTTAATTAACAGGCGACCTTGACTCTCGTAATTACTTTATTCAGATATTAAAACTCTAGTGATATCTAACGTTCGCCCACTGATTTGCGTTCTATGTATTTCTGAGACAAGGATATAAAACTTAGATCAGTACCCCCTGAGGTAACTAGAATTCCCGTGCTCTAAAAATACGTGTGTCTAATCTAGTCTGTGAACTACTACTTGTGCACCAGAGCTACCAGTAATAAATCTAACAGTGAATATGAATCTATAAGTAACATTGATGGTCTTCGGTATATAAACCTGCGAAATCAAAGCCAGTGATCAGAAGATTAATACCTGAACGTTGGAAGTGGGAGACTAGGCTCCATCCAGATCCACTTATGCTAGTGTTGTTCAATTCTATTATATTGTCTTACACAAGTATTCTGCAGTGGTATATCAATAAACGTGATCATGTAACTTGCTACCATGTGTTTCTTTGTGTTCTCTATTCCTCATATCTTGTATTGTGCATGCAGCCTTATATACCCAGTCAATTTAGAACTCACATTACCCAAGTTAAACCTGTAGAAAGACAGGGCATAACATTGACCTTATCTGATCTTATAACTAACTCAGAACAATGGTACCTGCTGTGGGAGTTGCCTTTGTAAGCATACCTCAATATTTACAACTTTATACTAAAAGAATATACAGTGCACCTTTTTTCCCAATACAATCTCAGGGAGCTTATTGGCTCAAGTTATATCCAATACATTTACCAATTTGTGTAATTCTGTGTTCTGGCATGTTCCGGTTAAGGGGGGATGGTCTAGTTTTGGGTCGATTTATAATTTTGTTATTTATTTATTTATTTTTTTAGAAAAATTACCCGGCCAACGGTAGATTCTAAAATAAATTCAGGCTCACTTTCGTTCGCCTGGAAAAAAAATTGACACCTAAATAGCACGCAAGGTCTTAATATTGACAAGAAAATGGGGTGGAAGGACTTAAAACAGACAAACTAATGGGGCAAACATCTTAAAATCTGAAAACTAAAGGAGTTAAACATGAGGAGAAGGGACTCTAGAAAAACGACCATATCCCCTTAATGGGCATAATTTGTTTGCGAATGAGTTGGTAACATTGTGGAATAAAAGCAAGTTACCCGTATATGAGTTCATTAGGTCGATATAAGTCCACAACCTTGACCCAATCATAGCCACAGGTGCCGTGATTCTCGAGTTGAAAGCCGAACCACTGAATATCCAGCACCGAGCCCTCTGGAGCCACTATCTCCCAGCTGCAATCCTTTTTGCTGGTGTTCATGGGCGACGACAGCTCTAACATCCCGGAGGTTCCATGCAACACTGGAATATATTATAAGAAGCTGCTATCGACATTTTCTCATACAGGATTGTGATCAGTATCACACGAGCGGTTTTTCACTCAACATTTTTCCTCAACACTGGTCTGGCAGCTTATGAGGTCAACATTTATACTATTTCGGTCACCTAATCTCATCTACCATCAGTATAGTATCCGATACCAGTGTACAATAGTCCAGAAATGTTGCCAGAAAATTTTTGATCATCGAATGTTGACTATAATAGCTCTCTCCGGCTTTAGCTTTAATCTTTTGGCCTGAGGAAAGTTTTGGTCATCTGTTTTTAAGATTTAAATGCTCGCATGGAACATTGGAAATTGGGTTTATTTAAGTGAATTAATATAAATGGGTTAAATAATTTGCCTGGTCCGAGATACACTCGTATGTCATATGTTACTTATACAGGTAGAGACCGTAGAGTTGCTCAAAGCCTTTTGGGGACTGAAGATATATAGTGCATTACACAATGTATGTTATGAACGGCAAATTGTATCTGGATGACATAATATCACACATATCTGTCTTGTAACCTGTTCCATTGGAGCCAAAATTCTTGGTGAGAAAAAGTCTTTTGTATGTCCTGGCTATGCTTGAACAAGTAATATTGGATTAATCTATATTTATCAAATAAGGTGATTAGTGCGGAACATTTGAAATATATACAATTTCAATGACATATTCAATTATGTGATAAATATATCTATCATAAAATATTAGGCATAGAATTGACATTTAGAAGAAGAAAAAAACGGGGCAAAAGTTATCTCAATTAGTTCCTTCTTACATCATGTTCTTCCTGAAGTGCACTGTTAAAAATTATGGATATGAAAAGATTATATAAAGTATCAAAATTGATCTTCCCTTTCATTGTTTTATTGGCAGTACTAACCCATCTTATACCAATTAGGAAGATAAATCACTGTCAATATAGCCAATGATCTTGTATACCTTTATCATAGGCTTTCCTTACCCTTGATATTATAACTTGCATAATTATAATAGTAGAATATTTATACGGTCATCTTACATATTAGGAAGGTAAAACACTGACAATATATCCAATGATCTTATATACCTCTTATGATAGCCTTTCCTTACCCTTGATATTTTAACTGTCTTGATAGCAAAATGCATAGTGCGCGGAATTTCGATGTGAGTATCCTGGGTTCGAGTCCTCGGCGTGCCATATGTATTTGTTGATTTCATTAATTGAGTTTAGATGTGAAGTTGGTTGGTGTAAAAAACATCATAACTATACACTGCATAAAATAGTACCAAATAAACGGTTGATAACTTACCCTTGGTCCCCGAGCAGCTTGAGGTTCCAACGTTTTTGGTGGTGTCTGAAAGGATAACACCATTTAGGATTTTTTTGTTAATCAACTATAAATATTACAAGTGTCCTACATCATAAAAAACACCATTTATCTGGCCACATGCAACCATTGAGTCACTTTTACTTTGGTTAAATTGAAACTATATGTATTAAAATACTACAACTAAGATAAGGTAATACTTACAACTTTGGGTTAATTGATCCACAGTCTGGTTCATTTGAGCCTGAAGTATTGTAGTAGTTTGCTGGATCATACCCTGAGTCTGTTGGAGCACTTCCTGTCCTGGAAAGTTGTTAGTTTAATTAAACAAATCCATATATAAACAAAACTAATAATTCTATGTCAGTGCCTCCAATATTAATTATTTAATGACTTAGTTTAGCTTAGTAATTTATGATAATCAACAATCACTTTCAGGCGAGCGATGCAGTTGGCCAAGGCTTGTTGGTGGGTGCATCATTTGTACTAAACACATCAACCTGTTTTAGTTGGCCCAGCCCACTGAACAAGATTGCCATGAATCATGATGAGGCTGACCATAGAACATAATACCCGATACCCCTGAGCTCAGAGGTTGAATGTCCCCCCAGCCATACCTTCAATTTTAGAGGCAATCGCTGCAGCACAGACTTCCACCGGAGGAATTTCTAGGCCAGGACTTTGAACATCCTAACTCTTATGAATGAAGACCGAGTAAGGTATGCACCACTGTTCTAAAGCGTTATAGTTTTGTAAATGTGAAAAATTATTCTATTTGTAGCTATGCTATTCTCCCTCGATTAGTGTGGTCATATATTAGTCTGCAAGGTAAGTACATTTGTTGTTAATTTTTGTCATCAAGTTTAATCAGTACAGTGTTGTATACATAAAAAAATACTCGCCTAAACAAATGTGCACTGAGCGTCAACTATGTAGAATTTATGCACCTAAATTTACACAAAAATGTATACATATTAGCGCTAAACATGGACTGCAGGGATGTATAGATGCTATCCCCTGTGTTTCTAGAGCAGACAATGAGGCTACTATCCTATGTGGCACAAATGTGAGCCCAGACTGTGTGGTATAACCAGGTGGATGGGTTGCGGTGTAGTGGTGGTGGTGGGTTGGTATGGCGGGTTGGTAAAATGTTGCTATATGCTTGAGTGAACGGCTACATCAGCTACCAGTATACATTATAGCTAGTGACACACGTGACAACACTGCACACTTTCACACACACATACTTGGAAAAATCTTGATTTGGGAGGAAAGGTGAATGGGAAGGAAAGCCTTGAGGAGGAAGAATAAATGAACATGAAAGAATATGACAGAAGAAAGGAAATGTGGAAAGGGGGAGCAAGGATAAAGAGGAATACATGAAAGAGCAAGATAAGTAGGGAAGATAAAGAGACAGAAAGAAGGATGGAAATGGAGGAAAGAAGGATAGATTGAAAAGAAAGAATGATAGAGACGGTGTGACGTCTACCAGCGTTGGCAGAATCGCCTCTCGTTAGCCACTAGCGCTTGCCAGGGACATCAAAATGGGCTACAGTTATCAGAGAATGTTGTTCTTTCTTTCCTAGTAATCGCATTGTCACAGACAGTCCAGTGGTGGTCTTTTGTTTCGTCTGTGACAACGGGTTATATTTTATATCAACAATAGTGATAATAGTACCAGCGTGTGAATGAGAAAGACTTTCAGAGCGAGGAGGTAGTAAGTGTCTGTATGTACGGGTGCATTCCTGCCTCTCGCTCGCCATTGGACGGCGTGTCTTGCTGTGTCATATGACGCCTGCTGTCTTGTTACGTCTCGGCCCGTGATTGGCCGACCATCGCGCCTTTGCGGTCTCCTGTGTATCTTACCTCCTCCATGAGGGTCCCCAGGAGCTGTCCTCGTCAGGACAGGCTTGGCGCGCGTGCTTCTAACATCCCTTTGCATACTCTCTCCCGATCACCACCTTTATCACTGTTTCTCTCACACGATTCTCTCTTTCCATACTCTAACCTTTATTAACTGCACAACACTCCCCTTGGGTTCTGCATACGGTTTTCATAGCCGGCCCATTGTATTGCATGCGCCGTCCTCAGAGATATTTACATGTACTTAGAATAGGTTTGAGGGTTCTTAGTTAGTATAGGTTAAGAACTTTGTGTGTCTCCATTTTTGATTTAGTGTTTCTGCTCTTTTATTTAATGCTAGACTGGGATAAGGTAACTGTAGTCGTTGTCTCCGATGTGTGTACGGTTTGCTTATACCTACACGACTTCAACCGGTCCTGTGGTAGCCTGGGTTGTCTTTTCGGTTGCGTCCTTTGCGAGTGCAGCATTGTGTTGATTGAGGGTTTTGGCCTGTACCAGTTCCACACTTTGCTGCCTCTTTGCTTGTCTTTAGAGGGTCGCCAGGATAGAACCAGATACTTGTGATCTGGATCTATCGAGAGAGCCCCCTGGTCAATTAATGTAACTTAAAGGATGCAGTCTTAACCCTTAATTAGCGGCGAGCAACATAAGTCGAGTTAAAAAAAGCTGGACTATGTGGCGGCGCTCGACATAACTCGAGTGGCAATTTCAGCACGTAATGTGGCTGAGAGAGAGAGACAAGTGGTGGCAGGAGACTAGCGAGCGTATGACTGCTCCAGACCACCGCGGCGAACCTACTGACACAAATCTCAGCTCCCTCCTCCCTCTCTCACTCGCTACATACTCAATTATGTACTGAAAGTACCGAATTACCTGCTTTTTGCACTCGCGTTGCACGGTTATTGCAAGAAAACTATCCATCATACAAGGATCGTTATGGTGTCATTCGAAAGCTCTGTTTATGCCCTTTCAGGGATAGGTACTTGTTTTACGTTCTGGGTCTTATTTAGGCATGAAAATGATCACGTAAACAGCCCTATTTTGGCTAAAAACACCCCGCTGTGCGGTACACATAAATAAACCGCATAGGCCGCTCGTAAGGTGTTAAGGACATCGCTAGGCTACGAGCCTGTCTTGCTCAACCCCAGTTCCTTACCTAGAGTATCCCAGCTAGGCATTATTAATCGAGTAGACACTTGTTAGTATTTAATATAAGCTCTTTGATATGTGCGCATTATTATTCACAGCATTTATTAGTCTAGGTTGTTGCTGAGCCTCACAACCATAGCAGACTGTTTCGTTGATGAGGAAGTAATTATTTTAGTGTCGAGCATTGCTACCGTTGCGCATTTATAGTATTCTCGTGTCAGTTAACATTATATGTCCTATCTTTTAGTGTATTCGATTTACACGTGTGGTGTCCTGCCTCCTGCCTTTATATAGTTCTAAATCAGTACGAGCATCTTATGAGCATCAGACTTTCTTCAGAAGTTTCCAGGTCTATGCTGTAGGACTATACTTCACTTTCTTTCAGATAGGAGTGAAGAGTTTATTGTTGTTTAGAGTAACTGTATTGAAGCATCTTTTTATTGTATTAAATCTTGCAGTGATTTAATTGATCTTTCCATAATTCCTTTTTATGCATTTTAACCCTTTATTAGCGGCTCACCACTTAAGTCGTATTTAATAAAGCTGGACTATGTGGCGGCGCTCGACATAACTCGAGTGGCAATTTCAGCACGTAATGTGGCTGAGAGAGAGAGACAAGTGGTGGCAGGAGACTAGCGAGCGTATGACTGCTCCAGACCACCGCGGCGAACCTACTGACACAAATCTCAGCTCCCTCCTCCCTCTCTCACTCGCTACATACTCAATTATGTACCGAAAGTACCGAATTACCTGCTTTTTGCACTCGCGTTGCACGGTTATTGCAAGAAAACTATCCATCATACAAGGATCGTTATGGTGTCATTCGAAAGCTCTGTTTATGCCCTTTCAGGGATAGATACTTGTTTTACGTTCTGGGTCTTATTTAGGCATGAAAATGATCACGTAAACAGCCCTATTTTGGCTAAAAACACCCCGCTGGGCGGTACACATAAATAAACCGCATAGGCCGCTCGTAAGGTGTTAAAGTAACTTACATCTTGTTTGTTATCAGGCTATACCAGTGCAGGTTAGCCTGAAGTAGAGTACATTTATG
The DNA here is from genome assembly GCA_032716605.1 of Paralithodes platypus. Taxonomy (NCBI): domain Eukaryota; kingdom Metazoa; phylum Arthropoda; class Malacostraca; order Decapoda; family Lithodidae; genus Paralithodes; species Paralithodes platypus. Next base: position 14,203,402 of record CM064502.1, on the reverse strand, counting down.
CCCAGTTATGGATACCCCGCTATCGCAGATTAACCCTGGAGGGTATAGGTGTTTTGCTCGCCGGCATATAAGTTCGAGGGTTTGGATCTAGTGTACCGTTGTTGCACAGTGCCCTATTACTAGTCCAATCATTGAGTGCCCTTGTTTTATTCGTAGTCCAGGTTGTAACAAATGGCGACCTTGCCAGGATTCGAACCTGGAAATAATTGCAGGATTTTTTTTTTGGATTTTTGTTTTAATCACCGTTTGGGGGTCGATTGTTATTTCTCACAGTTTGGCAGTGGACACTTATTTTTGAGGAATATTTTGGACACGTTGGATTTTTTTTTGGCAACGTAGTATAGCACTTGAGTTGTCTTCAAGCATTTTTTGAGTGAATAGTGCTACATGAGAGTTTAGGTACTTTTTTTTTGTATAAATGTTGAGGATTTCCGGTGGACACTATGTCGAACGATGGATCAGTGCACAGTGAGGACACAGTACGGGAAGCAGGCTCTGAGGTGCAGAAGCTGGGTTTGTTAGATGGCATTAGAGTAGTAACTAGTGAGGAGGATGCAAGGAAGTTTCTGGAGATGCCTATTACTGTTTACCGGGTGTCGGGCATTGATCGGTATGGTCTCCAGTGTTTGGCCACGGTCATGGGGCAGCATGACGAGAAGCGACCTGGTGGCATGTGTGCTGGGTGGGGTGCGTGGTACACAGGGTGGAGCGGGTGCTTTGGCACCTTCGGCCAAGCCCCCCCTCCACTCTACTCCCATCATGCCCTCCAGAACACCGGATCCGAGTACATTCCCGCAGGCCGATAGTCACTGGCAGCGTGGTTTGCCCCTGGGTGGATCACTGGGTGGGTCTCCAATTGTTGCATCTCCTCCTCCTCAAGGTTTAACTCCAGATATGCTCTTCCAGCTTGAGATGGCTAAGCAGCAGCGGGAATCTGAGCTTGAGATGGCTAAGCAGCAGCGGGAATCTGAGCTTGAGATGGTTAAGATTCAGCAGCAGCAGCGGGAATCTGAGCTTAGGATTCAGGCTGAGGAGAGAAAGGCCATACATGAGGCTGAGCTTCAGGTTGAGTCTACGAAGTACTGTGCAGACATAGAGCTTGAGAAGTCTCGGGTGGAGTCGACAGGGCAGCGTCTCGGTTCTGGGAATCGAGGTCTTGATCAGTCTTTATCGCACCTTCTTAACCTGACAAGCGCGATATAGAGGTAGGTGCTAGGGTAGTTATTTGTGCATTTCTAGCCCTGGATTCTGACAGAATTCGTTATATTTACAATATAAACCATTATTTGTTTTCGGTATGCTTTTATTTTACATATATGATGTATATATGAACCTTCAAGAGTGCTAAAATAAGTGGGAAAAGCATTTGGGTGGTGAAAAACGAAGATATTGGCCACCCGGTCATAATCTCAGGCGAGAGAGAGAGACAGGCAGCCTTCCCCTCTCGCTGTCTGGGAGTCAACTGAGAAGAGCGGGGCGGTGTGTGCCGGTGTCTGGGTGTTGCATAACGATCTTTTATGCAACCCACTTGTGCTACATTATCGCGGGAGAGAAAAATAACCGATAAATGATGATAATAAGAGGAAAAATAGGTGATAATTGAGGAGGGGAGGGAGGGGGGAATAAGGTGGGGAAGGAGGGGAGGGGGGTGGGTGAGATTTACATGGATGAGTACTGGAGGGGAATTATCTCACCTAGAGACAAATTCCTTTGTTTTGATAGGCCCTTTTTTTTTATGGAAGGCTTTTTTTATGGTCCTGCTTCCGTGAGGCCTATCGCGTTCCCTATAGGAAGCCTTCCGTGAGGCCTATCGCGCTTGCCGGGTTAAAGGTGGTGATGCATGAATTAACACATTTACTTTTTATCGTGGTTGAGAGGTTCTACAGGAGCTGATAAATAACTGGTTATATATAATTTACCAAAAATATCACTCCGTAATGGCAAAAAAAACATTATTAACAATACGCACTGGCAACGATGTGTGACGTCACACCAGGAATAGAGTGCGAAAATATTTGGGAATGAATAAATTTCACGCCAGTCACGGGCAGTGCCTCCTCAGTCCTCACACCTCGTCAGGAGTGGTTATGTTTGCCGAACTGCTGTGTGGTATTTGGGTGTTTTAACACACCTGGACCATGTATATGTCTTTATAAATTTCCTGAGGAAGAACAGTATGTTAGAAAATGGTATGTTTTTGTCAACCAGACAAGAATTTGGAATGAAAAGCCAAAGTCTAGCTGTAGGCCTAGGCTGTGTAGCCTACTTTACATTTCGAGGAGAGTGCATTCATTATTAAGCAACAGGTTGCAATGGGCAAAGAGACTACATTTAACACCTTACGAGCGGCCTATGCGGTTTATTTATATGTACCGCACAGCGGGGTGTTTTTAGCCAAAATAGGGCTGTTGACGTGATCATTTTCATGCCTAAATAAGACCCAGAACGTAAAACAAGTACCTATCCCTGAAAGGGCATAAACAGAGCTTTCGAATGACACCATAACGATCCTTGTATGATGGATAGTTTTCTTGCAATAACCGTGCAACGCGAGTGCAAAAAGCAGGTAATTCGGTACTTTCGGTACATAATTGAGTATGTAGCGAGTGAGAGAGGGAGGAGGGAGCTGAGATTTGTGTCAGTAGGTTCGCCGCGGTGGTCTGGAGCAGTCATACGCTCGCTAGTCTCCTGCCACCACTTGTCTCTCTCTCTCAGCCACATTACGTGCTGAAATTGCCACTCGAGTTATGTCGAGCGCCGCCACATAGTCCAGCTTTATTTAACTCGACTTATGTTGCTCGCCGCTAATTAAGGGTTAAAGAGTAATGCTGTTCCTACAATCTCCACCCACAAGATACCTGCAGCTCGCCTCTAATCGCTCTTCAGCTACCATAGCCTATTGCTAAACCATTCACCATTGCAGAGGCCAGCAGCAATGAAACGTCAAATTCAATATGGGTTGCATTCAAGGAGACTACTGCAGGACTTACCTCTGACCGGGTATAGGCCTAGACTATCCTAGTGTTTACTATACCCCTTTGAAATGACATTAGCCTAACCTAACAACCTTACCTAACCTATCCTAATATTATGGGTGGGGGCTGCCACCCCCGCTGTTTTACATCTTTGACTTAGCCTAGATATTTGACTTAGCCTAGATATTTGGTGTAGGCTATTTGTATGTGAAGTGGGTATTTTTTCAATTTATCGATAACGAAAATCCTCCATGAGGACTAGCCTAGCCTATATGGCGAATCTATTGGTGCCTATTTTCCCTAATTAATTGTTTCTCATAACGCTGCAGTAGGCCTAGGCTAGTGTCGTTTTAAATAACCCCTAGGCTAAGGCTAGTGCAGTTTATGACATTTAGGCTACTAGCCTAATCTTTCGCAGTAGCCTATATAGACTATGCTACTGGCTAGGTCGAACGATTGAATTATTAGCCTATTATAATTATTACACTTAGCCTAGGTGAGCCTATGGACAACTTATGATATTGGTAAATTTCTATAAGTGCACCATCATGAGTTTTTATTAGTTGTTGTTGTTGTTGTTGTTGTTCCCCAAGCTGCCTGGCCGAACAGCCCCAAGGCCCCGAGCAATTCCAAGGCCATAACCGAGCGCCCCCACAGAACCCTCCCTGCCGACCACAATAAAGCCTGGGTGACCGAAGCCACTCCATGGCGGGGAGCTGAGGAGGGTGCAGAAACGCCCGGGAAACCAAAGCCCCACCCAGGGCCCTGTGCCCCTCAGCAATTATGAAGAGAAAGTTGAGGGGCAAGGGGAAAATGTGACGCTTTGGCTTCCAATCTTGGTAGATTGAGAGGTCAATCCACGGAAAAGACGCCGTCACTTGAGATCTAGAAAATATATAAGTTAAAGGAACAGTCAGAGTAAGCTATGGGTATGGCAGAGATCGCTCAGTTCTCACTCTGATAGACCAGCCCATCAGTAGTAGGCTAAACATACTTTTCTGGGGAAGGATATAGGGGATGGATGTAGATTCCGGGCGTACGGTCGTCATGTTTTCATAGGGCGATCGCCGCGGTTAACTTCGCGTCTATTTTGACGGCGATTTGTTTAGGTTATTTGCCCACTGCTGGCAGTATAAATGATGATGACAATATGTCATGGGTGGGGGGGGGGTGAGCCCTCAACATATTATTGTATCCAAAGGCAGTCAAAATAGATGGGAACATGATGGCAAAGGTTCGACGCCACTACGGCCTACGCATAGTGTAAACAAGGCTGGCGGTACGCCCGAACTCTACGTTCTACCCGGATATAGTATCCAGGTGTACAGGCCGACGGTCGGCATGATTACATAGCCTAGGTTGATAAATTGCGGTTAAGTTCCCGTCTATTTTGTCATGTTGTTACAGTTGTTTGCCCCCTGCTGGCAATATATGAGGATGACAATAGGCTAAGTCATGGGGGGGGGGGGGGGGGTGAGAGGGGGCAAAGTCCCCCCTGGCCCCTCAGCTTATTATTGTAAGCCATGTAAGTCAAAATAGATGGGAACCTGATCGCGAGCGTCTGTGTAGTGTAATCAAGGCGGGCGGTTTTACGGTAAACCCGCATACTACATCCTTGCCCTTTCTGCTATATTTTCATGCTAGACCTATGTGTGTATTTTGTTTATTTCGTACTAGTCTAGAAGTGTTGGTGGCTTGGTGTCAATTTATCACTAGCCTATATTTTCGCCGTGAACACAATTTCTGGTACTGTACTCCTACCTGTAAAGCAGAATGTACATCCCTGGGCCCTGGCACTAGTCCATTACCTAGGTACGGTACTAATATGTGCACAGGCGCCTGTAAGAGTAAAGTCTGTGATAGATCCGCCACTTCTTGTGTTTGAATCCCAGTTTTGTTGACTATCTAGCCGATCCTGGCGATCCGTTCATATCAACTCGTGCGCGGGATTATCATATCTGTATTTTGTTGATGCCCCGTAATGGCAACATAGATGATGATTACACTAAGTTCTGAGGGGGTGAGTGCCCCCCCTCAACTAATCTTATAATGATTCGGATCCCTGATTAGGCCCCCTTGAAAGAAAAACTAAACGGAGCAAAATGTTACCTCGACTTTGTGCGATTTGCTTACTTTAGGGTAAATAAAGGCAAGAATGTTAAGTGCGGGCGTACCGCCAGCCTTGTTTACACTACGCATTAGTGGTGTCGGACCTTTGCCATCATGTTCCCGTCTATTTTGATTGCCTTTGGATACAATAATACCCCCATGACATATTGTCATCATCATATATATTGCCAGCAGGGGGCAAATTACCGAAACTAAAAAATCATCGTCAAAATAGACGCGAACTTAACCACAGCAATCGACAGATGTAAACATGACGGCGGCGGGGGAGGCGTCGGACCTTTGCAATCATGTTCCCGTCTATTTTAAATGCCATTGGAAACAATAATATGATAAGGGGGGCATGCCCCCCTTCACCTTCCCATGACATATTGTCATCATCATGTATATTGCCAGCAGGGGGCAAATAACCGAAAACATTGCCGTCAAAATAGACGCGAAGTTAACCGCGGGCGATCGCTTTATGTAAACATTACGACCGTACGCCCGAACTCTACATCTATCCCTAAATCAGTTGGCCTAAGTTATGTTTGGTTAGTTTTAGGTATATCTAGCGATCCGCCTGCAGTCGTGTGTTTACACTGAGGAACGGATGATGTTCGAGTGTGGATCGACCCGCATATATCGTATTTTATGTCTATATTACATCTCGTAACTACAAAACTTGACGACTTTCCGTAGTTATGTACTATTCAAATAATTAAAGGTTTGGACAAGGTGTTTTTATCCATATTCACTCGTTAAACGTCTTAACCCCTCATTTTCCCTGAGCTTCAAAGCCATCGGGAAGGATGTAGTATCCGGGCATACAGTCGTCATGTACTGTACATAAGTCGACAGTTGATCACCAGCGGTTAAGTTCCCGGCTATTTTTTGTTATTTACCCCCTGCTGGCAATAGATATGATGATGCCAATAAGTCATGGGGGCAATCAACCTATTATTGTAGCCCACGGCAGTCAAAATAGACGGGATCGTGATCGCGAGCGTCTGTGTTGTGTAAACAAGGCAGGCGGTACGCCCGAATACTGCATCATTGCCAAGCCCTCCCCACTTGTTCTGTTGTTGTTTTAATATTCTCGGTGTAATGGACCGTTATTACTGATTTATAGGGTTTTACCATAATATTCTACTTGAATATACAGATACACCAGGTTTTTAGGTAAAAAAAAAATAAATAAAAAATAAAACTGGCCAAAGTAACTACATTTTTACCGATCATTTATCTCTCGATGAAATGCTTCATTATACATATGTGCTGTCTGGAGCTGCAGTGGGGCAGGCTATGAATATTAGGGAAAATATGGGGAAGGATGTAGTATCCAGGCTTACGGTCGTCATGTTTACATAGGTCGTGCGGTCGCGGTTAAATTCCGTCTATTTTGACTGCTTTTATTCTGCAATTTTCCCCCTGCTGGCAAAATATATGATGATGACAATAAGTAATAGGGGGGGGGGGGGGGGGGGGGGGGTACCCTATTATTGTATCCCAAGGCAGTTAAAATAGACAGGAACGTGATTGCGAGCCTGTGAGTAGTGTAAACAAGACGGGCGATACGCCCGAATACTACATCTTTACCAAAATGTTGGGTTAATTGAAAGACATAAAACAATGATAATACTTAAAAGTGGCTTTTTTTTTTTTTTTTTTTTTTTTTTTTTTTTTTAAGGAAACTCCAAAATTGGAGAAACTTACTGGTAAGTTTTCTCCAAACTTCACTCAGATTTGTTGTACAGTACTGTACCAGTATTTATTTTTTCTTGTAAATCATTCAAATTTCACTTTCATACATAAAATTGAGTATAAATTCATGTATGAGGATATACTGTACTGTATTTTATAGACATTTTGATTAAATGTAAGACTTCCCAAACTGTTGAATTTCCCTTAATTAGCGGCGAGCAACATAAGTCGAGTTAAATAAAGCTGGACTATGTGGCGGCGCTCGACATAACTCGAGTGGCAATTTCAGCACGTAATGTGGCTGAGAGAGAGAGACAAGTGGTGGCAGGAGACTAGCGCGCGTATGACTGCTCCAGACCACCGCGGCGAACCTACTGACACAAATCTCAGCTCCCTCCTCCCTCTCTCACTCGCTACATACTCAATTATGTACCGAAAGTACCGAATTACCTGCTTTTTGCACTCGCGTTGCACGGTTATTGCAAGAAAACTATCCATCATACAAGGATCGTTATGGTGTCATTCGAAAGCTCTGTTTATGCCCTTTCAGGGATAGATACTTGTTTTACGTTCTGGGTCTTATTTAGGCATGAAAATGATCACGTAAACAGCCCTATTTTGGCTAAAAACACCCCGCTGGGCGGTACACATAAATAAACCGCATAGGCCGCTCGTAAGGTGTTAATAATTTCCTAGGCTTGTTGGTAACTAAATTAAAACATTAAAACATGTAAATACAAGTATACAATGACACTTACGAAATAAAAAATATAATTAGTAAGAATTTGTTTTATCTTTAACCCTTTCATAGAAATACTAACTTATTAGATTAATGCAATAAAGAGTATGTTCCCAGTTTATTTCCCTTATGCGATTATCCTATAACACTGCATTTTGTTGCATTCCATATACTGGTAATAAGCACTTTTTGCAGGTTCTCAGAGCATTACGGGTGAACTCCAGATATCTAGAATCTGCCCTATGCAGATTCTAGAAAATGTTACTGGGCTGTTAATTTAAACCCCACGCTTCAATAATCTACCGGGTATGTACAGTCGTGGTCAGAATACACCTAATACAGTACAAGACAATGAACATTAACTAGTGAATCCCAGTAATTTGTCTGTGCGGTTCCAACAGTTTCCCAATATAGTTATCCTGTGTATTATAATTATCTCTACAAAAAAAATCCAGAAATTCATGACCATGACTATACATTAAGTATACGGTATAACATAGCTTCTAATGGTAGTAAAATGTGAGACGTAAATATATACCGTATATATATATATATATACCGGTATATATATATATATATATATATATATATATATATATATATATATATATATATATATATATATATATATATGCATGTTTCTATCTTATCTCTATGCCTAACTATAAACTTGTATAGGAATAAACTCCATTCCATAGGAATAGAGGGAGGTAGAATAAACAGGGTAGTTGAAAGCCAGATAAGCAGAGAAGAAGTAAAAGAAGCAATCAATAGACTTAAAATGGGCAAAGCTGCTGGAGTAGATAACATCCCAGGTGAAATGCTGAGATATGGAGGAGAAGAAGCTGTTGACATAATGCATAGGTTATGTAAATTAGCATGGGAAAAGGAAAGTGTACCAGAGGACTGGAGGAAAGCAGTGATAGTACCCTTGTACAAAGGGAAGGGTAGTAAAGAAGAGTGTAAGAATTATAGGGGAATTAGCTTGCTTAGCATACCTGGAAAGGTACACGCAAGAGTAGTAACAGAGAGGCTACAGAAGATAACGGATGACAAAATAGGCGAGGGACAGGGAGGTTTCAGAAAGGGCAGGGGCTGCGTTGACCAGATAGCCTCAATGTGATTGTTGGTAGAGAAGTATCTGGCCAAAAACAGAAAACTCTATGCAGCATTCATGGATTTGGAAAAAGCCTACGACAAAGTAGACTGGGAGGGCCTGTGGGATGTGTTAACAGTATATGGTGTGGGAGGAAAGTTGCTAATGGCAGTAAAATCTTTTTATAGGAATGCAATGGCAAATGTGAAGGTAGGGGATAAGTTAAGTGAAAGGTTTGAGGTCAGTGTAGGTGTAAGACAGGGATGTGTCATGTCAGCTTGGTTGTTCAATATATACATGGATGGAGTGATTAGGGAATGTAGGGCTGTATCAATGGGTGTGGAAGCTAGACTGGAATCAGAGGGAAGAACATGGAAGATTTTAACATGCCTATATGCGGACGATGCAGTCCTGTTGGCAGAAAATGCTGAAGAACTTCAGAGAGTGGTCACTGACTTTGACAGGGTATGTGAAAAGAGAAAGTTAAAGGTCAATGTAGGGAAATGTAAGGTAATGGTGTTTGAGAGAAGAATGCATGAAACCATAGATTTTAAGGAAAAATATAGAATCAAGAAAGAGCACAAGAAAAGTTGTAAAATAAAATTGAAAAATGAAGTACTAGAAGAGGTTGAAAGTTTCAAGTATTTGGGAGCTGTACTATGCAAATATGGTAAAATGGAGAGTGAGATAAAAGAGAGAAAAATGCAAGGGAGAAAGGTGATTGGAGAACTTGATAGTATTCTCAAAGGAAGAATGGTTAGCCAGGAAGTCAAAAAGTCACTGAGAAACAGTGTGCTGCTCCCAACACTCTCGTATGGAAGCGAGACATGGACGGCAAGTGACGAGGACCTCTTCAAACTGAAACCTGTGGATATGAGCTTTTTCAGAATGGCAGCTGGCATGAATAGGCTAGATGGGCCAAGTAATAGGGAAGTGTACGAGTCCTTTGGAATGGAAGAGCAGGCTTTGGGCATTGATTGTGGTGTGGTTGAGTGGATAAAGAGAAGTACTTTGAGGTGGTATGGTCATGTTCAGAGAATGGATGAAGACAGAATGCCAAGAAAGATATATGGGAGTCAGGTGAGTGGAACTGCTAGTAGTGGAAGACCACCTATGGTATGGGAAAAGAAAGTGGACAAATATATTGAAGAAAAACTTCCACGTAGTGGCACGGGCAGGGGAGGCATGTCTTGACAAAGTAGCTTGGAGACGTTTCTGTCATGGTCATCCTCTAGTGGGAGTTTCCCAGGGGGAAACAAGGCGTCGGAGATGATATGATGATGATGATGTGTTAGGTGAAACCCTATCAGTACTTTCAATGTTGTATAATGTACAGTATATACTGGTACTGTACTGTTTTATCTTGGGGTTAAGAGTGTATCACCTGTATTTTTATATTTATGAATACCGGTACTACTGAAATAATATCAATATCTTTGATACGGTACTATTTTGTTCCTTCCCAGGAATACCCTACTAAAGGATGACCATGGTGGGAACACCTCCAGCTTTTTTTGTCCAGACATGCCCCTTATGCCCATCCCAAAATGGTCCCCATTTAATGTTTTGTTTTTCACTTGCTCATATCCAGGCTATAGGTCAATCACTCTGATGTAAATGCTGGAAAGTATAACTGATCAACAGATCTGTCATACTTTAAAGCAAATATGTTTCTTTTATTATAAAATGTGTTGCATAATGTTTATGATGGGCATCACAGCCTACCTCACTGCAAAGTTTTACCTATAGTGTTATTGTAATGCCCTCGAAAATATCCCGCAACCCCAATAATGTACTACCCGAGTTGACGTCAGGTATAGTGTAAAATAGTCGTTGATGGGAAGTCCAATAAACTCATCACGTGAAACACCAAGAGACTATCACCTGGTTCTTACAAATCGGACTAAGGTTACTATACTTTTGTACGTCCGTGGTAGTACAGTGGGTTAGCGCGCGGGCCTGGTTGACCTATGGGGGTCATGGTCACTAACCAGGGTTCGAACCCCACCCAAGGCATCTCAAAACTGTGGGTTTTTAGGAGGGTTAAACTCCCTTCAGAGGTTCGAGCCCCGTGCCAGGCCCCAGGAAAGGTTGACCCTAAGTGGGCCTGGGGAGTTGTCAGGACAGAAAAATTCCCTTCACACCCAGCATTTCATTGGTGGCAGTCACGGAACGTGATCTGGTAGCTACATAGAGCACCCATCACGCGGACCCTAACAATATTGAGATTGCTGAGGTGATACAGCTACGATACCTTACGACCTTAAAGAGGCTAGGGACTAGCCTAGTTAAAGAAGGATGTAATGTAATGCCCTCGAAAATATCCCGCAACCCCAATAATGTACTACCGAGTTGACGTCAGGTATAGTGTAAAATAGTCGTTGATGGAAGTCCAATAAACATCACGTGAAACACCACGAGACTATCACCTGGTTCTTACAAATCGGACTAAGGTTATACTATTTTTTTGTAGTACAGTGGGTTAGCGCGCGGGCCTGGTTGACCTATGGGGGTCATGGTCACTAACCAGGGTTCGAACCCCACCCAAGGCATCTCAAAACCTGTGGGTTTTTAGGAGGGTTAAACTCCCTTCAGAGGTTCGAGCCCTGTGCCAGGCCCCAGGAAAGGTTGACCCTAAGTGGGCCTGGGGAGTTGTCAGGACAGAAAAATTCCCTTCACACCCAGCATTTCAGTTATCTACTCTAGTGTTCCACATTTTCTAACAATAAGACAGAATAACATGCATACAGGCATACCATACCATCACCCTCCATCTTCTACTCATATAAGCTCCTTATTATACCACCTGACACATCTTCAGTATTTCCTCTTCTAACTTTCTTTTCAATTACAATACAGTAGGCCTACTGTTTATAGTATGACTTCATATTGCACCATTTTATCCTTTAGCAGGGTCATCCTTTGAGTATACTTATCATAAGTGTTTTAGTACAGTATATAAATTCACACTATAGTATGATGTCTGTTACTATCTGGTCAAAAGTGATATTTGTTTTCTTGTTCACCTATTTCTCTATATGTATAGCTGGTACAGAATAATAAGCATAGGCTAAAGCTACTCTAAAAATCTATATGCTAAGATGATCAAATTTTGTTATCTGTTGTTTGCTATTTTGAAGAATCCGGTTTAGTCACAAAATTCAAACTTTAAACTTTGAAGGTGTGACAAAATATTGACATAATTATGTATATTCACTTCAGAAAAATTAAAAGAAAATAATTGTGATCAGCAGTACATTATGTATGATAAAACATATTCTAGTTACAGTACGGTACTGTACTTTTAAAGGCATTACACTTACTCATTCAGTTTTCTCTTTGTATTTGTCCATATTGTTGCCTATAAGCATAGTAGACAGCCTGAAGATTCCACGGGCATAAGGCAACAGATATAAACCCTGGATGATCAATCATGCAGTCAGGTATGGGTTCAGCCTCACAACATTCTTTCCTGCTGATCTACAAGTACAGTATCCTGGCTACACCAACATGTCAAGAAAATACCCCCTATATCGTCACCAATTCATAGCATAAAAGATGCCCGGCCATATTCAAAGATGCTGTGAACTACCGGTACCGAATAGCTGCTCTCTCCAATCAAGTGATGTTTATAAATAAAGTGTCGCCATCTAGTGTTGTCAACGACAGGGTTGTGTAATGTCACCGTGGCTGTTTAATGGTGTGGTGAGGGAGGTGAAAATGAGAACTATGGGTAGAGGATTGGGTTTAGTAGGAAAGAGTGGTATATATTTGGAGTTCTACCAGTTGCTGTTTGCTGATGATATAGCATTGGTAGCAGATTCTGAAGAGAAACTGCAGCGAGAAGTCAAAGAGTTTGGTGTGGTATGTCGGAGGGGGAAGCTGAGATTGAACATCAATAAAAGTAAAGTGATGGTGTGTAGAGGTGCTTGTAGGGGGAATCTAGATGTGAGACTGGATGATGAAATACTGGAACAAGTTGAGTGTTTTAAATATCTTGGAGGAAT
>CM064502.1:13930391-14190675 GCA_032716605.1 Paralithodes platypus | reverse complement strand
GTGAAGAAAAAGAGAGTAGTGAGCCTGAGTACGAGAACAGTAGATGACAAATTTAGAAGAAATTGTTTTGGAAGGAGGTCAAGAAAGTTAGGGAGGGTGACAATGGAAGTAGGCCTAGTAAGGGCGTGAAAGATAACAATGGGCGGAGTTCTAGTGATGAAGCAAGCTAAGAAAGCACTTTAACCTGGGAAATGAAAGAGGGGGTTAGAATAGACCCATCACTGGTACTGTAGGATAGTGATGTAACAGAGCAATGGGTAGATGGGGAACAAGGTGGGTTTAGGAAGGGCTGTGTAGATCAGATCTTCTCCTTGTGAAGAAGTACCCAGTATCTGCAGAAGAAATGGAAGTTTATGCTGCCTTCATGGACTTGGAGAAGCCTAAGACAGTAAGTAGAGAAGGTGTGTGGAAAGTACTGAAGATATAGGAAGTACCGGTAGTTGGTAAGTTGCTGGAAGCAGTGAAAAGCATGTATGAGGGTGAAAGAGCAGCAATGCGTGTAGAGAATGAGCATAGCGATTTCTTCAATAAAGCATGGGTGTGTAATGTCCCCATGGATGTTCAGTAGCCTATACAGCACATATTGTATGGATGGAGTCATGAAATAAATCCAAGGAAAAGCAGAGGATGTTGCAGTACGGTACACTAGTAAGGCAATGGAGCGATGGAAGTTGCTTGTGCTATGGTTAGCTGATGATACTGCTCTTATGAGTGAGCGTTGCAAAGTTTGGTTTAGTAATTATGTTTAGAATGCTGTGTGAAAAACGGAACTCGAAGGTCAATAGGTCGAAGAGAGGAATGCATTCCCCCCCAGGGCTAAGGAGGCCTTCATCTTATGGTGAAGGAAGAAATTAATATACCCCATGCATCCTACTGCATGTTGTATAAGGCGACTAATAGGGGGCGTGGAAAATGAGTTGTGGACTAACAGCCATTAGTAGCCTATACAATAAAGCCTTGTTATTGGCACTCAGGCATTGTCTTGGTATGGCAATGCCGAGACTGGTGGAGTGCGGTTAGGTGCCATAAGGGACTCTACTAGTTTAACCTGGGCGCTGTTGGCGCAACGCCAGAGTCGGCAGCAGTGTTACATGGTAGGGCAGTGTTGTGGCAGGATCTTGTTGTTCTAAAGTCCAAGTTACCTAATGTACAGTAGAGTCTTGGTATGGTACCGTACTGTCTTGTTACGGCACTGTTGAGGCTGGTATGGTTTGCAGATACTGCAGATGGACCTACTGTAGTTGAGTCTTGGGTAAGGGTTGTGTTAGCGGGTGTACCATACCTTTTGTTTACATAGTGGCACGCTCGCAGTTACTGTACATTTGCGTCTAATTTGACTGCTGTTATTTGCCCCTGCTGGTAATATATATGATAATGACAATAAGTCATGGGGGGGTTGGGGGCAAAGCCTCCCTCAACATAACAATTTATCCAACACCTGGCCTTGGGATACAATAATGGGTCGAGGGGGAGCTTTGTTCCCCTCAACCCCCATGACTTATTGTCATCTTCATATAATATTACCAGCAGGGGCAAATAACAGCACTCAAATTAGACGCGAATATAAATCCGAGCATGCCACTATGTAAACAAAGTGGACGGTACGCCCGCTAACATAACCCTTACCGAGTCTTGCTGCGGCACGGTTAGCACTATACAGTACCAACATCAGCCAAAGTGCTGACATAGGCTATGGGTCACCCCTTGCATATTACATATACACATTATCCACCGTCCACTGCCTTTTATTATTCCTGGGGGAAAGTGACATAGGCCTAGGTCTAGTCAACAGTGTTTGAGAAGCTTAGGGACGCGTCTTGCACGAGAGGCAATTGTTTACATATTCGATGAAAAACCTAGCCTACTTAACCCATTAAGCCCCAGCTGATTTAATAAAAATGCACACTCCAGACCCAGCCACTTGTCATTTTTTTTTTCCTGAAAACACATGGGATGGGTTAGTAATATAGGGAAAACCACAAAAAAAACCGCTCCCTTAGGTCATTTAGGGGTCCTGGGGAGGCGGCGGAAAGTCGCAATTAACATGGGGTGATGGGTAGGCAAAATACTGGAAAATCACTCCAGCGTGCACGCGGCTGGACTTACTGTAGGGGGCTGCCAACCATCGGTATTGTTCCGTGGGATCCTAAAGCAGTTCCCATACAAATCTGAACCCTCTACGAGCCTTCTATCAATGTTCAATTAGCGCCGTCGGCTATAACCGACGCTGGTACTGGCAGGGATTTAGAATGCCGTCGACTCACGTCCGACGCTGGTGTCCACCTGGTTAATCTGTATCTAGGCCTACTTGTATTTTATTGTGTTCACGAGACACGAACGAGTTTTCATAACGGGCGAGGCAAGCATAAGAGCGAGTTCAATAGTTTATTATTTTTTCAAAGAAAAAATATATTTACATGTGTTGGCCTAACCAGGCATAATCTCCACAATGACTGTTTAAACTGTCAAACATGTCTTAATAAAACAAAATACCGTAGGTACCGGTAGGCTTATTTCTGCAGGAGAATGACGCCACTTTACGATACATTTGCTGTTAAAATATACACAAAGCTGTAATTCCAGTTACAGTATGTATATAATGTAAAGAAAAACAAACTGCCAAAGATATAAAGGCACATCTAGTAATAATAAAATTTTAGTTTGGTAAGGGTTGTGTTAGCAGGCATACTATA
Organism: Paralithodes platypus; assembly: GCA_032716605.1. NCBI lineage: Eukaryota > Metazoa > Arthropoda > Malacostraca > Decapoda > Lithodidae > Paralithodes > Paralithodes platypus. The sequence goes on along the minus strand of CM064502.1, from coordinate 14,187,982 downwards.
GCTTTGTACTATTTGCATAAGTTGTACGCTTGCAATTAGGCCTATGTTCGCTTCTAATTTGACTTATTTTATTTTATAATTTTTAGTTACAAAATTATCCCACAGCCAGCCGTTATATGCCCCTGCTGATAACATAATTATATATACAGTATGATGATAATAATTCAAGGGGGGTGAGGAGGAGCTTTACCCATTATTGTACCCCACGGCCATCTGCTGCATAAATTGTCGAGTTACTGGCTGTGGGACACAATACAGTAATAGGATGAGGGGGCTTTGCCCCCCCACCACAACCCTTTTTTTAAGTTTTTCCATTGAGCATTAAAACACCTAGATTTGCAATTTGGCTAATTGTATGTATATTTATATCAAAACCCACAACATTCAACATTAAATAACCTAACAACCTCACCTGGAAAAGTTAGGTTACAGTAAGTTAGATTTGGTTTGGTTAGCCGCCCTAGAGCGTAAAAGGCCTGGGCTAGCCTTTTAAAATTTGTTATCTTTCAGGAGGATCACAGGTAGGCTAGGCCTGGGCCTATGTGTCTATCTATCTATCTATCTATTGCCGGACGCCTTACTCCCCTTACGAGGGTGGCCATACACAGAATGCCCCCAAGCGGACCTATTCCCTGTGAGAGGGACAACCCGAGCCAGTTTAGTGAAGGACTTACAGGATTGACCACTCAATTTAGGATTCGTCCAACTCCGAGGCCCTCTTGTGTATCTTGTTAGCACTATTTTTCTACAGTGGTGTTCGGCTAATCCATCCACTAACCTGCCTTACCCTTAGGTAAGCAGTACGGATTTGTATCAGGTTTACTCCCCTAGACAGGTTGCCAACCAAGGCTGACGAGTCCCATCCACCCGGATTTGTATAAGGTTGTCTCCCCTAGATGAGTTGCCGACCAAGGCTAACGAGTCCCATCCACTCAGCAGTTGAAAAACAGAAAACCCAAGTCTTAGTCTAAAGAATTAGGCCTAGGCCTATGTCAATTTAATATAAAAAAAAAAATCTGAATATTGTCAGTCTCGCTTAGGTTCCTACACACACATAAAAAAAGGTCTAAATAAAAAAAAAAAAAAAAAAGGCTAACAGAAGGCTTGTAAGAAAGAAAAAAACCGGCCTAGAGGGAAATGTTTGACTGAAAAGAGAATAACCTCATAGCCTAGTTAGGCCTAATGCAAAAAACAGGCTATCAAACAAGAGCAGTTCCATCTTTTTCATAATTTTTATTTAGCCTAATAGGCTAGGCCTATACAAAGTTAAAATTATGCTTTACAGTTCTTATTACTTAGGATATGTCTGTGAAAGTGATCAATATAGGCTAGGCCTAGGCTAATTTCAAACTAATTTTCTTGTAGTGCCTATTTTTCTCATCTTCAGCCCAGTCTTGAAACAAAATTATCCCATTTGACACCCTAAAAATAATAATTAGGCCTAGGCCTATATTATTGCAAAATGATTAGCCTATGTTTAGGCTAGGCTACTATTCCCTGGGCCTAGCCTACCTGTGATCCTCCTGAAAGATAACAAATTTTAAAAGGCTAGCCCAGGCCTTTTACGCTCTAGGGCGGCTAACCAAACCAAATCTAACTTACTGTAACCTAACTTTTCCAGGTGAGGTTGTTAGGTTATTTAATGTTGAATGTTGTGGGTTTTGATATAAATATACATACAAATAGCCAAATTGCAAATCTAGGTGTTTTAATGCTTCATGTGTAAGCAATAGCAAGTGTCCACCAACAGCTTGAGCCTGACGCCTGCGGCCTGAAGAGTGAAGACTCTGTCGGTCCGTCGGAGCCTGTCCTGCCGCCTCTGCCACTGTTGGTTGCTGTGCAGCTTCTGGTTCGAACTGATATGGTCAGATTATCATACGGTTGAACTAAATTTATTGTGCATTGCACAGTTTAACAATTAACCTCTTCAGTACCAGGGACTTCCTTTTCATCATATTTTGGCATCTAGGCTATTAAGTTAGGCTAGACGATTATATTCAGCTTAGGAAAGACGTCTAGCAATAATAAGACTTCAAACTATCTCAACCAACCACTTCAACTACCACAAATCCTTCCTAAGCTGCATAATATTGTCTAAATACAGCTAGAAAAAAATATGACACGTCGCTGGTTAAAAGGCATTTCAAATTGTTCACTAGGCCTAGGCTACTTTCACAGGAGCTCTCATAATCATCGTCCATTGTGCAGGTTGTTATACAACGAAGTTAAAGTTACGAAATTACCGCTCATAGGCCTAGGACTCTAAGAGTCAGCCTCACAAATCACAAGACATCTAGGCTAGTCAAGCTTTTCAGCCTCTCAGGCGTTTTCCTGAATCCTTTTTTTTTTTTTTTTTTTTTTAATGGGTTGAAGGGCCGGAGGATCCGAAGACCCCTTTTCACCCTGCCGCGTAACCTATTTTACTGTCAGGCGAAACAGAGGCAAGGGGTGTGAAGAGATTGCCCAAACGATCTCCACCAGCCGAGAATCGAACTCGGTCCTCCCGGTTAGAAACCGAGCGCTCTACCAATGTCGCTACTGGTCACCCCCTTCCTGAATCCTCTTGGTGCTGTTATTGTTTACAATTTTCCTGGTGTGACGTCACGAAGATCGCCTTAACTCCGAATCATGCACACCTTCCGCAAGGTATAAAATTTGATATATTGAGATTATTGTTTGACAAAATTTAATAATAACACTCAAAGTGCGTTACTTGCATGTTGATATTTCCCATTATAAGTAGAGCCCATGTCATGCACCACCACCTTTAAGTTAGTCCCTGCATTTGACGAGTCGGGTGTCACCGAGTTTTTCCTGCGTTTTGAGAAAAAGTGCCGGGAGCACCAATGGCCCGAGGTTAAGTGGGCAGCCCTTGTTTCCTCTAGGTTGGCTGGCAAAGGACTCAAGGCATATGATGCGTTGCCCTTGGAGTCTTGCATCAATTATGAGGTATTGAAGGAAGCTGTTCTGCGGGCGTACGAGTTACAACCAGAGACATATAGGTTGAATTTTCTGGGTGTTACGAAGGGTCGTGAGTGCACTTTTCTAGAACATGCCCGGGAACTGTCTGATGCTTTGAGAAATTGGCTGAGGTCAGAGAAGGTGACGACGTTCGAAGAGCTTGAGCAGTTATTCCTTCTAGAGCAATTTTTTAAATGCACAGGCGGCGACCTGACTTTGAACCTCAAAGAAAAATATCCTAAAACTCTACAAGAGGCAGCTGAGTTGGCTGACCTGAGATTATCGCTGATTCGTGGGTGCGGGTCTTCACAACGGACCGATGCAGTTAACAAGGGGCGCAACACTCCACCCCCCCGAGTCAGTGATGCAACATTTAATAACCAAAGTAATAGCAATGATACTAATTTTGATCACAAACCAAAAACTGTCCCGTTTAAGAAAGGTCAGGGCCCTTCCCCACCTCAGGGGAAGTCCAAGGGTGAAGTAGAGTGTTTTAAGTGTCATAAAAAGGGGCATTTTGCACGTTCCTGCCCTAGTAACCAACCTGCAGCAGTCGTGTCTTTGGCTAGCAACATTGGGGTGTCTCTGAGGTCTTCTGCGTTTACCCGGGGTGATATGTCAGATGCGGGGGCACAGCCAGTGAAGGAGTGTCCGGAAGGCTCGAAACCTGTCCGCGATGCTTTTTGCGACCATAGAGGGCGTGGCTGCGTGAGTTGGGCTGGTTGCAAGCATGGGTTGGAGTTGTTGCGTGATTCAGGTGCATCCCAGACTCTGATGAAAAACTTTACAGGCCAACCTATAAACGCGGCACGGGTAGTTGTGGTGCAGGGTATTAATGCTACACGGTCATACCCGTTGGCTCGAGTGGAGCTGGAGGTTGATGGTGTGACACGAGAGATAGATGTTGGAATCGTAGAGAAACTGCCAGTAGAGGGCGTCGACCTTCTTCTCGGCAATGACTTTGCGGTGCCTACTTCTGAGGTTCCACCCTTAGTCATTGCCGAGAGGGCGGCCGACGTGAGTAGGGAGGGGCAGGAGTTGGTCGAGAGGTGTCAATTACAGCAGATGGCGTGTGTTGTCACCCGATCTCGTGCATCTAAGGTGTCACAGCCTATTCCTCAGTCTTTAGACCAGCGGAGGAACGGTCGGAAGGAGAAAGCTAAAGTTGGGAGAAGTTTTGTGAGTTTTGATCCAGCGGCTCTTCTTGGCGACTCAGTATTAACACCAATGTTTAGGTCTGGAGTGGCCCCAGAACCTGTCACACTTGGTGAGGAGGTAGGGCGTGAAAAAACTCTGAGACAGCAATGTTACACAGTTAAGCAAGATAGGATCGAACAGTCCAGTATCGGGGGAGGCCATAAGTTGCTCCGGGAGCACTTAGATAGATTTGGTCCTTCGGATATCTGTCGGCTGCAGATAGATGATCCTGAGATTCAGAAGTGTAGTAACGGTGCGATTGAACTTGATGAGGACGGGGATGCAAAGCCGTGGGACTTCTTTCGTGTGGAGGGCATATTGTACAGGCGTTTTCTAGATCCCAGACGGAGTTGGGAGGGTGGGTCGAGAGTGGTTGACCAGTTGGTAGTGCCTAGTGTGTGCCGTGATAGCCTACTGAGGATGGCGCATGATGTACCGTTGGCAGGGTGTACGTAAGACGGTAGCAGCATTGGCGAAATTGTTTTGGTGGCCAGGTATGAAGGCACATGTGGCGTCATGGGTGGCAATGTGCAATACCTGCCAGACAGTAGGTAAACCAAACCAGTGTATTCCCAAGGCTCCGTTACACCCTATTCCTGTAATCGGGCCACCATTCAGTAAGGTTATAATCGACATGGTTGGCACTCTACCCCCTACTAGTGCAGGCAACAAGTTCCTCCTCACAATCATGGATGTTGCCACTCGTTATCCGGATGCATACCCCATGCGAAATGGTACTGCTAAGACTGTTGTTCGTAACTTGCTATTGTACTGTTCTAGGTACGGGTACCCGCAGGAATTGCAGTCAGACCAAGGGTCCAACTTTACTTCTAACCTTTTCAAACAGACCATGCAGCAGCACGGTATCAGTACAGTTGTCTCTTCAGCCTATCACCCAGAGAGTCAAGGGGTGTTGGAGAGGTGGCACTCGACTCTGAAAAGCATGCTGCGTTGTTACTGTGTTGAGAATGGCAAGGATTGGGATCTTGGGTTGCCCTATGTATTATTCGCTGCTCGGGAGGTACCTGGTGAAAGCCTAAGGTTAAGTCCCAATGAGTTAGTTTTCGGACATCAGGTCAGAGGCCCCCTCAACATGGTTAGAGAAATCTGGGAGGGCACAGCAAAACCATGTTCCATGTTAAAGTGTGTCCTCGAGAGTAGAGAGAGAATGCTGAGAAGCCTAGAGTTGGGAGGTAGGAATTTGGTAGGGTCGCAAGCACTTATGAAGGACAGGTACGATGAGAAGACAAAACTCCGGGAGTTTAAGGTGGGGCAGGAGGTGTTGATTCTGTTACCTCTGCCAGGTCATCCGTTGTCTGCCAAGTACGCTGGTCCTTATAAGGTGGTAAAAATGATCTCTGACCTAGACTATCTTGTGGCTACTCCAGATAGGCGTAAAAAGAATCAGCTGTGCCATGTGAATCTGGTGAAAGAGTTTGTGAGGCGCCCCCCTGAGCCTCTCACTGTCCCTGTGTTGACCTGCAGCGGTCATGGAGGAGAAGGAGTGAGGGACAGTGAAGCCCAGGTGGAGGATAACTGGGAGTGTCATGTCTCTGCTGACCAGTGGGCGGGGAACTCCAGATAGGTGGCTAACGATGCTCTAGTGCACCTGCCTGAGCAACAGCGTGCAGCCGTGCAGCGCCTGTTTGCTTCATACCCCACTGTGTTAGCAGAGCATCCAGGCCTCACAACTCGAGTGGTGCATGACGTGGACGTGGGAGATCACCCCCCCTTTAAATCAGTACCCTACAGAATTAAACTCCCAGCCCTCAGAGCAGAGTTAGACTATATGTTGGAACGGTGGCTGATTGAGAAGGGGGCAGTTAGGTGGACATCTGTCACTCTGTAGTCCAAGCCTGATGGGAAGGTTCGCTTCTGCATTGACTTTCGGAGATTGAACGGGTTGACTCCCACCAATGCTTATCCCCTTCCCCGTGTTGACGATAGTGTAGACAAGATCGGTAAGGCACAGTTTCTAACTAAGGTAGACCTAGTGAAAGGCTACTGGCAGGTGCCCTTGTCTGAGCGGGCGAAGGGGGTATGTGGGTTTGTGGTTGATGGAAACACCTACCGTTGCAATGTGATGCCGTATGGCCTTAAAAATGCCCCAGCAACCTTCCAGAGTCTTATGAATGAGTTAGTAGCTGACATCCCTAACTGCACTGTCTACCTAGATGACGTTATAATCTACGATGACAACTTTGAGAGTCACTGTGAGCACATACAAGCCTTGTTTCGGAAGCTCAGTGAGGCCAGCTTGGTGGTCAATCTGGGCAAGTGCGACTTTGTCCGGGCAACTGTGCAGTATCTTGGGTTTGTGGTCGGGTTAGGCCAGGTGTGCCCCCCCAAAAACAAGATACAGGCTATTAACCAGTTCCCCAGGCCGTCCACCAAGCGGCAGATCATGAGATTTTTGGGCATGATCGGTTACTATCGCCGCTTCATTCGGGGTTATTCTACTGTGTTAGCTCCCCTGACAGATATGCTAGCAAAAGAGAAAAAGTTCAAGTGGGCACCTGAGTGTCAAAGGGCTTTTTCGCTGGTCAAGCACCTACTATGCACTCACCCAATTCTCAGGGCCCCTGATTTTGAAAGACCGTTCCAGCTGGCAACAGATGCCAGCGGTGTAGGGGCTGGTGCCGTCTTAATGCAAACAGACGAGGAAGGTTTGGAGTATCCAGTCAGTTTCTTTTCCAAGAAGTTTAATTCCGCTCAGAAAAACTACTCTGTGGTGGAGAAAGAACTGCTGGCAATAGTGTTGGCGCTCTGGCACTTTGAAGTATATGTTCCTGCCTACGGGCCAGTCGTGGTGATTTACACCGACCACCACCCTCTTAAATTTCTGAATCAATTCCACAACCGGAATATGAGGCCGACACGTTGGTCACTCATGTTGCAAGAATACAATCTAGACATTCGCCATATTGCCGGTTGTGAGAATGTGATTGCAGACTGTTTGTCGAGGGTGGAGGATCCGGCGTAGATCACCACAGGTGTGTGGGTTTGAGTGGAGAAAACTCAGGCGTGCCCCTGTAGAGCAGCCGTCAAAAACAACATTAAAATTAAATAAAAAATCACATAAAAACTCTTTCTTTTTTATAGTTAATTGTAAGTTGCCAATGTTATAGCTGAAGTCCTAAGTTGAACCTGTCTTTCACTTAGTAGGCTGGGCTCTCTGAAGCTCGCTCAGGGAGCATAGCAGGCTAAATTATACTATTGTGTTTGGGAGGGGTTGTAAGATTTTCTTTATGCTAATTTGTGGTTTTATTTAAGATTGAGCTTTGCATTTAATTTCTGGTGGAGTGGCTAGGTGTGGTGGGTTTTGTCGGCATTCTGCCTTGTCAGATATGGTGCTCGCCTAATGTTGAGCGTCCCATATCTTGGGCGGGGTGTGACGTCTACCAGCGTTGGCAGAATCGCCTCTCGTTAGCCACTAGCGCTCGCCAGGGACATCGAACTGGGCTACAGTTATCAGAGAATGTTGTTCTTTCTTTCCTAGTAATCGCATTGTCACAGACAGTCCAGGGGTGGTCTTTGTTTTTGTCTGTGACAATGGGTTATATTTGATATCAACAGTAGTGATAATAGTACCAGCGTGTGAATGAGAAAGACTTTCAGAGCGAGGAGGTAGTAAGTGTCTGTATGTACGGGTGCATTCCTGCCTCTCGCTCGCCATTGGACGGCGTGTCTTGCTGTGTCATATGATGCCTGCTGTCTTGTTACGTCTCGGCCCGTGATTGGCCGACCATCGCGCCATTGTGGTATCCTGTGTAACTTACCTCCTCCATGAGGGTCCCCAGGAGCTGTCCTCATCAGGACAGGCCTAGCGCACGTGCTTCTAACATCCCTTTGCATACTCTCTCCCGATCACCACCTTTATCACTGTTTCTCTCACTCGATTCTCTCTTTCCATACTCTAACCTTTATTAACTGCACAACACTCACCTTGGGTTCTGCATACGGTTTTCATAGCCGGCCCATTGTATTGCATGCGCCATCCTCAGAGATATTTACATGTACTTAGAATAGGTTTGAGGGTTCTTAGATAGTATAGGTTAAGAAATTTGTGTGCCTCCATTATTGATTTAGTGTTTCTGCACTTTTATTTAATGCTAGACTGGGATAAGGTAACTGTAGTCGTTGTCTCCGATGTGTGTACGGTTTGCTTATACCTACACGACTTCAACCGGTCCTGTGGTAGCCTGGGTTGTCTTTTCGGTTGCATCCTTTGCGAGTGCAGCATTGTGTTGATTGAGGGTTTTGGCCTGTACCAGTTCCACACTTTGCTGCCTCTTTGCTTGTCTTTAGAGGGTCGCCAGGATAGAACCAGATACTTGTGATCTGGATCTATCGAGAGAGCCCCCTAGTCAATTAACATAACTTAAACGATGCAGTCTTAAGGATATCGCTAGGCTACGAGCCTGTCTTGCTCAACCCCAGTTCCTTACCTAGAGTATCCCAGCTAGACATTATTAATCGAGTAGACACTTGTTAGTATTTAATATAAGCTCTTTGATATGTGCGCATTATTATTTACAGCATTTATTAGTCTAGGTTGTTGCTGAGCCGCACAACCATAGCAGACTGTTTCGTTGATGAGGAAGTACTTCTTTTAGTGTCGAGCATTGCTACAATTGCGCATTTATAGTATTCTCGTGTCAGTTAACATTATATGTCCTATCTTTTAGTGTATTCGATTTACACGTGTGGTGTCCTGCCTCCTGCCTTTATATAGTTCTAAATCAGTACGAGCATCTTATGAGCATCAGACTTTCTTCAGAAGTTTCCAGGTCTATGCTGTAGGACTATACTTCACTTTCTTTCAGATATGAGTGAAGAGTTTATTGTTGTTTAGAGTAACTGTATTGAAGCATCTTTTTATTGTATTAAATCTTGCAGTGATTTAATTGATCTTTCCATAATTCCTTTTTATGCATTTTAACGTAACTTGCATCTTGTTTGTTATCAGGCTATACCAGTGCAGGTTAGCCTGAAGTAGAGTACATTTATGCCCAGTTAAGGATACCCCACTATCGCAGATTAACCCTGGAGGGTATACTGTAGGTGTTTTGTTCGCCGGCATATAAATTCGATGGTTTGGATCTAGCATACCGTTGTTGCATAGTGCCCTATTACTAGTCCAATCATTGAGTGCCCTTGTTTTATTCGTAGTCCTGGTCGAAACAACGGACATAAGAGGTCCAGTAGACCAATATCGCGTTTCGTGTTTACAATGTGAATGCTGGCATCTGTTCGCCATATTTGAACTGATAATACTGGTTACAGACTATCCCAAGGCGGGATATGGCTGTGGTATGATATACAGTAGATAGGAATGAATCTCCACAATTAGCACTGCACATTAACTAATCTATAGAAATATATTTGACAATTTGGCAATAAACATTTGTATCATCAATCGATCAATGAATAAGGACATGGGAAATTTCTCTATAACCAAGGTAGTTCTTTAAAGTAACAGTATGCAATAATATCGAGATAATATTGCAATAATAATCGAGACCACCAAATCTTGGTGGTTTCGGTTCAACTCCTTCCTCTCTCTCTCAAAGCATTTCTTATTTAATAGAATGGTAAATTTATGGAATGGACTACCCCAGGGGGTAAGGGGTCCTTCATCTTATGGTGTAGGAAAACAAGAATATGCCTCACACATCCTACTGCGTGTCATACAAGGCGACTAATAGGGGATATACTTGTGGACCAACAGCCATTACTATGCAATAAAGTCTTTATCTTAGCACTGTCTTGGTATGGCACTGCCGAGGCTGGAAAGGTGCGGATAGGTGCCACAGGGTACTGAGTCTTACCTGGGCGCTGTTTGGCACCACACCTGTGTCGGCAACAGTATTCGCATGTTGGAGCAGTGTTGGGGCAGGACTATATTGTTCTATAGTCCAAATTGCCTAATATACAGTAGTCTTGTTATGGTGCTGTCTTTTTGTAACACTGTTAAATTAAGGCTGGTGTGGTTGCAGATACTGCACTTGCAGGTGAAAGTGCTGCAGGGGGACTCTGTTGAGTTTTGCTGAGGCATGGTTAGCACTATACCAACATCAGAAACAGTGATGACTTGGTGGGGCAGTGCTGTGTCGGAGCTTTATTGTACTACAGTACACTCCAACTACTGAAAGGCAACCCAGTCTGAGCCGTTACAATGCATGTAATTGAAAAATTATGCTAAACCATTGTTTGTATGTTGTACTGTTCAATCGTTCAAACGCCGATTTGATAAATATCTCGCTCTTAATTAAGGAACACCACGTTCTTAACATTAATCCTTCATTACAAACCCCAATGCACTTGAATAAATTAAAGAAAGCATATGATCCTCCAGGGATTCGAACTCGGGACACCACACCCAGAACATAAGCATCGAAACCTGTACACCACCAACACAGTTAAAGGTTTAGTACACGATCACGATAAATATCCATTTTCGAATTCTGGATATCAATTTAATCATGTACTTAACTTCTTTTACAAATGAATAAGCCTCTCAATATATATATTTGTTTTCCAAATATACTAGATAGGTCAAGCAGGTTTGTAAGGATCAATAGATCTGTTGTTGCTAGTTTTTCTTTGTACTCCTTTGCTCTCCCTTGCTCTCGCTCTCTCTAGTCTCTGCCTAGTAAACTGGGAAGCAAGAACTGCCGATGCTGAAGGTAGGCGTCTTGTGGACTTTACTAACGATAACTTTTTGACCCAGTGGGTGAACGAGCCAACTAGAGGGAACAATATACAAGAATCTAGATCTTGTGTTCACCAGTGAAGATGAAAGTGTGACCAGCTTATCTGTTGAGGAATCACTTGGAGGTAGTGACCACAATCTAGTTAGGTTCTCTCTTCGCACCTTTAGCAGCAGATCCACCAGTCCTCAGAGTGCAAAACTAGATTTCCGTTGTGCAAATTTTGAAGGCCTTCGGGAAGCTTATCCCAGATCAGACTTGAGGGTAAGAATGTTAATGCGATTTGGTGCTTATTCAAACAGCAGTTTATGAATTGACAAGCTGCATTCGTTCATACTAAGCTTACCAAATCAGGCTCAACCCAATCAAAATGGTTCACAAGTGACTTAGCTTCAGCAATTAGAAAGAGAAAAGTTGCATACAGAAAGGCCAAATGAAGTCAAGACCAAAGAGATTTAGATTCCTTCAAAAATATGTGTCGAAGAGTGAACTCTCTTATAAAGGAAGCAAAGCGGAATTAAGAACTAAGGGTTTCAGCCCTCTGAAAAGAGAGTTCTAAAGACTTCTTCAGCTATGTGAAAAGCAGGAAGCAATTAAAAAGTAGCATTGGACCTCCAAAGGACCCAACAGGCCAACTTCAATCTGCTAACACTGATATAGCTAAATCCCTAATCGACTATTTTGCCTCGGTATTCAAAAGGGAAAATACCAATGACATGCCAAGTCCAGGATTACTGCATGAGGGTGAAGTTCTTATCAGAATTAGATGTACCACAGAGGAGGTAATAAACAAAAATAGATAAGTTAAATAGGTATAAGTCATCCGGCCCAGATAACTTTCTGCCACGAGTTGTATGAGAAGTGCGAGAAGAAATCGCCCCTTTCTTGGCAGACATCTTCAATAAATCACTAGAAAATTGAGAAGTCCCTGAAGACTGGAAACTGGCCAATGTGACCCCAATCTTTAAAAAAGGGGATCACAAGTGTCCCAAGAATTATCGGCCAATTAGCTTGACTTTTATCATAGTAAAACTCTTAGAAGGGATACTAGTAGACAAGATAGTTGACTACTTAGAAATCCACAAATTAATTACAGATTCCCAACATAGATTCAGGCGACACTGATCATGTCTTACCAATTTGCTGGAATTTTTCCATAAAATGCTGTGTGAGTATGACAAAAGTAGAGCCACAGATATCCTTTACTTAGATTTTCAAATAGCTTTTGACAAAGTGCTTCATTGCAGGCTAATGTCAAAAGTGAGTGCACTAGGTATCAATACAGAGGTCACAAATTGGATAGAAAGTTGGCTAACAGGTAGACAACGTTTTTTTTTTTTTTTTGTGAGAAGTTTAATTAGACCACTGAGCTCCCCAAAAGAGCTCCCATAGGGCTGGCCACAACGAGTGGTAATCAATGGTGTTTCTTCTGAGTGGACTCCAGTCACTTCTGGAGTTCCACAGGGTCCACTACTGTTTATCATATATGTCAATGACATCGATATTGGTCTGTTCAATTCAGGCTATTCACTATTGAGAATGACTGGAAGTGACTGACTTGGAAAAGGATTTGGGTTTTCTGATTAACAGTGACCTAAAGTTTTCCAAGCTGTGCATTTAAGTAAAGAAGAAAGCTCAGAAACTATAGGGCTATATAAAGAGGCACTTTAAGTATAGAAGTAAGGAAATAGTCCTCACACTTTACAACGCTCTGATACGGCCTCTCCTGGATTATGCTGTTCAATTCTGGTCTCCATCACTCAGGAAAGACAGAGCGACTAGAAAGAGTACAAGCTAGGGCTACAAAACTTATTCCATCGCTTAGAAGAATGAGCTACGAGGACCGGTTGAGAGCTCTTGATTTCTTCCCATTGGAGACACGCAGACTACGAGGTCAGCTCATTGAAGTTTTTGAAATACCTTATGGGTTTGACAATGTGGATTATCTATTTGTTATTAATTTCACCACACCACCAAACACCTCCAATTAAATTAATGAAAGCATATATGTGATCCACCGGGATTCGAACTGGGTTATCACAGACAGATTTTTAGACACCTTAACCATTACACCACTAAGACGGCAACATGTTTAGTCTCAATATGAATACAACACGCAACCATGGATGGAAATTATAATTGAATTGGTTTAGCACTATTATTGGTGGAAACTTTTTCACATATAAGATCTGTTATACCTGGAACAAACTTCCCTCCAAAGTTGTAAATAGTTCTTCAGTAGAGCAGTTCAAGAAGAGAGTAGATAGTATTTTTCACGCTCTGTAAAGAGTGGAGTGCACTAAACAGTCTCTCTCCTTCCACTTCGAATATCTCCTCGGAATGGACCGCAAGGTCTCCGAGATACTAACCATTCCTTGTAACTCTCTCTCAGCCTACATTACCATTGGGTACGTGGTTCAGGGTGAACGATCATCTATATTTAGTAGTAAAACGCGTCATATTCTTCAAAGGGTTAAGGGGAGATTTCCACTTAAGGGATTCTTCTCTTTAACCCTCTCTCCCTCATGTTTAGCCCCATTAGTTTTGACATTTTAAGACGTTCGCACCATTAGTTTGGTGATTTTAAGACCCTTCGCCCCATTTCTTTGTCAATATTAATACTTTTCGTGTCATCTAGGTGTCGATTTTTTTCCTGGCGAACGATAGGCGTTGAAGAAATAATGCATTTGACTTTTTATTCTGGCTGTTCCTTAATTAATTAAGGGGGTAGTGCTTGTTTTTCTGGACCCCTTCTCCCCTCTCTACACCTTCAGAAAAATAGGAAAAGTAGAATGTAAATAAGAGGAGCCGTTACAAAGGCTTATCCCTCAATACTTCATCTGATCTGATCTGAAGACAAAACAACGAACAAACACAGACAAAACACAAAATTCACACACAATCTAGGTCACCCAGGAGAACACCCAGAGACCAGGGTCACCAAGGTCGCTCCAGCACTCCCCCGGCCCCCGAACACCCGGAGAGGCTCCGAGCTCGGCAAGCAGACATGCAGCGAAGCCAAAGCCACAAGCCCGCCCACCACACTTCCAGGCGCACCCTTCATATTAATCGTCTCCCCGGGCAAGGCGCCTGATGGACTATTATTTAGTCTGTATGTATATATATATATATATATTTTTTTTTATAGGTTTGAGTCCCGAAGGGAAGAAGGAAAACCTAATATTTAGTAGTGGCCCCGGAATCATTGACGATGGGCTTTACGTAGGTAATGGCCAATCCTTAGAACTCTAGCTTGCTGTTCAAACTTCCCGCCAGGGGAGAACTCAAAATACGATTGCCACACATCTTGAGCGAAACGCTCTTAAAACACTCACGGACTCGTCCTTATGATGTGGGTACCACTACTAGAAAAACTAGTAAAATCAATAAAGAATAAAAATAAAAAATTAAACTTGACCTAGCATTGCGCTTCCCGTGCGTCTGCTCTTTTGGGTAAGGCACGCCATCTTACTCATAGAGTCTGTTCATTCTTAATCTGACATATCAAGACTCTCAAAAATGTAGCAGATGAATGGGAAGGGGACGGAAGGGAGGGCCAAAATCGTTAATGATTCCAGAGCCACTAATAAATATTAGGTTTTCCTTCTTCCCTTCGGGACTCAAACCTATAATTTATTAGTGGCCCCTTCATCATTGACGATGCGCCTGAATTCTCAAGACTGGAGGGGGACATTCATCATGAACATCGAATACCACTAATAAACCAGATAAGGTCCCAATAAACACGTACTAATCAGATCAGTTTAATATAAAAGAGGGTTACAGGCGGCGTTTCTTAAAGGAAGCCTGTGGTGCTAGCACCTTTACGTTTGATAGAACAGTTGGGGTAACACAAGAATAAACTATTCATTTAGCTTATACATCCCAAGATAAATGAAACATTCATTATCATCCAAATTTGTTAATATGTTGGCCTACATATTCAAGGCCTCAGGTACTGTATTACCAAAATATTTTTACTCTTACTCTAATCCTAATCCTTAAGATTATTGAGTATATTGGAAACCCTATTGCATCCATAGTGTTAACATAAAGATAAAAATTTCCTGAGTAGACTTACTTTAGTCTAAGGAACAGATTATCACATGACCTTAATACTCGTTACATTTTGTATCAATTCAGAGGTAGAGTCCTTAGCTAGGATACCCCCCCCCCCTTTTTCATCACAAAATTAGCTTAAAACTAGACTTTCTGCCTTAATGCTACACATGTACGAGAAGGTTTCATGAGATTGACGGACAGGTAGCGTGTGAGAAAAGTATGATTTGATGACCACAATTGGGTCTGCTGAATATCTTCTAGGGAGTAATTATGGAGGAATTGAAGTGATGCCGCCCATTTACGGATATTGTGTGATCTTGCCAACACGCCGGGATTACTCTCACGAATGACTTCCACTAATAACGCAGCTAGCCGGCGTTTTTGTAACCGAATACCTGTCCTTGAAACCCAGAGGGCTCCCGCCTGTGAGGGCCGGGAAGCCCGCATCAATAACATAAGTGACTGCGCTGGACACAGTAAATGGTGCCTGTCACCCTGTTTCAGAGCTGGAATTTCGAACTCTGTAAATACATGATTTTAATGTTCATTCTTAGCAATGAAGTTAGGAGCAGGAGCAATATGTACACCCATGCTGCGCCTTGAAAATCTTAGACAGTTTGGCTCCGAACTCATCACCGCCA
Source organism: Paralithodes platypus (assembly GCA_032716605.1). Lineage (NCBI taxonomy): Eukaryota > Metazoa > Arthropoda > Malacostraca > Decapoda > Lithodidae > Paralithodes > Paralithodes platypus. The sequence goes on along the minus strand of CM064502.1, from coordinate 14,172,408 downwards.
ACTCAGACACCCTGTCACCCGTAGCCAGTGCCATTAGAAAAATGGCCTTTTTAAGTATTAGGTCAAAGGGAGGATCCTTGCAATATTTACGGGACTGAAGCATCTCAAGGGCCAGATCAAGAGACCAGGTGAGTGTGAGTTGACGAGGAGGAGGGCGAAGCTTGAAGCAAGACCTCATGAAAACTTTTCCTGCGCCTCCGGTACAGACAGAGCAGTTAAATCTAAAAATAGTGTCCTAATTGCTGTGATGTGATTCCTTAATGTGACAACTGGCAACTTTGGAATATCAAATAGGTAATTTAAATAATTAAACACCAGAGCCACTGAGGACTGCTGTTGCCCAGTTTCTGCAATCCAGGTAGTAAATGACTTCCAGTGTGATGGGTACTGTCGTCGGGTTGATGGAGCATACTGATTAATCAACTTGTGAGTCACGGTTTCCCCAAACTGGCCTAGCCCCTTGGCCTTCTGAATATCCACAACGCAAAAGTCAGCAAGGTCTTGAGGTTTCCAATTGTCTCTAAGTGGAAGTACGAGATCGGGAGCGACACCGGGTTCTCGCACCACATCTTCAATTGGTTGTACCACACTTGAGCCGGCCACAAGGGCGCGATCATCGAGACCATGCCCCGATAATCCCGTAGTTTGTTAACTACTTTGCACATTAAGGATGCGTCTGGAGGTGGAAACAGATAAATGGAGCTCCATTTGTTCCACTCTACCAGAAATGCGTCCAGACCCCCCGCCGGAGTGAGACTCCGGCGTGTAAGGTACTGAGGCAGCCTGTGGCTTGCCTCTGACACGAACAAGTCCACTTGTGGACGGTAGGGCTCTGCAATCAACTTTTGAAAGATGTTTTGTCTGAGAGCCCATTCTACTTGAGTGCTCTGTCTCCGGGACAGAGCATCCGCCCATACATTCGCCACGCCGAGCAGATACGTTTCGTGAAGATTAATCCCGAGCCTCGCGGCTAGTCAAAATATCTTTCCCGACAACCCTTGTAACACTTGTGATCTCACTGACCCTTGCTTTTGAATGCATATCACTGCAGTCAAATTGTCCATTCTGAAGGCTAGGGACTTTCCCGCCTGGCTCATGCCGTGCTCCTGTAAAAAGAAAAGTGGGACTAGCAACTCCTTGGCATTGATATGAAGCTGATTTGATGTTGACCATCGATCCTGACCCTGATGGTCTAAGTTTGATTGGTAACACCATCCCAGGGTTCGTGACGCGTCTGTATCTACCCAAACCGTCGGAGGTGGAGCTGTCCAAGTCAAGGAGGAGTGAATTACTTCTGGCTTCGCCCAAGCCGCCAGGAGGTTGGGGATTAAAGTTGGAATTGTCCTCAGTGTTTCCGCCGGTTAAAGTGGATAACACCTGTTTCCTTCCAAGATAATTCTTTTGACCTTCAGACGACCTAACGGTACCGTCACCTGTATCCAATTGAGTGAGCCTACCAGAGATTCCCAGATCTTCCTCGTTGTCATCTGAGAATGCAGAAATCGGAAGAGTTTCCTGCGAAATCTCTGACGGTTGTCCACACTCTGACTCAGAGTTAGTAACTCGGTATCCCAGATAAGGCCCACCCACTGGATTTGCTTGGTGGGAATGAGAGATGACTTTGCTAAGTTTACCCTGAACCATAAGGTCTCTACATGGTCTAATACTAGTTGAACATGATGAAGGCACATTATCTTGGATTGGGCTACCACTAGCCAATCGTCTAGGTACCATAAAATCATGATTCCCTGTTTGAGCAATGGTAGCAATGCCTGTCGAACTAATTTTGTGAAAACTCGGGGGGCTAGATTTAATCCAAAGGGCATTGTTTGAAAGACAATCGTTTGATCCCCATTGCGTAAGGCTAGAAACCTCTGAAAACGTTTGTTGATTGGGACATGCCAATAGGCGTCTTTCAGATCTATTGAGCACATCCAGCCCTGTGGCAGGAGTGACAACCTGATCTGATTCACTGTCAGCATCCTGAATGACTGATTGTGAATGTGGGTGTTGAGATATGAGAGGTCGATCACCGGCCTCATCTGAACACTGTCCCTCTTTGGCACCAAAAACAACCGGGATATGAACACTGGCATTGACGTAGGACTGGGGATTATTATCTGGTTTTGTGCCATCTCTTTGATAATGGATCCCACCTCCAATGAAACATGATTGAATTCTGTGGGGAAACATAAACGGGGTCGCCGGGACCACCGCCACGAGAGACCTTTGCGGACCACTGTCCTTGCCCATGTTCGCCGGGGCCATGCCCGGAAATAATCTCGGAAGTTGCCAGTCACATGACTGGTCTTGTCCGGCAGTACTACTCTCGGATCCGTCTCGCCTTGCCATGGCACTGGGAGTGAGAGAGCCCTGTGGTGTGTCTCAGTTTTTGGAGGATGAATGTGATTCTGACTTTGGCATAGGGGGATGAGAGGTCTTGCTACCATCACTACTGGGTTTACCCCTATGTTGGCCCCGAAACCACCTCCCTCTACCCCTGAAGTTACTGCGCCCTTTAGGTGCCCCAATATGAGCAGGGGTTGTGAAAGTCTTGGCTGACTGATTGAACTGTGACAGACCACGAAAGGAACTCTTAGTTCTGAAATTTTGTTTAGCTGCCTGCTCACCCTTGAATTTAGTAGTGGTGGCAGGTTGTTGGTCTAGGAGAAAAGTAACTGTTCTCCATGCTTCGTTAGAGACTAAGGTAGCTGTAAAAATATTGGATAAGAGCAACCTTCTACCGATCTCCGCCGGAAGTCTCCTCACCAAATACAGTCTTATATCTTGGCACACCCGTACAGCCTCAAAGATAGCTGTCCGGACGTCGCCGAGAGACTGAATCGAGTTTTGGAGGAGGAGGCGTCTGGTCAGAGAAAGAGCCCTCTGAGTTCCGGCGTCCCTAACCGACTCATTCGTCCGAGCCAGAGAGGCTCCAAGTTGGTGGCTGAGAAGGTATTGAGACGCCAGCCTCCAGGCTTTCTGTCTCATTTTATAATATTTGTCGATCTGAGCCTGTGTGGGGGGACAAAATGGTTCAGGTAACTGGCACAAAGAAAATTTCGGGGCCCCAATAAAATAAAAAAATATGTTGGGGAATCCCATCCGCCTTCCCTACTGGCATAGAAAACCAATGATTGTCTTCTGACGGATGTTGATGACTACTTTTAGCAACCCACTGCCCATACTCCCCTCCCTTAACATGAACTAATGAGGCCCCATGAGAGTCCCTGAAAGGAATGGAATTTAGTTCTGGGGTCAAACCCTGCAACACTTTTAAATCATTCATCCCATCAGTTTTAGACCAGTCCGAAAACAGTTTTCCGGCAGAAGTAGGAGGCAAGACGGGGGATTGTGAGTACACAAAAAATTCAGGATTGAAAAATGTTCTTGGCCCTTAATTTCTTCTTTTCACTTGCCTCTATAACCCAGACACTCGGGACAGGTAACTCACCTGTAACCGTGGGTTGTGCGAGCTCGGGGCGCAGAGGGTGACATACTGACCATGAGGTATCCGGTCCATACAAGAGTGGCATAGGGCCTTTTATGCTGGGGATGGACTTGTCTAGTGGGGGAGGTAACAATTCCGAAAACAATTTCAAGTTAGATTGCAAGAGAGCAGAGGTACCTGTGTTACGATCCAGGTTCTCAAAGACACAGGGCTCTTCAACATTGGACTAGATAATGGCAAAATGCAACAACGGTAACACTAGATCCAACCCCTGCCTTAAACACTGGAAAACAAAACACCATTACCGCCCTGAGTCGTGCCTGGACAACGAGGTATCCTATGACTCGGTAACTGGTGCACACACACTAGGCTGACGCTCGATGAAACAGCCTATTCTCAAACAGTAAAAGATTACTCGATTAGGTTACACAAAGAAAAGATAGTTAACGTGATTAATTAACGTTACGGTAGATACTCAAATAACTGGCACTCCTGTATTAAAGAAAGTGCAATGCTAGCCCTGCAACATCAACTGGAAACTTCTGAAATAAGTCTGATGCTGGGAAGATGTTCGTAAAGAATCTTGAACAATTATAATGCCGAATACGGGTCACAAAAAATACTAGGACATATAGTAATAATAGGCAGGCGAATAATAAAGACTGCGCAAAGGTAGTAATGCTCGACAACTAAAGAAATGCTTCGTGACACAACGCAACAGCCTACTAGGGTTGTGCAACTCAACAACAACCTCGGCTCAAAAGTGCAGTGAATAATAATGTTGCATACATATAATAATGGGGGCTTATCTCTAACCAGTGTCTGCTCAGTTAATAAAGTCTAGCTGGGGTATCAAGGCAGGGCAACAATGGGTGAGCATGCGGCTCGTAGCCTAACGTTGTCCGAAGGTGGTATAATGAAGATTACGTTATATGACGGGGATGCTCTCTTGATAAATCTAGGTCTCCAGTACCTAGTTCTATCCTGGCGATCCCTCAGAAGTCAACACAAAGAGGCAGCACTATGTTGTGAGGGATAGGCTATGGCCCTCTCACACCACAGCGCTGTGCTCGCAAAGTAAATCCACCCGAAGACAACTTAGGCTCCCACAGTACCTGTCGATGTCGTGCAGGGCTTAGCTAACACTGCACACATCGGAGACAACGACACAGTAACCCTACCCCTAGTCTAGCTCTAGATAACCAAGCAGAATCACTCAACACCTTGCCAGGGAGACATATACCGGTCTACAACCTTCCCGAGAGAGGACACATACGGAAAAGTCCGTCTCTCTAACCTCAATAAAGCATAATACCTCCTTAACCTAATACATGGAAATATCTGAGTGCTTCGCGTACAATACGACTGGTCGACGGTGAACGTCTATGCTGAAACCAGAAGGGATGTTGAGTTTAATAAAGAGTAGAGAATGAGAAAGGAGAAGTCGAGAGAGAGAAATAGTATGCAAAGTGGCGAGTATGGGGGACAGAATTGCAAAGGGTGTAGGCGATACGCGTGTCAGGCAAGCTCTGAGCTGGTAAAGAACACGAGGCCGCGATGGGAAGGGACTAGTTGACCACCCGGCCGCCAACGCCGTCAGCGCCCAAGCGAGCCGCGTCATAGCTCACCCCGCTGCCAGGTGTACTCCCTCACCCTCTCTCGCTCGCCTCCCACACAAGCAACATTTATATTATAGCGAATATAAAATACAAGGCGCGGTCACAGACCAAAACAAAGACCATTTCTGGACTGTCTGTGGCAACACGACACTAATTAAATAAAGCAGATCATTCTAGGACAACTGTAGCCCATCCCCCCATCCTGGCGAGCGCTAGCGAGCTGCAATGCCCCACGCAACCATTCTGCTAACGCCGGGAGGCGTCACACCCCCCCCAAGATATGGGACACTCAACCATTAGCCCATATCTGAACAGGCAGAATGTCGCTAGAATCTGCCACTCCTAACCACTCTGCCACTCATGGAATGCAAGCTCAGTCTCCTCCAAAAAAAATACAACAACATTTATATATAAACAAATCTTATCACCCTTCCCAAATATAATACATTAATTCATAACATCGTGCTCCCAGAGCGAGCTTTAAGAAGCACAGCCTACTGAGGGAAAATCATCTGCACTCAGTACTCAGCTACAATATTATCTTAAAATTAATTATCTAAAAGAAAGAGTTTTTATTTAATTTTTTCATATTTTATTTTAATGTTGTTTTTGGCAGCTACTATAGATGTAGCCTAACTTTCTTCTAATCAAAGCCAACAACTCCTGCCCTGCGACCCTACGCTGATGCTACACACGCGAGCCAACAAGCACCAGCGCAAAAATACACCGCGAGCCAAGACAGGAGGCTATACCAACATACTGTGGTAGCCTACCCCGGACCCTCCACCCACGACAGACACTGACTGAACAGCGAGGGTTCTCCTGCAACCAAAGCCAAAACATTATCAGTGCCCTTAGCATGCCACACATCCAACTTGTGTTCCGGCAGCACAACAACACCTGACACTGATAAACTGCCCAGTTCATCGCAAGACTGGCACTTCTCTTCGCTCATTCCGGCAATGGGGCCTGCCAATAACCCTTCACTAGTTCTACCTTCGTGATGAGCGAGGCAGCCCCGAAGCGGTCTATGGTGTCGTCAACTCTGGGTAATGGATAGGCGTCTGTCAGGGATAATGCTTCCACACTCTTGCAATCAACATACACACGGACTCTGCCACCAAACTCAGGTTGCAAAGCCACTGGCAACGACCACTCACGATATCCCTCATCCCTCAGACCCCCTCTCCACACGCTGTCCAGCTCCGCCTTCACAACAGGCTGTCGAGCAGGATTCACATGGTAGGGAACCAACTCGAGCCTTGCACTGTCTCCAGCCTCCATGTCAGATTCTACCCCGTACATCAGGCCTGGAGAAGCAACAAACATGCGGACGGACTGCCACAGCCTAGTAAACAACTCCTCTTGTCGCTCAGGAACAAGAGGTTGCAACTTATCTCGCAGAACAATATGCCTAGTGCCCTCCCACATCTCCTTCACCATGTGGAGAGGACCCCTCACCTGATGCCCGAAAACAAGCTCATTCGGACTGAAACCGAGACTCTCTCCAGGTACTTCTCTTGCCGCGAACAAAACATACGGCAGACCAAGGTCCCAATCCTTTCCATTCTCTGCGCAGTAACATCGAAGCATGCTTTTCAGCGTGGCGTGCCACCTCTCCAACACCCCTTGACTCTCCGGGTGATACGCAGAAGAGACGACAGTGCTGATGCCATGCTGAATCATAGTTTGTTTGAACAGATTAGATGTAAAATTAGAGCCTTGGTCCGATTGCACCTCTTGCGGGTAACCATACCGCGAGCAATACAAGAGCAGGTTCCGGACAACAGTTTTCGCTGTGCCATTTCTCATTGGATATGCATCAGGATAACGAGTGGCCACATCCATGATAGTTACTAGAAATTTATTACCGGCACTAGTAGGGGGTAAGGGTCCGACCATATCAATGATGACCTTGCTGAAGGGCGGTCCACTGACAGGAATGGGGTGCAACGGGGCTCTCGGAATTGTTTGGTTAGGTTTTCCAACCCTCTGGCACGTATGACACCTTGCTATCCAGGTTACCACCTGCCCCTTCAACCCCGGCCACCAAAACAATTTTTCTAAAGCCGCCACCGTTTTTCTCACCCCTAGATGTCCTGCCAGTGGTATGTCATGCGCCAACCTCAGTAGGCTATCCCTGCACTCCCGTGGCACCACCAACTGGTCCACTACTCCGGACCCCTCTTGCCAACTATGTTTAGGGTCTTGAAAACGCCTATAGAGGATGCCTTCTAAATAAAAAATAAAATCCTGGCTGTGCAACGCCGTCCTCGTCGAGCTCTACAGCTCCATTAGCACCCGTTTGGAGCTCAGGGTCCTCTAGTTGCAACCGACGTATATCTGAGGGTCCCAAGCGATCTAACTGCTCCCGGAGCAATGCATGACCTTCCCCGATACTGGGCTGCTCCCTCTGTCTCTCTCGATGTACATAACGTTGCTGTCGTGGAGACTCGTCATGCCCAGCCTCGTCACTCTCGATGACAGGCCCAGGGGCTACTCCAGAATTAAGTAATGGTGCTAATACTGAATCACCCAGGAGAGCCGCCGAGTCAAAACTCTTAAAACCAACTCCAGCTTTAGCCTCCTCCTGTTGATCGTTCCTCCGCTGGTCTGAAGACGGAGGACTAGGCTGTGACACTTTAGCTGCCCGAGCTCGGGTGACAACACATGCCATGGGTTGTGTCTGGCACCGCTCGACCCACTCTTGCTCTTCCCTACTCACGTCGGCCGGCCTCTCGGCAACGACTAAGGGTAGAACCTCAGAAGCGGGCATTGCAAAGTCGTTGCCGAGAAGAAGGTCGACGCCCTCCACTGGCAGTTTCTCCACAATCCCGACATCCAATTCACGTGCCACACCATCCACCTCCAACTCCAACCGCACCAGCGGGTATGACCGAGTTGCATTAATACCCTGCACCACCACCACCCGAGCCGCGTTTATAGGGTAGCCAGTCAAGTTTTTCATCAGAGTCTGGGAAGCACCTGTATCACGCAAGACCTCTACTCCATGCTTGCGCCCCGCCCACATCACGCAACCCCGCCCTCTATGGTCGCAAAAAACATCCTGAGCAGGGTTCGAGCCTCCCAGGTGCTTCTGCATTGGCTGTGCCTCAGCCTGTGACGAACTGCCCCGGGCAAACTCAGATGACTTCGGAGACACACCAATGTTGCAGGCCAAAGACACAGCTGCTGTAGGTGGTTTGCTAGGACAGACTCTTGCAAAGTGCCCCGTGTTATGACAATGATAACACTCCAACTCCCCTTTGGGCTTCCCTTGGTACTGGGAAGGGCCCGGCCCCTTCTTAAATGGGACGGTGCTAGTCTTGTGGTCAGTCTTGGTATCATGGCTCTTGTACTTGTTTGCATAAGGTATATCACTAACTCGGGGGGGTGGGGTATCACGCCCCTTGTTACCTGCCTCACTACGCTGGGCAGACCCGCACCCACGAATTAGTGATAGCCGGAGGTCAGCCATCTCAGCTGCCTCCTGTAGAGTTTTTGGTTGCTTTTCTTTAAGGTTTAACGTCAGGTCACCGCCCGTGCATTTGAAAAACTGCTCTAAAAGCACCAACTGTTTAATGTCGTCAAACGTAGTAGCTTTCTCCGATCTCAGCCAATTCCCAAAAGCATCGGACAGCTCCCGGGCATGCTCCATAAAGGTGCTCTCCCGACCCTTGGTAACACCCCGGAACTTCAACCTGTACGTCTCTGGTTGTAGTTCGTATGCTCTCAGGACAGCCTCCTTGAGTTCCTCATAGATAATACAAGACTCTATAGGCAACGCATCGTAGGCTCTAAGACCCTTGCCTATTAATCTAGAGGATACAAGTGCTGCCCATTTATTCTCTGGCCACTGGTGTTCCTGGCACTTCTTCTCAAAGCGTGCGAAAAATTCTGTAGCACCACTCTCATCAAACACCGGAACCAGTTTCAATAAGTGCGAGAGAGATTGATCATGAGCACGGTTACCAGCCCCAAGTCGCTGTCCCGTTGTCTCTACTCGCGACTTCTCTACGTCCCTGTCGGCACAGTACTTAGTCGACTCAGCTTGGATTTTTGCTAGCTCTATGTGCTCATGACTGATAGTTTTTCTCTCTTCTATCTTGGCTAATTCTATTTGCTGCTGGATCTTAGCTAATTCGAGCTGAAGCAATAATTCTGGAGTTAACCCTTGAGGAGGTGAAGGTGCTACAATGTTTGAAATTACCAGTGGTCCCCCCAGGGGCAACCCACCCTGCCAGTCACCACCCAACTGCGGAAGCGTACCCGGGGTCGGCAAACTACTGGGATGGCTGGAGGTCGAGTGTAGGGGAAGCATGGCCGAAGGGCTCTGAGCACTCAACCCATCTCGCTCACCAGTCACCCTGCCCAGTACACACGTTATCAAGTTATCCTTGGTCATGCTGCTAGTAACCGCATGACCGATAGCTGTGGCCAGGCATTGAAGACCGTACCGTTCCATACCCTCCAACCGCTCGGCAGTAACAAAATATCCTAGCATCCTCCTCACAGTTCACCCGATTAACCCTTTCATCATGCTGCTGTTCCTCAGTTTCGACATTACGTACTGTGTCTCCATTCTCCTCTGACCCGGTATAAGACATGATGCTCACAAAAATTTCTCACCACAATATTCAGAAAAGAAGTACCCCAAACTCTTATGTAGCACTATTCACTTGCCAAAAATGTCTGAAGACTCTCAAGTGCTATACTACTTTGCCAAACAAAATTAACGTGCCCACTATATTCCTCAATAAAACAAATGACCACAACAATCCTGCAATTATCTATTAGTTCACAAGATCCTGAGCTAGGTCGCCATTTGTTACGATCCAGGTTCTCAAAGACACAGGGCTCTTCAACATTGGACTAGATAATGGCAAAATGCAACAACGGTAACACTAGATCCAACCCCTGCCTTAAACACTGGAAAACAAAACACCATTACCGCCCTGAGTCGTGCCTGGACAACGAGGTATCCTATGACTCGGTAACTGGTGCACACACACTAGGCTGACGCTCGATGAAACAGCCTATTCTCAAACAGTAAAAGATTACTCGATTAGGTTACACAAAGAAAAGATAGTTAACGTGATTAATTAACGTTATGGTAGATACTCAAATAACTGGCACCCCTGTATTAAAGAAAGTGCAATGCTAGTCCTGCAACATCAACTGGAAACTTCTGAAATAAGTCTGATGCTGGGAAGATGTTCGTAAAGAATCTTGAACAATTATAATGCCGAATACGGGTCACAATAAATACTAGGACATATAGTAATAATAGGCAGGCGAATAATAAAGACTGCGCAAAGGTAGTAATGCTCGACAACTAAAGAAATGCTTCGTGACACAACGCAACAGCCTACTAGGGTTGTGCAACTCAACAACAACCTCGGCTCAAAAGTGCAGTGAATTATAATGTTGCATACATATAATAATGGGGGCTTATCTCTAAACAGTGTCTGCTCAGTTAATAAAGTCTAGCTGGGGTATCAAGGCAGGGCAACAATGGGTGAGCATGCGGCTCGTAGCCTAACGTTGTCCGAAGGTGGTATAATGAAGATTACGTTATATGACGGGGATGCTCTCTTGATAAATCTAGGTCTCTAGTACCTAGTTCTATCCTGGCGATCCCTCAGAAGTCAACACAAAGAGGCAGCACTATGTTGTGAGGGATAGGCTATGGCCCTCTCACACCACAGCGCTGTGCTCGCAAAGTAAATCCACCCGAAGACAACTTAGGCTCCCACAGTACCTGTCGATGTCGTGCAGGGCTTAGCTAACACTGCACACATCGGAGACAACGACACAGTAACCCTACCCCTAGTCTAGCTTTAGATAACCAAGCAGAATCACTCAACACCTTGCCAGGGAGACATATACCGGCCTACAACCTTCCCGAGAGAGGACACATACGGAAAAGTCCGTCTCTCTAACCTCAAAAAAGCATAATACCTCCGTAACCTAATACATGGAAATATCTGAGAGCTTCGCGTACTATACGACTGGTCGAAGGTGAACGTCTATGCTGAAACCAGAAGGGATGTTGAGTTTAATAAAGAGTAGAGAATGAGAAAGGAGAAGTCGAGAGAGAGAAATAGTATGCAAAGTGGCGAGTATGGGGGACAGAATTGCAAAGGGTGTAGGCGATACGCGTGTCAGGCAAGCTCTGAGCTGGTAAAGAACACGAGGCCGCGATGGGAAGGGACTAGTTGACCACCCGGCCGCCAACGCCGTCAGCGCCCAAGCGAGCCGCGTCATAGCTCACCCCGCTGCCAGGTGTACTCCCTCACCCTCTCTCGCTCACCTCCCACACAAGCAATATTTATATTATAGCGAATATAAAATACAAGGCGCGGTCACAGACCAAAACAAAGACCATTTCTGGACTGTCTGTGGCAACACGACACTAATTAAATAAAGCAGATCATTCTAGGACAACTGTAGCCCATCCCCCCATCCTGGCGAGCGCTAGCGAGCTGCAATGCCCCACGCAACCATTCTGCTAACGCCGGGAGGCGTCACACCTGGAATCGGAACCACAGGGTTGACAGTGAGGGTAGGGGGAGGAGAAGTTACGGTAACTTGAGGATGCACTAACACTTGCCCAAGAGGTCGCACCGCCGGGGTTACTGGTGTTGGTGTAGCAGCCTGTCGCTCACTCTTAATCTGCCTCATAAAATCAAACAGCTCTTGCAACTGATCCTTTGCTACAAAAACCCCACTATCCTGATCAAACTGGGACGCTGATTGTGACATCTCTGAGCCCTGCATTCCAGATAGTTGAGAGACTGGTCGTTGGCTAGGTGCCAGTTCCTCAGTATATACCCCTTGTTGGTATATGTGTGACCCCGTTGACCGGGCTGAGGGGGCTGGTACAGTCTCCGGCCGAGACTCATCAACCCGGGCAGTGGTTTCATATGTACCTGTTTGTGATTGGTCGAAACCGCCGGGCCCAGATAGATCAATAAAATTTAAATCTGGGATCTCAAACATGGTGGATTCCTGAACAGGTGAACGCCGGTCTGGTGAGCTCTCATGTCTCCGCCGGTGAGAAACTACACTGGCACTTCTTTCCCTCCCTAACACAGGTAAAACAATAGGTTCCGGTGCAGGATTAAGGGGAATAGTAAATTGGGGGGAATAGCCTGAGACAGAACTAGATGTGTCTCTTGATGCCTCGCTCCTAGAGGAAGATTTCTTTCCCGATTTTGACGGATCCTTAGCCGTCTTATTTCTTGATGAGGAGGACTTCCTATGCCGGCTTGACTTTGGTTTGTCCCCGGCGGATAATGCGGTATCAAAGTTTGAGCGGGACCTCTTAGCCTCCTGGTCATCTGACGGGGGCTTGGTTTGTGGCAAAGGTGATCTTGACCTATCTCACCGGCTGGGTGAAGCTAGTTTCTTCGGCGGATCTTTGGTCCGAGGTCTCTTTCGGTGGCGGGAGGAAGTATCATCCGAAGAAGATCCCGGAGGGGGTGAAGTAACAACTGAACTCTTTAATGAATCCTCAAGAATTTGGTCATCCAATTGAAGGGATTTATGAGCAACTGTCTTACAGTACATTACAAATTCAGATTTAATGTGTTGTTGTTGTTGTCGTTGTTCCCCAAGCTGCCTGGCCGAACAGCCCCAAGGCCCCGAGCACGGCCAAAGCCATAACCGAGCGCCCCCACAGAACCCTCCCTGCTGACCACAATAAAGCCTGGGTGACCGAAGCCACTCCATGGCGGCGAGCTGAGGAGGGTGCAGAAACGCCCGGGAAACCAAAGCCCCACCCAGGGCCCTGTGCCCCTCAGCAATTATGAAGAGAAAGTTGAGGGGCAAGGGAAAAATGTGACGCTTTGGCTTCCAATCTTGGTAGATTGGGGGGGTCAATCCACGGAAGAGACGCCGTCACTCGAGATCTAGAAGATATATAAGTAAAAGGAACAGTCAGAGTAAGCTATGGGTATGGCAGAGATCGCTCTGTTCTCACTCTGATGGACCAGCCCATCACCATAGATTTAATGTGTAGTAGGATAGTCTTGCATTGACTATCTTCATGGTTAATCAAGGCACTGCGGAGGGCTGAACATTTGGGACAAGATTTTGATAACCAACGAACTCTTGAACGGTCTAGGCAAGGGACACACTTTACACAGAGTAAGTGATCAATAATTGCTAATCTTTGACAGCCCAAAACCGAACAGAAAGAGTAAATACTCTTATCCGTGATTACACTCCCCACCGCCACAGAGATATTAACCTTCCTAGGTGTCTCACTTTCGAACCTGTGTGAGAGAAAATTCGAAGAATCAATGCTCATAAGGACACGCTAGGCTGGAAAAGTTAATATAAATATATCTCCACGTAAAAAATAATAAAGTTTTGAATAACACTTAAACAATCATAATTCCCCTTACTTTAAAAATATTCCTCAGAAATGTAATTGAGTATTGTGTAACCGCCCATGTGCAACTAAAATTTGTTAACTTCTTACCCAAGTGAATAACACTGACCTAACTCGTCTTGTGATGCATGAATCAACCCCGGCGACCAACGCTAAAACTGAATTTTTATTCTAAGCCCGGCGGACAAATCGCCAATGATAAATTAAAACAGTTTAACTGGAAGGTACAAGATCGAGATTGGTGAGTTCGTTTCCCAGCTCAGCCGTAATTCGCGCAGCGATTGAGGCTACCCACTTTTTTTAATATCAGCCGGTGTAACGTTCGGCTGTCCCAAGCAAAAGAACGTTTGTTTTGTGTCGTTTGTTGGCGGCGGAAAACGTGATTACGAGGGAAGGCTTAGCCATTACTTCGAAACCCGATTTGTTTTTAGTAACATGCCGGTACATCCGGAATCATACTATATGGCTTAAACAACACAAACCAAATTAATTGCAAACCCGTACCAGTCGAGGAATACTGAATTTTTATATAACTCAGAGTGTTTCCCGGCGGGGAAACCACGTGGAACACCCTGAGACACATTGTTATGTAATTTCAAGTCTTACTTGAAACATAAAAAAATCCCGCTGGAAGGGCCAACCCTTCAGTATATATAGGGATGCACAACGTGTACATACATGGCATGGTTATACATCATAAACAATCAATAATCAATTATAACACTCCCTAACCAAATATATATGCAACCTAATGAGGCCAACCAGATGGGAGCACTTGGTGATGAGTTCCGTCAATAGCACAAACCTGCGATCCAGCGTCGACCCCGCCACCTGTAGAACACACAATGATAAAGTTGCAGAGCAGTATGGCTCCGTGCCGGACCCCTCAGCTAAGTGAGAAAATCCAACGGCACTAGCCCACGAAGCATACTTGTTGCACACCCTGAAGGGAACGAGTAACAGGCTCCAGTTCACCCTAACAGAAGCCTCATGACTAAACAGTGAACTAATAGTGGGCTAGGATAATAAATCAAAACACGAGGGGCGACTTGCCTTATCACAACAAGAACACCACCTAACATGAAAGCTTAGACCCAGAAAAAACAGTCTCCAGGGCCCGTATTTAACACTTCAGCCTACACCTAGTCGATAATCTAACCTGACTTCAGCACTATCATGGACAAATGAGTAAAGACTCACTAGTGTTAAGGAAAGGTGACGAACGAGATTTAGGCAGGAGTGCCGGGGACATACGTCCACACTATGCGGGCCCGAGGAGAATAAGAATGAACAAACGCTATGAGCAAGATAGCCTGCTGTACCCAAAAGAGAAGGGAAGTTTGAACAGCAAGCTAGATCTCAAAAGATTGGCCATTACCTACGTAAGGCGCATCGTCAATGATAAAGGTTCGCGGTTTCGAGGTTCGAATTTGGGGGTTCGTTCACCGATTTTGGGTCCCTTACTGCAAATTTCCATTTTCGTGTCCAGTCCAGATCTACTCTAGTCTATGATACGGTATATATATAATAATTTCAATAAATTACATTGAAGACTCGTTACATTTTAGTGCCTTGACAGCATTAATATTTAATTGATCTGTTAAACCTTGATATTACAACAACCAGTCTATTAAATTATTAGTGAAAGGCACAGATGGGGCTAACGAATATTAAAGATTAGACCTACCATTCATATTCTCTATTAAACTTGTATTTGCACAAGCCACAGTCAGCTAATCAGTCACGGTACCTTTTAATACACTGGACCACGATGTATGCATAACAATTGGTTAAGGGACACAAAGTGGTGGCTCAATTAAACTTACTAGTTTGGTTGAGTTGGATCTCATTCTGATTGATTCGAGCTTCAAGTGCTTCGCTGGCAGCCTGAGTTTCATTCCACTGTTGTACCACTGCTTGTTCTGAAAAATATAGTAATTTATTAAACTCCACCATAAATAATGTTAAGATTCCATTGTTGTCAAGATTGTAGTGGCTTGACAGCATTAATATTTAATTAATCAGCTAAAGCACCATAGCCTATATCAACAAGCAGTCTATTTGATTATAAGTTAAAGGCACAGTTGAAGCCAATGATCGTTGTACAGCCTATGAGGTTGTGTCACCTTTGTTCTGGTGCCAGTGTGCCACACAGTGCCACAAGGGAGAGGGAATAGTCCGGGAGGTGAACAAGGATAGCAGAGGGAAATGTCTTGTACAGTACAAGTTCAACACTCTGTATCAGTTCTCATCATGCACCATGAAAATTGACATACATTCCATACTAATATTTACCCTGCGTGTTGCTGTACAGCGATACAGTACAATGTATTGTTGTCACCTTTGTATCTCTCTGTCTGTATATATGTGCCTGTGTGTGAATTTGTATGTGTGTCTTTCTGCATGTACAATATCTCAAGAATGATGTAATGGACTTGGATGAAACTTGGTCAGTCCCCTCATTTAGTACCCAAAATGATATCTTTAACTTTTTGTTAACATTGGATGACGTCCCCATCCTCTGTTCCTCCATTCTTGGACCACCCCAACAAAAACAGCACAGGTGCTAGTTGTATATGTGGCAGTGTTTGTACCGGGCATTAGTTTGCATCAGGTTCTGGAGGTGCTTTCATTGCTTTAACAGTTTGGTTTGGGTTATGCCCAAAATTCTCACATTTTACCGAAGCTAAATGGCAAGATAAACACCCTGAAAGGATAAGCTTTTATTATGAATGTTGTTTTGCTACACATCATCTTCAGGTCAGTCTGGTACAACAGGACACTGAGAGAGCTGTACTTTCATACTCCTCACAGAACGCTCAATATTGTATGTGTGTGTGTGTGCATGTGTGTGTGTGTGTAGCAGTAGTTTGTGGATGTGTTCGTCTGAGTTTGAAAGCATGTGTGTATGGGAATGTTCTTTTGAGTGCAATATTAAATTGGTCAAAGTAAGTTGCACTGTATAGTGAAATTTTGCCATAATATAGGCCAATTATTTTCATATAGGCCTAGTGTAAATATTACTATTCATCTTTTCTATTATATAACATACAGGTATATGTAAATGTTGCAATTGCACATACTACTTCAACTACATCCTACTACAAGAATGGGATGAACAATTAACAATTCCGTACATACTTACATAAAATAGTATACCCTCATGACAGTAAAATGGTTTTAGTTGCAGAGATTTGTCAGTTTCGACTCTCTTTGGGGTCTTCTTCAGCTGAACGTATAATCAAGCAAGACCACAGGGTTTATTGACAGGTACAGATACAGGTGAGAGGTGTAAGGCAATAGTTATAGGCAGGTACAGATATATAGTATTGATAATAATAATGATAATATTCTCACACAACTCACCCGGAATTAAACCTTTGACACATTAATCAACATGCAAGCATGCTACCACTACACCGCACCAGTTATAAAAGAGTTGTTGCAACCTGGCAGACATCTGCTGCCCAGAGGTCATCTGGGTCGACATACTGACAACACTCAGACACTGTTTACACTCCCACCCCTACCAGTGAGGTGTAGAGGCAGCTCCCAGTCAGTGGGGATAGAAACAATCCTTAAATCAAGCAATATGGCTCGAGAACATTTTCAAACACCCTACCCAGGATTGAACCCTTGACACTTTGATCAACAGGCAAGCATGTTCCCATCACACAACACTGGCCATACCAAGAGTTATTGGTAGTCCAAGCAACTATGACAACTATTATTATTATTATTACCATTAACATTATAAGTTGTAACAAGTTTGCTGAATACATTATTCTCAGAAATTAGAGCTAATAATTTATAGCTTAGAATATTAGACTGCTGGGAATTGTGAACATAATAATGCCAAATAGACATTCATTTCTGCGATCCATAGACGCATTATTTTAACGCCCAGCACTTATCATATTAGATATTTTAGCTATTATATTTTGTTCAAATGCAAGTAAACGTACAGTCTTAAACTATCAATTTCTGTCCTAAATTATGTGTGTGTACATCCCATGTATATATTCATAAATTACAAAAATAGTAGATGGAAATTTATGGGGCGATATATATATATATATATATATATAATATTTTCTTAATAAGAGTGCCACCTTAATGTGCTTTGGACCACTATATATGAACAATATTTGTCAATGGAAAAACAAATATCAGCTCAAACAAACTTACCAGTATGGTCGAGTTGAATCTCATACCGTTTGATTCGAGCTTCCATCGTTTCACTGGCAGCCTGAGTTTCATTCATGCACTGTTGTAGCACTGCTTGTCCTGAAAACATAACTAGTTAAATACACAACTTCATCCTAACTAACATTCAGTTGATTATGAATAATGCCATGGTTTTCGAGATTTTCGTACATTGACAACATTAATGTTTAATTAATCAGCTACATGTTGATATTACAACAACCAGTCCACTTCATTATTAGTGAAAACCACAGTTGGGGCCAATGAACGTTTTACAGCCTGTGAGGTGGTTTCACCTTAGTTCTGGTGCCAGTGTGCCACACAGTGCCACAAGGGAGAGGGAATAGTCGGAGAGGTGAACAAGGATAGCAGAGGGAAATGTTTTGTACAGTACACGTTTGAGCCTCTGTATCAATTATGATTATGCATAATGAACATTATTCGATGGTAAATTTGACATACATTCCATACCCATATTTATCCTGCGCGTCCCGCGTCCCTCTGTACGGTGCGAAGTGCAATTAATTATTACCACCCCTGTGTATCTCTGTCTGTGGGTATGGACCTATTTATGTGTCGGTCTGTGTGAGTGTGTGTTTGTGTGTCTGTCTTCGTGCACGATACCACAGGAACGATTTAATGGATTTCAATGAAACTTGGTCAGGCCCCTGATTTAGTACCCGAAATTATCCCATTACCTTTCCGTTAACATTGGATGGCGGCCCATCCTCGTTCCGCCATTCTTGGACCACCCCAACAAAATCAGCTACATCCCACAGAAGTAATGGATTAGATATTAACAAATCCGTACATACCTGAATAAGAAATTATACCCACATGACAGGAAAAGGTTTTAGTTGTAGTGACTTAACAGTTTCGACTCTCTCTGGAGTCCTCTTCAGTTGAAAGTAAAATACTATAGCCTACATGACTGAATATATAATACAGAAAAAGAAAGGGGCAGGTTGGATGGGAGAGAAAATGTGAAAAGGAGGCAGGCAAGGGCACAGGGTCAAAGGTTATTGGCAGGAACAGATTAAGGTGGAAGGAGAGGTATAAATCAATGGTTATTGATAAATGCAGACTACTACTACTACTACTACTACTACTTTTTTTTTTTTTTTTTTTTTTTTAATTAAACCACTTAGCCTGTGGAAATAGGAAAGAGACTGGATTGAAGTTGCATGGTGTTGAATAGAAATATTTGATGCTTGTAAAATAAAATGTATGAACAATATTAAAAAAAAATCAATGTAGTAGTAGTAATCCACGATGATGAGTCTGAGTGCTGACCCCGGAATAGTAAGTAGCTGAATGACTACCAAGTCATTTGGTGACTGTTCTAACCTGGTTTAGGGTCCAAAGAGGGGATCTCTTTGGACCCTAAACCAGGTCAGAACAGTCATCAAGCGTCCGACTTGGTAGTCATTCAGCTACTTACTATTCCGGGGTCAGCACTCAGACTAATCATCGTGGATTACTACTACTACATTGATTTTTATTTAATATTGTTCATAAATTTTATTTTACAAGCATCAGATATTTCTATTCAACACCATGCAACTTCAATCCAGTCTCTTTCCTATGCGACCCTCTGCCACTGCTGCCTCGTAGTCCACTTCTGCCACCGTCGCTGGTTGTGGTGCAGACAGTCTTGTTCACCGCAGGCATAGTAGTGCTGATCTGAGCAACAAGAAAGATAGACGGCACCTCATCCACGCTACAACGTGGCTCCTGGGCTGTTTCTTCTTCTCTGCGATGATCTCTGCAAGCCTTGAATAGAAGCACTGGGCCCTAGGTCCCATCCCTCCAGATGTGGTGAAGACTAGTTGGGTACAGCTGCCATGTTCGATATTTAAGATCCTTTCCCCATATGCCCTGACCTTCTCTTGTTCATTCCTCTTGTGTGCAGCCTCCAGAGACAGCCCGCTGTAGCTATGGGCCATTGGGTCAAATATTCTTATATCAAAGAACGCTCGCTGTGCTCTTGTCCAAAAACTTCTTGCACTAACGTCCACTCGTGCTTCGTTGGATGTGTTGGCCGTCTTGTGCTGCAAGATCTCTCCCTCCAAGGGAATGAGTGATGGTTCGCGCCACATCTCGACACACCTCCCTGAGCATGTTCGCCGTTACATCTCTTACTTCATCGTGCCTGATGCTGATGAATCCTCCCTTCTTACATATCATGCTGTAGTCTGCATCGTTGTTGATTCCACAAACGCATCGATCGGGCAGTCCTTCAATCGGCCAATCATACCTCAGTGCAATAGCATCATTAAATTCTTGTTTGTTTAGATTGAAGCCTTTTGCCTTGATTGGTAGTGTTGTCAGCCAATTTGAAGCACCCGTTTCTTGTGCTATTTGTACTTTTCTTGTTAGTCTCGGGGAAAGTTGTCGCATCAATTGTGCCAGGTCATTTTTCTGTGAGTTTTGCCTCTCTGACGTGATGGTCTTTCTGATGTTGTAGATGTCCGCCTGGTCCACTTCGCCGTCAGGATCTTGCGCTACGATGCGTTCAGTGAGAGATTCTGTTATCTTTACTGAGTTCTGGTGTTCCGTTGTCGCCCTCCTCACCGGATTGATGATTCCAAGCCCTCCTAGCCTAGGAGGAAGTGTGAGCAACTCCCTCTCTGTAGCATTTGGGGTGTGGGACTTCATCCAAGCTGGGATGAGTTTGTCTCTGATGGCATCTTCTAGCGGTTGAAGTTGTGGACCCACGTTTGGAATGGTACGCATCAGGTAGGTCCAGCGGTGTTTGACCCCATATATGAATGCCGAATATGCAGCCTGTGGTTCCGTCTTTGCAATTTAGGCTAGTATTTCTATTTCGTTTACCCACTCTCTGACCTTCTCTTCCATGTATTGCTTCTTGAACTCTTCTGTGCCAATCACTGCCCCTAGATGACGCTGTCCGTCCTTTGTTACGACCACTTCACTACCGTTGAAAGCTTCTAAGGCATTTTTGTAATGTTCTGGTTTTATTATCAGTATAGACTTACTAGCATTTGGAAAGTATCCTATTTCTGGTCCCACTTGTGATACTTGCTCCCACCAGCTCTTGAGATCATTGACTTTCCCTGCTCCAGTGAGATCATCTGCATAGGCCGCCTGCTTAACATGTGTCGTCTCATGTCTTGTTAATGATAGCAACACCGAGAGACCTAATGCGTACATCGCCATTGCTACTGGGTCCCCTTGTGTGGTTCCTTCCATTGATTGCAGTGCCGTTCCACGTCGTGAGTTTTGGTTGTTTACTATGAAGAGGTCTGCAGGCTGTTTATAGGTATTCTCTACATAGGTGGATAAGCTGGGGCATTTTACCTTGATGTTGTGTATTGCTGTCTTTCTGTTGATGGTGTTAAAGGCATTTGATGCATCCACTAACAGCACGGCTTCACATTCTTCTTGCTCATATATTTCTCTTATTGCATGAATTGCTGCCTCTCCCCCTGCTTGGTGGCCAGCACACACTTGGAGATTTCCAGCCGCTGACCGCACATCGTCTTTCAACACCTCCATTATGCATTTTCCGATGATTCTTCTCAACACTTCACCCACCCCTACAGGTCTGCACTCTGGATTCTTGTTCAATGGTATTAGACGACAAGCTGTGTAGGACTCCAAGTGTTGACAATCTTGAGTGGCCATTTTTCTTGCAAGATCTGCCAGCGCCCTGCGTAAGTCGGTCGCTGCAACTCCGAAAAGTGTGCTGCTCAGGAATGTTCTCCAACCGTTTGCATCCATCCCTGAGGGTCCTGCACTGCCTTAGGTCCCTAGAGCCTTTTTCCAAATCTTCTCGCCTGTGATTTGTTCGTAGATGACGGAGTTCGGTGGTATATAAGCCCCCTCTAGCTTCTGGCTCTCGGATATACTAGGTTGCGGATGTTTCTCTTCCAGCAGCTTGATGGTATATCTTGTGATAGGCAACAGCCCACCAGCTGCCTCCTTTGTCAGCGATCGTATTGCAGGTGCCACTTTACCTTGTCTCATTTGGTCGCCGAATCTCCTGGCCTTGTCCTCAGTGTTTTCTCTTTTGTGTTGCCGTCTGCCTTGTCTCTCTTGTAATGCTCTGGCTTCACTGAGTAAGTCATCCATCTTGTTATCATTCCACAGTTTCACTCTATTTGTTAGCGCAGTCACGTTTTCCGCTTGTCTAGAATTGCGGTGAGTTTTTTGCAAGAAGAGAAGTGGAATGCTGAAAAATAACTTGAGAGCATACGGGGCTAAAGGTCTGTCATAGACATTGTTATAAATGAGGTTTTTCATCTCTGTCAACAGTTTGGTGGTGGCATCACATTTAGGTGGGTTGAATAAACTGTGTGCAGACCAATCTACAATTTCTGAGTAAGCTGCCTCTGTCCACATTTTTACCTCCTCTCCGCGTAGTCCTTTCCATTGAAGGGGTCCTGCTCTGCCATCTACTTCTGCAGGTCTCTCCAGGGCTGCTTCCCTCTGTGGTCCCACCTCCCTGTGTGCTTCTCGGGGCTTTTCGTTGCGTGGCATATCGTCGTTTCTACCAGCTATATTTGGCCTTGTTTGCACACCACCCTCCTCTCCAGCATCTCAGTACTCGTCTCCGTGTCTTTGGACTCCGCTGGGCTCACCGTCACCCACCATGTCATGTGGTTGCCGCCCTTCTCTCGGGCCCCCTGAGGGTCCCGCACCTCCACATGCTCTGTCGGGTTGTTGCCCATCGCCTTGTTGTGTCCCGTCAGCTTCATCCCTTCGCACTCTCTGGGCACTGACTGCCACCCCTCCCTCTGTTATTACACTATTATAAGGGTTGCGACACCGGGAACCTATATTACAGTTTATGCAACCTTGGTTTTTTTTAGCACACATTTGCATCTTGTACATGTATGCTCGTTCTTTGTACAGATGCAACACTTGTTAGTCTTTGACCTTTGTGATAGGTCTTCATTTAAACTTTCATCATCCTCCATTATACCCTTATGACACTTCCATCTGTTCTCTTGCTATGTCTTTTACGCTTTACACTAAGGTTACTTAGCTTTTTTTTTTTTTTTTTTTCCAGAACTTAATTTATCTTATTTACAGTACCGGCCCGTAACTTCCGTAAAAACAACCAAATATTTTTCGGTATGTGTGCCTAGATTATTTTGTACTAGAGTGTGTATTCACAATCGGTGTTGTTGTGTGCCATATTTGATATTCCCCCTGGCTGGCTGGTGGGATGTATATATTAGGTTGTGTTGTATGTGAACAATTTGGTGTTATTACGTGACATAAACACACTGAGTAAGCGGCTAGATAGGACAACTAGGCAGATTTTGGCTTTAATAATGATGTTCGTTATTTCCTTTATAAACCGTAATGTTAGCAGTACTAATAGCAGCGGTAGTTGTAGAAGTTGTATTATCAATAAGGATTAGACCTTGGTTAATGAGAAGATAGTATATTAGGTATTGTGGAGATTGAAATAGTTAAGAATTAGATTACTGCGAAAGAATAGATAGATAGGTAGTGAGAAAGAGCTAAAGAGAGAGCTAGAGAGGGAAAAAGAGAGAGAGAGAGAGATAAGCGCTGCTTAGGCTGTCTTAATCCAAAAGAATAGATAGATAGGGAGAGAGAGAGAGAGAGAGAGAGAGAGTCCTATTTAGCCTACCTATCCAGCCTGTATATCTCAGAAGTTTTCGACTGTAAGATTATCCCCTTGCGGTCACTGTTTTTTTTGTTTTTTCCGTACCCTACAATGACTCATAGATTCACTCTCCTTTATTTTATGACCTAGAGAGAGAGAGAGAGAGAGAGAGAGAGAGAGAGAGAGAGAGAGAGAGAGAGAGAGAGAGAGAGAGAGAGAGAGATTAGGTGCGACAGGTGTGCTCTTATTTTTACTTATTTTAATGTAAATTTTAGGGAGAGTGAACGATAGCGAGAACGAGAAAGAGATGATAGGTTTATATATGAGTATCTACAGTATGTTGATTAATTGTGAGAGAAACGTATCTGATGCATGATTGCCTTCCGTTATTGAGAGAGAGAGAGAGAGGTGTCAAGTGTTCCCTCCAGTTTTATGGGAGGGGTGGATTGGGTGGGGGATGAAGGGGGGGCGAGAGGGGGTGGTACACGGGGGTGAGCAGGGGGAGGTGGGGGTAGAGGATAAGAGGTATTGAGATGGGATAGGGGAGGGATAGGGGATGGATGGATGGATGGATGGATGGATGGACAATAGCTATAAAGAAACCATTAGGGGGATGAGGTTAGGGGAAGTTACTAATATGCAGTACGTAGTACTGATGTGGCGGCGTCTACACCGTGGGACCACCTCCCGGAGCTGCCAACCGCGGATGGCTGCCGACCCTCCACGGCCAGAGACAAGATCAACGACCAGTGGAGGACAACCGGATGCCGGCCGCGGGGAGCAGTTTCAGGAGCCAAACTGTCACAACTATCCCCTGCCCCCTCCCTGGGCGCACGGGTCCTTGGAGCTTCGGTCGCGCCGGGAATTTCCACACCTCTCACACCACACACACACATCACACAGTTTTTCCTACACCGAGAAATGACTCTCCAGCTGTCATTTCTCGAAGACTTCTTCTAGCCGGAGACATTGAGAGCAACCCAGGACCCACGTACACATACATATGTCCAACTTGCTCAAAACCCATCACTTCGAGTCGCCACACTAAGGGTTCAGTTCTCTGCAATTCATGCAGGAACTGGACCCACTTCACCTGTACAACACTTGTCTCCAAGAAACACTACACGAACAACTGGACCTGTTCCTCATGCCCCTCCCTCTCCCAGTCAAATCCCTCGCCTAAAACCCGTCCACCTCTCCTCCCCAACCCACCTAGCCTTCCCATATCATTCACTCCCCCCCCTAAAACCCATCCACCTCTCCTCCCTAACGTTCCCATACCATCCACATCCTCAACTCAACACACCACACCCCATCCTAATCCATTCCAACCCCCATCTCCTGCTCCCCAATCCCCACCCCCACCTCACCCATCCCAACCCCCAGCCCCTCCCTCACCCCTACCCCATCCTCATGCAGCAGCACCCAACATACATCGTGCACATAACATTAACATTCTCCAATTGAACATAGATGGCATTAACACAAAGAAACACGAACTCTCACACTTCATCAAACAATACAACATACACATTGCCATCTTACAAGAAACAAAACTCCGCACAACACAAAAAACACCCACATTTCATAATTTCACCACCATCAGACAAGACCGGGCTGTCGGCGGGGGCGGTGGACTCATCACCCTGGTACACAATGAAATATCATACATAGTAACCAGTGTACAAACCAAATCTCTCCTCCCCCCAAATGATAACACAACAAAAATACAATCAATTAAAATACGCACTGGCAACAAATCCAACATAACCATCATAAACACATACATCCCTCCCCAAACATCCCCTACAGTACCAAATGAATACAGACAACACTTACAACACATCACAAACACCCCACACATCATCCTGGGTGGTGACTTCAACGCCAAGACGTCGGCCTGGTTTGTCGACAATCCCGACACAGACAGAGGGCTGGTACTACAAAACCAAACAGAAAACCTCATCATCCTTAACGACATCCATCAACATACCCATATTCCTCACCAAGCCCTCTATAACCCATCATCTCCAGACATCACCTTTTGCTCCCCAGAACTCGCCCCCACAACATCCTGGAGGGTGGTCAGAACCTTAGGCTCTGACCACCTCCCGATCATTATCACCACCAAAACCAGACTCACCCCAGCTAGCCACAAACACACATACACCAATTATAAAAGAGCTAACTGGGAAGCATTCACAAATGAGACAGAACAACACTTCACAACTCTAAACAGTACACCCATCACTAACATCAACAATGCTGTACACATACTCAATAAAACTATCCAAAACGCTGACAAGAAACACATTCCAAGAGGTAACAGAAAAAGACACAACCCCAACTTCACACCAGAAATTCAAACCTCATCAGACAACGCGACACACTGAAACACTCCCCAGCACCCCACACAGCATCAACTCAGCAAGACCACCACACAGATCACTATTAGCCACACTCGACATTAGTAAAGCCTTCGATGCCATCCCCCGCCACAACCTAACAAACAAAATCTACAACACAAACATGCACAACAACACAAAAAGGTGGCTGGCCAACTTCCTAGCAGGCAGATGTGCACACATATCTTTTGCCGGTCAGTCATCTAAAATCAGAAACTTTCCAAACGGAGTCCCACAAGGATCCGTCCTTTTGCCCGCACTCTTCAATCTGTACATGCATGATATAACTACACCCAATACGCCCCAAATAAACTTAGCCTCCTATGCAGATGACATAACACTCACATGCACACACCATGACCCAAGAAGAGCAACAGATCTCCTTCAACCCTATCTCAACACACTACATGGCTGGTGCACTACAAACAGACTTAATCTAGCCCCAGCCAAATCCACCGCAACCCTGCTCACAAGCTGGACAGGAGAACACGAATACATCCCTCAACTCACCATAAACAACACACCCCTAACACATCACACACACCCAAAATCCTAGGAGTAACATATGATACTCATATGACATTCAAACAGCACACCACAAACATTAAAAAGAAACTGACACCCAGACTTAACGCCCTCAGGTCACTTGCTCACACAAAATTTGGACACAACAAAGAAACTACCACCACAGTATATAAACAATACATAAGATCAGTGATGGAATAGGCAAACCCAGCCTGGGCTTCTAACCTAGCTGAAACACATCATAAGACCTTACAGACTATTCAAAACAAAGCCTGAAGATCATTACAGGCTGCACAGCAACTGCACCCACAGATCACCTACATCAAGAAACCAAAATCCTCAAAGTCAAAGACCATCTGGACATGAGAGGCACTCAATTCCTGGCAGCAGCCTCCACGAACCAAGACCACCCACTAAACTACATGGCAACACACCCACAGACACCAAGAAATATCAAAACAACACCCAGCACACGGTATCACACACAATTATTGTCCTCTCTCCCTCCCTGCCCACCCCGAACCAACTTCCAGAAGCACATCCATACTCATATCTCTCGCCAATCCATCCACTCACTCACAGACAACACGCAGCTGCATGCACGACCTCCCGAAATCCATCCTTCCGAATCCTCCCTCCCACGCGAGGACAGAGTTCACCTGGCCAGGCTGAGATGCGGACACCATCCAGCTCTCCTGAGCTGAGAAGAGACTGGATGACTCCGTTGTCGACGCCTGCCCGGGATGTAACACAGCACCCCATACCATTAAACACATCATAGAAGACTGCATTTCACACAACCACTTACACCAACAACACAATCTACACTCAATGAGAGCTCTGTGGGAAAGCCCGATCGTGGCCATGGCCTTCCTCAGGGACTCGGGGCTGTTCGGCCAGGCAGCTTAGGGAACAACAACAACAACAACAACAACGTAGTAAAGAAAGTCTTTCTATTTGTCCATGGTATCACCACACACTCAGGATTCACTCACCGGTCCCTTTCTATAATAGTTTTTTCACAAATTTCGTTGGCGGGATATGATTTCCGCATAAGACAGTATTTGCCCCTTCACTTTCACATTTACTATCCTTTACCGTATTCTCTATATCACTCACTGGCTCTTATTCCGTCTCTTGAGTGGCGTGAAGGTTGTCTGGCGATGTGGAACGAATGTGGAGAAGCGATGGTGGAGCTGGGCTGTGGGTGGTGGGAGGTAGGTGGTGGGCAGTGGAGTTGGGAGGGCAGGGTAGGGGAAGGGAGGGGAGGGGTGAAGTGAGGGGATGAGGGTGTATTGGGTGGTTGGTGACCGTTTTTTGTTATGGTTGTGGTCAGTATACCCTTAACGGTTCCCCTCGTATGCCAGGGCTTGACCAAGGGCGCCCTTCCCTTTCAAAGCAGGCTCACTGATAAATTTAGAGTTGAATTTTGCTCCGCATTCTATTATATATTTATAGAATCACTTTCCTGTTATCAATGTCGAATGTCCTGGTCTTCGCCTTTCTGTTGATTATTTTCCCACCTCTCCCCTTCCACTCCTTCACTACTGTTGACTATAATCCTTGCGGGAGGTCACCAACACACGTCCTTCCTCTGCCAAGTCTGGGCTACTACTCTACTACTACTACTACTACTACTACTACTACTACTACTTTTTTGTTGTTGTATACTACCACTCAGCCTGTGCATCCCCTCTTTGGACCCTAAACCAGGTCAGAACAGTCATCAAAGCGTCCGACTTGGTAGTCATTCAGCTACTTACTATTCCGGGGTCAGCACTCAGACTCATCCATCGTGGATTACTACTACTACTTTGATTTTTATTTAATATTGTTCATACATTTTATTTTACAAGCATCAGATATTACTATTCAACACCATGCAACTTCAATCCAGTCTCCTTCCTATGCGGCCCTCTGCCACTGCTGCCTCGTAGTCCACTTCTGCCACCTTCGCTGGTTGTGGTGCAGACAGTCTTGTTCCCCGCAGTCATAGTAGTGCTGATCTGAGCAACGAAAAAGATAGACGGCACCTCATCCAGGCTACAACATGGCTCTTCTACTACTACTACTACTACTACTACTACTTTTTTTTTTTTTTATTGTATACTACCACTCAGCCTGTGCATCCCCTCTTTGGACCGTAAACCAGGTCAGAACAGTCATGAAAGCATCCGACTTGGTAGTTATTCAGCTACTTACTCTTCCGGGGTTAGCACTCAAACTCATCATCGTGGATTACTACTACTACATTGATTTTTATTTAATATTGTTCATACATTTTGTTTTACAAGCATCAGATATTACTATTCAACACCATACAACTTCAATCCAGTCTCCTTCCTATGCGACCCTCTGCCACTGCTGCCTCATAGTCCACTTCTGCCACCGTCGCTGGTTGTGGTGCAGACAGTCTTGTTCCCCGCAGGCATAGTAGTGCTGATCTGAGCAACGAGAAAGATAGACGGCACCTCATCATGGCTACAACGTGGCTCCTGGGCTGTTTCTTCTTCTCTGCGATGATCTCTGCAAGCCTTGAATAGAAGCATTGGGCCCTAGGTCCCATCCCTCCAGATATGGTGAAGACTAGTGGGGTAAAGCTGCCATGTTCGATATTTAAGATCCTTTCCCCATATGCCTTGACCTTCTCTTGTTCATTCCTCTTGTGTGCAGCCTCCAGCTTGGATCTTCTTATAACTGTCTGATACAGGCCACCTGTCTATCACCTACCACACCTTCCCACTCTGAACCTGTTTTGGTGACTAAATGGCATTACGATAGGGCAGACTGGGAGGGTCTTCAAGGTTTCTTTATTGATATTCCCTGGACCTCTTTCTTTTCTATTGATGCACACTCCACCTTGAGCCACATACAAGATTTTGTAAAAATTGGAATGGAAACTTTTATTCCTCATCAAAAGTACAGTAAAAGATCTAATTCACCTAAATGGTTTGACCATAATTGTGCTAGAGTAACTGAACAACAAGCAATAGCCTACAATGCATACACAAGATCAAAAACACATGAAGCCTTTAATTACTTTAGAAACATCAGAAATCATGCCAAAACTGTATTAAACCAAACTAAATCAAACTTTCTCCACAAGCAGGCAAATAAACTTCTAAATAATCCAAATGATAACAAAATATTTTTGTCTACTCTTAACTCATTCAAATCCATCTTCACTACTGCTTCATCCATTCCACCATTAAAATCTCCGACTGGCAATCTTGTAAGTGACCCACGAGGTAAAGCTAACCTTCTTGCGGATATTTTCTCCACCAACTCAACCTTAGATGAAATAAATCAAGATGTCCCTGGACTTAATTTTAATTCGCCTGATATTCCCTCACTTAAGATGCACACCAGACATGTCAAAACTATTTTTCAGAATCTCTCAGTAGATAAGGCTCCTGGTCCAGATGAAATTCCTCCAATAGTACTTAAGAATTGCTCCTTGGTGCTCGCTCCTGTATTGGCAAAATGTTTCCGTCTGTGTACTCATACCTCATGCTTCCCAGTACCCTGGAAAGAAGCAAACATCCATCCAGTTCCTAAAAAAGGTGCCTCTTCAGATCCATCAAACTACAGACCAATAGCTATAACTTCCACTATTGGTAAAGTCTTTGAAATTATATTAAATAATCACATAATTAAGCATCTTGAGAATAATAAATTAATCATTGATAGGCAATATGGTTTTAGACGATGTCGATCAAATGCAGACATTCTTTGCCTTCTTACGCATCATATCAACCAGCTACAGACCAACATGGTGAAACACATACTATAGCACTGGATATATCAAAGGCATTTGATAGAGTCTGGCATCAATCCTTATTGTCGAAGATGTCACACTACGGCCTAGCATCATTAGTTCCACTAATTTCTTCTTATCTTCATAACAGAAAAATATGTGTAATGGTAGATGGCCTTTATTCTCAATTTCACTCAATAAATGCTGGTGTTCCCCAGGGATCAGTTTTGGCCCCAACTTTGTTCCTCATTCATATCAATGATCTCATATCTACCACTCATAATCCAATACATTCCTATGCAGATGACTCAACACTCCACAGTTCCTTCACATTTACCAATTCTTTCACCCAACCGATCTTATAAATTCAAAAATAAACACTGCAATTTCTCTGAACCAGGACCTTTCTAGAATTAATGAATGGGGACAAAAGAATCTAGTTTCCTTTAATGCACAGAAAACCAAGTACATTCAATTTTCTAACCGACAGAATCTCACTGACTCCCATATATTTTTTAATGATGTAAATATTCCCACTTCCCCTAGTATTGACATTCTCGGTGTAACATTAACTACTAACTTGAGCTGGACACATTATGTTAGAGGCATTGCTAAGAATGTCTCTAAAAAAATGGGACTCCTGTACAGAGTTCGAGAATTCTTCACTGGCGAGCAGTTGGCCGTAATATATAAAAGTCATGTGCGTTCTAGATGGATTACTGTTCACCTCTGTGGAGTGGAAGTGGAGTGGTTGCATTGAGGCAGTTGGACAAAATTCAAAATAAAACTATTAGATTATTCAATAATCCTGTAATCACACAGGACCTTCCTACACTATCCATACGAAGAAACGTTGCATCCCTTGCATTATACTACAGATATTTTCACAGCAATTGTTCCGAGGAACTTGCTTCAATTGTGCCGCCTCTCCACATCTTTCCCCGTAGAACTAGGGCAGCTGAGAGCGCCCATGAATTTACACTTTCTCCTCCACAATGCAGAAATTCTGCTTATCAAAATTCATTTATCCCTAGAACTACTACTCTTTGGAATTCACTTCCTTCGAATTGCTTTCCACAAACTTACAATCTACAAAAGTTTAGATCCAGTTATTACAAACATTTTATAAATGGAGGATGCCTTTAGGCACATGGACCTTTTTGTTTATCTGTGTTTTTCCTTCCTCCGTTCATTGTCTCTTAAAAAAAATAACAAATAAAATAAAACTGACAGCCCGCTGAAGCTATGGGCCATTGGGTCAAATATTCTTACGTCAAAGAACGCTCGCTGTGCTCTTGTCCAAAAACTTCTTGCACTAACGTCCACTCGGGCTTCGTTGGATGTGTTGGCCGTCCTGTGCAGCAAGATCTCTCCCTCCAAGGGAATGAGTGATGGTTCGTGCACCACATCTCGACACACCTCCCTGAGCATGTTCACCGTTACATCTCTTACTTCATCGTGCCTGATGCTGATGAATCCTCCCTTCTTACATATCATGCTGTGGTCTGCATCATGGTTGATTCCACAAACGCATCGATCGGGCAGTCCTTCAATCGGCCAATCATACCTCAGAGCAATAGCATCATTAAATTCTTGTTTGTTAAGATTGAAGCCTTTTGCCTTGATTGGTAGTGTTGTCAGCCAATTTGAAGCACCCATTTCTTGTGCTATTTGTACTTTTCTTGTTAGTCTCGGGGAAAGTTGTCGCATCAATTGTGCCAGGTCATTTTACTGTGAGTTTTGCCTCTCTGACGTGATGGTCTTTCTGATGTTGTAGATGTCCGCCTGGTCCACTTCGCCGTCAGGATCTTGTGCTACGATGCGTTCTGTGAGAGATTCTGTTATCTTTACTGAGTTCTGGTGTTCCGTTGTAGCCCTCCTCACCGGATTGATGATTCCAAGCCCTCCTAACCTAGGAGGAAGTGCGAGCAACTCCCTCTCTGTAGCATTTGGGGTGTGGTACTTCATCCAAGCTCGTATGAGTTTGTCTCTGATGGCATCTTCTAGCGGTTGAAGTTGTGGACCCACGTTTGGAATGGTACGCATCAAGTAGGTCCATCGGTGTTTGACCCCATATGTGAATGCCGAATATGCAGCCTGTGGTTCCGCCTTTGCAATTTTGGCTAGTATTTCTATTTTGTTTACCCACTCTCTGACCTTCTCTTCCATGTATTGCTTCTTGAACTCTTCTGTGCCAATCACTGCCCCTAGATGACGCTGTCCGTCCTTTGCTACGACCACTTCACTACCGTTGAAAGCTTCTAAGGCATTTTCGTAATGTTCTGGTTTTACTATCAGTATAGACTTACTAGCATTTGGAAAGTATCCTATTTCTGGTCCCACTTGTGATACTTGCTCCCACCAGCTCTTGAGATCGTTGACTTTCCCTGCTCCAGTGAGATCATCTGCATAGGCCGCCTGCTTAACATGTGTCGTCTCATGTCTTGTTAATGATAGCAACACCGAGAGACCTAATGCGTACATCGCCATTGCTACTGGGTCCCCTTGTGTGGTTCCTTCCATTGATTTCAGTGCCGTTCCACGTCGTGAGTTTTGGTTGTTTACTATGAAGAGGTCCGCAGGCTGTTTATAGGTATTCTCTACATAGGTGGCTAAGCTGGGGCATTTTACCTTGATGTTGTGTATTGCTGTCTTTCTGTTGATGGTGTTAAAGGCATTTGATGCATCCACTAACAGCACGGCTTCACATTCTTCTTGCTCATATATTTCTCTTATTGCATGAATTGCTGCCTCTCCCCCTGCTTGGTGGCCAGCACACACTTGGAGATTTCCAGCCGCTGACCGCACATCGTCCTTCACCACCTCCATTATGCATTTTCCGATGATTCTGCTCAACACTTCACCCACCCCTACAGGTCTGCACCCTGGATTCTTGTCCAATGGTATTAGACGACAAGCTGTGTAGGCCTCCAAGTGTTGACAATCTTGAGCGGCCATTCTTCTTGCAAGATCTGCCAGCGCCCTGCGTAAGTCGGTCGCTGCAACTCCGAAAAGTGTGCTGCTCAGGATTGTTCTCCAACCGTTTGCATCCATCCCTGAGGGTCCTGCACTGCCTTGGGTCCCTAGAGCCTTTTTCCAAATCTTCTCGCCTGTGATTTTTTCGTAGATGACGCGGTTCGGTGGTATATAAGCCCCCTCTAGCTTCTGACTCTCGGATATACTAGGTTCCTGATGTTTCTCTTCCAGCAGCTTGATGGTATATCTTGTGATAGGCAACAGCCCACCAGCTGCCTCCTTTGTCAGCGATCATATTGCAGGTGCCACTTTACCTTGTCTCATTTGGTCGCCGAATCTCCTTGCCTTGTCCTCAGTGTTTTCTCTTTTGTGTTGCCGTCTGCCTTGTCTCTCTTGTAATGCTCTGGCTTCACTGAGTAAGTCATCCATCTTGTTATCATTCCACAGTTTCACTCTATTTGTTAGCGCAGTCACGTTTTCCGCTTGTCTAGAATTGCGGTGAGTTTTTTGCAAGAAGAGATGTGGAATGCTGAAAAATAACTTTAGAGCATACGGGGCTAAAGGTCTGTCATAGACAAAGTTATAAATGAGCTTTTTCATCTCTGTCAACAGTTTGGTGGTGGCGTCACATTTAGGTGGGTTGAATAAACTGTGTGAAGACCAATCTACAATTTCTGAGTAAGCTGCCCCTGTCCACATTTTTACCTCCTCTCCCCGTAGTCCTTTCCATTGAAGGGGTCGTCCTCTGCCATCAACTTCTGCGGGTCTCTCCAGGGCTGCTTCCCTCTGTGGTCCCACCTCCCTGTATGCTTCTCGGGGCTCTTCATTGCGTGGCATATCGTCGTTTCTACCAGCTATATTTGGCCTTGTTTGCGCACCCTCCTCCTCTCCAGCATCTCGGTGCTCGTCTCCGTGTCTTTGGACTCTGCTGGGCTCACCGTCACCCACCATGTCATGTGGTTGCCGCCCTTCTCTCGGGCCCCCTGAGGGTTCCGCACCTCCACATGCTCTGTCGGGTTGTTGCCCATCGCCGTGTTGTGTCCCGTCAGCTTCATCCCTTCGCACTCTCTGGGCAGTGGCTGCCGCCCCTCCCTCTGTTATTACACTATTATAAGGGTTGCGACACCGGGAACCTATATTACAGTTTATGCAACCTTGGTTTTTTTTAGCACACATTTGCATCTTGTACATGTATGCTCGTTCTTTGTACAGATGCAACACTTGTTAGTCTTTGACCTTTGTGATAGGTCTTCATCTAAACTTTCATCATCCTCCATTATACCCTTATGACACTTCCATCTGTTCTCTTGCTGTCTTTTAGGCTTTACACTAAGGCTACTTAGATTCTTTTATTTTTTTTTATTTTTTTCCAGAACTTAATTTATCTTATTTACAGTACCGGCCTGTAACTTCCGTAAAAACAACCAAATATTTTTCGGTATGTGTGCCTAGATTATTTTGTACTAGAGTGTGTATTCACAATCGGTGTTGTTGTGTGCCATATTTGATATTCCCCCTGGCTGGCTGGTGGGATGTATATATTAGGTTGTGTTGTATGTGAACAATTTGGTGTTATTACGTGACATAAACACACTGAGTAAGCGGCTAGATAGGACAACTAGGCAGATTTTGGCTTTAATAATGATGTTCGTTATTTCCTTTATAAACCGTAATGTTAGCAGTACTAATAGCAGCGGTAGTTGTAGAAGTTGTATTATCAATAAGGATTAGACCTTGGTTAATGAGAAGATAGGATATTAGGTATTGTGGAGATTGAATTAGTTAAGAATGAGATTACTGCGAAAAAATAGATAGATAGGTAGCGAGAAAGAGCTAAAGAGAGAGCTAGAGAGGGAGAGAGAGAGAGAGAGAGATAAGCGGTGCTTAGGCTGTCTTAATCCAAAAGAATAGATAGATAGGGAGAGAGAGAGAGAGAGAGTCCTATTAAGCCTACCTATCCAGCCTGTATATCTCAGAAGTTTTCAACTGTAAGATTATCCCCTTGTGGTCACTGTTTTTTTTTTTTTTTCCGTACCCTACAATGACTCATAGATTCACTTTCCTTTATTTTATGACCTAGAGAGAGAGAGAGAGAGAGAGAGAGATTAGGTGCGACAGGTGTGCTCTTATTTTTACTTATTTTAATGTTCATTTTAGGGAGAGTGAACGATAGCGAGAACGAGAAAGAGATGATAGGTTTATATATGAGTATCTATATTGATTAATTGTGAGAGAAACGTATCTGATGCATGATTGCCTTCCGTTATTGAGATAGAGAGAGAGAGAGAGGTGTCAAGTGTTCCCTCCAGTTTTATGGGAGGGGTGGATTGGGTGGGGGGGAGGGGGGGGGGGATGAAGGGGGAGCGAGAAGGGGTGGTACACGTGGGGGAGCGGGGGGAGGTGGGGGTGGAGGATAAGAGGTATTGAGATGGGATTGGGGAGGGATAGGGGATGGATGGATGGATGGATGGATGGACAATAGCTATAAAGAAACCATTAGGGGGATGAGGTTAGGGGAAGTTACTAATATGAAGTACGTAGTAAAGAAAGTCTTTATTTTTCCATGGTATCACCACACACTCAGGATACACTCACCGGTATCTTTCTATAATAGTTTTTCACAAATTTCGTTGGCGGGATATGATTTCCGCATAAGACAGTATTTTCCCCTTCACTTTCACATTTACTATCCTTTACCGTATTCTCTATATCACTCACTGGCTCTTATTCCGTCTCTTGAGTGGCGTGAAGGTTGTCTGGCGATGTGGAACGAATGTGGAGAAGCGATGGTGGAGCTGGGCTGTGGGCGGTGTGAGGTAGGTGGTGGGCGGTGGAGTTGGGAGGGCAGGGTAGGGGAAGGGAGGGGAGGGGTGAAGTGAGGGGAGGAGGGTGTATTGGGTGGTTGGTGACCGTTTTTTGTTATGGTTGTGGTCAGTATCCCTTAACGGTTCCCCTCGTATGCCAGGGCTTGACCAAGGGCGCCCTTCCCTTTCAAAGCAGGCTCACTGATATATTTAGAGTTGAATTTTGCTCAGCATTCTATTATATATTTATAGAATCACTTAACTGTTATCAATGTCGAATGTCCTGGTCTTCGCCTTTCTGTTGATTATCTTCCCACCTCTCCCCTTCCACTCCTTCACTACTGTTGACTATAATATACTACTACTACTACTACTACTACTCAAGTATACTGGATATACTTGAGGAAAAAGTTTGTTTAAACCATAAACAATTTGGCTTTAAAAGAGGAGTGTCGACAACTGATGCATGTTTTGTTTTAAAGGAATTGATGTTCAATTACTCTCATAAAAATTTCTCTGGATTCATAACATTTATTGATCTGTCCAAGGCATTTGATTATGTAAATCATTTTCTATTGGGTGAACAATTATTGAATAAGGGAGTCCCAGTGGACTTAGTGTATTTTCTTATGCATTACCTCAGAAATCAATTAGCTAATGTGACATGGAAGGGGCACCAGGGATCCTTTTATTATGTGGAGAGGGGAGTAAGGCAGGGAGGAATACTATCCCCCTTTTTATTTAAACTATATATAGATAATATTTTAGAAGAACTGTCTAATATGAAGCAAGGGTGTCAACTGGGAATAACAACAATTAATATTTTGGCCTATGCCGACGATATAGCTCTTATTGCTCACGAACATGATGATATGGAAAAATTGTATATTAAATTGAAAATTGAATTAGAAAAACATGGTTTAATTATTAATAAAAACTAGACAAAATGCATGAAGTTCAAAAGGAAAGGAAACCAATCTTCGGGTAATACTATAAAATTACATCATGATGAACTAGAGCTAGTAAAATCGTTTAAATATCTGGGCCATGTGATCTCTTCTTCTCTACATGACAATGATGATGTTGATTTAAGGCTGAAAACATTTTATTCAAGTTTTAATACAGTAATTAGAAATTTTTCATATGTTGATAAGAAAAC
Source organism: Paralithodes platypus (assembly GCA_032716605.1). Taxonomy (NCBI): domain Eukaryota; kingdom Metazoa; phylum Arthropoda; class Malacostraca; order Decapoda; family Lithodidae; genus Paralithodes; species Paralithodes platypus. The sequence goes on along the minus strand of CM064502.1, from coordinate 14,135,506 downwards.
ACTTTTATTTTTATACAATGCGTATTGTAAGCAAGACTTTGGACTTCCACTCTGGAACAATTGTAAGACTTTTGCTACAGGTATCTTCAAAACTTTTGCCTTAGCTATGAACAAGTCAATGAAGCGGATCCTTGGTGTACCTTTCTATACCAGTAACCATGAGGTGGCAGAGTGATGTGAACAATTACTGCCGAAGCATCACGTTGCTCTTATTCAGGCAAGATATTTCCACAGAATAGCCAAGTCTAATAATCTTATAATTAATACTAATTGGCAATACTTGCAGTCTGGACTTTTTATAAACAATGTTGAAAATCTATTTCATAAGACATATAATATTGATGTACGGAAGTATGATCTTAACACAATCTACTCTAGAATCCTATGGGTTCAGCGACACGAAGAACGACGGGCTCCCGTGTCATATGATCCAAATACAAGGTGATGCTTCCTCGGTCTATCTAGGATGTCATATAATTATTCATAATTATATGCGGTTGCTAAAGATGATATAACAAAATATATATTTGATTATAGGCTATACTGTAAATAAACAAGAGTTGTAGGAATTCATGTGTATACCTTTTCAGCTATTTTACTTTTCTAAATTATTTTAATGGATATGTAATATGTACATGAATGTACATTTTGTATATATTATGAAATAAAGACAATTAAATTGAATTGAATTGAACTACTACTACTACTACTACTACTACTACTTTTTTTTAGGACATTATTATAAACCACTCAGCCTGTGCATCCCCTCTTTGGACCCTAAACCAGGTCAGAACAGTCATCAAAGCGTCCGGCTTGCTGCTACTACTACTACTACTACTACTACTACTACTACTACTACTACTACTAATAATAATAATAATAATAATAATAATAAAATAATCAACAATAATCAACAGGCAAACATGCTACTACCACACCGCAGTGGTTATAAAAGAGTTGTTGCAACCCGACAGATATCTGCTGTCCAGGGATCATCTGGGTCGACATACTGACAACACTCAGTAACTGTTTACAATCTATAACCCCTACCAGTGAGGTGTAGAAGTAGTCAGTGGGGATAGAAACCATCCTTACATCAAGCAATATGGCTCAAGAAATTTTTCGAAAAACCTACCCAGGATTGAAGCCAAGGAATATAGAAGAAAGGATGGGAAGGTGTGCGGTCACAGTTCTGGTAAGAGTGACATCTTAACCCAAGAACAGCGAGAGTCCTTAATTGAGTCTGAACCCTACGAGGGTGAGCGTCCTCATATGAGCCATGGCCTAAAAAAAGCGTTTCAAAACATCCCACTGGCACTCAAAACAAAGGAATGTGTGATTAAGTGAGATAATTCCCCTCCGCCTCATGACTGGCGTGGACAGTCAGCAATAATTACTCTTTTTCACCCCCCAAATACTATTCCCACTTGTTTTATTGTTGTTACATGTTAATATCTTCATATTAAACGTAAAATAGGCGCACATGAATAAGTAATAAAGATTTATATTGATGGGCTGGTCTATCAGAGTGAGAACTGAGCGATCTCTGCCATACCCATAGCTTACTCTGACTGTTCCTTTTACTAATATATTTTCTAGATCTCGAGTGACGGCGTCTCTTCCGTGGATTGACCTCCCAATCTACCAAGATTGGAAGCAAAAGCGTCACATTTTTCCCTTGCCCCTCAACTTTCTCTTCATCATTGCTGAGGGGCACAGGGCCCTGGGTGGAGCTTTGGTTTCCCGGGCGTTTCCGCACCCTCCTCAGCTCCCCGCCATGGAGTGGCTCCGGTCACCCAGGCTTTATTGTGGTTTGCAGGGAGGGTTCTGTGGGGGCGCTCGGTTGTGGCCTTGGCCGTGCTCGGGGCCTTGGGGCTGTTCGGCCAGGCAGCTTGGGGATAAACAACGATATTTATCGTAAAATGACTAAATTCGTCGGGATTTACCCACAATACCTTCGCCCCAGAGGGACGTTTTAAATACCATAGGCTTGCTGTTCTCAGGTTAATGTGTTTTATCTGTTTTATTTTTATTTTTTTCTAGCTCAGGAAGGTAATTAGTCATGGTACCTTCTATTACACTGGACCATACCCATAGCTTACTCTGACTGTTCCTTTTACTTATATATTTTCTAATTCTCAAGTGATGGCGTCTCTTCTGTGGATTGACCTCCCAATCTGCCAACCTAGAGGTTGGCAGATTGGAAGCCAAAGCGTCACATTTTTCCTTTGTCCCTCAAATTTCTCTTCATAATTCCTGAGGGGCACAGGGCCCTGGGTGGGACATTGGTTTCCCGGGCGTTTCCGCACCCTCCTCAGCTCCCCGCCATGGAGTGGCTTCGGTCACCCAGACTTTATTGTGGTAGGCAGGGAGGTTCTGTGGGGGCGCTCGGTTATGGCCTTGGCATTGCTTGGGGCCTTGGGGCTGTTCGGCCAGGCAGCCTGGGGAACAGCAACAACAACAAACACTGGACCACGACGTATGAACAATAATTTTGTAATGGAAAATAATATTCAGCTCAAATAAACTTACCAGTTTGGTTGAGTTGATTCTCGTACTGATTGATTCGAGCTTCAAGCGTTTCACTGACAGCCCGAGTTTCATTCCTGCACTGTTGTAGCACTGCTTGTCCTGAAATAATAAGTAGTTAAATAAACAACTTCATCGTAATAAATATTCAGTTACGACTTACATGAAAACTAGTATTTGAGATTTTAGTGCCATGACAGCATTACCCTTCTTTAGCGGCGCGCATCATATGTCGAGTGAAAGAAATTTGGACTATGTGGCGGCTCACAACATAAGTCGTGTGGCATTTTCAGAACATAATGTTGCTGAGAGAGAGAGACAAGTGGTGGCAGGAGAGTAGCGAGCATATGACTGCTCCAGACCACCGCGGTGGACCAACTGACATGAATCCCACCCTCTTCCACCCTCTCACACTCGCTACACAGTGAATTGTTTAGGGAAAGTACCGAATTACATGGTTTTTGCACTCGTGTTGCGCGATTGTTGCAAGAGAACTAGCGGTCATACAATGATCGTTGGGGTGTCATTGGAAAGCTCTGTTTATGCCCTTTCAGGGATAGATACTTGTTTTACGCTCTGGGTCTTATTTAGGCATGAAAATGATCACATAAACAGCCCTATTTTGGGTAAAAACACGCCGCTGGTGGCTACATATTATTTACCGCCTAGGCCACTCGTTAGGTGTTAATGCTTGATTAATCAGGTCTATCTATCTATTGCCTGATGCCGTGGTCCCCGAAGGGGTGGCCACGAACGAACCGCCCCCATGCACCTCTGTCCCTAGTCAGTCGACGTCCCTCGCCCCAACCAGCAGCGCCTTCGTTCATATACTTCCTCACTCCATCATTCCACCTCTCTTTTGGTCTACCTCTCCCTCTCAGTCCCTCCATCTCGCTCTCGTACGCCCTCTTCGTCATTCTCTCACTTTCCATACGTTCCATATGGCCGAACCATCTCAAGTTGTTCCTTTTCACACTCTCCAGCACATCCACCTCCACACCACACCTCCTTCTTACTTCCTCATTAGTCTGTCTATCCCTCCATGTAACTCCGCATGCACTTCTTAAGTAATTCATTTCCACTGCTCTCACTCTTGGTCTGAGTCTCTCAACCAACGTCCATGCTTCGCTTCCATAAGTCAGTGTCGGGATTACCACACTGTCATGCAAGGACTTCTTCACTTCCATACTGACCTCCCTAATTCTTGTTACTGCTTTCAGCATTCCTACAACCCTCTTCCCCTGTTGTACCCTCTCCCGCACATCCATAGTCCCATCTTTACTCAACACACTGCCCAGATACTTAACGCTCAAAGAGCGGGTGGTGGAGTATACTTCACTGTGCCGCCCAGCGGGGGGTTTTCACCATAAATGGGGTTGTTTCCGTGCTCCTTTTCATGCATAAACAAGACCCAGAGCATAATGCAAGTATGTATCCCTGAAAGGGCGTAAATTGAGCTTTCCAATGACATCTGAACCATCCTTCTACGATCACTGGTTGTCTTGCAACGATCGTGCAACCGAAGGGCAAAATCGCTAAAATACGGTAATTTCTTTATATAATTACGTATGTAGCGAGGGAGTGAGGGTGGATGTAAGTGGAGTACATCTCAGTCGGTCCATGGCGGCTGTGGCGAGCGGTCATGAGGTAACACAGGCTCCTCCCGTCGCTCGTCTCTCTCTCAGAGCCAATATTGCGCCAAAATTGCACATGGACTTAAGTCGGGCCCCGCCACATAGTCCAAATTTTTCGATACGGACTTAAGTCGGGCCCCGATAGACAATGGTTAAAAGAGTTGATGACCTCCATAGCCTGACCGTTCAGCTTCACCTCACACTCTGTGACTTCACCCTTTCGAAGACCATAACCTTGCTCTTCCCCGCATTTACCTTCAAATTCCGTTTTTCGCACACTGTTCCCAAATTATTTACCAGACCCTGCAACTCCCATTCCTTATCACTCATCAGAACTGTATCATCCGCAAACAGCAGTATAGGTAGCTTCCACTCAATTCCCTCCCTTTTCATTGATACACCAACATCCACTGCTCTTGATAGTATTTCTTTCATGACTCCATCCATATGTACAGTAAACAACCACGGGGACATCACATACCCCTGTTTCAAACCAACATTCAGGTCAAAGAACTCAGGTAAAGCTTGATATTACAACAACCAGTCCACTTCATTATTAGTGAAAATCACAGTTGGGGCCAATGACCGTTTTACAGCTTGTGAGGTTATGTCACCTTAGCTCTGGTGCCAGTGTGCCACACAGTGCCACAAGGGAGAAGGAATAGAAGGGGAGGTGAACAATGATAGCAGAGGGAAATATCTTGTAGTTGTTTAACCCTCTGTCTCTATTCAGATTTTGCACCATGTAAATTATTAGATGCTTATTTGGCATACACTCCATACCAATATTTACCCTGCACGTCGCTGTACAGCAAGAAGTACAATGTATTGCTTCCATCCCTGTGTATCTCTCTGTCTGTGGGCATGTGCCTGTTTATGTGTCTATCTATGTATGTGTTTGTCTGTATGTGCATGTTTATGTGTCTGCTTCCATGACACCTCAATACTGCATTAGTGGATTTCGATGAAACTTGGTTTGTCCCCTCATTTGATACTCGAAACTATCCCATTAATTTCTCATTAACATTGGATGACGCGCCCATCCTCTGTTCCCCCATTCTTAGACCACCCCAACAAAAACAGCCACATCCCAGAAGAGTAATGGGATGGACAATCAACAATTCCGTAAATACTTGAATAAACAATTATATTATACCCACATGCCAGGAAACGGGATATAGTTGTAGTGACTTAATCTCGACTCTCTCTGGAGTCCTCTTCAGGTGAAAGCAAATTACTATACAGGACTTAATAATTATATAATCTATGTTTTATTAATTTCACCACAACACCAAACACCTCCAATGAAAATAATGAAAGTATATATGTGATCCACCAGGATTCGAACCCGGGTTATCACACACATTTTTGAACACCTTAACCATTACACCACCAAGACGGAAACAGAAAGAGGCAGGTTGGATGGGAGAGAAAAAAGTAAAAAGGGTCACAGGTAATTGGCAGGTACAGATAAAGGTTGGAGGAGAGGTGTAAGCCAATGGTTATAGACAGGTAGGCCTACATATGATATGATGATATGATGATGATGATAATAATAATACAAATTATAATAATAATTTCACACAACCCACCCGGGATTAAACCCTTGACACAATAATCAACAGGCAAACATGCTACTACCACACCACATCGGCTATAAGAGAGTTGTTGCTATAAATACTGACAACACATTAGACACTTCTTACACTCCAACCCCTGCCAGTGAGGTATAGAGGCAGCTCCCAGTCAGTGATAGATAGAAACAGATAGAAACCATCCTTAAGGGGAGACTGACCCTTTGTTTGCTCTATTAATTAATTTAGTCATATATGTTTTTAGTTTCCTCCCTAGACCTCCATCAAGCTTAGAAAAACACCCCTTGTAGGTAAATTTATCTTTACAAGATAAATTTGTAAATTTTTCGGTAGAAATTGCAGGCTAGCTATTGCTCGCCAGGAAATAATCGACACCTAAATGGCACGAAAGGTCTTAAAATTAACAGCGAAATGGGACGAAAGGTGTTAAAATCGCCAAACTAATGGGCCGAACGTCTTATAATCTCATAACTAGAGGGTCTAAACATTTGGGAGAAGGGGGTCCAGAAAAACGGTCTGCCTCCCCTTAAATCAAGTAATATTGCTCTAGATAAAGTGTATATAGTCTACCCAGGATTGAACCCTTGACACTTTATCAACAGGCAAGCATGTTCCCACCACACAACACTGGACATACAGTTAGTTAGTAAAATAGGACTTGAGAGGCTATCAACCCTATTAGATTATTAAGCCAGCACACTGTAAGTCAAGAATAACGTCAGGACTGGAACCTCTCTGCCAGAACTCCAGACCCTTGTAGTCATACAATAGTTGTTGGTAGCATAGGTAACTATGACAACTATAATTAACATTAACTTTCAAGTATAAATATATTTATTGAATAAATTTGAAAAAAAATCAAAGATTTTCTCAGAAATTAGTGCTAATGAATTATAGCTTTGAATATTAGACTGGCAAATGGACCTATATTTCGGCGATCAAAGGACGTATTTCAACATAGGGAATGGACCAGCCGCACAGTACTACTATCATAGTTATGATATTTTAGCTATTATATGTAGATGGAAAAGAAAGAAAATGTATAGCCTTAACCCATCCCTTTGTTTGTTAAATTTTGTGTCTGCTTTTCCCAGTGCTAAAAATGACGAAAATAACAGATGGAGAGTAGTTTTATCTGTGGAAAAACAAAACAAAAAACAATAATAATACTAATGATATACTGTATAGTATATCTACTGTATATACAGTATATACTGTATATATACAGTATATATACCGGAATATTATATATACATACATACATATATATATATATATATATATATATATATATATATATATATATATTCAATAAAAGTGACATCTTAATGTTATTTACGAATTTACCTACAATTCGTGTTATCTAAAGACCTATTATTTTAGCCACAAGCAGCTAATCATTCATGATACCTTCTATTACACTGGGCCACGTTATATGCTAAATATTTATTTTATGAAAGCAAAATTTCAGCTCAAGTATACTTACCAGTTTGGTCAAGTTTAATCTCGTACTGATTGATTCGAGCTTCAAGCGTTTCGTTGGCAACTTGCAAAGATTCATTCTTGCACTGTTGTAGCGCTGCTTGTTCTGAAAAATAAGTAGGTAAATTAATAAAATCATTGTATATAATGTTCAGTTATTTGCATATTTTCATATTTCCTATGTTCTTATATAAGACTTGTTCCATTTTCGACGATTCAGTGTCTTAACCACATAAATGTATATCAAGCAAAGCTTGATTTGTTTTAACGCCCAGTCTATCTGTCTTTCACTATCTATCTATATATCGATACAGTCGAGACCAATTACCGTTTTATAGCCTGTGAGGTTGTATCACCTTAGTTCTGGTGCCAGTGTGCCACACAGTGCCACAAGGGAGAGGGAATAGTCCGGGAGGTGAACAAGGATAGCAGAGGGAAATGTCTTGTACAGTAGCTTACACGTTTGAGCCTCTGTATCAATTCTGATTATGCACCATGTATTTCTTTTATTTTTGTACTTGTTAACTTTGATATACAATCCATATTAATATATAAGCTGTGCATAGCTGTATGGCATGAAACGTAAGATATTTTTCCACTCCTTTGTCTGTCACTTTGTTTGCAATATACTGTATATATATATATATATATATATATATATATGGGGTATGTGCTAGAGTATATACATACATACATACATATATATCTTGAGTATGAATGGATTTAGACGGAACTTGGTCAGTACTTTCATTTGATACCTGTCCTGGGCCAACTAAATCTATACCAACTTGAAGCTACAATCTAACTCTACCAATCCAAACAGTATTGGATGAGTTGGCACTGGTTGAAATGGTCTACCCCTATACAGTAGTAATAGTGGTGGTGGTAACAGTAGGGGCCATAGTACAGTATTAGTAGTGTGGGGATAATAGTGAGAGTTATTGATATGCGGCCTGTAGAGAAATGACCAAACCGGCCCGTAGAGCAATTACCATCCCCGACGAAGTGGGAAATCAACCCCATCAAGATTGCTAGCATCTGCCACTCAGGCATTCCCAAGACCAGTGCACACCAATATAGTGTTTCCTAAATAGTGATCCTTCCAATTAAGATTCTACGACGCTAAGGCATCGACAGAAAATGAAGCCCAACAAGGGGAACTGGGACAGTTAACAATAAACCGAAATCGACGATCCACACTCGCTTCGAAACTTTCACCACCCCGTAATTCAACCTCAAGTGTTAAACAACCCCCTTTCCTTCCCAGTTATATCACCTCTAGTGCCAGCATTGACCAAAATCAACAAATGCCTTCTCAGCCCTCAGTTTACAATAATAACCATCGTGAGGGCGAAGCACCATCACATGTGTACTCAAGCTGCAGTGATTGCACATACAATGCACCCTCATAAACCTAATTTATGTTGCAACTAGCCTGAAAACCTAACTCCAACACCTGTAGAAATAGTGGGTAAAGATAATGTAATAGTTCAAACCCTTGTGAAAAACCAGATAACCTCATTGTACGAATCCTCATTTCACGTGTACTCATCCGCCGAAAGTGCAAATACAATTAACTCTCTTAAACCTAGTTTCCATTGCAACCAGCCCGAAAACCTAACTCCAACACTTGTAGAAATAGTGGGTAAAGATAATGTGATAGTTCAGCCCCATGTGAAAAATCAGATAACCTCATTAGACGAATCCCTAACCAGAGTTGTGCCCTTCATGACCGGAGATACCCTACACATGACATCTCAGTCAGAGAAGACACTACCTTAGCTAACCCAACCACATGCAAGCAATCAGCCTGCTGCCTTGAATCCTATTTTTGGATCGTACACAGGTAGTCCTAAGGTGGAGAGGACAAAAACCAAGTCTAAGGTGAGAAAGGCTTGTCTAGGTACCAACTGGGGTTTAGGGCACGTAACCTATAACGCTTGCTGCCGTAGCCTTAACTCAGTGCCAACTCACGTAACCTATAACGCTTGATGGGAAAGCAAGGTACAAGACTTAGACTCAGGAACCAATTGGAGATTAGGGCACGTAACCTATAACGCTTGCTGCCGTAGCTTTAACTCAGTGCCAACTCACGTAACCTATAACGCTTGATGGGAAAGCAAGGTACAAGACTTAGACTCAGGAACCAATTGGAGATTAGGGCACGTAACCTATAACGCTTGCTGCCGTAGCCTTAACTCAGTGCCAACTCACGTAACCTATAACGCTTGATGGGAAAGCAAGGTACAAGACTTAGACTCAGGAACCAATTGGAGATTAGGGCACGTAACCTATAACGCTTGCTGCCGTAATCTTAACTCAGTGCAACCCGGCGTAGCCTCTTACGCTTGCCAGGGAAGCAAGGTGAAGCGGAAAGTAACTAGAATATACCTCATTTCCTGGAAACGTGGCATAACAGTAGTTGTGTGGGGTTGATAGTAATAGTAGTGTGTGTTAATAGTAATAGTAGTGTGGAGTTGATAGTAATAGTCTGGTATGGATAATACAGTAGTGATAGTAGTGTGGAGTTGATAGTAATAGTAGTGTGGGGATGATAGTAATAGTAGTGTGGGGTGATGGTAATAATAGGTGGGTTTGAGAGAAATAGTAGTGAGGGGTTGATAGTAATAGTAGTGTGGAGATGATAGTAATAGTAGTGTGGGGTTGATAGTAATAGTAGTGTGGGGTTGATAGTAATAGTAGTGTGGGGATGATAGCAATAGTAGTGTGGGGATGATAGTAATAGTAGTGTGTGGTTGATAGTAATAGTAGTGTGGGTTGACAGTAATAGTAGTGTGGGGATGATAGCAATAGTAGTGTGGGGATTATAGTAATAGTAGTGTGTGGGGTTGATTACATTATTACCATTGACTTACCTGGCTTAGAAGAATCACTGAGAAGTCTAAGAATAGCCATCTGGTTGACTGCCATATTAGTGGCCATATCCTGGTCTGTCAACATATTCGAAAGTGGATCCATTTCACTACCAGCCGAATCAGTGGCGGTGGACAGACAAAGACAGGATAGACAGAAGGATAATACTGCTAAAACCGCCATAGCAGTGTAGTAGCAAAGCTGTAGTGGAAGTGTGGGTGATGGATAACAGTGGAGTGTTAGCGACGTGTTGACTACCCTGGATCTGGCCTAGCTGGTGGACTCGTCAGTGCAATACGCTGTATATACCCTACAAGCACAGAAAGTTACGTCATGTTGAAAGATAATTCACTAACCCTCTCCCTCCCTCTCTCTCTGTCTATTTATCTCTCTCTCTTCTCTCTCTCTCTCTCTCTCTCTCTCTCTCTCTCTCTCTCTCTCTCTCTCTCTCTCTCTCTCTCTCTCATGTATTATTTTGTTTGCACAAGCATTTAGCTCATTAAGATCAACAGCTTGTATTTCACATATCTGTAGTTCAATTTCCAACTTAATATAACCCTATTTGACCCTAGGGGGTGTCCTTTTGGATCTTCATTATACCGTTCCGTTAGTTTGAATTTTTAAGACGTTTCACCCCATTAATTTGGCGATAACAATATGTTTAACCCCATTCAAGTTAATTTCTTTCTGGGCGAAACTGGCATTCGACCGGAACATTGTTTTATCCATAATGTACACATTTACCTTGAAGGGGGTCTGGATGGACTTGTTTTAGTTTGAACGAAGCCTGTTGTTGAAGATGTGTTTATTTTATACTAGCCCTTTGGGCCTGAACGAAGCCTGGGAAGCGCTTTTGTTAGCTTAAGGGGACAAACTAAAATGCATTGCTCCCACAGTTGTTTCCCACGATGAATAAAATCATCTAATGATAGCTAGAACAAACTTTCACACAAGGGTAATAATAATAATAATAATAATAATAATAATAATAATAATTATAATAATAATAATAAGGTTAAAACAAAAATTATATGATTTTTGTTTTTAATTGATTGTTCTTGTGAAAAGAGTACTCTTTGTTTAAATCTGTTGTTACTATTTCATATTTTGTAATTATTTGTCGTTATATTATATCTATTCATTGTCGATAGTATCAATTGCTTGCTTTTGCATTTTCCTTAGTTTATTTGTACGATAAATGTAGGTTATTTGTAGGGTTGTTATTGATAGGGGTCACTTGAGACATGCTATGCTTACAGGTACCTACCCGATAGCACTAGCGTTAGTGAGTGCTATATATGTATTTTTTGTAATATTATATATATCATATTAATTTTTATTTTGTACTATTGTTAATGTCTTGTCAAGTTGCCAATTTGATTTTAATATAACATTTTAACACTAATTGTAGTTTCTTTTATTCATGCAGAGTTTAGTAATATTTGCCAGAACGTCCCGGACTTCCCAAACTGACTAATTCCCTGAACGTCACGTTCAGGGAAGTGCGTTGTTATGTGTGCAATTAGTTTGCTTGGGAACCAGATTAATTTGCTCATGTAGTAATGTACACCCTATGTGGTGGATTGTGTTCTTTCATTTCATAAATTTTATTTTAGTAAGCGTTGTTTCCACATAGCGATTTTGATATGTTGTTTTGACTTAATATTGTCTTTGTCCCAGTTTTGGTTTGACTTTGCAAGTTTTACATTTTAATATAATTATATACTGTATATATATTTGTTTTTTCTTCTATGTGAATGAGGGAAACAGAAGGCATAACTGCCTGCAGCGAGTGCCTTCCCCAGATTTCAAAGAGTGACGGGGCACTTGACCATGAGCGGATATAAGGGAAGCAACCTTAATTCATATTTGAAGAACCAGGTTATAGTTTCGTGGAGGACCGTGCCTTCATACTCGTGGCGAATTTATTAGACTTTAACAATTACTATTTTACATGCTCCCCCCCCCCCCCCTCCTCAACTGCCAGCTCAGCTAGGTGATACGATTTTAATAATTCTGGTACTATTATGGAACCTCTGATGACAAATCTAAGGATAATGTCGGACTGGTTGGGTGAGAGGTATCCTGACCAGGATGAAGGCATAGTCCTCCACGAGTCTATAACCTGGTTCTTCATATAAGAACTAAGGTTGCTTCCCTCATATCCACTCATGGTCGAGTGGATACAGTGCCCAACTCTCACAAAAAAATTATCTGGAGTGAGTGGTTTCGAATCCTGGTCAGGATACCTCTCTCCAAACGTGACCGAGGCTAAATACTATTTTGACGTGATTGACTAAAATAATAAGGAATAATAATAAGAAAATATAATAAGGAATAATATTAAGTAATAAAAAGGAAGAACAAATAATAATAATAATAATATTAATAATATTAATAATATTAATAATAATAATAATATTAATAATATTAATAATAATAATAATAATAATAATGGCTAGTGTGTGCATTTGTGTTTTTGTTTTTGTGTGCTCATTGTGTTTTTATTTTATTTTATTTTTATTCAAAAAAATTACCTATTCGGGCTCTGTCTCGACCCGGCCATCCCCAGTAAATAAATAACTAAAATAAAATAGAAACAAATTGTAAACATTGGAAATGGGCCTGAGAAAATAGATAGATGGATAAATATAAACAGTGCATGCTGCACCGCACTAAGTCAACCTTCATGCAAAGAGTGCACATTATTAGAGACCCTATGGTTACAGAGATGGACCATCTTACTCCGTCATTGTACCAGAGACCCAATGGTAACAGAGACCCTATGGTAACAGAGACCCTATGGTAACAGAGACCCTATAGTAACAGAGACCCTATGGCAACAGAGATCCAATAGTAACAGATACCCTATAGTAACAGAGATCCTATAGTAACAGAGACCCTATAGTAACAGAGACCCTATGGCAACAGAGATCCTATAGTAACAGAGACCCTATAGGAACAGAGACCCTATGGTAACAGAGACCCTATGGTAACAGACACTCTATGGTAACAGAGGCCCTATAGTAACAGAGACCCTATGGTAACAGAGACCCTATGGTAACACAAATCCTATGGTAACACAGAGCCTATGGTAACAGAGACCCTATAGTAACAGAGACCCTATGGTAACACCTTATAGTAACATAGACCTTATGGTAACACAGACCCTATAGTAACAGAGACCCTATGAAAACAGAGACCCTGTGGTAACAGAGACCCTATGGTAACAGAGATCCTATAGTTACAGAGAGACCCTATAGTAACAGATCCTATAGTAACAGAGACCCTACGGTAACTGAGACCCTATGGTAACAGAGACCCTATGGTAACAGAGACCTATGGTAACAGAGACCCTATGGTAACACAGACCCTATGGTAACAGAGACCGTATGGTAACAGAGACCCTATGATAACACAGACCCTATGGTAACAGAGACCCTATGGTAACACTATGGTAACAGAGACCCTATGGTAAAAGAGACCCTATGGTAACAGAGACCCTATGGCAACAGAGACCCTATGGTAACACTATGGTAACAGAGACCCTATGGTAACTCTATGGTAACAGACCCTATGGTAACAGAGACCCTATGGTAACACAGACCCTATGGTAGCACAGACCCTATAGTAACACAGACCCTATGGTAACACAGACCCTATGGTAACACAGACCCTATGGTAACACATACCCTATGGTAACACATTCCATATGGTAACACAGACCCTATGGTAACACACACATACCATATGGTAACACAGACCCTATGGTAACACAGACCCAATGGTAACACAGACCCTATGGTAACACAGACCCTATGGTAACAGAGACCCTATGGTAACAGAGACCCTATACTAACACAGACCCTATAGTAACAGAGACCCTATGGTAACAGAGACCCTATGGTAACAGAGACCCTATGGTAACACATACCCTATGGTAACACATTCCATATGGTAACACAGACCCTATGGTAACACACACATACCCTATGGTAACACAGACCCTATGGTAACACAGACCCAATGGTAACACAGACCCTATGGTAACACAGACCCTATAGTAACACAGACCCTATGGTAACAGAGACCCTATGGTAACACAGACCCTATGGTAACACAGACCCTATGGTAACACAGACCCTATGGTAACACAGACACTATGATAACAGAGACCCTATAGTAACACAGACCCTATAGTAACACAGACCCTATAGTAACACAGACCCTATAGTAACAGATACCCTATAGTAACAGATACCCTTTGGTAACAGAGACCCTATAGTAAAAAGAGACCCTATAGTAACAGAGATCCTATGGTAACACAGGCCCTATAGTAACAGAGACCATATGGTAACACAGACCCTATAGTAACATAGACCCTATAGTAACACAGACCCTATAGTAACACAGACCCTATGGTAACAGAGACCCTATGGCAACAGAGACCCTATAGTAACAGTGCAGACCCTATAGTAACACAGGCCCTATGGTAACAGAGACCCTATAGTAACACAGACCCTATAGTAACACAGACCCTATAGTAACACAGACCCTATGGTAACACAGACCCGTTGGTAACACAGACCCTATAGTAACACAGACCCTATAGTAACAGAGACCCTATGGTAACACAGACCCTATGGTAACACATACCCTATGGTAACAGAGACCCTATAGTAACACAGACACACAGACCTTATGGTTACACATACCCTATGGTAACAGAGACCCTATGGTAACACAGACCCTATAGTAACAGAGACCCTATAGTAACACAGACCCTATACTAACAGAGACCCTATAGTAACACAGACCCTATAGTAACACAGACCCTACAGTAACACAGACCCTATGGTAACACATACCCTATGGTAACAGAGACCCTATAGTAACACAGACCGTATGGTAGCAGAGACCCTATAGTAACACAAACCCTATGGAAACACAGACCCTATAGTAAGACAGAACCTATGGCACCACAGACCCTATGGTAACATATACCGTTTGGTAACACAGACCCTATGGAAACACATACCCTATGGTAACAGAGACCCTATGGTAACAGAGACCCTATGGTAACACAGACCCTATGGTAACACAGACCCTATGGTAACACATACCCTATGGTAACACAGAACCTATGGTAACATAGAACCTATGGAAACACAGACCCTATGGTAACAGAGACCCTATGGTAACACAGACCCTATGGTAACACAGACCCTATAGTAACAGAAACCCTATAGTAACACAGACCCTATGGTAACACAGACCCTATGGTAACACAGACCCTATGGTAACACAGATCCTATAGTAACACAGACCCTATAGTAACAGAGACCCTATGGTAACACAGACCCTATGGTACCACAGACCCTATGGTAATACAGACACTATGGTAACACAGACACTATGGTAACAGAGACCCTATAGTAACAGAGACCCTATGGTAACAGAGATCCTATGGTAACACACACCCCATGGTAACACAGACCCTATAGTAACAGAGACCCTATAGTAACAGAGACCCTATGGTAACACACACCCTATGGTAACACATACCCTATGGAAACACAGACCCTATAGTAACAGAGATCCTATGGTAACACAGACCCTATGGTAACAGAGACCCTATGGTAACAGAGACCCTATAGTAACACAGACCCTATGGTAACAGAGACCCTATGGTGGCAGAGACCCTATCGTAACAGAGACCCTATGGTAACACATACCCTATGGTAACACAGACCCTATATTAACAGAGACCCTATGGTAACACAGACCCTATGGTAACAGAGACCCTATGGTAACAGAAACCCTATAAAAACACAGACCCTATAGTAACACAGACCATATGGTAACAGAGACCCTATGGTAACAGACACCCTATGGTAACACAGACCCAATGGTAACACAGACCCTATGGTAACACAGACCCTATGGTAACAGAGACCCTATGGTAACAGAGACCCTATACTAACACAGACCCTATAGTAACAGAGACCCTATGGTAACAGAGACCCTATGGTAACACATACCCTATGGTAACACATTCCATATGGTAGCACAGACCCTATGGTAACACACACATACCCTATGGTAACACAGACTCTATGGTAACACAGACCCAATGGTAACACAGACCCTATGGTAACACAGACCCTATGGTAACACAGACCCTATGGTAACAGAGACCCTATGGTAACACAGACCCTATGGTAACACAGACCCTATGGTAACACAGACACTATGGTAACACAGACCCTATGGTAACACAGACACTATGGTAACAGAGACCCTATAGTAACACAGACCCTATAGTAACACAGACCCTATAGTAACACAGACCCTATAGTAAAAAGAGACCCTATAGTAACAGAGATCCTACGGTAACACAGGCCCTATAGTAACAGAGACCATATGGTAACACAGACCCTATAGTAACATAGACCCTATAGTAACACAGACCCTATAGTAACACAGACCCTATGGTAACAGAGACCCTATGGCAACAGAGACCCTATAGTAACAGTGCAGACCCTATAGTAACACAGGCTCTATGGTAACAGAGACCCTATAGTAACACAGACCCTATAGTAACACAGACCCTATAGTAACACAGACCCTATGGTAACACAGACCCGTTGGTAACACAGACCCTATAGTAACACAGACCCTATAGTAACAGAGACCCTATGGTAACACAGACCCTATGGTAACACATACCCTATGGTAACAGAGACCCTATGGTAACGCAGACCCTATGGTAACACAGACCCGATGGTAACACAGACCCTATGGGAACACAGACCCTATGGTAACACAGACCCTATGGTAACACAGATCCTATGGTAACACAGACCCTATGGTAACAGAGACCCTATAGTAACAGAGACCCTATAGTAACAGAGACCCTACGGTAACAGAGACCCTATGGTAACAGAGACCCAATAGTAACAGAGACCTTATGGTAACAGAGACCCTATGGTAACACAGACCATATAGTAACAGAGACTCCATGGTATCACAGACCCTATAGTAACACAGACACACAGACCTTATGGTTACACATACCCAATGGTAACAGAGACCCTATGGTAACACAGACCCTATAGTAACAGAGACCCTATAGTAACACAGACCCTATACTAACAGAGACCCTATAGTAACACAGACCCTATAGTAACACAGACCCTACAGTAACACAGACCCTATGGTAACACATACCCTATGGTAACAGAGACCCTATAGTAACACAGACCGTATGGTAGCAGAGACCCTATAGTAACACAAACCCTATGGAAACACAGACCCTATAGTAAGACAGAACCTATGGTACCACAGACCCTATGGTAACATATACCGTATTGTAACACAGACCCTATGGAAACACATACCCTATGGTAACAGAGACCCTATGGTAACAGAGACCCTATGGTAACACAGACCCTATGGTATCACAGACCCTATGGTAACACATACCCTATGGTAACACAGAACCTATAGTAACATAGAACCTATGGAAACACAGACCCTATGGTAACAGAGACCCTATGGTAACACAGACCCTATGGTAACACAGACCCTATAGTAACAGAAACCCTATAGTAACACAGACCCTATGGTAACACAGACCCTATGGTAACACAGATCCTATAGTAACACAGACCCTATAGTAACAGAGACCCTATGGTAACACAGACCCTATGGTACCACAGACCCTATGGTAATACAGACACTATGGTAACACAGACACTATGGTAACAGAGACCCTATAGTAACAGAGACCCTATGGTAACAGAGATCGTATGGTAACACACACCCCATGGTAACACAGACCCTATAGTAACAGAGACCCTATAGTAACAGAGACCCTATGGTAACACACACCCTATGGTAACACATACCCTATGGAAACACAGACCCTATAGTAACAGAGATCCTATGGTAACACAGACCCTATGGTAACAGAGACCCTATGGTGGCAGAGACCCTATAGTAACAGAGACCCTATGGTAACACATACCCTATGGTAACACAGACCCTATATTAACAGAGACCCTATGGTAACACAGACCCTATGGTAACAGAGACCCTATGGTAACAGAGACCCAATAAAAACACAGACCCTATAGTAACACAGACCATATGGTAACACAGACCCTATGGTAACAGACACCCTATGGTAACACAGACCCTATGGTAACACAGACCCTATGGTAACACTATGGTAACACATTCCCTATAGTAACAGAGACCCTATAGTAACAGAGACCCTATGGTAACAGAGACCCTATGCTAACAGAGACCCTATGGTAACAGAGACCCTATGGTAACAGAGACCCTATGGTAACAGAGACCCTATGGTAACACATACCCTATGGTTACAGAGACCCTCTGGTAACACAGACCCTATGGTAACACAGACCCTATGGAAACACTGACCCTATCGTAACACAGACCCTATGGTAACAGAGACCCTATGGTAACAGAGACCCTATGGTAACAGAGACCCTATGGTAACAGAGACTCTATAGTAACACAGACCCTATTGTAACACTATGGTAACAGAGACCCTTTGGTCACAGAGACCATATGGTAACAGAGACCCTACAGTAACACATACCCTATGGTAACAGAGACTCTATATTAACACAGACCATATGGTAACACTATGGTAACAGAGACAATATGGTGATAGAGACCCTATGGTAACACATACCCTATGGTAACACATACCCTATGGTAACACAGACCCTATGGTAACACAGAGCCTATGGTAACAGAGACCATAAGGTAACAGAGACCATATAGTAACACAGACCCTATAGTAACACAGACCCTATTGTAACAGGGCCCCTATGGTAACACAGACCCTATGGTAACACAGACCCTATGGTAACACAGACCCATGAGTAACACAGACCCTATTGAAACACAGACCCTATGGTAACACAGACCCTATGGTAACACCATGGTAACAAAGACCCAATAATAACAGAGTCCCTATGGTAACAGAGATCCTATGGTAACATAGACCCTATGGTAACACAGACCCTATGGTAACAGAGACCTTATGGTAACACAGACCCTATGGTAACACAGACCCTATGGTAACATAGACACTATGGTAACAGAGACCCTATGGTAACAGAGACCCTTTGGTAACACAGACCCTACGGTAACACAGACCCTATGGTAACACAGACCCTTTGGTAACACAGACCCTATGGTAACACAGACCCTATGGTAACAAAGACCCTATGGTAACACAGACCCTATGGTAACAGAGACCCTATGATAACACAGACCCTATGGTAACAGAGACCCTATGGTAACAGAGACCCTATGGTAACAGAGACCCTATGGTAACAGAGACCCTATGGTAACAGAGACCCTATGGTAACATAGACCCTATAGTAATAGAGACCCTATGGTAACAGAGACCCTATGGTAACAGAGACCCTATGGTAACAGAGATCCTATGGTAACAGAGACCCTATGGTAAGAGAGACCCTATGGTAACACAGACCCTATGGTAACAGAGACCCTATAGTAACAGAGACCCTATGGTAACTCCCTATGGTAACAGACACCCTATGGTAACACAGACCCTATAGTAACAGAGACACTTTGGTAACAGAAACCTTATGGTAACAGAGACCTATGGTAACAGAGACCCTATGGTAACACAGACCCTATGGTAACAGAGACCCTATGGTAACAGAGACTCTATGATAACAGAGACCCTATGGAAACAGAGACACTATGGTAACACTATGGTAACAGAGGCCCTATGGTAACACAAGATCCTATGGTAACAGAGACACTATGGTAGCAGAGACCCTATAGTAACAGAGACCCTATGGAAACACATACCCTATGGTAACACATACCCTATGGTAACACAGACCCTATATTAACAGAGACCCTATGGTAACACAGACCCTATGGTAACAGAGACCCTATGGTGACAGAGACCCTATAAAAACACAGACCCTATGGTAACACAGACCCTATGGTAACTGAGACCCTATGGTAACACAGACCCTATGGTAACACAGACTCTATGGTAACAGAGACACTATGGTTACACAGACCCTATGGTAACACTATGGTAACACATACCCTATAGTAACAGAGACTCTATAGAAACAGACACCCTATGGTAACAGAGACCCTATGGTAACAGAGACCCTATGGTAACAGAGACCCTATGGTTACAGAGACCCTATGGTAACACAGACCCTATGGTAACACAGACCCTATGGTAACACTGACCCTATCGTAACACAGACCCTATGGTATCGAAGACCCTATGGTAACAGAGACCCTATGGTAACAGAGACCCTATGGTAACAGAGACTCTATAGTAACACAGACCCTATGGTAACAGAGACCCTTTGGTCACAGAGACCCTATAGTAACAGAGACCCTATAGTAACACATACCCTATGGTAACAGAGACTATAGTAACACAGACCCTATGGTAACACTATGGTAACAGAGACACTATGGTAACAGATACCCTATGGTAACACATACCCTATGGTAACACAGACCCTATGGTAACACAGACCCTATGGTAACAGAGACCATATAGTAACACAGACCCTATAGTAACAGAGACCATATTGTAACAGCGACCCTACGGTAACACAGACCCTATGGTAACACAGACCCTATGGTAACACAGACCCTAGAGTAACACAGACCCTATAGAAGCACAGACCCTATAGTAACACAGACCCTATGGTAACACAGACCCTATGGTAACACCATGGTAACAAAGACCCTATAGTAACAGAGACCCTATGGTAACAGAGATCCTATGGTAACATAGACCCTATGGTAACACAGACCCTATGGTAACAGAGACCTTATGGTAACACAGCCCCTATGGTAACAAAGACCCTATGGTTACATAGACCCTATGGTAACAGAGACCCTATGGTAACAAAGACCCTTTGGTAAAACAGACCCTATGGTAACAGAGACCCTATGGTAACACAGACCCTATGGTAACACAGACCCTTTGGTAACACAGACCCTATGGTAACACAGACTCTATGGTAACACAGACCCTATGGTAACACAGACCCTATGGTAACACAGACCCTATGGTAACAGAGACCCTATGATAACATAGAGCCTATAGTAACAGAGACCCTATGGTAACAGAGACCCAATGGTAACAGAGACCCTATGGTAACAGAGACACTATGGTAACAGAGACCCTATGGTAACAGAGACCCAATAGTAACAGAGACCCTATGGTAACAGTGACCCTATGGTAACAGAGACCCTATAGTAACACATACCCTATGGTAACAGAGACCCTATAGTAACAGAGACCCTATGGTAACTCCCTATGGTAACAGACACCCTATGGTAACACAGACCCTATAGTAACAGAGACACTTTGGTAACAGAGACCTTATGGTAACAGAGACCTATGGTAACAGAGACCCTATGGTAACACAGACCCTATGGTAACAGAGGCCCTATGGTAACAGAGACCCTATGGTAACACAGACCCTATGGTAACAGAGACCCTATAGTAACACAGACCCTATAGTAACACAGACCCTATTGTAACACCCTATGGTAACAGAGACCCTATGGTAACACAGACCCTATGGTAACACAGACCCTATGGTAACACAGACCCTATGGTAACAGAGACCCTATAGTAACAGAGACCCTATGGTAACACAGACCCTATAGTAACAGAGACCCTATAGTAACAGAGACCCTATGGTATCACAGACCCTATGGTATCAGAGACCCTATAGTAACAGAGACCCTATGGTAACACAGACCCTATAGTAACAGAGACACTATGGTAACAGAGATCCTATGGTAACAGAGACCCTATGGAAACAGAGATCCTATGGTAACACTATGGTAACAGAGGCCCTATGGTAACACAGACCCTATAGTAACAGAGACCCTATGGTAACAGAAAACATATGGTAACACCGACCCTATAGTAATACCGACCATGTGGTAACAGAGACCACATGGTAACAGAGACCGACCCTCCTCTTCTCAGGGTGTCATTATAGCTTCTCTGGTGACTCCCATAATATCCATGTATACCTTTAAGTGGGAGGTAGTCGCTTTTTCTGGACCCCCTTCTTCTTCATGTTTAGCATATTTGTTTTTGAGATTTTAAGACGTTCTTCCATTAGTTTGGCGATTTTGAGACCTTGCGCCCCATTTCTTTATCAATATTAAGACCTTCGTGACATTTACAGTAGGTGTCGATTTGTTAATGGCAAGTGATAGGGAGCCTGCAATTTTAGAAGCGGCAATTGTTCTACTGAAAAATGTACAACATTATCTTGAAAGGGTGTCTAGGGAGTAATTTTTATAGCTTGATGGAGGTCTAGCGAGGAAACTAAAAAATAAATGAATAAATAAATACATAGACCAAAAACAAGCACTACCCCCCCTAACCCCTTCTGTACCGGTGATGTCTTGTTTTATTTAATTTCAGGTACGTTTAGACGATCTTATGAAGCTTAGGAAGGATATATGTTAACTAATAGGATTCATTGAGACAGTCTGTCGCCTTTCATTTTGCAGACGTCCTTCCTAAGCTGAAAAAACGTCTAATAGTTGTCAGAATATAATGAACAGAGACATCGCCGGTACAGAAAGGGTTAATGAAATTATCGTGTTTGAGGATATAAATTCTACGGGATGTAAAACCACCATATAACCTGCGTGTGTTTGAGCAAATACCCCAAATACAAGGTCCATGGGTACACTCGGATGCCATAGTCTCTAGCCCACTCATAATAATTCGTGGACCCTATTTGTTTTTCTGTATGCAATTATAGCTATCTGGATTGAATTGTGGATGGAAGTTGCTTGTCAATAAATAGTATATATATAGTTTTTTAGCTGATTTATATAAAATTAAATCAATTAATTAGTTTCCAAAGATATATTTCCATAATTAGAAATAGGTGACGTCCACGAATTCCTATGAGTGGGCTAGAGACTATGGTATCCAACCGTACAACCCAAATGACCTCAAAAGGAAAACCAGGCCGCTCTCTCACTAGTGCACGTGTATCCCGTTTATCAGTAGCACCGCCCACCCTACATATTAGTGGGGGGCCAATGTAACAGATTGGGGTTCCCGTTGGTTTTGCGTGTTAATTTTTGGCAACCATTATGAACGTGTTCTTAGCATTGCTAGGAAGTGGGAAAATGATGTCGCCATTTTTTCTGATGAAATTAAGTGACCCAAATTTTTTCTGTTGCAGATACCTGACGTGAAGTGAGCCATAAGGAGCAGTCACAAGATGGAGCCAAGCACCAGTAAGAAACCACGACCAGGAACTGATTTCAAACTGTGCATTAAGTGTCAGGAGCCAGACAATCGTGACCTAGTGACTGAACCATCAATAGAAGCATATTCCAAGTTCCTCCTGTTCATCTACGAAAGAGGACAGTATGGAGATGCTGATTATACACAGATCAGCGGACGATTGCAAGGGTACACTGCCGCCTATCTGAAAGACAAGAAAGCAAAGTAGCACAGAAAATGTTATGGGGCTACTTGTCACAGTGGTCACCTAGAGCGTGCCAGGGTACGATACCAGAAGACCTGCCAACATGGAGAGAGTCAGCATCTTCAGAAGAGACGTGGACAGCCTTCTGCAGCCGCTAGTGTACCAGACTCTGCTGAAAGCGAGACTCCTCACTTCACACGTTCAGCAACATCTCCTTTCAATGCAAACCTGTGTTTCTTCTGCCAAGGAGACAGGAAAGAGCCAGTTCATGAGGTGTGTACATTCAATGCAGGGAAACAACTGCAAAAGGCTGTTGATGCGAGCAAGAATCAGACTCGGAAGGTGCAGCTGAGTGCCGCCATCACTGAGGACGATGCTCGTGCCATTGATATTAAGTACCACCTCTCATGCTGGGTTCAGAATGTCCAGCGCGGTGCAACTAGCAGCAGTGAGGACAGAGAGTATGCACAGCAAGAAGCTAATGTTGGCAAAGTAGTCTCAGACATTGAGTTTGTCAGCCTAGTTCGCACTCTACTCCAGGCTGGGGAAGTTCTCAACATGACAGACCTCAAGTCGGCCTACTCTAGTATGCTTGAATCCAATGGTGTGCACATAAAGTCATCTACACAATATATCAAGGAGAAAATCACCTCTCACATCGATGATGTCCACTTCACGAAAGCAAAACGGCGTAATGAGTTAGATCGTGTCTTTACAACAGCTGTTCAAGATGCTGCCATGGAGGATGCTATGGCAAAGACAACTGAAAGTGACATGAGGCAGCTATTCGAGAGTGCCTCTGTTCTCCGAGCTGCCATTACTACCCACAACAAGCACCCATGGGAATTCAAAGGAAAACTGAGCAATGACGATGCTGAACATGTTCCCAAAGCACTCTATGCCTTTGTTCACTGGTTAGTTGCAGGACCAGCTGCAAGCATTGAAGCAGAGACAGTCCGTTCTACCACTATTCAACGAGATGTTCTAGCTGTCAGTCAGAACATTATGTATTGCTTCAAGTCAAAGCGCCAAGTCACGCACAAGCCTAAACAACCAGATGCTCCATTCCGTCATCGCTTGTGTAGGTGTGGAGCCGATGAGGAGGTGTGCAGTAACGTCAGCCAGGCACTCTTGGGAATTGATGAGGTTGGAGAAGAAGGAGATTCTTCCATCTAACTATGAACACAAACACTAGCTGCACATTAATTTTCTATCCTCTTTTAAAGCTGACCAGAACCAGCCAGAATGGTGGATGGAGAGAATGAAGAAAAACATGTTTGAGCAATGACATTATCACTGTTTGTACACTATAGAAGCAAAAACAATTTAGTTTGTTGAAAAGAGTGTTATTGTTTTATCAAAATGTAAACTTTCAGCAATAATATTGGGTGTTTGACTTGGATACAGTATTGTTTTGTTATTGTTTTATCAAAATGTAAACTTTCAGCAATAATATTGGGTGTTTGACTTGGATACAGTATTGTTTATGTTGTTTTTTGGGGTAACGTAATCAAATTATTTAGCACGATTTGGGCCATAATTTAAATTTGATAGAAACGAATAAGGAAATGGCCCAAAAAAATGGCGACATAATTTTTTTGCAAGTTAAATCCTTCCAGAAGACAGTCCAACCAGAGGCTAAAAATTAACATTTGAAACCAACGGGAAAACATTGGCCCCCCCACTATATACAGTATATACCATCTCGGGAATATTGGTAGGAAAAAGGTATAAGAAAATAGGCAAGGGGTATGTAAAGTGTCCATAATAATCTACCCTTTTAATGGTATCTATCTATCTAGCTATTGCCTGACGCCGTGATCCCCGAAGGGATGGTCACGAACAAAACGCCCCCATGCACCTCTGTCCCCAGTCAGTCGACGCCCCTTCTCCCAACCAGCACCGCCTTTATTCATATACTTCTTCACTCCATCCTTCCACCTCTCTTTCGGTTTACCTCTCCCTCTCTGTCCTTCCACCTCGGTCTCGTACATCCTCTTAGTCATTCTCTCATTTCCCCCATACATTCCATGTGGCCGAACCACCTCAAGGTGTTCCTTTTCACACTTTCCAGCACATCTACCTCCACACCACACTTCCCTCTTACTTCCTCATTCGTCTGTCTATCCCTCCATGTAACTCAGCACGCACTTCTCAAGTAACTCATTTCCACCCCTCTCACTCTTGGTCTGAACCTCTCCACCAATGTCCATGCTTCGCTTCCGTAAGTCAATGTCGGGATTACCACACTGTTATTCAAGGACTTCTTCACTTCCATGCTGACCACCCTATTTCTTGTTACTGCTTTCAGCGTTCCTACAACCCTCTTCGCCTGTTGCACCCTCTCCTGCACTTCTTCATCCATACTCCCATCTTTACTCAGCACACTGCCCAGATACTTAACCCACTGAGCCCCAGCGACGCACGGTTTGCGTCCACAATGTATGTAACGCTAAACCCCAGCGACGCATGGTTTGCGTCCTGGCCGGTCCGGTCCTAATTACTCCGGTCCTATGGCACCCCGAGGGCTCAGATTTGTATGAGAACTGTGTAAGTATCCCACGCACCCATGCCGATGGTTGAAAACTCTCAGAGTTTAACCGCGTGCGCGTGAGTGCGCAAAACACATGTTTTTTTGGGGAAATTGCCTTCAATTTTTTACTCTTGTAAAATCCGTTTTCGGGGGCTCTGTAGGACCATTTTTTGCACTTTTTGACAATTTGTTTTTGTTTTCCTTCATTCCTAACCCATTCGCTATTGTTTCTGGAATAAAAAAAAAAATCAGAATCAGCCGGTCCTGGGTGGTACATTTATTAATATTTAGCTGGTACTCAGCGGGTTAAATGAGCTGATAATCTCCATAGCCTGACCATTCAGCTTCACCTCACACTCTGTGGCTTCACCTTTTTCGAAGACCATAACCTTGCTCATCCCAGCATTTACCTTCAGATTCCGCGTTTTGCACACTGTTCCAAACACATTTAGCAGACCCTGCAACTCCCATTCATTATCACTCATCAGAACTGTATCATCAGCAAGGGGAGGAGAGGTGTGGCAGAGTGGTCTTGCCACTGGACTGGTAATCCAATGGACCCGGGTTCGAATCCCAATATGTCAATGGGAAGATATCATTGGGATGGAATTTGTGCTGTACCTAGTATCAGTGCATTACCACACCACACCGAAATGCCAAAAAAAGTACCCTCATTGTTCCCTGATTAAATAGCACTGTATGAATATTCCCATATTCAAAATATGCTACAAGGGGGCAATGCCTAGTGAGCTAATTGCTCAAAAGGTGGCGAGTGAGGAGAGTGAGAGTGAGGGTCCGAGTCTGGGGAGTGATACAGTGAAGCGCGGAGGCGAGGCAGCTTCAGAGATGGAGTTGGGTACGAGCCGTGAATAGGTGCTTCGCCTGTCTCACTCCCTAGACTGGAACAAGACCTCACGGGCGGTAGAGTGTGCAGGCTCTCAGCCTATTCCCGAGAGGGAGTAGTTGGAATATAGAAGAAAAAAAAAAAAAAAAAAAAAGCAGTACAGGTAGCTTCCACTCGTTTCCGTCCCTTTTCAGTGATACACCAACATCCACTGCTCTTCCTTGTATTTCTTTCATGACTCCATCTATATATTATACAGTAAACAACCATGGGGACATCAGACACCCCTGTTTCAACCCAACATTCAAATCAAAGAATTCGCTCTGCTCATTCTCCACATGTACTGCCGCCTTTGCACCCTCATACATGCTCTTCACTGCTTTCAGCAACTTGCCATCTACTCCGTAAATTCTAAGTACTTTCCACATACATTCTCTATCCACTCTGTCATAGGCCTTCTCCAAGTCCATAAAGGCAACATACAGCTTTTGTTGCTTCTCCAGATATTTCTCCATAACACATTTCAGGGTAAAACTCTGATCTACACATCCTCTTCCCTTCCTAAACCCGCCCTGCTCGTCAGCTATCCATTTCTCCGATCTCGCTCTCACTCTCTCAATCAATACCCTATTGTACACCTTCCCTACTACACTTAGAAGACATATTCCTCGGTGGTTACCACACACTCTTCTTTCCCCTTATACTGTATAGGGGGACTATTATGCCTGTTTTCCAGTCATCAGATACACTCCCCTTCTCCCATGCTAGCTTACACATTTTCCATAGCCATTCTATCACTATCTCACCACCATACCTCAGCATTTCCCCACACTCTCCATCTATTCCTGGTGCTTTCCACAAGTTCACTCTTTTCATGGCTTCACACACTTCTGGCCTTCTGATCCCCACCTCCTCCTCCACTACTTCTCTTCTTCTCCCTCCCCTACACCATCCAACTATGTTTGCTGGCGCTTCATTCCTTACATTCAGCAATTTGTTGAAGTACTCCCTCCATCTTTCGACTCTCTCATGCTTTTCGGCTAGCACTCGCCCATTCTTATCTTTCACACCCTTATTATTTCCATTGCTACCTTCCTAACTTTCTTGACTTCCTTCCAGAACAGTTTCTTACACTCCCTCCATTTTACACTCAGATTCCTTCCAAATTCTTCATCTACTCTTCTCTTACTTACCTTCACTACTCTCTTCACCACTCTCTTTTTCTCCAAGTACCTCGCTCTTTATTGTCTCTCCAAATCTTCATTCCCTCTACTACCCAACCACTCTCTATACGCTTTCTTCTTGTCTTCCACAGCTATTTTTACCTCTTCCGTCCACCATGCTGTACTCTTCACTCCCCTCCCTCTTCTCCTTACTCCACACACCTCCTCAGATGCTGTACAGATCTCTTACTTAAACACTTTGCTCACCTCCTCCACTTCCTCCATACTTTCCAAGTCAAACCTACCTAGTCGTGTTTTTAATGCTCTCCTGAACTCTTCCTTGATCTCCTCCTCCTGCAACCTCTCACCCTCCTCACCATTCCACCTTCTTCTCGCCATCCTCCAGCTCTCCTCACCCACTTGTTTTGTATCCTAATTTTAGCTACTACTACATAATGGTCAGGTAGACCCCCCCCCCCCATACCCCTATACACCCTAGCACCCAGCCCAGATTTCTTCATTCGTTCATCCACATATATATAATCTATCAGTGACTTTCGTTCCCCCACTGTCTCATACTTCTTCCTCCACATGACTGTCCATGTGTACCTGTGTATCATTCTGTGTCGGAAGAAGGTGTTGGCTATCCACAGACTCCTCCCCACACATACGTTCACAAGTGCACTACCATTCCCATTTACCTCTGACGGTATACCCCACCCTCCCACCACTCCATCAACTTTCTTATCACCCACCTTCCCATTCATATCCCCAATCAGAAATATTTTCTCGCTCTTGCCAAACTTATCCAGGCACGCCTCCACATTCACCCAGAACTCCTCTTTCTCTCTTACAATTTTATCCTCTGTCAGAGCATAAACACACACAACCACCAACGTTTGTATTCCTACTTTCTTTCTCACTCACACAATCCTTGAACCCACAGACCCATAATCTCTTACAAGCTCCTTCCATTTGTTACTTACAAACACGCGTATAGGTATATAGGTAGTATTCATTTACCCATCTAATACAAGGATCAAAATATAAATCACTAACAATCTCCCCAATGATCTTATATAGCATTGTCATAATATATATATATATATATATATATATATATATATATATACTGTTTATACATACTGTATACAGTATACCCCTGATATGTTGCAGGAAAAACCCCAAGCCCTGGTCTTGGGGGCGGAGGAGGATAACCAAGAGCACTAACTTCCTCTTAAAGGGGGAGGGTCGGTTTTTCTGGTACCCCTTCTCACTCATGCTTAGTACCATTAGTTTTCAGATTTTAAGAAATTTGTTCCATTAGTTTGGCGATTTTAAGACCTTTCACCCCGTTTCTATATCAATATTAGGACCCTTCGTGCAATTTAGGTGTCGATTTTTTTCCTGGCGAGCGATAGCAAGCCTGTAATATAGTAGTAATCGGCCTCCGACCGGGACATCGTTCTATTGAAAAGTCTTGAAAGGGTGCCTTGGGGATTTTTTTTAAGCTTGGAGGTCTAGGGAGGGAACCAAGAAATAATAATAATAATAATAATAATAATAATAATAATAATAATAATAATAATAATAACAATAACGATAATCATAATACTACTACTACTACTACTAATAATAATAATAATACTATTACTAATACTAATAATACTAATAATAATAATAAGTAAATAAGACAATAAATCCGGCCATCCCCCCCCCCCCCCCCCCTCCTTATGGGTTTTGTTTATCAAGTACAGTCTGGCCTGCCAATACGCGAGAATATGGGCGACACGCGAGGGCGCGGAATGAAAATTCGCGTATTAGCAATAGAGTATTATATGGGAATAAATCTATATGGGCGGCACTGACTCCAAGTTGTCTACTTTAGGCCTATTTATCTCCATCAATTGCCACAAAAGGTACATATATGTATACATAAACATCCAAATCATAAGAAAATATAACAATAATAATAAACTCACCTTAAAATTAACAGTAAATGTCCAACACGAGTCGGACAGCTGGTGCGCGAGCGTGGACTGAGGGTAGACTGGCGTATCCCACAATGCCCTGCGTGCCTACGTAACTGGCGCGGAATGGTGGGGGACCTCGCGTATTAGCTGAACTCCCCGGAATTGCCCTTATATCGGCCCCGGATTCGCGTTTTAAAGGTACATCACGCGTTTTGAAAGTTTTGGGTATGATTCGACCCCCTCCTCGCGTATAAGGTGAATCGCGTATTAAAAGCTCGCGTATTGGCAGGTCAGACTGTAGTATTTCCTCAGCCAGCTTAGTATATACCGTGGTGGTCATCATGTAGGAGGAGGCGTCACCAGGATCCACCCCCTCCCCCTCTGTAAGGGGGGGGGGGGGGGTTACTTCGCTATTATGGGGCTAGTGGCTGGATTTTTGGTCTATTCATTCATTTATTCGTATATTTGTTTACTTTCCTCGCTAGACCTCTATCAAGCTTAGACAAAAACACCCTCTAGATCCCCTTTCAAGATATATTTGTACATTTTTCGGTAGTTCCTCTTAGAATTACAGGCTCGCTATCGCTCGCCAGGAAAAAATCGATACCTAAATTGAACGAAAGGTCTTAGAATTGACACCGAAATGGGACGAAAGGTGTTAAAATCGCCAAAGTAATGGGCAGACCGTCTTAAAATCTCAAAACTAATGGGGCTAAACATGATGGAGAAATGGGTCCAGAAAACCAAGCACTACCCCCTTGAGTGGAGATGGATCGTGTTTCTGGCTACCCTTTTCTCCCATGTTTAGCCCCATTAGTTTTGAGATTTTAAGACGTTCGGCCCATTAGTTTGGCGATTTTAAGACCTTTCGCCCCATTTCTTTGTCAATAGTGAGACTGTTCGTGTCATTTAGGTGTCGATGTTTTCCTGGCGAGTGATAGCTAGCCTGTACTTTACAAGGAACCGTGCATTAGTCTATCGAAAATGTACTAATTAATCTTGGAGGGTCTTTTTTTTTTTGGGGGGGGGGGTTAAAGCTTGATGGAGGTCTAGGGAGGAAACCCTTCTGTATAGCGATGCCATCCTTTAAACTTTAATCTGACAACTGTTAGACGATCTTATTCAGATTTAAAAGGGTCTCCAGCCATTAACCCTTAAAGAGCGGCGCCCGGCTATAGTCGGACAAGAGAACCAAGGACTATGTGGCGGGGCACGGCAATAGTAGCATGCAATTTTGAGCACATTATCGGCTCTCAGAGAGAGTCCGAGCGGTGGGAGGAGCGTAGGTTGACTCTGACCGTTCGGCACGGGTCCACGCGCGGCAACTGCCGTCCTCTCCACACACATCCACACTCGCTACCTCGCTACACAGGAAATTATGTAAGGAAATTACCGTATTTTAGCGATTTTGCCCTTCGGTTGCACGATCGTTGCAAGACAACCAGTGATCATAGAAGGATGGTTCAGGTGTCATTGGGAAGCTCAATTAACGCCCTTTCAGGGTTACATAATTGTATTACGCTCTGGCTCTTGTTTATGCATGAAAATGAGCACGGAAATAAGGTCGTTTAGGGTAAAGTAAAACCACCCGCTTGGCAGGTAGTAGAAGTTACCGCCTAGGCCGCTAGTTGAGTGTTAAGAGGCTTCGAGCTATATCCCTTAACCCTTTTGGTACCACATATCATTCTTAAACTGCAAAAAATCGTCTACATATAGCTAGAATAAAATAAAAGGATGTCGTCGGTGCAGAAGGGGTTAACCTATTCGGTACCGGTGACATCCTTTTCATTATATTCTGGCAACAATTAGACGATTTGATTCACTTTATGAAAGACGACCACCCAGACTATCTTAACCAATCCTTTTGGCAGGTGCCCAACCCCAAAAGGAGCTATCCCCCGCAAAAGGTGGCTTTCTAGGGCCTTTCCTAGCTGATGCTGAGAGGATTGGGTTCTAGTCATGTGGTGATGGGCTGGTCTATCAGAGTGAGAGTTGAGCGATCTATGCCATACCCATAGCTTACTCTGACTGTTCCTTTTACTTATATATTTTCTAGAGCTCAAATGACATCATCTCTTCTGTGGATTGACCTCCCTACTGGCAACCTAGAGGTTGGCAGATTGGGAGCCAAAGCGTCACATTTTTTCTTCGCCCCTCAACTTTCCCTTCATAATTGCTGAGGGGCACAGAGCCTTGGGTGGGGCTTTGATTTCCCGGGCGTTTCTGCACCCTCCTCAGCTCGCCGCCATGGAGTGGCTTCGGTCACCTGGGCTTTATTAGTGGTAAGTAGGGAGGGCTCTGTGGAGTGGAGGCGCTCGGTTATGGCATTGGCCTTGCTCGGGACCTTGGGGCTGCTCGGCCAGACAGCCTGGGGAACAGCAACAACAACAACAACCAACCCTTTTAGCTACCATACATCTTTCCTATGATTTATTTAATTTCCTTTGACGCCTTTTTACCTTTAAATCTGACTAAAACTGGAGGATTGTATGCAGTTTAAGGGGAGATGGGCCGTTTTTCTGGTCCCCCTTCTTCCTCATGCTTATCCCCATTAGTTTTCAGATTTTATGACGTTCGGCCCATTAGTTTGTAGTTTTTTAGACCTTTCACCCCATTTCTTTGTCAATATTAAGACTTTTCGTGCTATTTAGGTGTCGATTTTTTCCCAGGCGAACAATAGTAAGCCTTTAATTATGGAAGAATCGAAATTTTTCTACCGAAAAATTTACAAATTAATCTAGAAGGGGGATCTAATGGATGTTTTTCTAAGCTTGATGGAGGTCTAGGGAGGAAACTAAATAAATAATACATGAAAAAATCAACCAAAAAAAAGACCCATCTGCCCTTAAGAAGGACCTGCGTTATTTATAGAGATAGTATATTTTTACCCATTTGAGTCCTAGAGGTAGATTACAAACTAAATAAAATCGTCTAATGGTAACCAGAGTATAATTTTACCCATTTGAGTCCTAGAGGTAATCATAAACTAAACAAAATTGTCTAATGGTAACCAGAGTATAGGTTTGACTCCTGTAAGGAGATAAAGAAAACCTAATATTTAGTAGTGGCCCCGTAATTATTGACGAACATGCCTATTACATAAGGCATCCTCTTCAAACACTAATCCGCCGTAGTTTGAATCTACCGCGCAGAGCATTTAAAAACTGAGGAGCCTTCATCATGAGCGCACGCGACCTCACTCATGGCTTCAGTCATTATGAATTGGGTTCTCACTACGAAAAAACTTCGTAAAAAATAAAAACAAAAAGAAAATAAGAATAACTATCCAATAAGCTTTCCATCATATCGTGGATGTACTTGTGTGGATTTCTGACCAGACGCTGAATCAGGCGTCATTCCTCCTTCACTGACATATCAAGTAAACCAAAATCCTTAATACATCAACGAATGGGAAGGGGACGGTCGGGAGGGCCCCAGTCGTCAATGATTACGGGGCCACTACTAAATATTAGGTTTTCTTTATCTCCTTACAGGAGTCAAACCTATAATTTATTAGTGGCCCCTCCATCATTGACGAACATGCCTGATATCTAAGACTGGAGGGGGACATTCGTAATCATATCATAACTCTAGAAAAGCAGATAATAAAAACAACCACATAGTATTTTTACTTTTGAAAAATGTATTTAATACGGCGTAGGCCGGAAATATACAAGAAAAAGGGGTTCAGGCAGGTGCGTGCTTCAAAGAAGCCTGCCCGACAAAAATGGGTAACCCTGAAGATTCTGAACACAGATCTGTAGTTACAAAAGGCACCCCACTCAACGAGTGGTGACAAAAATAATAAGTTATAAGTTTATATGTGCACATCATAAACCCCAAAATACATGTGGAGATCAATTGCCAATGAACTCCATTGAACTAATATTACATTGCTTTCGCAGCTAAAACTACTATAACAACACCGTTGTTTTGTACTAAACCTTGTACTAGCACAAATTCTCGCAGAGAAATTTTCATATCACATTTTAACCTTAAATTGTATCACAGCTCTCATACTCCGGCGGGGTCTAGGGTGTCCTATGTCAACTGACTGCACCCCCCCCCCCCCTTCCGTGAAAATAAACATAAGTGACTGCAGGGCCACCTAGACCCTCTGCCTTAAAGCTATACATGGTAAGGAAGGTTTGTCTAGAGCAACTGACAAGTATCTAGAGAGAAACGTATGATTAGACGCCCACAACTGTGTGGACGCAATATCTTCAA
Source organism: Paralithodes platypus (assembly GCA_032716605.1). NCBI lineage: Eukaryota > Metazoa > Arthropoda > Malacostraca > Decapoda > Lithodidae > Paralithodes > Paralithodes platypus. The sequence continues at coordinate 14,101,120 of CM064502.1, read as the reverse complement.
CTGAAAAGTTTTTCAGGAAACGTAAAGAGGCCGCCCACTTGCGTAAATCGTGGGCCCTACCCACAACGCCGGGATTACTCTCTTTAATGACTTCTACCAGAAGAGAGGCTAATCGCCGTTTAAGTAAGCGTTTACCCGTACTCGCTACCCATAAAGCACCTTGGGGGTTATGAGGAGCTATTCTCAAATATTTGGTTAGAGCTTGCACTGGACATAAATTATGATGCACCTTTCCCCTTTTTAACGCCGGCACCGTGAACTCAGAAACACGTGTGCACTATGCTCATTCTTGGCTACAAACGCCGGGGAGGGTGCAATGGAAATTGAATCATTAAGTCTACCAAACCTAAGACAATTAGGTGTGTTCCTCATCGCCGCCAGCTCAGACACTCTGTTTCCGGTGGCCAAAGCCAAAAGGAAAACTGCCTTCTTTAAGATTAAAGCAAAGTCTGCAGTATTTTGATACAGACGAGAATGAAGTAAAGACAAAGCTTTGTCCAGAGACCAAGTAGGCATGAGCTGACGGGGGAGGTGGGCGGAGTTTAAAACACGCTCTCATAAATCCTGTTTCCTCCGCCACCGGTATGGATAGACCTGTAAGGTCGAAAAACGGCACTCTAATCGCAGTTAAGTGATTCTTCAAAGTAACCACAGATAAACGTTTCTGCTCAAACAGATAGTTCAAGTAATTAAAAACCAATGCCACTGAGGGTACAGTTTGTTCCGTTCTAACAATCCAAGAAGTAAAAGCTTTCCAATGAGATTGATATTGTCGCTTAGTAGACTGAGTATATTGATTGAGCAATTTATTGGTCACATCCCTACCGTATGGTGCTAGCCACTTGGCCTCCTGAATGTCCATAATGCAAAAGTCAGCGAGGTCGCTAGGTTGCCAATCGTGTCTAAGTGGAAGTACCCGACCGGGAGCGATACCGGGTCCGGGCACCACATTATTAATTGCTGGTACCATACCTGCGCCGGCCACAGGGGCGCGATTAGCGAGACTAAGCCTCGATAAACTCGTAGTTGTTCACTACGTGGCACATTAGTGACGCATCTGGCGGCGGAAACAGATAGATGGAGCTCCATCTGTTCCAGTCTGTCACTAGGGCGTCTGGCCCCCCTGCCGGCGTTATCGCCCGGCGGGTGAGGTATAGAGGGAGCTTGTGAGTCTCCTCGGACGCAAAGAGATCCACTTGTGGATGGGAGAGCTCCGCAATCATTAGGTCGAAAATGGGTTGCTTGAGCTCCCATTCTACTGTCGTGCTCTGTCTCCGGGACAGAGCGTCTGCCCAGACGTTCGCTACGCCTGGGAGATACGATGCGTGAAGATAAATATCTAGACTGCTGGCTAGAACAAAAATCATTTCCGACACGAGTAGCAACTTCCTTGACCTCGTTGACCCTTGTTTCTGAATACAGTGAACTGCATTCAGATTGTCCATTCTGAAGGCCACCGACTTGCCCCGTAACGCCGGGCCGTGAGCCTGAAGGAAATACAAGGGGACTAGTAACTCTTTGACATTTATGTGAGAGATTTCTAAGTGGGACCAAAGTCCCTGACCCTGGTGCCCCTGATTTGACTGAAATCCCCACCCTATGGTGCCTGACGCATCCGTGTCTACCCATACCGTTGGAGGAGGAGAGGTCCATGACATGATTGAGTGCAATGTTTCCCTCTTCGCCCAGACCGCTAGTAAGGTGTGGATTAATTTTGGTATGGGCCATAATTTTCCCGCCGGTAAGAGTGGGAAATATTTGTTGCCTTCCAATATTAATCGTTTTACTTTCAACCGGCCCAACTTGACAGTTAGCTGAATCCAGTTGAGAGAGCCGACCAGAGACTCCCAGACTCTTCGTGTCGTAGTCAGACTGTGAAGAAACCTGAACAGTTTCCTGCGAAACCTGTTGCGATTGTCCACACTCTGACTCAGAGTGAGAGCGGCGGTGTCCCAGACCAGCCCTATCCACTGAATTACTCTTGAGGGAACAAGGTTTGACTTTACCAGATTTACCTTGAAGCCTAGAGTTTTGACATGATTTAAAATGATATTGACATGTTTTATGCATAATTGTTGTGTCTCTGCCACCACCAGCCAGTCGTCTAGATACCACAACACTCTGATTCCCTGTTTTAACAATGGCATCAGGGCTTGCCGGACTAGTTTCGTGAATAGTCGAGGTGCTAGGTTCAAACCGAACGGCATCCTCTGAAAAACAAAATTTTGGTGCCTGATCCTCAAGGCCGGAAACCTTTGAAATCTTTTGTTGACCGACACGTGCCAATAGGCGTCTGTCAGGTCTAGGGAACACATCCAGCCTCCCGGCGGAAGTGTTAGCCTGATTTGATGAACTGTTAACATTCTGAAAGACTCGTTGTAAATGTGAAGATTCAGATAAGACAGGTCTACGACCGGCCTCATCTGAACACTGTCCCGTTTGGGAACCAAAAACATTTTTGACGTGAATACAGGGTAATCTGGAGGGACCGGGATGATGACATTCTTGGCAATCATCTCCTGGACCAGCGACTCCACCTCTAATGAAACACAATTTGCCGTTGTCGGCTGACGTAAGCGAGGTCGCCGGAGCCACTGCCAAGTGATGCCTTTGCGTGCCACCATCCGTGCCCAGGTTTTTAACGGCCATGCTTGGTGACACGTTCGGAACGACCCAGTTAGCAGACAAGGGTTCGCCGGCTGTACTTCCCTCGGTTCCTCCGGCTTTAAGACAGGCACTGGGAGTGAGAGAGACTTTAGTTTTTTGATGGTGGGTTTGGTGGTGTTGGACGCTTCGCCGGCTGGCTGGTGTGGGCCGAAGACTGGCCCTGCCCCGGCTTATACTGGCCGCGTCCTCTCTGTCCTGAAAACCCTCTCTGTCTATGCCTGAACTGACCCAGGGGGGATTGGGAGGACTTAGGCGGAAGAAACGGCTTAGAACCCCCTGGCTGAGCTTTAGTAGGAGGCTTAGGTTTGGGGAAGTTAAATGCAGGTTTCTTAGCCTGTGCGGGACTGTGCTTCACGGCCTGTGCCATGTTAAACACTGTTCGCCATACATCAGGGGACATTAAAGAAGGAGTAAGTACTGGGGACATTACCACCTGGTTAGCAATGCGATCAGGCAGCTTGCGAACTAATGACATCCTAAGATCCTGTCGTGCTCGCACCGCCTCAAGTAAGGCTGTGCGTATGTCACCTAAGGATTGAATCGACGACTGAAGAATCAGACGCCGGGATAACTCAACTGATCTTCGAGCATCCGCGTCTGCGATTGCCTGAGTAGACCTGAGAAAAGACTTAGCCACCTGTTGAGAAACTATGTACTGTGAAAACAGGCGGAAAGCTTTTCCCCTTAGCCTAAATTCTCTGTCTAGGTGAGAAGGGGTAGGGGTAGTGAATGGGTCCTTTAGTTCACAAAGATTAATCTTAGGGGCAGCTAGAAAAGAAAATAAAGCTGACGGAACTCCGCCGGCAGAACCTACCGGCATGGAGAACCATGAATGTGTATCCTGAGGGATCTGGTGGGAAGATTTAGAAGTGAAAGTGGTTGCAAAGTTTTGAGCCTCTACCTCCCAATCCACCCAAGGTCCTGGTCCCAACTGTCCCACCTTCAACACTGGATTAGCTGTCTCGTCTGTGACGGTCTGTAAATCTAGTTCAGGAGTAAGAGCCGACAGAGCCTTAATATCATTAAACCCATCCAGCTTAGACCAGTCTGAAAAAAGTTTTGAAGCTGAGGCAGGGGGAAAAGCAGGCTTAGATGCATAAACAAAATAATCCTGATGATAATAACTAGGTATAGCCTTGATATTTACGTCCAAAACATTACCCAAGGCATCCAATGCCCTTAATTTCTTTGACTTATTTCCCTGGATAAACCACTCACGTGGTACCGGGAGTTCCCCTGACAAGGTAGGCTGGGCAAGCTCTGGCTTAGAGGGGTTCAAAAGAACCCATGACTCGTCTGGCCCATAAAGCAGGGGCATAGCTACCTTTCTAAGAGGCGCTTTGTCTAGAGGGGGTGGATTAACATCCGTAATGACCCTGACATTTGACGTAGTGAATGCCGCCGTAGCTGGCTTAGAGCTCCCTGCCGGTGACAGAGTAGGAGGGTTAGGAATCTTAGATAAATCGATTGACGTTATCAGAGGCCGTACCGCAGAACTTGTCAAGGGAGCCCCCAAGTCCATTGTGGGGTTTTCTCGTTGTTGACTAAAGAATTTAGATAGAGCATGAGTAAGTAACCCATCAATTTCTTGTGCTGTAACAAACTGGTTAGATGCAGAACTTTCATGTGAATCAGTATTATCATGGGCGGCGTCCAGGCCTGAGCCTGACCCTTGTCCATCCCTATCTGAAATTATTGACACTTCATCTTGTTCCTCCCGATCCTCCTGAGAAGACCCCGCCGAGGCAGGGGCACCTTGTTTCCAAGATAAGTCAGGGATAGAGGATGGGGTCGCCGCGTCCCTGTGGACATCGGCTACTGTGTGACTCGTATGAGTCGGACGTGGATGGTCAGACCCTGGTTGAGCAAACCGCCAAACACCGAGGCTCTGGCCTACGCTCTCTTGAGAGTCTGAAACATTCTCAATTATTGAATTTCCTGAACTTTCCGTTTCTAGGGTTAAAATATCAATAGGTAAATCTTGTTTAGGGACAGGCGCTTCACTATACTCTGAGGCTGTAACAGAAACATTTTCAGGTGTAGAGGTACGATGAGATGCACTAGACTTAGGAGAATGTCGAGAGGACTTCCTATGGGAATCCTTTTTGGAGGATTTGTGGCTACGGTGTGACCGCGAACTAGACCTAGATTTGGAAGAATCACCACCATGACCACTGGGGGAAGCTTCAGTCTTACACTTCTTACTAGCCGGGGAAGAGGCACGACTTGAAGACTGCTGTCTGAGAGGTGACCTTGACCTCGATCTCGCCTGCGACGAGGAGGTGGCTGCCGGGGGAGTAGGCTCTCTCGGGCGTTTAGACGTATCCACAGACGATACAGAACCCTGGCTAGTCTCTGTCGGCTTAAAACCCGTTACTCTAGAGGTACGTTTAGGGGGAGGGTGCTCTGACAGCAACTTATCCCAAAGTGGGACGTTGTCACATTGAAGTGACTTATGTGCGACAATGGTAGTGTAGGCCGACATTTGTTGTCTGACCTCTCTCAACGCTACCGCCGCGGTCTTGTCATTGTCACACAGGACTTTATTGGCTAATTGGGAGCAAAAGGAACAATTAAGTGTAACCCAGAGACCCCTTGAACGGTCTAGACATCTAACACACCTTATGCAAAGGGTATGCGCAAAAATTGGGATACCCGCGCAAGTAGGGGTAATGCACAGGGCAAAAACTGGGGCCACAGTAGCCATGACAGAGACTGGTGTGAGGAAACTACCGCCGGGTCTGTATTGGTCCGCCGGAGCTCAGCTCTGGAAAAATAAAGAAAAATTTCCAGGAATTAATGCTCATAAGGTTAACCAAAGTGTTCGCATACAAGTGTTAATAACCCGCCGGGTAACGGGATGCAAAGACACAGCTAACACATCTCGCTACGCGGCGGGGTGTAAAGAGGCTAAACAAATCTTTTTTGCTAAAGAACAATGAAGAATACCCTCTGAATATAATGGTCCAGTATGGCACTTATAGTCTGTAGGAGGTGGTGACTGTCTCAAGATTCAATTTTGTAACAAAGCCCCCCTCATAAAGACGCCGGCCCTTGAAATATTTTAGTAGAATAGCCCAGGGCAGGAATATACGAGATCTGATTTTTTAACGAATTGTCCCAAACGATCGTCGTAAAAATAGAAGGCGGCGATACTGAAAGTATCACCCAATTAAGGTTAATCGAAATTGAATTTGTTTATAAATTCCTTAGTTCCTCCACTTAGGGGCACCCGCCGGGTGTGGGAATCGATTTGGTTAAACCTCACTGAACCTTCAATTGCCGTAAGAGTAAAGGCAGCGATACACAGAGTATCACTAAAATGGATTGGTTAACTATATGAGACCTAAGTCTTTTATCCCACCCTGCTCAGGTGCACCCGCCGGGTGAGAAGTCTAAAAGTTAACCCCACAAGTTCCTGACCCCACTTCTTTGTAAAAGATCGCCGGGGAGGAACGCCTAAACAACAGCTAGGTTTTCCATGTGGTTGTCGTAAACCAGGTAGAAAAAACCTATAAAAACAAGTGTTCTCAAGAACGTCGTTTTTTATATATATCTATATATATATATAAGGATGGGTACAGCCATCCCGCCGGGAATTTAAAGGAGGCCTGAAACCAGGCACCCACAGAGACGCAGTCCTGGAGAGCCACAGACACCTCCCCACGCCGGGGAACCAGACAGAGTTAAAAACCACGTGTGGCCCAACACTGCTCATCGGTCAGGATTTTTCATGGTGAAACCGAGAAAAAACCCGCCGGAAGGCAAACCCCACCCTGAACAGACACCATCTGAACAATACGACACGAGGAGAGACACGCACGACTAACCAAGGTCACAACATAATCCGTGGAATTAGCCAATACACAACTAAACCAGGAAACAATTATAGTCCGAGGAATTAGCCAATACACAACTAAAACCCGGATACACATGACACAGTAGGGCATATTTATAAAATAAATAATAACACTAGACATGTGGCAAAGCTACGAGCGGCTGGCTAGGCCTAGGTAGACGGCATGAAAATAGTTGAAATATAAACACACACTGGAATATCACAACAGGAACCACCGCCAACACACCACCGTAGCGATAACTTCCCACCCCGGGAAGCCTGACACGGACCCAGAAAAAACTTCACTAAGTGAAGAAAAATACGCTGGGAACGTCAGCAAACACACAGCTTACCTCATCAGAAGGATAAAAGGCAGCAATAATTAACGCGTAATGAAAGCCGCCTGCATCACCAACTAACACAACTGTGAAAAGTTCACGTGTCCACAACAGGACCACGAGGGTACATCCGAAATAGATGACCACGACCCAAAATACACTGCACTGCGGGCAACCAGCCCAGGACACTCCTGCTACGCCTATCCTAACCTTACTCGATACATCCTAGAGTAAACAAATGAGAAAAAACTCACTAGGGACGCAACGAATGCGGAACCAGCGGAGCCTGAAAGGTACGTCCGGGCAGGCTGAGCGCAGAGCAAAGAAGGAGGAATGACGCCTGATTCAGCGTCTGGTCAGAAATCCACACAAGTACATCCACGATATGATGGAAAGCTTATTGGATAGTTATTCTTATTTTCTTTTTGTTTTTATTTTTTACGAAGTTTTTTCGTAGTGAGAACCCAATTCATAATGACTGAAGCCATGAGTGAGGTCGCGTGCGCTCATGATGAAGGCTCCTCAGTTTTTAAATGCTCTGCGCGGTAGATTCAAACTACGGCGGATTAGTGTTTGAAGAGGATGCCTTATGTAATAGGCATGTTCGTCAATGATGGAGGGGCCACTAATAAATTATAATTTTACCCATTTGAGTCCTAGAGGTAGAACATAAACTAATTAAAATCGTCTAAAGCTCGGTTCACACATGCACGAATTAACGTCACGTCCGTCCCCGACCAAGATAATAGGCAGGACGGCATCAATCTGGAGGCCCCATGTGGCCACGATGGCCACTAGGGCCGTTCCAACGTTTTTTAGCCGGGACACCCATGGAACACACACGGACACACATGGAAGCAGTCGTCGTCTAGACGCCGCCAGGCTGCATCTAGACGACGACTGTACCGTGTGTGTCCATGTGTGACCTGTGAGTGTCCCCGACATAACACGTTTTCTGGCAGCTGCCCGACCCACACGGGCCATTTTATGCTGCACAAAAAGGACGCCGCCTAGGCACGGCGTGTGTGAACCGAGCTTAATGGTAACCAGAATATGATGAGAATTCCATAATAGCGGTGAAAGGGTTAACAAAGGAGGTAAACCCTTTCTGTACCGGCGACGTTTTTTCATTTGTATTCTAGCTATATTTATACGCTTGTGTGCAGTTTAAGAAGGTTCTATGGCATTGAAAAGGGTTAAGTGAGATAGTTCGAAGCCTGTTAATTGCTGGAGGCCCATTTTAAACTGAATACAATCATCTAATAGTAGCCAGAATAAAGTTAAAAGTACGTCGCCGGTACGGAGAGGGTTAATAGAAGCAGAGGAGGAGGAGGGAGACTGGACGGACGTTAATTTACCCTATTTGGTACGACAGGGGGGGGGGGGGGGACACCCATTTTCTCTCCCCCCTGTTTCGCTACATTAGTTGGAAGATTGTAAGCGGGTAGTACTTGTTTATTTGATCTATATATTTATCGATTATAGTATTTGTGAGCGTCCTCGCTAGACCTCCATCAGAACTTAAAAAAACACCGCCTAGAATCCCTTTCAAGATAAATTTGTACATTTTTCGGTAGAAAAATGTCCCTCCCAAATGCCGATTCCTTCTAAAATTACATGCTCGCTATCGCTCGCCAGGAAAAAAACCTAAATGGCACGAAAGGTCTTAATATTGACAAAGAAATGCGGCAAAAGGTCTCATAATCGCCAAACTAAAGGAAGGAACGTCTTAAAATTTAAAATATAATATGCTAAACATGAGGAAGAAAGGGGTTCAGAAAAAACGACTACCTCCCCCTTAAGATGATTGATGGATCAGAAGTGTTGATTAATGTATTGGTGTATGGATTTTTTGGGTTGGATCGATGTATGGCATGGATTGCATTGGTTGGCGAATGGAATGATTGAGGGGATACATTGATTGCTGGATTGAATGGATTAATTGGTGGTTTGGATTGATTGATTGGCATATGGTTGTACAAAGCTATGGATATTTACTATTGATCTCGATATATATATATACTGTATATATATATATATATATATATATATATATAAAGTTAATCTCACAAATACACGTGAGCTAATAAAATGTACTGTATATACTCTCAGCTGGGCTCATACCACCGACTGTCAGGACGCGAGTGTCCATGCTTTAATCAACTTTACCACGGCGTGATAAAGAATACTTAACCTTTTCCTGTTTATTTTTAGGAGAAGGGCAATCATATTTTTTTTATTTTTTTTTTAAGAGACAATGAATGGAGGAAGGAAAAACACAGATAAAACAAAAAGGTCCATGTGCCTAAAGGCATCCTCCATTCATAAAATGTTTGTAACAACTGGATTTAAACATTTGTAGATTGTAAGTTTGTGGAAAGCAATTCGAGGGAAGTGAATTCCAAAGAGTAGTAGCTCTGGGGATAAATGAATTCTGATAAGCAGAAGTTCTGCATTGTGGAGGAGAAAGTGTAAATTCATGGGCGCTCTCAGCTGCCCTAGTTCTACGGGGAAAGATGTGGAGAGGCGGCACAATTGAAGCAAGTTCCTCGGAACAATTGCTGTGAAAATATCTGTAGAATAATGCAAGGGATGCAACGTTTCTTCGTATGGATAATGTAGGAAGGTCCTGTGTGATTGCAGGGTTATTGATTAATCTAATAGCTTTATTTTGAATTTTGTCCAACTGCCTCAATGCAACCACTCCACTTCCACCCCACAGAGGTGAACAGTAATCCATCTGAGAACGCACATGACTTTTATATATCACGGCCAACTGCTCGTCAGTGAAGAATTCTCGAACTCTGTACAGGAGTCCCAGTTTTTTAGAGGCATTCTTAGCAATGCTTCTAACATAATGTGTCCAGCTCAAGTTAGTAGTTAATGTTACACCGAGAATGTCAATACTAGGGGAAGTGGGAATATTTACATCATTAAAAAATATATGGGAGTCAGTGAGATTCTGTCGGTTCGAAAATTGAATGTACTTGGTTTTCTGTGCATTAAAGGAAACTAGATTCTTTTGTCCCCATCCATTAATTCTAGAAAGGTCCTGGTTCAGAGAAATTGCAGTGTTTATTTTTGAATTTATAAGATCGGGTTGGGTGAAAGAATTGGTAAATGTGAAGGAACTGTGGAGTGTTGAGTCATCTGCGTAGGAATGTATTGGATTATGAGTGGTAGACACTCATTGATATGAATGAGGAACAGAATTGGGGCCAAAACTGATCCCTGGGGAACACCAGCATTTATTGAGTGAAATTGAGAATAAAGGCCATCTACCATTACACATATTTTTCTGTTATGAAGATAAGAAGAAATTAGTGGAACTAATGATGCAAGGCCGTAGTGTGACATCTTCGACAATAAGGATTGATGCCAGACTCTATCAAATGCCTTTGATATATCCAGTGCTATTGTATGTGTTTCACCATGTTGGTCTGTAGCTTGGTTGATTTGATGCGGAAGAAGGCAAAGCATGTCTGCAGTTGATCTGATCGACATCGTCTAAAACCATATTGCCTATCACTGATTAATTTATTATTCTCAAGATGCTTAATTATGTGATTATTTAATATAATTTCAAAGACTTTACCAAGAGTGGAAGTTATAGCTATTGGTCTGTAGTTTGATGGATCTGAAGAGGCACCTTTTTTAGGAACTGGATGAATGTTTGCTTCTTTCCAGGGTACTGGGAAGCATGAGGTATGAGTACACAGACGGACATTTTTTGCCAATACAGGAGCGAGCACCAAGGAGCAATTCTTAAGTACTATTGGAGGAATTTCATCTGGACCAGGAGCCTTATCTACTGAGAGATACTGCAAAATAGTTTTGACATGTCTGGTGTGGATCTTAAGTGAGGGAATTTCAGGCGAATTAAAATTAAGTACAGGGACATCTTGATTTATTTCATCTAAGGTTGAGTTGGTGGAGAAAATATCCGCAAGAAGGTTAGCTTTACCTCGTGGGTCACTTACAAGATTGCCAGTCGGAGATTTTAATGGTGGAATGGATGAAGCAGTAGTGAAGTTGGACTTAAATGAGTTAAGAGTAGACCAAAATATTTTGTTATCATTTGGATTATTTAGAAGTTTATTTGCCTGCTTGTGGAGAAAGTTTGATTTAGTTAGGTTTAATACAGTTTTGGCATGATTTCTGATGTTTCTAAAGTAATTAAAGGCTTCATGTGTTTTTGATCTTGTGTATGCATTGTAGGCTATTGCTTTTTGTTCAGTTACTCTAGCACAATTATGGTCAAACCATATAGGTGAATTAGATCTTTTACTGTACTTTTGATGAGGAATAAAAGTTTCCATTCCAATTTTTACAAAATCTTGTATGTGGCTCAAGGTGGAGTGTGCATCATTAGAAAAGAAAGAGGTCCAGGGAATATCAATAAAGAAACCTTGAAGACCCTCCCAGTCTGCCCTATCGTAATGCCATTTAGTCACCAAAACAGGTTCAGAGTGGGAAGGTGTGGTAGGTGATAGACAGGTGGCCTGTATCAGACAGTGATCAGAAGATCCAAGCGGGGACCTCACTGTAACATCATAATTTTCTGAATATTTTGTTAAAAATAAGTCCAGTAGGTGGGAATTAGGATTAGGATTATCTGGTACACGGGTGGGTTGGTTGACTAGTTGAGTGAGATTAAATGAGTCTGCAAATAGCTCACATTCAAGACCAGCATCATCAGTCCTGGCTGAATGAGTGAGCTATTCAACATTATGGACATTAAAATCACCCAACACAGTAATTTCAGAAGAAGCATTTAAGTTGAGGACACTGAGTTGTGAGGACAGAGAATCAAAAAGACTTTGCTCTGGAGGAGTATTTGAGAAAGTATTTCCATTTCATCCGCAAGTCACAGGACCCATATTCCAGAATACCACACAGGGATTTTTCAGCCCGAGTTGCGAGGGGATACATGTAAAAATCCTTGTATGGTATCCTGGAATATGGGTCTTATGGCTTCGAGCTCAATTTGATATGATTAATTCTGTATTTGTGTAGCATCTATCCATCAATCTTTAGTTATACCGATATATAATACAATCCTTTGTATAATTTATTATGGTTATATTATGTTCGCTGTAGTTTTGACAATATGGGTGTAGTCTTCAATGTGGAAACAAGTCACTCCGGTCATTTAGTTATTCCGGCCCTAATCACTCCGGCCCAGTTATTCCAGCCCTAGCCATTACGGGCTCGTTACCCTATAGTCACTCCGGCCCACAGTTATTCCAGCTCTATACCCTACTCCAAGAAAGTAGTCCAAAACTCTTGAACATAATAAACATTAACCTCTATAACTCACAAATTACTAGAGTAATCGAGATAATATTTCTACCACTCGGGGAAGAGTCAGCCCGGGAATAGGTGTGGAAATTGACAGCCCATTTGATTTAGCCCTTTTTTAGTTACAAAGGTTATGGTTCACGATATCTGGACTAGTTTTTTGGAACAGGGTATAGTCATTCCGGCCCCGTTACCCTAGTCACTGCGGCCTTGTGGAAATGCAACTGTAGAAAGAAAGAGAAATACGAGTGAAGCAATTGACACGGGAATTTAAAACCACAATAATGTATACTAATTATGGCATCACACACTAACTGAATAAGATATATTATGAGTTCGATATATAGGAAATAAGAAACTTACAACAATTTTGAAGACACCATCATTGTTCTTCTGGACGTGTTTCTATTTCTAGACCTATTAGGAAAATAATCGAAAAACCGATTAAATAAAAAGTGAATAAAGAATTGTTGTGCATAATTCGTCTTACTCATTTGCATATTGCAGCTTTAAACATACCAGCAACTTCTACTACGTTTAACGTACCCCTTCAGCACGATGACGTAGTGTCCATTATATTCTGGTTACCATTGGACGGTTGTCTTTAATTTATAGTCTACCTCTAGGACTCAAAGGGGTAAAACCTATCGTAATAAACCCTCTGAATAGCATAACTTCTTCTTAAGCCGCGTTTTCGAGCACCCCCACTATCTCCGATAGACTGGAAAAGGTGTCCTATTACACCATTAAGGGTGTCAAATATCAAGCCAACTCAATCCTGTTGTTACACTGGTTTGAGGAAGTAAAGAACTGCAGATAGTTTGAGGAAGTGAAACGTCAATCAGATTCGGGCTTTAAGTATATATGTAAGCAAGTCATCATATTTCATTGGCGAATGTAACACCAATCTATCTATCTAAATGTAGTCTTAAAATAGCCCAAACATACGCCAAAGTAAAGTAATTCAAGATCATTCAAAATTGGAGTTGTGTGTATATATACCAAAACAAGTGAGTTTTGATACATATGAGAGTATGAAAATAATAAATATGTTCTAATATACTACTTGGAACTCCAAAATATTCACCAAAACTCGAATGTACGAGGTAAATATTAGTGATTGTTGTCGTAGTTTAAATAAAAAACAACAACAAAAGCAGCACCATCGCTTGGAAAATCTCGGGAGAGAAATGCTTTGTTTATCAATCCTCTAAGTAGCGTTTTATGTGAATGTTTTCGAAACTAATGGAACTGTAATTGTGTAAATCGATTCCTAAACCAATCTGATTATCTCAGAACTTTGAAAAAATTGTAATAGTTTCGAAATCTGGCCTTGTTCATAATAACCGGAACGAATTGGTCTTGGTACGACGATGACAATGTAGCAGTTACCGCTAGATCACTTCCATCACTTCCATCTAGCGACATCAAGATAATGATGAATTCTAGCGATATTAAAGAGATTTTCACCAATTTAAGGAATTGTAGAGATTTTTCGATTGCTAAAGATTATTCTATATACTTCAACATATGTTTTTCTAGTGACATAGGCTACAAGTGTTTAGTGTCTGAGGATTAGGCTATCTAGCGACTTCTCAATTTTATTCGAGCGCATATATACAGTACATTAGTGCTTTAGTTTATCTTTTATTGTTTTTATAATTTTGCCATCTTTCTCCACAACACTTCCTACATGGTATAGTGTATTGTTCTAGTAATAATTGAATATTATATAGGGCTATTTTAAGTTGGCTGAAACAATAATGCTGGACGATGAGAGAACTGTATGTAAACATGTCTCGGATATCTCTGATAATTTTGTTTATATTCTGCCAAAAGCCCAATAGATAGGCGAAATCAGTGGTGGTAACGAAAACGCAGCTTATGTAAACGTAAACCCCAATGGAAATACGCCTAACGGCCTTATTGGGCTATCCTTAGTTGGAATTATGCAACGCTGGTACATGTCATATTTATAACAAACTATGTGGTACCAACTCTGTAAATTGCTAACTGAATAAATATTATTATTATTATTATTATTATTAAACCAGTGTTGTCATAATGTAAGCGATTTGTATATTTATATATAGTTACCCTAATTATTCTGGTTTTCTCTTGCTAAACTGTAAAAGAAAATCAGAACAATTGGGGTAACTATTTACAGATACTGAAATCGCTCACTTTATTACAATTTTTAAAACTCATGGTCACAAATATAATTAAGACAAAATATTATTTATCATAGGTACGATTTTAGTTACTGGACACCTATTTGGCAGGTACCGCCAACAATTTAATACAGATTTGTTTTCGGTTTCCACGCATCCAACACCAAGCTACACCCTTTTCTGGTGTACGGAACACTAAAAAACCAATGGGGACACTTTAATAATTATAATATGAGACGAAATATAAAGACAACTCTGTTGCGTTCGTGGAAGTAGCGTCGTCGCTTTGTTTACTTTACGCTCGGAGTGACTTCCCGGCACCTTGGCAATCGGCTTAAAATGGCTAAGCTTATAACCAGTTGTTGGGGCCCTTTTTTGATAAAAACTTGCGTTATAGGCCGTGGGATACAGGACAGGGTTGAGGGCCCCCCCGTGAATTATAATAATCGTCATCTATGTGGCCAGCAGGGGGCAAGTAAAACAGCTGGACCTAGTAACCTCGAGCGTCCTGGGTAAACAAATCGCGACGATGGATTCCCGCCGCCGATTTTCGGCACAAAAGCCCCGTTTTATTCTCGTCGAAAACCACATTTAAAAAGTTATTATATAGTTTTCAATACTATTACCGGACCAGAAAAAGGTGTAGCTTAGTGTTAGATGCGTGGAAACCGAAAACAAATTGTATTAAATCCTTGGTGGTACCTGTCAAATAGGTGTCCAGTAATTAAAATCGTACCTAATCATATTTTTTTCTAGTTATTAACCCTTAATTAGCGGCTCACCACATAAGTCGTATTTAATAAAGCTGGACTATGTGGCGGCGCTCGACATAGGTCGAGTGGCAATTTCAGCACGTAATGTTGCTGAGAGAGAGAGACAAGTGGTGGCAGGAGAATAGCGAGCGTATGACTGCTCCAGACCACCGCGGCGAACCTACTGACACGAATCTCAGCTCCCTCCTCCCTCTCTCACTCGCTACATACTGAATTATATGGGGAAAGTACCGAATTACATGCTTTTTGCACTCGCGTTGCACGGTTATTGCAAGAAAACTAGCCATCATAAAAGGATCGTTATGGTGTCATTCGAAAGCTCTGTTTATGCCCTTTCAGGGATAGGTACTTGTTTTACGTTCTGGGTCTTATTTAGGCATGAAAATGATCACGTAAACAGCCCTATTTTGGCTAAAAACACCCCGCTGGGCGGTACATATAAATAAACCGCATAGGCCGCTCTTAAGGTGTTAAAAACGTATTCTATGGTGTATTATATGATATATAGAACAATAGAACTTAAAATTACCTGGGAAGTGTATATTAAACCAAATACTAGTGCGCGGTATTAGAGTAAGTCCACGGATGTGTGTTTACATTTTGGGTATGGAGCGACCTGTTGCCTACTCTAACAGCTCCATTGTATGCGTATTTCCTTAATTGACCGACCGTAATTGTTTAATCGAAGGCCTTTTTCGTAATTGTTTAGTAGAAGGCCTTTTTTTTCTAGTTATTAACCCTTGTCTATCGGGGCCCGACTTAAGTCCGTATCTAAAAAGCTGGACAATGTGGCGGGGCCCGACTTAAGTCTGTGTGCAATTTTGGCGCAATATTGGCTCTGAGAGAGAGCCGAGCGGTGGGAGGAGCGTAGGTTACCTCATGACCGCTCGCCACGACCGTCGTGGGCCCACTGACATTTACTCCACACACATCCACCCTCTCTCACTCGCTACACACGTAATTATGTAACAAAATTACCGTATTTTATCGATTTTGCCCTTCGGTTGCATGATCGTTGCAAGACAACCAGTGATCGTAGAAGGCTGGTTCGGGTGTCATTGGAAAGCTCAATTTACGCCCTTTTAGGGATACATTCTTGTATTACGATCTGGCTCTTGTTTATGCATGAAAAAGAGCATGGAAACAACCCCATTTATGGTTAAAAAAAACGCTGGGCGGCACGGTCAAATATACTCCACCACCCGCTCTTAAGGTGTTAAAATCGTATTCTATGGTGTATTGTATGATATATAGAAGCAATAGAACTGTTAAAATGACCTGGGTAGTGTATATTAAACCAAATACAAAACTTTGAATAATGAGGTAAGAGATATGTTTTTTATCACTTTTCAACCCAAGACCAGCGGGGGTCTGGGGGCGGAAGCCCCCAGGATGCCCAGGTTAGCTTAGGTTAGGTTAGGTTAGGTTAGGTTAGGTTAATGATCAGCTATGTAAATACAGTAGTGTATTTTTGGTTTAGTCTGTGCTCAAAAATCCATTTTCTTTAGGATTCTCTCCCCCTCCAAGGCTCCACCCTCCCTCTGCTCTTAGTTTTGTATTTGGTTTAATATACACTTCCCAGATAATTTTAACAGTTCTATTGCTTCTATTTATCATATAATACACCATAGAAAACGTTTTTAATAACTAGAAAAAAGGCCTTCGATTAAACAATTAACTTTACTTATTTTGATATATATTGACGAAATAAAATAATGGATAAATCAACTGTACTGAATAATAAAAATTGTAGTTGCGCGCAACAACTATCCTCTGGGCGTGGCTATACAGTGTCAAGAGGAAATGGCAAAAGTTTGCTCATATCGATTTAGTTCTCGAGAGCGTAGGAC
Organism: Paralithodes platypus; assembly: GCA_032716605.1. Classification (NCBI taxonomy): domain Eukaryota; kingdom Metazoa; phylum Arthropoda; class Malacostraca; order Decapoda; family Lithodidae; genus Paralithodes; species Paralithodes platypus. Next base: position 14,084,182 of record CM064502.1, on the reverse strand, counting down.
GCACTTAGGTAATCTTGTGAGGTTTTAAGCTACATAAACAATCTTGTACTGTATTTATTTTGGTAACTAATTTCCATTGCTGTCAGTATAAGTGTACAGACTAGCAACATATATTTAATTAAACGTATTACTTAAGAAGTGCGTGCGGAGTTACATGGAGGGATAGACAGACTAATGAGGAAGTAAGAAGGAGGTGTGGTATGGAGGTAGATGTTCTGGAAAGTGTGAAAAGGAACAACTTGAGATGATTCGGCCATATGGAACGTATGGAAAGCGAGAGAATGACTAAGAGGGTGTACGAGAGCGAGGTGGAGGGACAGAGAGGGAGAGTAGACCGAAAGAGAGGTGGAAGGATGGAGTGAGGAAGTATATGAACGAAGGCGGTGCTGGTTGGGGGGAGGGGCGTCGACTGACTGGGGACAGAGCTGCATGGGGGCGGTTCGTTCGTGTCCACCCCTTCGGGGATCACGGCCTCAGGCAATAGATAGAGATAGATAGACGTTTATTGTCTACATTAACCCTTTCGCTGCGGGTGACGTTCCGGAATGTTTCGGTATTTCCCGCCATAAAAATTGTTGTGGGGAGCCATCTGGTGGTCAATATCTGAACTACTCATTCCTCCCGAGAAGCTGTGTGCGTGGGAGGGTCAGTCATCCTCTAGTAAGCATAAGTGATGGACGTGTCACCAAATCACTCGTCCGATCGCGTGGATGGGAGTCCCTCCAGGCCACCACCCACTCCTCTCCCCACTCGCGGGCCACGGGTAGCGCGAGGCCTTAGTGATTCCGCCATAGGCCGCGCTCTCCATGACGACGATATTTCTTTATCTGGCAATGAAAGTGGGGACACAGGCTCAGATAGTTCCTTCGAGGGACACTTTATCGAAGTGGAAGATTGGAGTGGAGATGATGAGGCTCCCGCAAACATTGAAGAAGACCCAGCCGCCATAGATGAAGCTTGCCTGTCTCCCTCCAACCCTGCTGAAGATGCCGCCATAGTTGCTACCACTTCGCATCCCTCCACATCGGGTGCCCCAGAGGAAGTGTCTGCTGTACTACTACCGAGTAAGTACCCACGTATATTTTGTATTATTTACTCTACGATTGTAATATTTTCCCCCAGTGTTGACTTACAGCTCCCGTTTGTGTTCACGTTTGCTACGGCCATAATACCTACCCTCCCAGCCTATTTCAACGACTTATTTGAGCATTTTTCATTGGTATAATATAGTTTCTTTGCTAACTTATGATATCTGTATAGTCTATTTTCGATGTTTGAATGAACACGTGTCGGCTAAGTGCGGCCCTTGGCCAGATGTCGGCCACACAAATTTGCATATTTGCCCGTTTCGTACCCTGCCATTTTAGCTTGATATATATATATTTTTTTTTTTTCTATATTCTAAACTCGACCAAATATAACTATACACGTGGTAAATTTGAGATTTTTTTTTCAAAACTTGTGTTCCCGTTTGCTACACCCATAATACCTAGTGTATTCCCGTTTGCTACACCCATAATACCTAGCCACCCAGCCGATTTCGACGACTTATTTGAGCGTTTTTCATTGGTATAATATAGTTTCTTTGCTAACTTATGATATCTGTATAGTCTATTTTCGATGTTTGAATGAACAAATGTCGGCTAAGTGCGGCCCTTGGCCAGAGGTCGGGCACACAAATTTGCATATTGGCCGTTTCGTGCCGTGTCATTTTAGCTCGATATATTTTAGTGGTATTTTTGTGTTTCTATATTCTAAACTCGACCAAATATAACTATACACGTGGAAAATTTTAGATTTTTTTCTTCAAAACTTGTGTTCCCATTTGCTACACCCACAATACCTAGCCACCCAACCTATTTCGACGACTTATTTCAGCGTTTTTCATTGGTATAAAATATAGTTTCTTTGCCTATTCCACATACAATTCTTACAATACAGAGGCAGAACCCTTACATAGCCAATCTCTCACTCTCGCTCTCTCTCACTCTTGTTTGCACACCCCTAATAATGAGGCTGATAACTTACAAAACATGCAACCGAGGTGAAAGTTGGAGTCTGGAGAGCCAAATGGCCCACACAAGGCAGATACCATTCACAACCAAGGAATATAATCGAGGTGGTGCATGCGGATGTAGTCTCTTTGAAGTAGTCTGTCGGGCAAATTGTGTACAGCTCTCCCCGTATGGATCGAGGGCTGAACTTCCCCGTGGTTCTTCAGGATTTCATTGATGAGCTTCTTACTGAACTCTCTGAGGGAAGACCTTTGACCTAACTGCGTCATCCACAGGTTGTACGCATTCAGGAGTGTGATGTCAACAAGATGGAGAACCACCTTCTTGTACAATTTGCAGGTCTTCCTCAGGCAGTCCACAGAGCCGATCTGCATGTCGCTCTTGTCCACCAAACGCATGTTCACATTGTAGCCCATAACGGCATCAGGTTTCATGATAGGCTGCCGGACACGCTCGCCTGTGGCGTCGTCCCTCAGCCATCTTGTCTTGCCGCTATTGCCTAGTGATCCCTTGTGAAGAGTGGACAGGACATTTACTACCTTGTTGTCGTACCAGGAACAAGCTAGTATTCGATCGGTCGTGCTTTTCTGCCGGAGGATGCTGCCTTTTAGTTGTCTTGGGAACTTAGGCCAGTACTTCCGGTTTCCTCTGACGGTGCCGCAGGACTCAGTCTGCCTCCCCAAGAGATACCTGGAGAGTTGTGGTGATGTGTAGAAGTTATCCGTGTACAGTATACGGTTGGTATCCAAGTAACGGCTCATCAACTGCTTCACAACGGACCCTGAGAGGCCTAAGGGATCCTTACGAATGTCAGTCTCAGTGGTTGTGTACACAATAATGTCAAACACATATCCTGTCTCACAGTCACATATCACGAAGAACTTTATCCCGAAGCGATGTCTTTTGGTTGGGATGTACTGCCTGAAGACAACACGCCCCCGGAAGAGAATCAACGACTCATCAATGACCACGTTCTGAAAGGGTCTGAAAAATTGGACAAATCTTGCCCGGAGGGCGGTCAAGAATGGACGAATCTTCCAAAGCCTACCATTAGCACGTGGATTTCTGTTGTCTGAGAAGTGGAGACAACACATATTCTGCCGGTACCTGTCCCTGGCCATGAATTTGTTGAATATCGATGTTGATATCATGTCATCAACCAACCAGTAGTCATAGAGGTTGTGTTTTTTTACATTAGGCATCAACATCGTCAGGGCCAGGAACACCAGCAGTTCAGGGATGCCGACATCCGACCACTTCCTCATATGCGGGGAAATCATCTCGTGGGCTATATAACCCGCCTGGCGATTCGTTTCATCCACGATATCTTGTAGGATATCTCGCCGCAATCAACCCACCCAAAGGGATCCGGAGCTGGCACACCCGCAGCCACACGTGCACCTGCACCCACATGTGCTCCTGCACGTGCCTGAGCCCTAAGGCGGCCAGCCCCCCTTGGAGCCCTCGGAGCCCTCGGAGCCCTCGAAGCCCTCGGAGCCCTCGGAGCCCTCGGAGCCCTCGAAGCCCCCTGAGCCCTCGGACCGGCAGCAGGACCAGCAGCAGGACCAGCAGCACGGCCAACCGGAATATGTGGGTGTCCAGGCCTGACCGGTGATGCTGAGTCAGATAACCTGGAGGAGAATCTGGAGAGGAAGGTGGAGAGTCGTGGGAAGGAGGCGGAACTTGTCTCTGACCGCTTGCCCTCCGAGGACGAGATGGTTGTGATGGTTGTGGTTGTGATGGTGTCGCACTTCCTTGTATCAAACGACGCCTAACAGAAACCCCTAAAGCACTTTGGATAGGTTGAATAGGAGCTGTGATAGGAGAGAGGAGAGGATCATTCAAGTCAGGGAGTGGCAGAGAAATGTTAGGGGTTGATGCATCATGGCCAGCACCGGAGGTTGTGGAAGGAGTAGTAGGAGAGGCTACGGTGGTTGGAATAGGAGCGGCATGGGTGGACGGAATAGGAGCGGCAAGGGTGGTAGGTGGAAAGGCAGAGGAGGAAGGGGTAGGAGAGGTTGGGGTGGTAGGTGGGAAGGCAGAGGAGGAAGGAATAGGAGAGGTTTGGGTGGTAGGTGGGAAGGTAGAGGAGGAAGGAATAGGAGAGGTTTGGGTGGTAGGTGGGAAGGCCCCTCTGGCCAAGGGCCGCACCTAGCCGACACGTGTTAATTCAAACATCGAAAATAGACTATACAGATATCATAAGTTAGCAAAGAAACTATATTATACCACTGAAAAACTCTCAAATAGGTCGTCGAAATAGGCTAGGTGGCTAGGTATTATGGGTGTAGCAAACGGGAACACAAGTTTTGAAGAAAAAAATCTAAAATTGACCACGTGTATAGTTATATTTGGTCGAGTTTAGAATATAGAAAACAAAACAAAATACCACTAAAATATATCAAGCTAAAATGGCAGGGCACGAAACGGCCAATATGCAAATTTGTGTGCCCGACCTCTGGCCAAGGGCCTCACCTAGCCGACACGTGTTCATTCAAACATCGAAAATAGACTATACAGATATCATAAGTTAGCAAAGAAACTATATTATACCAATGATATTGTATTGTAACAATTGTATGTGGAATAGGCTACCGAGTGATATATTGGGATAACAAATATTATAAATTCAAGTTAGGATAAGAGAGAGAGAGAGAGAGAGAGAGAGAGAGAGAGAGAGAGAGAGAGAGAGAGAGAGAGAGAGGAGGGGGAGGTAGGACGCAGGAAGTGAACCAAATTTAGTGACACCCTTATGGCAACACTCCCACCCTGAACACCGAGTACATTGAGTACATTTCGCAATCTACGGAAATATAGTACCTATCGTAAACATATATGTAAATATGAGCGATAAATGAGAGAGTATGTTAGTAAGATCGACAAATGAGAGAGAAAGAGAGGTAGAGAGAGAAAGGAGAGAAAAACAATCCAGAATCCCGCATTTGCCAATACTCTTGGGAAGGGAGAGAAAACAAGAGAGAGAGAGGAGGGTGATAGAGAGAGGGGGTTGGAGGTGGCGGGCGGGGGGGGGGGGGGGGGGGGGAGGAAGGGAGGAAGGTCTATTTAGGTGACACACTTATGGCAGCACTCCCACCATGTACACCGAGTACATTTCGCAATCTACGGAAATGTAATACTTATCGTAAACATTTATGTAAGAGCGATAAATGAGAGAGAGTATGTCAGTAAGTGCGATAAATGAAAGAGAGAGAGAGAGAGAGAGAGAGAGAGAGAGAGAGAGAGAGAGAGAGAGAAAGGGAAGGAGAGAAAAACAATCTCGAACACCCGCATTTGGCAACAATCCTCTGTCAACCTGGAAGACTGGAGGAGAGAGAAAGAAAGAGAGAGAGAGAGAAGAAATATTTACGGCAGATATAAGCGAGGTATTTTACATGATATATATGTAAAATATATGTAAAACATAAGTATACATATAAATATATACATGTGGTAGATAAATACGTAAGGAATAATGCGATAAGCTAAGCGAAAACAATTATGGATGAGAGCGAAGTCATGGCTGACCGAACGAGTCCAAACGGCATGAAACTTAATGCTAGTAAAACACACTCCATTATCATCAGCAGATCTCGTACCTTGGATCCTCCCCCATCCTTATCTACAAGTTTCTGGCGAGCAAATTGAGAATGTGGATACTCTGCGTTTGTTAGGAGTTACTCTTGATCCCAAACTTACTTTTGAAAAGCATATTCGTTCTTTCTCCTCTTCCATTTCCCAAAAAATTGGTCTGCTTCGCAAGGTTTATAAAACATTTGCTTGTGACGCCACAGTTATCAAGTCTTTTTATGCTTTTATTTTGCCACATTTCGAGTACTGCTCACCTGTCTGGTTGTCAGTAGCTGACTGCCATCTCAAGTTGCTTGACAGGTCGCTAAATTCCATCAGTTTTATTCTACCTAATTTGTCTCTTGATCTGTGTCATCGACGTAAAGTTGGTGCCCTGTCTTTTATTTAAAGTTTTTAACAACCCTCAGCATCCCTTACATGGGGTTCTGCCTGGGCCCTATGTCCGGGCTCGTGCAACTAGATTCACAAGCAATCTTAACACCTTACGAGCGGCCTATGCGGTTTATTTATGTGTACCGCCCAGCGGGGTGTTTTTAGCCAAAATAGGGCTGTTTACGTGATCATTTTCATGCCTAAATAAGACCCAGAACGAAAAACAAGTACCTATCCCTGAAAGGGCATAAACAGAGCTTTCGAATGACACCATAACGATCCTTGTATGATGGATAGTTTTCTTGCAATAACCGTGCAACGCGAGTGCAAAAAGCAGGTAATTCGGTACTTTCGGTACATAATTGAGTATGTAGCGAGTGAGAGAGGGAGGAGGGAGCTGAGATTTGTGTCAGTAGGTTCGCCGCGGTGGTCTGGAGCAGTCATACGCTCGCTAGTCTCCTGCCACCACTTGTCTCTCTCTCTCAGCCACATTACGTGCTGAAATTGCCACTCGAGTTATGTCGAGCGCCGCCACATAGTCCAGCTTTATTTAACTCGACTTAAGTGGTGGGCCGCTTTTTAAGGGTTAATTATCTTGCCATGAGCCGTGTTAATTTTTCTACTACACAGTTTTCACGGTGTTTTGTGCCGGCCATGGTTGACTTGTGGAATAAGTTGCCAAATGAGCTAGTCAATTCAGCTAATATCTCCATTTTTAAGTCTAGAGTTAATGCTTTTTTGCAGCATTAATTCTAATTTTTAAACTTATTTTATTCTATTTTATTGTATTATATTTAAGCTTGATATCCTCCACTGCATAATATGTTATCTGTGTTTAATATGTGTATATGTACAGTACAGTATACAGTGTATGTTTTTATTTTTTCCTAAGTTGCCATAGTCTCTCTCCAGTGCCTCCGGGTGTTTTGTGTGGATTGATCTTGATGGTGTTTCTGCACCCTGGTTGGAGACTTCGGCATCTCATATAATAATAATAATAATAATAAACGCGCCCGCCCAGCCGGGCTAGAGAGAGATTATTTTCCCCCGGAAACCCCCCCCCACTTTCTCTCCACTCTGTGAAGCCTGGCTCGCTCACACACCACCCAGGTAGCCTTCTATGGGGAGAGCTTGACCGGCCCGACATGTTGAACACCATTTCGCATCGATTTGATTGATATTTCGCCTTGTAGAGCGAGTTATATATAGCGCAAATTGGCGTATTATGCCCGCAATGGCCTACACGATCCAGTACTACCTAGCCGCAGCAAAAGGGTTAAAAGATTTATAAAAGGTGGTTTAACCGTTTCAAAGCATATACATATTTGTTCAGTCACTATGAAGGGTCACTATATCCCTCTCGTTTATGATGATCATGGTAGGCCCCACGTTGACTTAAAATTAGGTTGTCATAGTGTTTTCTTTTTAGTTGATACAGTGTCCACACTGAGCCACATCAGTTTAACAGACTTTATGAATACTGGCTTGGATGGAAAGGACGTAAAATATTCATCCCGTTATCAATCCTATGCATTTTCTGACGTCTTACACGGGCCCAATAACATTACCACTGAGGTAAAATTACATTTTTGTCATGATCCGAAAGCAAGGCAAAGTATCCTGGGGCTAGATTTCCTGCGCCGCTACAACTGTACCCTTGACCTTTTGCTAAATGACCCAATGTTGATCATTCCAAAAGGCTATCATCTACCCGAGCTAAGGACTCGCAATATATGTCAAACCTCCATAAAGATCAACGGTAGAAAAGTGAAGACTGTTGTTGACACCGGTAGCGACCAAACGTTTATGTCCCATGAAGTTGCTAGCAAATGCAACCTAGTCCCCATTCCATGCCGACCAATCTACTGTACACATGGGTAGGATCCTGCACTAAAGGATAGAACGTTCGTGTTCAGAGAGCGCTCGTCGGTGGTTGGGTTCAAGGGGAAGTTACTGAGTGGTAAGATGTCCCCCTACGTCAGTGAAGAGTACTGCTTTGATCTGGTTATTGGTATGGATGTTTTGCTCCATACCTATCCGTCCCACGTGCGTACAAACAATTAGAAATTTAAGAACAAGAATATAAGAAAAATGGAAATCTGCAGAAGGCCTATTGGCCCATTCCTCTTTCGGAGGTAGGTGTATTATTCCTACTAGGGTGAATATAATAGATTAATTCATGAGACAAATTTAAACGCTCTCCATGTAGTAAAGGAGAGCGGCCAACTTTATCTTTGGATGCCATTTTGGTGTCTATAATCAACTAACGAGGTTCTATTATATTTTTGATCATGTAGAATTTAGATCCAAAGACTAAACATTATATTGAGAACCAGTATTGCCGAAAGTATATTATGAGTATGAAAATATTTGAGTGTCAGGAGAGGCTGACAGCAGTGGCACCAATATGGAGAGGTTCACCGATCTCTGTTAGTATGAGAGTCTCTAATACGTACGGCACTAAAATGGCTTCCAAATAAAATGGTGAACGAGCGCTCTTACTTCAGAATTTCTAGTACAAGCTAACCAAACACAGTTCTCTAAGGGTAAGACACTGGGTTAATGCTTGTCTTGGTTTTCTAAATAACCTAGGGTCTATTCTATTTCATCTAAGGTTAATTGTTTTGCCGTCATCTTTTGTGTTAAGCTATGACGAAGATTATGTAGCAAAATATGTTGTTAATATTGAAAACCTGGCCCTCCATATGACGCAAAAAACGTAATTTGATATATTTTCAGTAAGTATCGACAAATTAATTGCTTTATGTAATTCAATTTACCATCAGCTGAAGTAAAATAGACTACAATTCTATTCAGTATGAGACAACCACTAGTACCACACCACAAGAATCTGGTTACCACAGAGAGAGAGGGTACCTGCGTGCCCTTTACGCATGCAGATGCCCCAAAACTGACATACTTCAAACACCAATGCCGCTGGAAGCTGCCTAGACAACAACAACACCAGATCGTGCCCTTCTAGCCCGCACCGAGTGGAAACCAGAATATGCAGAACTAAGACAGACTATGTCACTCAACCTGGGAGAAGTAATTCAGCTAGGTTCGATACTAGCTCCTCCAGGTCTGAAGACTGGCACACCCCTAGGTACGAGACTAGGAAAGCTAGGTTCAATACTAGCAATCAAGTCATAAGATTGATATTACCAAGTGTTATGGTAAATTAGCTAAGTACAAAACTAGCTCTTCAGGTCTAAAGACTGAATACACCAAGTGCTCTGGCCAACCAGCTAAGTTCGATACTAGGATGTCACTAAATCAGGCCCTAAGACTTATAAAGTGCAAGCTAATATATCTGTAAGGTTCGATGCTCACTCTTTATGTCATTGACTAGAGCCACATGTGCAGAGAATCACCTCTACCTTTCCAATTGCCTGTGGTTCAAAACCATGAACAGCTAGTGGTTCGAGACCTAGCATCTGCGAAAGAGTCAGTCAGTCAGTAGCCAGCCCTTACTCCCAGAAGGGGTAGGGAGGATCAGCAAGAGACTCGAGTAGGAAAAAAGAGGTGAGAGGAGAACACATAACAGTTCGCCCACGAAAAGCAAGCACACAAGCATTCAGAAGCACCAATCACTCATCAGCCCCCGAAATCAATGGCTTCACCTCAGATGTTATACTTCCGGATAAGGTCTCTTCACATCAACATTTGGGATAAAGACCTTCCAGGTTTGTCATTTAAAAGGGTCCAGAGACCATCATGTACTCTCTCTAACAAACTTCCTCCATTCATTCCTGTCATTTGCTAATTCTTTTGCTTCAGCTATTCCCTTTCCACGCTTTGACACACATTCTGACACCATGTTACGACCGGCACAACGAAATAAACAAGGGCACTTAATATTGGACTAGAATATAGGCTATATCTGCAACAACGGTACGCTAATTCCAAACCCTCGAACTATTAAGCCGGTGAACAAATCACTTAAACCCTCCAGAGTTAATCTACTGGATAACGGGGTATCAATTAACTGGGTTTAGTGCACTTCTACAAAGGCTTTCCGGTGACGGCAAAGCCTACTCACAACAGGAGTACTTACGTTAATAAAATGCTCTCAAGTAATAACAATGCTTAAATAAACTATAACAAGATTTAATAAAGGAGTATATGCTTACGTAAACTTTAGTGCGAGTCTGAACTCAACACTAAACTCTTCAATGCTCTATGAAAACACTGGAAGTCTAGTCCTACAGCAACAAGATATGGAATCTTCTGAAAACGTCTGATGCTCCAAGATGCTCGTCGAATATAGAACAGAAATAATGCAGGGGCAGGACACCAAAGCGTGTATCTTAAATACACCAACAAGTAGGATACATATATATAAAACAAGGGAGTGCAACAACTCTTTGACAGCACTAATAATAGCCACTCAAAAACAGTACTTCCTTAGCCAAAGTAACAGCCAAACTGGGTTGTGCACCATGCATCAACCTAGGCTAAAATAATACGTGAATAATTGCTAAAGCATACGCAGTTAAAGTTAACACCTTACGAGCGGCCTATGTGGTTTATTTATGTGTACCGCCCAGCGGGGTGTTTTTAGCCAAAATAGGGCTGTTTACGTGATCATTTTCATGCCTAAATAAGACCCAGAACGTAAAACAAGTATCTATCCCTGAAAGGGCATAAACAGAGCTTTCGAATGACACCATAACGATCCTTGTATGATGGATAGTTTTCTTGCAATAACCGTGCAACGCGAGTGCAAAAAGCAGGTAATTCGGTACTTTCGGTACATAATTGAGTATGTAGCGAGTGAGAGAGGGAGGAGGGAGCTGAGATTTGTGTCAGTAGGTTCGCCGCGGTGGTCTGGAGCAGTCATACGCTCGCTAGTCTCCTGCCACCACTTGTCTCTCTCTCTCAGCCACATTACGTGCTGAAATTGCCACTCGAGTTATGTCGAGCGCCGCCACATAGTCCAGCTTTATTTAACTCGACTTAAGTGGTGAGCCGCTTTTTAAGGGTTAATAAACACAATGCTGTCTTTCTTACTAATAAAGTCTAGCAGCGGCATAAAAGGTACAAGGAGCCTAGGCAGAGCTCAAGCATGCTCGTAGCCTACTGTCTCCCCTGAACAGATTTCCCTTATCTTACGTTAAGTGACTAGTAGGCTCTCTTGGTAAGTCCAGATCTCAAGTATCTGGTCTTACCCTGGCGCTCCTCAAAGGTCAACAAAATGAGGTAGCAAGCATACAAGCAAGAGTAGGCAAAAGCCCTTCGCTTGTATACTGCTACGCTCGCAAAGGAAAAATATGCACAAGGGTTACAGGCTACCTAGCTCTGTCGAAGTCGTACAGGCTCTGACTTGCCATATACATAACTCAGACAACGACCAAAGATACCCTCCACTGTCTAGCATTAAATAGTAACAAAGATCAACCCAATAATTAGAAGCACCCAATAATATGACTCCATGTGACTATGACTCTAATAATCCCTAAAGCTAGTGCAAAACATATATGTGAGAACTGGTGCTGGTAATACGACTGGCTGAATATGGAAGTCGTATGCAGAACCAGAAGGGATGAGTAATTGAATAAAGATAAAAAGAATTGGAAGGAAGGAGTTCAAAGAGAGGAACAGCAGTAAAGAGGGTTAGATTGGGGACAGAATGCAAGGGACGTCTTGGACCAAGCACAACATACCAAGCTCTAAGGAGACACACGGGAAGCAGCCCCCACCCACCGAGCTAAGACAGCGGCCCCCAATCACAGACCACTACGTCATGAAGAGCAGGCGTCATATGACACGCCAGGCCCGCCGGCCAACCACGAGCGGGTGGCCCTGCCCAAGCGAGGAATGCACACGTACATACACACGCACATACTACCACCTCGCTGCTTCCCTCGCTTTCTCGCCCTGCAACTATCACACTACATATCTTATAGCTCTATCAATGATATAAAATACTTCCAAGTGTCACAGACAAGAATAAAGACAACCACTGATCTGTCTGTGACAACATGAACACTAAGAAAGAAAGAACATCGTTCTACGATTATTATAGCCCATTTCACTGCCCTGGCGAGCGCTAGTGAGTACGAGTACATTCTGGCAAGCTGGCCAGCGTAACACCCCGCCCAAGATGTGGGACGTTTTAACCTCAGATAAACGCCACATCTGACCAGACAGAATGCCCACCAACCCCGCCTCACCCAGCTACTCCCCAAGTTGTGAAAAACAAGGCACAATCACAAACATAAAAACACTTCATTATATAAAAAAAATCTACACAACACTTCCCAAAAATAATAGTATCGCTTAACCATATTACGCTCAACGAGCAAGCTTCACCAAGCCTAGCCTACTAAGACAAAAACTCAGAATGTCTTAGATTCTTGCTGTAACATACTGCACTTATATACTATCAAAAAGAAATAGTTTTTATGTGAGGTTTTTATATTTTTGTAATAGTGTTTTTGGCGGCTTTGCACTACAGGGGCAAGCCTAATTTTGTCTCCACTCTCAAACCAACACTGACTGAACGGCGAGGGTGCTCCTTAAAACATACCCTCCCGTGACAAACAATCAGCCAGAACATTATCAGTGCCCTTAACATGCCACACATCCAACTTGTGCTCCGGCAGCAAAACAACACCTGACACTAATAAACTGCCCAGTCCATCACAAGACTGGCACTTCTCTTCACTCTCTCCGGCAACGGGACCTGCCAATAACCTTTCACTATTTCCACCTTAGTGATAAACGAGGCAGCTCCGATGCGGTCTATGGGGTCGTCAACTCTGGATAAGGTATAGGCGTTTGTCAGGGATGATGCACCAACACTCTTGCAATCAACACAAACACGGATCTTGCCCCTTAACTCAGGTTGCAAAGTTACTGGCAACGACCACTCACGATATCCCTTATCCCTCAGACCCTTCTCCAACATGAACTCCAGCTCTGCTTTTACGACAGGCTGTCGAGCAGGATTTATATGGTAGGGAGCCAACTTGAGCCTTGCACTGTTTCCAGCCTCCATGTTGGGTATCACCCCGTATATCAGGCCTGTAGAACCAACAACCATGCGGACGTACTGCCACAGCCTAGTAAGCAACTTCTCTTGGCGCTTAGAAACAAGAGGTTGCAACTTATCTCGAAGAACAACATGCTCATTGCCCTCCCACAACCCAGCCGGGACCGCAGTTTCTAAACTATAGCCTCCCTCCTCCTCCACCTCTGTCCCTAAAACAGTCAGGTCATGAGAGGGACAATCTGTACCACCAGTGCAGTCACTCCCACAGTTCATAAGTGCTAATGCTTCCCCGCCGATACCGTACATGCGCACCCCCGGATTCCTTGCGACTACATCTGCCTGCGCAGCATCACCGTCAGCAGCGCCACTGCCAGATACAGTCGGTCTATGGTAGGGCTGTTGCATTTTTCTTGAACAGCATTGGGAGGCTATGCGACGATCGGGCGTATCTACTCCATAGTTAACCTCACCAATCTGCTTAATGGCCTGATACTGACCACCACCCTTAGCAGCTATGGGTCGATCCTGACCTGACAACCATGCCAAAGCCTCGTCGCCCACCTTGAACAACTTAAACAACGAGGCCAACGGTTTACTCACACCCATGTGACCTGCCAGCGGAACATCGTGCACCGCATGAGTTGCCCGTGAGGCCTGGGTGCTCGGCATAAACAGTGGGGTATGAACCGAGCAGGTGCTGGATTGCTGCACACTGTTGCTCAGGCAGGTGCTCAAGCGCTTCCACAGCCACCTGACTCGTGTTCCCCGCCCACTGATCCGCCGAGACATGACAATCCCAACTTTCCACCACCTGTGCCTCACTGCCCCCTCTCCTTCTCCACCTTGGCCGCTGCAGACCAACAAAGGGACAGTAGGCTGCTCAGGTGGATGCCTTACAAACTCCTTCAACAGGTTCACATGACATGTTTCCCCGTCCTCATCGAGTTCAATAGCCCCGTTCCCACAACTCTCAAGACTAAGATCTTCTAGTTGCACCTGGGAACTACTCTGTCGTGGAGTGCCATCATGCCCTACTATGTCACTAAGGGGGACAGGTTCTGGGGCCACTCCGGAGCTCAAATTTGGTGCAAGTACCGAGTCACCAAGGAGTGTCGCTGGGTCCAAACTCTCAACCCGACCACCAGCCTCGACTTTCTCCTTCCGACCCTTCCTCCGCTGGTCTGAAACCTGGGTACTAGGCTGTGACACCTGAGCGGACTGAGAACTGGTGACAGTGCACGCCATCTGCTGCGTCTGGCACCTGTCGAGCCCCTCTTGCCCCTCCCTACTCGTGTTGGCCGCCCTCTCGGCAACGACTAAGGGTGGAACCTCGGACGTAGGCACCGCAAAGTCGTTACTGAGAAGGAGGTCGACCCCCTCAACTGGCAATTTCTCCACAACACCCACATCCAACTCCCGTGTCACACCATCCACCTCAAGCTCCACTCTGACCAGCGGGTAAGACCGTGTAGCATTGATGCCTTGAACCACCACAACCCGAGCCGCGTTAATAGGCTTGCCAGTGAAGTTCTTAATAAGTGTCTGGGAAGCGCCCGTATCACGCAGCAACTCAAGCCTATGCTCCACACCAGCCCACCTCACAGTGCCGTGCCCCCTATGACCGCAAAAAGCATCTCGGACGGGTGACGAGCCCTCCTGCTGCTTCTGCACCGACTGTGACTTCGCAACCGACATATTACCCCGGGCAAACGCGGAAGACCTCAAAGACACACCGATGTTGCTCACTAGTGACACCACTGCTGTAGGCGGTGTGCTCGGACATGAGCGCGCAATATGCCCCTTCTCATGACACTTGAAACACTCCACTTCGCTCTTGGACTTCCTCTGAGGTGAGGAAGGGCCCTGGCCTTTCTTTAGCGGGAAGGGTTTCGACTTGAGATCAAAATTGGCACCAGTACTCTTAAATGGGTAATTAGTTGTGTCCTTAATTCGGGGGGGTGGAGTGGTACGCCCCTGATTACATGCCTCAGCTCTCTGTGCAGACCCACACCCACGAATTAATGACAACCTGAGGTCAGCTAACTCAGCCGCCTCCTGCAGAGTATTAGGTTGCTTTTCTTTCAGGTTAAGAGTCAAGTCACTGCCAGTACATTTGAAAAATTGTTCTAACAACACTAATTGCTTCACTGCATCAAAAGTAGTTGCCTTCTCCGACCTCAACCAATTCTCAAACGAATCTGACAGCTCTCTAGCGTGTTCCTGTTAAGTACTCTCCTTTCTCTTAGGAACAGCCCTAAACTTCAGCCTATAGGTCTCTGGCTGCAACTCATACGCCCTCAGGACAGCCTCTTTCAACGCCTCATAATTCACGCAGGAATCTAGGGGCAAAGCATCATACGCCTTGAGTGCTTTCCCCGTCAATTGTTACGAAACAAGGGCTGCCCACTTCTCCTCGGGCCATTGGTGCTCCCGGCACTTTTTCTCAAAACGGAGAAAGAATTCTGTAACTCCTAACTCATCAAACACTGGAACCAACTTTAGTAGATGCGACAGGGACTGGTCATGGGGTCGACCCCCCTGAACGACCCGGTTCCTCGTCACCTCTACACGAGTTTTCTCTAGGTCAATATCGGCACAATACCTTGCAGACTCAGCCTGATACCTATACTTGAGCTCAGACTCTCGCTGCCTGAGCTCAGCCTCATGCTTTCGCTGCTCGAGCTCAGCCCTCTGCTGCTCGAGGTCAGTCTGTTGCTTAAGTTTGGCGAGCTCGAGCTGAAGCAACATCTCGGGAGACAAACTTTGAAGAGGGGGTGCTACTATTTGGGACCCACCCCATGAGTCACCTAGAGGCATACCCAACTGCCAGCGGACATCGGCCTGCGGGAACGTACTCGGCTCCGGAACCCGAGGGGGGGCCACGATAGGAGTTGAGTGGAATGGGGGCTGGGACGAAGGTGCCCCAGCTCACGCTCCACCCGAACTCCCATGCACCCCACCCAGCACACAGGTAACCAGCTCACTTCTTGACAAACCGCTAGTACCAGAAAACCCTAAGACTGTGGCTACACACTGCAGTCCGTACCGGTCCAGTCCCGACACCCGGTCCGCCGTCACAGGCTCACCCAAAAACCTCCGAGCATCCTCCTCATCGTTCACCACCCGAACGCCGTCTAACAACTCCACTTCTCCACCTCCTCGCCTGTCTCTCGCACTGTGCCCTCACTATGCTCAGACCCGTCCAGTGACATGATGGAGTCACCCAAAAAAAATCCCAAGTCAAGACAAAAGTAGCCAAACTCTCGCGTAGCTTTATTCACAAAAAATATTCGAAGATGTTTTTAAGTGCAATACTAGGTCACCAATAAACTCCAACAAGTTCCATATTTCCTCAAAACAATGTCCACTGCCAACACTGTGAGAAATAAATTCAACCCCAAATGGCAATAAGATTTCTCCCAAAAAACCTGCAAAATTCAGTTCACTATATACTGGACTAAGGTCGCCATTTGTTACGACCGGCACAACGAAATAAACAAGGGCACTTAATATTGGACTAGGAGATAGGCTATATCTGCAACAACGGTACGCTAATTCCAAACCCTCGAACTATTAAGCCGGTGAACAAAACACTTAAACCCTCCAGAGTTAATCTACTGGATAACGGGGTATCAATTAACTGGGTTTAGTGCACTTCTACAAAGGTTTTCCGGTGACGGCAAAGCCTACTCACAACAGGAGTACTTTACGTTAATAAAATGCTCTCAAGTAATAACAATGCTTAAATAAACTATAACAAGATTTAATAAAGGAGTATATGCTTACGTTAACTTTAGTGTGAGTCTGAACTCAACACTAAACTCTTCAATGCTCTATGAAAACACTGGAAGTCTAGTCCTACAGCAACCAGATATGGAATCTTCTGAAACCGTCTGATGCTCTAAGATGCTCATCGAATATAGAACAGAAATAATGCAGGGGCAGGACACCAAAGCGTGTATCTTAAATACACCAACAAGTAGGATACATATATATAAAACAAGGGAGTGCAACAACTCTGTGACAGCACTAATAATAGCCACTCAAAAACAGTACTTCCTTAGCCAAAGTAACAGCCAAACTGGGTTGTGCACCATGCATCAACCTAGGCTAAAATAATACGTGAATAATTGCTAAAGCATACGCAGTTAAAGTTAATAAACACAATGCTGTCTTTTTTACTAATAAAGTCTAGCAGCGGCATAAAAGGTACAAGGAGCCTAGGCAGAGCTCAAGCATGCTCGTAGCCTACTGTCTCCCCTGAACAGATTTCCCTTATCTTACGTTAAGTGACAAGGAAGCTCTCTTGGTAAGTCCAGATCTCAAGTATCTGGTCTTACCCTGGCGCTCCTCAAAGGTCAACAAAATGAGGTAGCAAGCATACAAGCAAGAGTAGGCAAAAGCCCTTCGCTTGTATACTGCTACGCTCGCAAAGGAAAAATATGCACAAGGGTTACAGGCTACCTAGCTCCGTCGAAGTCGTACAGGCTCTGACTTGCCATATACATAACTCAGACAACGACCAAAGATACCCTCCACTGTCTAGCATTAAATAGTAACAAAGAACAGCCCAATAATTAGAAGCACCCAATAATATGACTCTATTTGACTATGACTCTAATAATCCCTAAAGCTAGTGCAAAACATATATGTGAGAACTGGTGCTGGTAATACGACTGGCCGACTATGGAAGTCGTATGCAGAACCAGAAGGGATGAGTAATTGAATAAAGATAAGAAGAATTGGAAGGAAGGAGTTCAGAGAGAGGAACAGCAGTAAAGATGATTAGATTGGGGACAGAATGCAAGGGACATCTACGACCAAGCACAACATACCAAGCTCTAAGGAGACACGCGGGAAGGAGCCCCCACCCACCGAGCTAAGACAGCGGCCCACAATCACAGACCACTACATCATGAAGAGCAGGCGTCATATGACACGCCAGGCCCGCCAGCCAATAACGAGCGGGTGGCCCTGCCCAAGCGAGGAATGCACACGTACATACACACGCACATACTACCACCTCGCTGCTTCCCTCGCTCTCTCTCCCTGCAACTATCACACTACATATCTTATAACTCTATCAATGATATAAAATACTTCCAAGTGTCACAGACAAGAATAAAGACAACCACTGATCTGTCTGTGACAACATGAACACTAAGAAAGAAAGAACATCGTTCTACGATTATTATAGCCCATTTCACTGCCCTGGCGAGCGCTAGCGAGTACGAGTACATTCTGGCAAGCTGGCCAGCGTAACAACCATATCATACCATCTTCTTCTCGGCTTTCCACACCTTCTTCTTCTTTCCACTTCACTGACATAGATTTTTTAACTTGTCTTTATTCAGGCATTTTTGTCATGTGACCATACCATCTGAGAACACTTTCTTCAACCTCTTGCTCTATCGACTTCTTAACTCCACATGCTTCCCTTATGTTCACACTTCTTACTTTGTCTATTCTTCGAAATCCACACATTTCTTAGCAAATCCATTTGAACCGCTCTTACTTGTGACTTTTCATTACTATACCATACCAAAATTTCAACTCCATATATCAAATGTCGGCACTAACACACTCATGCAATCCTCACACTGCTTATAGGGGAGGTGTGATGGAGTGGTCTTGCCACTGGCCTGGTAATCCAAAGGTCCCGGGTTCAAATCCCGATGTATCAATGGGAAGATATTATTGGGATGGAATTTGTGCTGTACCTGGTATCAGTGCATTACCACAAGCCCACCGAAACGTCAATAAAATACCCTCATTGTTCCCTGATTAAATAGCACTGTATGAATATTCCCATATTCAAAATATGCTATAGGGGTGCAATGCCTGGTGAGTTATCTGCTCAACAGGTGGCGTTGTGTGTGTGTAAGTGTGAGAGTCCGAGTGTAGGGGGTGAGGCAGTGAAGCACGGGAACGAGGTGGCTTCAGAGATGGAGTCGTTTCGGGCCATGAGTGAGCACTGTGCCTCATGTGAAGGCAAGATGGCAGGTGCTCGTTGTGCTCTACGTGCTTCACATGTCTCACTCCCTAGACTGGAACAAGACCTCACAGGCTTCACTGTTCATTGTAAAGCGGTGAATGTTAAGGCTCTCAGCCTATGCCCGAGAGGAAGTAAGTTGGAATATAGAAAAAAAAAAAAAAAAAAAAAAAAATACTCAAGGTTCTGCTCCTAATCAAGGCTTGCATTGCTCCAGCTACCTTTCTTCCTTGTATTACTCTGTTTTATGCTTCCCTTGTACATTTTCCCCTTTTCTCAATCATGGCTCCCAGATACATACATTCTTCTACTAGTTCAAGCTGTTCTCCATTAATCCTAACATTACACACAGGGTCTCCTTTTCTTTTTACTACCATTACTTTACCTTTATTAAAACTTACTTTCAGACCTCGTCTTTCACATACTTACACAAATATCTCCACCATCTGGCACAGGTCATTCTCGCGCTCGGCACATAACACTGCGTCATCTGCATACAACACATTAGTGACAGTCATTCTGTTCCCACTACTCACTATCTCTACTCCCTCTCTTCTTGTTCTGTCCTTTGTCTCTCATTACCCTCTCCATGTAGATATTAAACAACCAGGGCGACATCACACATACCTGTCTCACTCCGACCTGCTCACTAAACGACTCACTTAATGTGCCATTTATTCTTACACATGCTTCACTACCATCATAAAAACTCTTCACAGCATTCAACATTTTGTCTTTTACATCATACAACTCTAAAACTTTCCATAATCCTTCTCTATTAACTTTGTCTTATGCTTTCTCAAGTTCCATAAATTACATGTATACCCCTATTAAGTGTTTCACATGCCTTCTCTATCATCTGTCTCACTGCAAAAATCTGATCCAAAATCCTATTCCACTTAGAAATTCACCCTGTTCATCACTCACTTTTCCATCGGTAATTTTGTTCACTCTGCCAATCACTATTCTCGCATATACCTTACCAGCCACACTCAAGAGATTAATACCTCTGTAACACTTACATTCATTTCGTTCACCTTTACCTTTATACAACGGGACTATCATCCCCCTCTTCCAGTCCAATGGCACCACTCCATTTATCCAAGCTTTTAAACATAAGTTTCCACAGTCAATCCATTGATATTTCACCTCCATTCTTTATAATTTCACACTGTATTTCTTCTACACCAGCAGCTTTTACTTGTTTCAACTTCTTCACTGCATTCACTATTTCAACTCTATATATGTTCCCTCTTTCTACAGATCTCCCACATGGCACATCTAACAGGCCTCTATCATTGTAGTCAGGTCAGGTCAGGTATTCCTGCTATCAGTAACATGTAATCTGATACTACCTGTTTCATGGTCGGATTGTCGGCGACTAAACCGGCTCCCCTTCCGGGTCCTCACTTGGAGGGTGGGTGGCTAGACACCCTGCAGGACTAAAAGCAATACCTGTCAAAGGGCGGATGAACTACTGTATATATTAGTCAACGGCCATTTAGCAAATTTATGGTATTTTACCATGATGGATGTTTAGGATGTTGCCATAGCCTGCACCAAGGTCTTCCATTGTCCGTTTACATCCATCCCTGCTGTTTGGTGCTAAACAACAACTTTCCTTCCTTTTCCTGCAATCTCTTGTTTTTTTCCCCACGGTGATTAGCAGGCCAATGAGGAAGACTTTTGAGTCTGGTGGATTTTCAGGAGATTTGGCATTCTTTTTCTGTTTCTCGTCTTTTCTAAACAAATAAAATCCACCGCTACTGCTCCCCCCTGGATATGGTGTCTTTGGGGCTTGTTTTATACCTTACCCAGATGTGATGGCTCCGTCTGGGTCGACCTGTTTATATCCATCTGTATGTATTTGTATATGGATTGCTTTCAACTTTTTCTATTTTTGTTTCTACTTTTGTCCGGTGATATAGAAGTTAATCCCGGTCCTCACAGACAACTTGCTACAAGTTGTCGTGTATTTTATTCCAATATTCGTGGTCTCTATAAGAACATCAAGGATCTTACATTGGCATCTGTTGATTATGATATTGTCTTTTGTTCTGAAACCCTTGTCTCTGGTTATAGAGATTATTCTGAACTTCTTATACCTAACTTCGGTAAACCAGTTCTTATTCGGCGTGATTCTATTCCTCGTGCTCGTGGAATGAGCTTGTATATTAGATCTGGGTATAATGCTCAGCACTTAACTAACCATATTTGTAAATGCCATGAGATGCAGTTAGTTAAAGTTTCCAGCAAGTATCATAATCATTACATTTTTAGCCTGTACAGAAATCCTGATGTTAACAATGACATATATGACTGCCTTTTAACAGCCATGGCTTCAATACAGTCTGTAGATGTCAAATCATCTTTTATTTTTGTTGGTGATGTCAATGCGCATCATCAAGAGTGGTTGAACTCGGTCTCTCCAACTAATAGAAATGGTCATGCTGCATTGGATTTTGCAAACTTATCTGGTTGTGAACAGCTAATCCAAGGACCTACTCATATGTCTGGAAATTGTCTTGATCTAGTACTAACAGACATTCCTGGCGTTGTAGAAACCTCCGTTCTTGTACCTGTTGGCACTTCCGACCACAATGCCATCATGTGTAAAATTAATCTTGATTTTTCTGTTCCTGATATTACTCTCTCACGTAAAGTCTACCTTAAATCCCGGGTTAACTGGGACAACGTTTGTAATGATGTTTGTAATATTGAGTGGAATCACATACTAAGATCTCATGACCCGGTTTCAGCTCTCAACAATTCCCTTCTTGGTATCCTTCGCAAAAAGAATTCCATCAAAGACAATTAAGTCTCGTATCAGGGATAAAGCATGGTTTAATGATGACTGCAAGCGTGCATTTGATGACAAACAGGCTGCATATCGTCTATGGAGGCGTAATCAAACCCCCTTGCATTGGGAAAATTATGTTTTTAAAAGGGCAGCTGCGCAGAGAGTTTATGATGGTGCTGAGAGGGATTATAACTCCCATCTTCAGGATGTTCTGGCAGGAGCTACACAGCCTCATAAATGGTGGTCCGCTTTGAAATCCTCTTTATTTGGAATAGATTCCTCCATGCCTCCTCTTTGAGATTCTGATGGCTCCATCTCTTTTTATCCATTATCGAAGGCCAATATTCTATCGAATATTTTTATTAATAAGCAGAGTAATCAGGAATTGTCTTTGCCATTGACATGTTTCCCTAGACCTACCTCAATTCAATGGCATTCAAATCAGTTGAACTGAAAAGGTACTTGCTGGATCTTGATACCTATGGTGGCACAGACCCGGATGGGTTTTTCCCTCTCTTTTTTAAAAAGGTTGCAGTGGTCTTGGCACCTAAATTGGCAGTGGTGTTTAGGTTGCTTTTGAAATCAGGTAGTTTTCCTCTTTGCTGGCGTAAGGCTATTATCACTCCTATTCCAAAGGGAAATACTGCCTCATCATCTCCTAATGACTATCGCCCTATCTCCATTACACCTATCCTATCTAAGCTCTATGAGAGGCTTTTGTCCAGACGCCTTTCCTCTTATTGTAATAGTCATAATTTGATACCAAACTCACAGTTTGGTTTTCGTAAGGGACTGGGTACATGTGATGCACTTCTGACACTCACCCATGACTTGCAATCTTCATTGGACCAGGGACATGAGTCTCGCATCGTGGCTATTGACTTTAGTTCTGCTTTTGATTTAGTCAACCATAAAGCACTTCTGTTTAAGTTACATCTCATTGGTATTGGTGGCAATTTTTTAAGGATCTTTGAAGATTTTTTGACGAAAAGATCTCAGTCTGTGGTCATTGATGGGTGTCATTCCCCTTCTGTTGGTGTTGTTTCTGGTGTTCCACAAGGCAGTGTCCTTGGGCCTTTGCTTTTTATTATTTTTACTGCTGACCTGTGTTCCGAGCTTGAAAATAAACTAATCTCCTATGCTGATGATACAACTTTATATGCGTCAATTGCATCACCAATAGATCGACACGTAATTGCTACTGCTCTAAATAGGGATTTAGCCAAAATTACATCATGGTGTGAACTTTGGGGCATGAAACTTAATGCTAGTAAAACACACTCCATTATCATCAGCAGATCTCGTACCTTGGATCCTCCCCATCCTTATCTACAAGTTTCTGGCGAGCAAATTGAAAATGTGGATACTCTGCGTTTGTTAGGAGTTATTCTTGATCCCAAACTTACTTTTGAAAAGCATATTCGTTCTTTCTCCTCTTCCATTTCCCAAAAAATTGGTCTGCTTCGCAAGGTTTATAAAACATTTGCTTGTGACGCCACAGTTATCAAGTCTTTTTATGCTTTTATTTTGCCACATTTCGAGTACTGCTCACCTGTCTGGTTGTCAGCAGCTGACTGCCATCTCAAGTTGCTTGACAGGTCGCTAAATTCCATCAGTTTTATTCTACCTAATTTGTTTCTTGATCTGTGTCATCGTTCTACTACACAGTTTTCACGGTGTTTTGTGCCGGCCATGGTTGACTTGTGGAATAAGTTGCCAAATGAGCTAGTCAATTCAGCTAATATCTCCATTTTTAAGTCTAGAGTTAATGCTTTTTTGCAGCATTAATTCTAATTTTTAAACTTATTTTATTATATTTTATTGTATTATATTTAAGCTTGATATCCTCCACTGCATGATATGTTGTCTGTGTTTAATATGTGTATATGTACAGTACAGTATACAGTGTATGTTTTTATTTTTTCCTAAGTTGCCATAGTCTCTCTCCAGTGCCTCCGGGTGTTTTGTGTGGATTGATCTTGATGGTGTTTCTGCACCCTGGTTGGAGACTTCGGCATCTCATATAATAATAATAATAATAATTGACAACTGCTCTGTTTCCATTTCCATTCATTAGTCCTTCAAATTATTCCTTCCATCTTTCCCCTTTTTGCTCTTCATTTGTAATCACATTTCCTCTTTCATCTTTCACATTTACACATTTCTGACCACATTATCTCCTGCATTTACGTACTTCCTTCCAAAATAATGTCTTATTCTCTGCAAAATTGTCATTAATTTTCTTTCACAAATCTTCATTTACTTTCTCTTTCTTTTCCTTAACTAATCTCTTTACTTTGGTGTTGCTCTCCTTGTACTTCATTTTACTTTCTCCACAGTTCTTATTCTGCATCCGCACAAGCCATTTTTTGTTTTTATCTTTCACAGCTTCATCCCACCCTTTTCTTCCATTTCTGATTTTGCACACACCACATACATTCTTTGCATTCTTCACCAGGCACTTTCATTCTCCATACCATCCATGTCACATGCCATTAATTCTGTGAAAGAGAGAATTCGCAAGTTGCAACTATAAGAAGTCCAGGTCTAACCAGACGCCTAAGAAAGACGAGTGCTGTAATATCAGCCCAGCACGCCAAATTCACGAACAGTCACTAAGTCCCCCTCCAACACCAGGGAAATCACTAAATTATTCAACAGTAGTGCATCTCTAACTGTTAGAGCCCCTTCTTAATATACAGTGTACTAACCCTTCAGGAAAACAAAACACATTCTATCCTTGTGTTTCGCTATTTAAAAATCCTAATTTTATGATCGAGCATTCCCGCATCGACGTAAGCTCGGGTATTAACACCTAAATAGCGGGTCCCGCCTTAAGTCTGGTGAGTTATCTGCTCAACAGGTGGCGTTGTGTGTGTGTAAGTGTGAGAGTCCGAGTGTAGTGGGTGAGACAGTGAAGCACGGGAACGAGATGGCTTCAGGGATGGGGTCGTTTCGGGCCATGAGTGAGCACCGTGCCTCATGTGAAGGCAAGATGGCAGGTGCTCGTTGTGCTCTACGTGCTTCACATGTCTCACTCCCTAGACTGGAACAAGACCTCACGGGCTTCACTGTTCATTGTAAAGCGGTGAATGTTAAGGCTCTCAGCCTATGCCCGAGAGGAAGTAAGTTGGAATATAGAAAAAAAAAAAAAAAAAAAAAATCGGTTAGAGAACCAAGGCCTAAAGAGAGGGTCCAGCCTTAAGTCGTATGCGATTTTGAGCACATTATCGGCTCTGAGAGAGAGTCCACGCAGTGGGAGGACTGCGGGCGGGCTCTGACCGTTCAGCGTGGACCTAGTCCCACCACTGCCGTCATTACCACATCCCTGGTCCAGCGAGACAGGGTAAAAACTGAGGAAATTACTGTATTTTAGGTTTTTTCCCTTCGTGTTGCAACATCGTTGCAAGAGAACCCGTGGTCGTACAAGGATGATTTAGGTGTCATTGGAAAGCTCAATTATCGCCCTTTCACGGATACATAATTGTATTACGCTCTGGCTCTTCTTTATGCATGAATAAGAACATGGAATGAAGCTCGTTTAGGGTAAATCTGCCTGCTTGGCAGGTAGTAGTGTTACAAAACTACCCGATAGTTAGAGGTTAAATAGATACTTAATTCCAAAGACACTCAACACCTGAACACCTAAAATGATTCCCATTTATTTAGATATTAATTTTGTATGTAAATTTAGACAATTATAGTCAAATGAATAGAAAAAACGTGACTTTGTAATAATAAGAAAGACTGACTTCGCTAAAACTCAATTCTGATACTTTGTTAATTATAGCACCTTATTCACCATTTCCACTTGTATAATCTAACCTATGAACTTCAACTTGTATCAAACAGAAGTTTGACGTAATCTAAGAACCTGCACCATCAAATAATTGCATAATTAAATCACGCTAGTAGGACTCACCAATATACATATAGATACATACATACATATATACATGTATATATATATATATATATATATATATATATATATATATATATATATATATACTGTATATATATATATATACACAGTATATATATTATATATATATATATATATATATATATATATACAGTATATATATACAACGATGTGTGAGGTGGGTTGGCCGCTAGGGTACCGTATCTTCAGTATAAAGAAAGATCTAGGCAACGACGGAGTTCATCTTGATAACTATATTGCAATATTTCGGACATACTCTTGTCCATCATCAAGTTTGAACATACCTGGTCCTATAGAACACAACAATTTCGCTCTGAGTATTAACCCCTCTTTGGCGGCACCCGGCTATAGTCGGACAAGAGAACCCCAACCTAAAGAGCGGGGCCCGGCTATAGTCGCATGCAATTTTGAGCACATAATGTGCTCTGAGAGAGAGCCGAGTGGTGGGAGGAGCGTAGGTCGGCTCTGACCGGTCGGCACTACACAGGGAATTATGTAAGGAAATTACCGTATTTTAGGAATTTTTCCTTCGTCTTGCACGATCGTTGCAAGATAACGCGTGGTCGTAGAAGGATGGTTCAGGTGTCATTGGAAAGCTCAATTATCGCCCTTTCAGGGATACATAATTGTATTACGCTCTGGTTCTTGTTTATGCATGAAAAAGAGCACGGAAATAAGCTCATTTAGGGTAAAACCCCCCGCTTGGCAGGTAGTAGAAGTTACCGACCTAGCCGCTCATAAGGTGTTAACAATACAATAATATTTTGACATTATTAACACCTACTGTTCCAGCGACGTACGTTGGCTGACAGTAAAAAAGTCACTCGTCAGTACCAGCGACGGACGACGTTCGTCCATAATATGCGGTCCTTGTAACTGCCCGTATCGATCGGTACCTGGCACCACGATTGTACGCACTGTTTTTAGACTTTGGTAACACTTCTCAGCTTATATCCAAGCTCCCACAGGCTAGGAGGGTCAGTATTCCTCCATCGTTTGAGGTGGAAGGGTGTTAGCCCTCTCGACTCTGAAGTCATTTTAGCCACATTGCTTGGTACTGGAGGGTACATTTATGGTAATACCCTCTGGTACAGTAGGGGTTAAACCATACAAAAGGAGTAAACACAATTAATTGTTGACAAATATAGTAAATCTCGAAATGCGATAAAATATTTATTATAATTATATACTTGCATTTTGGCTGTCTAGTTTGTATGGAGTCCTCCTTCTGACTGAATGATTAGTTAGTTAGTTAAAATAGGAATTCAGAGGCTATCAACCCTTCTGGATTATTAAGCTAGCACACTGTAAGCCAAAAATAGCGTCAGGACTGGAGTCCCTTTTCGAAAACCCCAGTCCCTTGACTGAATGATAACATTATGATGTACTTTACAGTTAACAAAAAGAGTTACCTATTAGTAAATATTGATACAATAATATTTGGGAACTACATAAGCGAATTAAAAGGTAAAAAGTCGCAAAAAAAGGAAAAATAAAAATTAAGAAATTGCTGAATAAAAGGGCTAGTATAAAATAACTACATCTTCAACAACAACAACAACCACCATCCGACACAGACCGAAACTGGTTCACTCTGCCCAACAATAAACACATATTTAGTTCAGGTTTAATTTCATTGTTATAAAACTTTTTCTCCAAGGTGAGTATCAAATCGATTCGAAAATCTACTAATAATATTAAAGCCTTTTTCACTGAAATTATGATCGCTGTCTACAGTGATTTCTAACTGCAGAAAATTGCATTTCTGAAGGTACCGACCCATACGAACACTCTTCCCATTATGTTCCATGATTCTGTATCGGAATGCTCGAGTAGAGCAAACAACGTACAGTCGGTCACCTTTCCGACTGGGCCACCTATGGTAATTTCGCTGGGAGTCTTTCGCTCTGATATTAGTAAGATCGCTCACTCCCCCCACCCTGAATCTGTTGCATATTATGTCCCATAGATGGCGTAGTTAGATTTGCGCGGGGGGGGGGGGGGCTGGGAAGGGGGGGGGTATTATTGTGTAGGAAAGGTTGGTTATACAAAACAAACACACAAACAAACAACAATAGTGTATTAGCCTTTTGTACAATTTGATCATGGGCGATTTACATATTAATCTTGTTTGATATACAGTATTTTACTATCATTTAACTTTTTACAAAGCAGTTTACAAACATTTACTGGTCATGAACCTTTGTTTATTTGGCCTATGCCTATTAACTCAAGATAATCGTATTCCGAAAGTAAATTAGTTGATGAACTAGCGTAGGTATATATAATAAAGAAAATTACTACGGTATGTATTCTATGCCATCCAGGAAAATTGGGAAGTCCAAAAATTAAAATGAAGCTGGCAACCGTATTTTATGATTGATTGTATTAACGATCTATTGCACAGCTAGATAAGGACTGAAATACTCTGCATCATCAAACTTCCGTTACCTCACTGTAGACGTGTATGCTATTTTGACCTCTTTTGTCTCATGACAGAAAGTTGAAAATGGTATGGCTCAATTCCTCGCCACCCTAAAACCTCTGAAAATGACACACTTACAGCTATTCAGGCATGCCAACATCTGTCACGATATCAATATATACCCTCTATCTTTACTGTCCTTAACAATATAATGGTTTTGACCCACCTGCGTTATCTTTCAATGCTAACAAATAACAGGTGCTTGATGTGCTTCTTGTGAAGTTGTTTTGATTAGAAAAATGTGCAGAATATAACTGTAGGTATGCCTGGAGACAATATATCTTCCTGACTTGCATTGGAAACCATTATTATAGTTATACTAATTAAAATACAAATTATTACTGTGGTAATTTGATTTGGAACTCGAATAAATACCATATTCAAATAAATATATATTCCTGTACTTACAACATAGCTTATATGTATATATTTCTGAACTATAATGACTACACTATAACACGCCACAAGCATATGCAAACAAGCAGGCATGCACACACGCACGCATACGCAAACGCACATAATGGTTATTGTTATGTCCACCCACTATTACATGAGGTGTCACGCAATATATGCTTATGATATATATCTCAATTGCGTAGCATACATTTAGTACTTTTGCTAAATAATGACTTTGCTAAGTGTTCCATGTTACAACCAAAAATCATTATCTATAAAAAGCATATTCACTCCGATAATGCTTATTGAGGCACACATTACAACCAAAATTCATTATCTATAAAAAAGCATATTCACTCCGATAATGCTTATTGAGGCACACAATATTCTGAGTGTGTGTGTGATTACCAATTATGCCAAGAGTAATGCTTAGTTGACGTAGTTTGTGTTTCCGAGGTTAGAGAGTGATGGTCGACCAATGACTATCACTGTTGTCAATTGCATGAGAATATGTTATTAGTTGTCTGAGATTGCACAGCTTATAAAAGAAAAGTCATAGGAGTAGGCGAAAATCTATACTATATCATTAATTATAGCATACTCATCTCCACGACTTATGTGACATCAAATGATAATATGGATTTTAAACAGGTTATATATAGGCCAATAGTAGATGCAAGTAATTAAATATGACAACATTCGATGGCGGGTCACGCAAGTATAATGTGTCAAACATAGAAACAAAACAATGCCTTATATGGTGATAATGATGTTATATGTGGACTTATTTTACTCCATATCAGTATATGTGTATCTGCTCTTTTGCAATCATATTTACAAGCAGCCTCGTAAGGATCAGTAGATATGTTGTTGCTCGTTTTCCTTTGTACTTATTTGTTAAACGTGACATGTTGGGTACACTTATATAAATTGTGTCACAATCGTATGATAATAATCAGATTATTTCCTTGCTCTACCATGGGTCACACCTATCGATTACTTTACATAATCCGTGCCCGATCTATATTTATGAAAATGGACTGAAACTTGTATATTGGCTAATTATTTTGCATTATGCTTATATTCCTGTTAACAATATATTTGTGTCGTGCATAACTTCACATTTTAGCATGATTCGTTGACATTCCTAATCTCTCGCACAACTATATATGAAGCAAATCGAAATCGCCAGGCTCCACATTGGTGAAATAAGGTTGGCTAATGTATGATGGCTACTATCTGCATAACATGTAATTCTAAATATTTAAATATTCTTCTGAAGTTATATACTTTTAACTATTTTTTATTGGCATATACAATAGATTTAATGATTATGGTAACGATTCATACAATGATGTAATTGTATTAAAGGTTGTACTACAAACTATTATTACATCTACCAAACTCAAAATGACCACTCACATCCCTCTTTACAGAACGAAGACCCATTCATTCATACAGACGTACACTAACATATCGCTATCGCTCGCCAGGAAAAAATCGACACCTAAATGACACGAACAGAAAACTAATGGGGCTAAACTTGAGAAAGAAAGGGGAACAGAAAAAAGACCCATCTCCCCTTAACCTCGTATAATTTAGGCGAGTACTCCTATTGTAAACAGATTAGGTTCTCTGAGATAAGGTAATCGTAGGATAGGTTTAACCCCTTCTGTACCGCGACGTCTTTTTCATTTTATTCTAGCTATATTTAGATGATTTTGTGCAGCTTAAGAAGGATCTGTGGTAGAATAAAGGGTTAATTGAGAAAGTTCAAAGCCGCTTAATTGCTAGAGGCCCTTTTTAAGCTGAAAAATATTATCTAATAGTAGCTAGAAGAAAATAAAAAGACGTCGCCGGTACGGAAGGAGTTAAGAAAGACTGAGTACAACAATTAACACAATTATGTAATTTAGGTGGTCACCAACTTTTAAGGATAAACGGTTTATGGATAAAGGAAAAGGACATATTGATATTAGGGAATATTACATAGAAACACACAAAAAATATACGAGAGAATGGAAGTGAATTACATAATAATGACGAAATACGGTAGAAACTCTTATAACTCTATACCTCTTACATTGAAGGCCTTCGATATGTCTAGCGCAATAGAAAAGGTCTCACCGAAGTCCCGAAAGGAGGATGACCAGGAGTTAGTAAGATATGAAAGAAGATCTTCAATAGAGCGACCCTTAACCCGGCAAGCGCGATAGGCCTCACGGAAGGCTTCCTATAGGGAACGCGATAGGCCTCACGGAAGCAGGACCATAAAAAAAGCCTTCCATAAAAAAAAAGGGCCTATCAAAACAAAGGAATTTGTCTCTAGGTGAGATAATTCCCCTCCAGTACTCATCCATGTAAATCTCACCCACCCCCCTCCCCTCCTTCCCCACCTTATTCCCCCCTCCCTCCCCTCCTCAATTATCACCTATTTTTCCTCTTATTATCATCATTTATCGGTTATTTTTCTCTCCCGCGATAATGTAGCACAAGTGGGTTGCATAAAAGATCGTTATGCAACACCCAGACACCGGCACACACCGCCTCCCTCGTCTCAGTTGACTCCCAGACAGCGAGAGGGGAGGGCTGCCTGTCTCTCTCTCTCGCCTGAGATTATGACCGGGTGGCCAATATCTTCGTTTTTCACCACCCAAATGCTTTTCCCACTTATTTTAGCACTCTTGAAGGTTCATATATACATCATATATGTAAAATAAAAGCATACCGAAAACAAATAATGGTTTATATTGTAAATATAACGAATTCTGTCAGAATCCAGGGCTAGAAATGCACAAATAACTACCCTAGCACCTACGTCTATATCGCGCTTGTCAGGTTAAGGAAGCCATACTGGCGATCTGAGAGTAGATTATGAGAAGATAAATGCTTAAGAAATTTGGAAGTAAGAATAGTTTCAAAAACTTTAGAGACACAAGAGATGAGAGCAATTGGACGATAGTTGGAGGGTTGAGAATGGTCACCCTTCTTTGGAACATGTTGAATGAGAGCGAACTTTCAGCAAAAAGGGAAGACGTTAGAGAAGAGACAGAGACAAAAGAGTTTGCCTAGGCAGGGAGTCAGCATGGAAGAACAGTTTTTGAGTACAACAGGAGGAACACCATTCGGACCATACGCCTTCTATGTACTAAGCCCAGAGAGGATAGAAAGTACATCTTTAGAAGAATTCCGAATTTATTGATAGAAATCTTGGCACCGCAACAGCAACGTCATATGGCACCGAACAAGCTAACATATTTGCAGAAAACTAAAATCGTAAAAACAACATGTGTAAAATTAGATATCAAAGTAAAATCAATGTAATCATAAAAACTGAAAGAGGCCAGCCTTTTTCAAAAATAAAAACACATCATCTCCAGGGGAACCAGCCTCCCCTCCCAGCACCGAAGAGAGACAGTAAGTATCATCTGCCTTCCGGTGCCGCAAAAGCAACCTCCGGCGTAATTCGACCAAACTGGGACACTCAACCAGCAAGTGCCTGACAGTAAGGGGAACTAGACAGTCATCACAGAATGGCAGTACACCTCCACACATAAGGAACTTGTGTGTTAGTCTGGTATGTCCAACGCGGAGGCGAGCCGAAGCAGTTTCCAATTTGCGAGGAATGGTAGGGAAAGTTCTTGGCGAGAGTAATTTGGTAGCTTCCCTGAGCATATTAACAGTAACACAATCCCACCATGCCTGCCAACAAGCACGAACAGCAAACATGAGAGGAGTACGCAGATCAGAAGCAGGCAGAGGGTAAATTACATTAGAAGGTCTCAAAGCTGCAGCTTTTGCCAAAGCATCCACCCTTTCATTATCTTTGACACCAACATGAGCAGGGACCCAACAAAATTCTACTCTTTTCCCTCGACGATGAATGAGAAACAGCCACTCTAAAATCGCTAAAACTATAGGATGGGAAGAATTAAAAATATTCCAGAGCCATGAGAGCCCCTTGAGAATCACTAAAAATAGTAAAATGAGTGTTGCGGTGAGCAAACACTAATTTCAGAGCTAAAATGATAGCAGACAATTCCGCAGTAAAAACCGAGGCAGCTAAAGGAAGACTACCTCCACGGCTGAAGTCAGGAAACACAACATCAAAACCAACACCGGAGGCAGATTTAGAGCCATCAGTATACACAGGCACAGAACTATTATGACTAGAAGAATGTTCCAAAAACAAATTAAGAAGAGAATGAGGAGTGACAGAATCCTTTGAGCCTGTATAAAACCTGCAGAATGATGGTTCAGGCAGGACCCAGGGGGCAATCCTTGAAATTTGCACGGGACTCACAGGAACCGTCGACAGATTAAGCTCCTTCATAACTTCACGAACTATATAGCCAAAAGGATGAGGCATTCGAGGATGCTGACCATAATATGAAAACAAAAATTGACCCGAGACACGGGTACAAACAAGAGAGTCTGGCAGGAGCCGAATCCGAAACCAACAACGTACAACCACAGATTGACGCAGTAAATCTAAAGGAGGTACACCAGCCTCCACCAGCAAGCTGGGAATCGGAGACGACCGAAAAGCTCCAGTTGCAAGACGGAGACCAGCATGAGGAGCAGCATCTAGAGTCTTAAGTCTGGAGTCCGTGACAGAGGAGTAGACCTCACAGCCATACGACAGTTTGGATGTGACAAATGCCTGGAACAAATGCAGGAGTGTTCTGCGACCAGCACCCCAAGAGGTGTGTGACAGAACCCTTAACAGATTCAAAGCCTTCATACACGATGCCTTCAGAATTGTTAAGTGCGGAACCCAAGCCAAACGGCAATCAAACGTGAGACCCAAGTATTTTGTCTCTGCCACACAACCGAGGCTCCTGCCACAGAGCATTAGATCAGGGTCTGGGTGAACCCCTCAAATCCTGCAAAAGTGCATAGCCACAGTCTTTGATGGGGAAAACCGAAAGCCCTTGGAATCAGCCCATGCAGAAATCCTGTCCAACGCAAGTTGCATAGTCTCTCAATAGCCGACATGCAGGAACCAGAAAACCAGATAGCCAAGTCATCCACATATATGGACGAGGATACCCCAGCAGGCACAGCGTCTAGAATGCTATTGACGGCCGCCTCAAATATAAATGCACTTAAGACACAACCCTGAGCGACACCTTCCTCCTCGCACAGTGACGCACAGAGGGAAGAACCCACACGGACCCGAAACACACGATCAGTCAAGAAGTCTCTAAGCAACACCGGTAGGCGACCACGTAATCCAAAATCATGAAGTTGCCGTAGAATTCCATGTAGTCAGGCTGTGTCATAAGCCTTCTCGAGGTAAAAAAACACAGCCACAAGATGTTGCTTAGAGGCAAAACATTCACAGATTGAGGATTCAAGTCGGATATGGTTGTCAGAAGTACACCGTAGTTTGCGGAAGCCACTCTGAGAAGGGGAGAGATGGCCGCCCCTCTCCAGACACCACTCAAGTCTGACATTGATCATTTTTTCAAACAATTTGTATACACACGACGTTAAACAAATCGGTCGGTAATTAGAAACATTGCTATGATCCTTTCCAGGCTTAGGAATAGGAAGGACAATGCCCAACTACCAGCTGGCAGGTAGAGTACCCTCACCCCAAATCCTATTAAACAAGTGTTACGACTGAGGTTCAAATATATCAGGGCTCTTATTCATTGGACTAGTAATGGCATAAATGCTACAACGGAAAGCGCTAGATCCAACCTCTGATGTATATTCCCAGTGAACAAAGAACACAAATACTCTCCAGAGTTCTATATGCAATAATAGGTTATCAAACTCTCAATAAATGTGCGTCTACTCTAGGCTTAATGTTATGTGAAAACAGCCTATTACTACCTATAACCGAAGGTGCTTGGTTATGGTATGCAAAGTAAAGTGATAAGAGAAGTTACAGCTTACGTTACTTTAATCAATAAATGTCAGGCACTCCTGCATGAAAGAAAGT
The DNA here is from genome assembly GCA_032716605.1 of Paralithodes platypus. Taxonomy (NCBI): domain Eukaryota; kingdom Metazoa; phylum Arthropoda; class Malacostraca; order Decapoda; family Lithodidae; genus Paralithodes; species Paralithodes platypus. The sequence continues at coordinate 14,049,638 of CM064502.1, read as the reverse complement.
GCACTAAAGTCCTTCAACACCAACAAGGAATCTTCTTTAAATGTTAGATGCTATCAAGATGCTCGAATCGGAAATGGAACCCAAAAAGGCAGGCAGCGGAACAATGCTCGTGCAGGCTATGCACACAAAAAGGCAGGATATATAATGCAGTCGGAGCCAAGAATATCCTAAACGCTACAACAATAATAATAATCGCCACGACAATGCAGTATTCCTATCAACAAAAAGAGCCTAAGTCGTTTGTGTCTCAATACATCAAACTAGGCTGCAAAATGCTTGTGTAATCATAAACGGGTATGCATAATAAGAGTAATTGGTTTAATATACTTAATGTCTACTATGACTGATAAAGTCTAGCTAGAGTCAATGATACGAGATACTGGTGCGTATGGCATGCCGCATAGCCTAGTGCAAATCTCAAGTCTGTGCTTCAAATATTACGTTATAGGGAAGGGTAGCTCTCTTGAGAAACCTTAATACCGAAGTATTAACACCTAAAGAACGGCCTAGGCGGTATATAATATGTAGCCACCAGCGGGGTGTTTTTACCCCAAATAGGGCTGATTACGTGATCATTTTCATGCCTAAATAAGACCCAGAGCGTAAAATAAGTATCTATCCCTGAAAGGGCATAAACAGAGCTTTCCAATGACACCACAACGATCCTTTTATGACCGCTAGTTTTCTTGCAACAACCGCACAACACGAGTGCAAAAAGCATGTAATTCGGTACTTTCCCCATACAATTCAGTATGTAGCGAGTGAGAGAGGGAGGGAGGAGGTGGGATTCGTGTCAGTAGGTTCGCCGCGGTGGTCTGGAGCAGTCATACGCTCGCTACTCTCCTGCCACCACTTGTCTCTCTCTCTCAGCAACATTACGTGCTGAAATTGCCACACGACCTATGTCGCGCGCCGCCAGATAGTCCAGATTTATTATACTCGACTTATGTTGCGCGCCGACAGTTAGGGGTTAAGCGTTCTCCTGGCGTACCTCAAAGACAAACAATCGAGCCTAGAACAGTGCAGAATGGTATAGGCAAAAAGCCCTCATTCGTGTATGCTCTACCCTCAATGGCACACAGACTAGAATTTACCCAATCAACTCCAGTTCTCAGGTATGTCGTGCAGCTTTTAACTAAAGCCAGCACTCATCGGAAACAATACCTTATAGTATCAGACTCCTAGTCTAGCATTATCTAATCTAGCAGAACACTAATAATTATAGGAAGCGGTACTGAACAATATGAATGCCAACCAATGCTTCGTGATCAACTTATCTTAACAACTAAACATACATGGGTTATATAAGACCTTAACGCACAATACAACTGGCCAGCATAAAGCTGATTATGCAGAGTTAACCAGAGGGGGTATAATATTAATAAAAGGTGATGAAAGATATGGAAAATGAGAGAGATAGGCAGAGGAAAAGGTTCTCAGGTGCAGGTAGGGGAACAGGTATCAAAGGGATAAGAGGGATGCGTTCTAGAAACCAGATCTGAGGGAGAGAGTAGCGAGAGAGCTGTATATATACTAGCACTAGTTCGAGCCGTGTAGGAAATGCGGTAACAAGTCCTCTAGCCAATGCTAAAGAAGCTAGCCGAACATGACGTCACCAAGCATGGTAAAAAACTCCCCCAACCAATCCCAAGAGACCAGCCTGCTATGACGTCATCGAGTATAGCAAAAAACACTGCGCGCCTCCCCACACTCTGTTCTACTCTCTCTCTCTCTCTCAAATCCTATCATTACTACTTAATGATAAAACATATACTTTGCAATTAAATATATAAAGCCTTGACATGGGTGAACACAAAGAGCCTTTCTGGACTGCCCATGACACGAGCTTTCATATGAAATAAAGAACACAACAATACATCAACTGTAGCCACATCCACTGCCCTGGCGATCCTAGCGAATCACTGTAGGACAAGCCATGCGGTTCTAACAGAGTGGTTAACGTCACACCCCCCCCCAAGATTTTTCTCAGAGGCCCAAGGCTCACAAAAATCTGATTGTTAGAACCCATGCTATATCTCTACTTCCCATCACCCAGTGGCAGTAAAATATCTGGCACAGTTCTCAACAAAACATTTTACAATATTATAACCCTCCCCAACACAATAGGTTAAATCATATGTAGTTATGCTAATCAAGAGCGAGCTTCTCTAGCCCAGCATTCTGAGAGGAGTGCAACTCAGAATTACTGCTATAACATACTGAAAAAATTCAACTATCAAAGAAAGAGTTTTTATTTGATTTTTTATGTTTTTAATTTGTTTATTTCGGCTGCACTATAATGCAAGCCTTGTTTTTTCTTCTATACCAAACGCTCAACTCCTGCTTTACGACCCAATACGCTGGGCTACAACCGCGAGCCAACAAGCACCAAGCGCAAAATACTATTCATACTAAAGCAGGAGGCTACCCGTGTGTCAATCTACCCAGGATCATCTACCCTTGAAAGACAATCTTCAACCATGTTGTCACAACCAGCAATATGGCATATGTCCAGGCTATACTCCCGTAACACCAGCGACCACCCGGTCAGCCTCATATTCCGATTGTGAAACTGGTCCAAGAACTTGAGAGGGTGATGATCTGTGTAAACTACAACGACCGGACCATAGGCTGGAACATAGACCTCGAAATGCCCCAGCGCAAGCACAACCGCCAGCAGCTCCTCCTTGACAACAGAGCAGCTCCCCTGGGCCGAATTGAACTTCTCCGAGCAGAAACTAACAGGATGCTCCAGCCCATCATCGTCCTTTTCCACAAGGACGGCACCAGCCCCCACACCACTAGCATCCGTTGCTAGATGGAAAGGTAGGCTAAAGTCAGGGGCCCTGAGGATCGGGTGAGTGCACAACAGGTGTTTTACTACTCTAAACGCCTTCTCACACTCAGGCGCCCATTTGACTTTCTTATCCTTCCAGTTATCCTCCACCTGAGCTTGACTGTCCCGTTCTCCTTCTCCACCTTGACTGCTAAACGTCATCACAAGCACAGTGAGAGGCTCAGGGGGGTGCCTCACATACTCCTTCATGAGATTAACGTGACCTAACTGATTGCGCTTACGTCTGTCTGGAGCGGCCACCAAGCAATCCAGGTCCGATAGCCTCTCAACCACCCTATAAGGACCAGTGTACTTCGCGGATAAGGGATGATCTACAAGGGGCAGTAGAATCAACACCTCCTGACCCACGTGAAACTCCCTGAGTTTAACCTTGAGGTCGTACCTGTCCTTCATGAGGGCCTGAGAGCTAGTCAAATTACGGCCAGCCAACTCCAGACTGCGCAACATCCGTTCTCGACTGTCGAGGACATACTTGAGCATAGAACAAGATTTTTCTGCGCCCTCCCATATTTCTTCAACCATATGGAGAGGCCAAAGACGAGCTCATTAGGGCTGAATCCCAAACTTTCCCCAGGTACCTCCCGTGCAGCAAACAAAACACATGGCAGGCCAAGATCCCAACCATTCCCACTCTCAAAGCAACAACAACGAAGCACAGATTCCAAGGCTGAGTGCCATCGCTCTAACACACCCTGGCTCTCCGGATGATATGCAGATGACACAACCGTAACAATCCCATGCTGCGGCATTGCTTGAACAAAGAGGTTAGAAGTGAAGTTGGATCCTTGGTCTGACTGAATTACCTGCGTTTAACCATACCGGGAAAAATACACTAGCAAGTTTCGGACCACCGTCTTCGCTGACCCATTTCTCATAGGGTACGCGTCAGGGTACCTTGTTGCTACCTCCATGATGGTCAGGGGATACTTGTAAAAATCTCCCGACTGTGCATCACTGTCCTCCTTCAACTCGACAGCACCGGTACCACATTCAAGAACCTCCGGGTCTTCTAATTGCAATTCACGAATGTCCGAAGGAGCAAGCTTATCTAAGTGTTTGCGAAACAACTCATGCCCCCCTCCTACACTGAATTTAGCCTCCCGTTGCTCTCTCTCTGTGTATCGTTGCTGTCTCTTCGTCTTTTTAAGCCCATCCTCTGCCTTCTCAGTAACAGTTAATGGGTCTTCTCCAGACTCGAAAATTGGTCCTAATAATGAGTCCCCGATAATGTCCGTTGATACTAAACTCTCAACCGCATCAACTTCTAACCCCTTCTCGGTACCTTTCCTCCGCTTGTCTAAAGACTGTTGACCAGAATGTGACTCCCTGGATGCAAGAGATCTGGTGACAACACACGCCATAGGTTGCACCGGACACTTCTCAACCCACTCCTGCTCCTCCCTACTCACGTCGGCCGGCTTCTCGGCAACGACTAAGGGTGGAGCCTCAGAAGTAGGCCCCGCAAAGTCGTTGCCGAGAAGGAGGTCGACGCCCCCAACAGGTAACTTCTCCACAATTCCTACATCCAGGTCACGAGTCACACCATCAACTTCCATCTTCATTCTTACAAGCGGGTATGACCTTGTTGCATTAACTCCCTGAACCACAACCACCCGCGCCGCATTTACAGGTTTACCAGTGAAATTCCTCAACAATGTTTGCGATGCCCCAGTGTCACGCAAAATTCTCACCTCATGTCTTCTACACCCCCACTCCACACAACCGAGTCCCCTGTGGTCACTAAAGGCATCACGGACAGGGAATAAGCCTTCCTGATCCTTCTGCACTGGCAGTGTATTTACCTCGGAAGAATTGCCTCTAACAAACTCCGATGCCCTCTTGAACACTCCAATGCCGTGAGCAAAAGACACGGCTGCCGGAGGAGGTCGACTAGGGCACTCATTTGCCTTATGACCCTCCTGGTGGCACTTAAAACACATAAATTTCGGTTTCGGCTTATACTGTGATGTAAAAAGCCCCTGACTTTTCTCATACGACGTGGTGTTAGGTTTGGATTCAGTTTTAGTTTCATTGCTCTTTTGTTTAAATGTGTCATTGCTACGGGGAGGGGGAGGATAACGGTCCCTAGCACTTGCATCGTACTTCTGTGAGGACCCGCAACCCCGAATCAACGACAGCCGTCGATCAGCCATTTCTGCTGCTTCGACTAGAGTTCTTGGGTTTTTCTCCTTTAAGTTCAAAGTTAGATCACCGCCCGTGCTCTTAAAGAACTGCTCCAACATCATTAACTGCTTAAGTCCATCAAATGTTGTTACCCTCTCAGATCGGACCCAGTTCCCCATAGCATCGGACAAGTCCCGGGCGTGTTCCAAAAAGGTGCTATCTCTTCCCTTAGTTACACCCCGGAACTTCAAACGGTACGTTTCTGGTTGCAGTTCGAAAGCCCTCAGGACAGCCTCCTTGAGATCGTCATACACAATACATGACTCCAAAGGTAACGCATCATAGGCTTTAAGACCCTTGCCTATTAATCTAGAGGATACAAGTGCTGCCCATTTATTCTCTGGCCACTGGTGTTCCTGGCACTTCTTCTCAAAGCGTGCGAAAAATTCTGTCACACCACTCTCATCAAACACCGGAACCAGTTTCAATAAGTGCGAGAGAGATTGATCATGAGCACGGTTACCAGCCCCAAGTCGCTGTCCCGTTGTCTCTACTCGCGACTTCTCTACGTCCATGTCGGCACAGTACCTAGTCGACTCGGCTTGGATTTTTGCTAGCTCTATTTGCTGCTCACCTGCCCTTTGTTGCTGTTGAATCTGAAGCTCACATGCCCTTTGTTGCTGCTGAATCTTAGCTAATTCGAGCTGATACACTAATTCTGGAGTTAACCCTTGAGGAGGTGAAGGTGCTACAATGTTTGAAATTACCGGTGGTCCCCCCAGGGGCAACCTACCCTGCCAGTCACCACCCAACTGCGGAAGCGTGCCCGGGGTCGGCAAACCACTGGGATGGCTGGGAGTCGAGTGTAGGGGAAGCATGGCCGAAGGGCTCTGAGCACTCAACCCATCTCGCTCACCAGTCACCCTGCCCAGCACACACGTTATCAAGTTATCCCTAGTCATGCTGCTAGTACCCGCATGACCGATAGCTGTGGCCAGGCATTGAAGACCGTACCGATCCATACCCTCCAACCGCTCGGCAGTAACAGGCCATTGCAAAAATATCCTAGCATCCTCCTCACAGTTCACCTGATTAACCCTTTCATCATACCGCTGTTCCTCAGTTTCGACATTACGTACTGTGTCTCCATTCTCCTCTGATCCTGTATAAGACATGATGCTCACAAAAATTTCCCACCTCAATATTCAGAAAAGAAGCACCCCAAACTCTTATACCTCAATATACACACAACAATTCTCGGAAATACTCAAGGGCTGTACTATGTTGCAAAAAACAAATTATTCTTGCTGATCCCCGCAAAATATTCCCCAAAACAACAAATGTTCCCTGCTAATAAATGTAGGTTCACCAAATCCTAGATTACTGTTCACCTCTGTGGGGTGGAAGTGGAGTGGTTGCATTGAGGCAGTTGGACAAAATTCAAAATAAAGCTATTAGATTAATCAATAACCCTGCAATCACACAGGACCTTCCTACATTATCCATACGAAGAAACGTTGCATCCCTTGCATTATTCTACAGATATTTTCACAGCAATTGTTCCGAGGAACTTGCTTCAATTGTGCCGCCTCTCCACATCTTTCCGCGTAGAACTGGGCAGCTGAGAGCGCCCATGAATTTACACTTTCTCCTCCACAATGCAGAACTTCTGCTTATCAGAATTCATTTATCCCCAGATCTACTACTCTTTGGAATTCACTTCCCTCGAATTGCTTTCCACAAACTTACAATCTGCAAATGTTTAAATCCAGTTGTTACAAACATTTTATGAATGGAGGATGCCTTTAGGCACATGGACCTTTTTGTTTTATCTGTGTTTTTCCTTCCTCCGTTCATTGTCTCTTTAAAAAAAAAAAAAAAAAAAAAAAGGTAAGGTCGCCATTTGTTATGACTGAGGTTCAAATATATCAGGGCTCTTATGCATTGGACTAGTAATGACATAAATGCTACAACGGAAAGCGCTAGATCCATGCTCTGATGTATATTCCCAGTGAACAAAGAACACAAATACTCTCCAGAGTTCTATATGCAATAATAGGTTATCAAACTCTCAATAAATGTGCGTCTACTCTAGGCTTAATGTTATGTGAAAACAGCCTATTACTACCTATAACCGAAGGTGCTTGGTTATGGTATGCAAAGTAAGGTGGTAAGAGAAGTTACAGCTTACGTTACTTTAATCAATAAATGTTAGGCACTCCTGCATGAAAGAAAGTGCACTAAAGTCCTTCAACACCAACAAGGAATCTTCTTTAAATGTTAGATGCTATCAAGATGCTCGAATCGGAAATGGAACCCAAAAAGGCAGGCAGCGGAACAATGCTCGTGCAGGCTATGCACACAAAAAGGCAGGAGATATAATGCAGTCGGAGCCAAGAATATCCTAAACGCTACAACAATAATAATAATCGCCACGACAATGCAGTATTCCTATCAACAAAAAGAGCCTAAATCGTTTGTGTCTCAATACATCAAACTAGGCTGCGTAATGCTTGTGTAATCATAAACGGGTATGCATAATAAGAGTAATTGGTTTAATATACTTAATGTCTACTATGACTGATAAAGTCTAGCTAGAGTTAATGATACGAGATACTGGTGAGCATGGCATGCCGCATAGCCTAGTGCAAATCTCAAGTCTGTGCGTCAAATATTACGTTATAGGGAAGGATAGCTCTCTTGAGAAACCTTAATACCGAAGTATTAAGCGTTCTCCTGGCGTACCTCAAAGACAAACAATCGAGCCTAGAACAGTGCAGAATGGTATAGGCAAAAAGCCCTCATTCGTGTATGCTCTACCCTCAATGGCACACAGACTAGAATTTACCCAATCAACTCCAGTTCTCAGGTATGTCGTGCAGCTTTTAACTAAAGCCAGCACTCATCGGAAACAATACCTTATAGTATCAGACTCCTAGTCTAGCATTATCTAATCCAGCAGAACACTAATAATTATAGGAAGCGGTACTGAACAATATGAATGCCAACCAATGCTTCGTGATCAACTTATCTTAACAACTAAACATACATGGGTTATATAAGACCTTAACGCACAATACAACTGGCCAGCATGAAGCTGATTATGCAGAGTTAACCAGAGGGGGTATAATATTAATAAAAGGTGGTGAAAGATATGGAAAATGAGAGAGATAGGCAGAGGAAAAGGTTCTCAGGTGCAGGTAGGGGAACAGGTATCAAAGGGATAAGAGGGATGCGTTCTAGAAACCAGATCTGAGGGAGAGAGTAGCGAGAGAGCTGTATATATACTAGCACTAGTTCGAACCGCGTAGGAAAAGCGGTAACAAGTCCTCTAGCCAATGCTAAAGAAGCTAGCCGAACATGACGTCACCAAGCATGGTAAAAAACTCCCCCAACCAATCCCAAGAGACCAGCCAGCTATGACGTCATCGAGTATAGCAAAAAACACTGCGCGCCTCCCCACACTCTGTTCTACTCTCTCTCTCTCTCTCTCTCAAATCCTATCATTACTACTTAATGATAAAACATATACTTTGCAATTGAATATATAAAGCCTTGACATGGGTGAAAACAAAGAGCCTTTCTGGACTGCCCATGACACGAGCTTTCATATGAAATAAAGCACACAACAATACATCAACTGTAGCCACATCCACTGCCCTGGCGATCCTAGCGAATCACTGTAGGACAAGCCATGCGGTTCTAACGGAGTGGTTAATGTCACACAAGTCTAATAAAAACACCAAGGGGGCATTCGGGAGATGACGAAGCATGGCATATGGGATGTCGTCAGGACCAAGAGCAGTGTCACCACACTCCGAGAGGGCCGCACGCAGCTCACGAATACTGAAGTCAACACTAGGGGAAAGAGGAGTGTGTGGTGACCACCGAGGAATATGTCTTCTAAGCGTAGTAGGGAAGGTATACAGTAGGGTAGTGATTGAGAGAGTTTGAGTGAGAACGGAGAAATGGATAGGCGACGAGCAGGGAGGTTTTAGGAAGGGAAGAGGATGTGTAGATCAGATTTTTACCCTGAATTGTGTTGTGGAGAAGTATCTGGAGAAGAAACAAAAGGTGTATGTTGCCTTTATGGACTTGGAGAAGGCCTATGACAGAGTGGATAGAGAAGGTTTGTGGAAAGTACTTAGAATATACGGAGTAGAGGGCAAGTTGCTGAAAGCAGTGAAGAGCATGTATGAGGGTGCAAAGGCGGCAGTACGTGTGGAGAGTGAGCAGAGCGAGTTCTTTGACCTGAATGTTGGTTTGAAACAGGGGTGTGTGATGTCCCCGTGGTTGTTTACTGTATATATGGATGGAGTTATGAAAGAAATACTATCAAGAGCAGTGGATGTTGGTGTATCGCTGAAAAGGGAGGAAATTGAGTGGAAGCTACCTATACTGCTGTTTGCGGATGATACAGTTCTGATGAGTGATAATGAATGGGAGTTGCAGGGTCTGGTAAATGAGTTTGGAACAGTGTGCGAAAAACGGAATTTGAAGGTAAATACGGGGAAGAGCAAGGTTATGGTCTTCGAAAGGGGTGAAGTCACAGAGTGTGAGGTGAAGCTGAACGGTCAGGCTATGGAGATCGTCAACTCTTTAAGTATCTGGGCAGTGTGTTGAGTAAAGATGGGACTATGGATGAAGAGGTGCGGGAGAGGGTACAACAGGGGAAGAGGGTTGTAGGAACGCTAAAAGCAGTAACAAGAAATAGGGTGGTCAGTATGGAAGTGAAGAAGTCCTTGCATGACAGTGTGGTAATCCCGACACTGACTTACGGAAGCGAAGCATGGACGTTGGTTGAGAGACTCAGACCAAGAGTGAGAGCAGTGGAAATGAATTACTTAAGGAGTGCGTGCGGAGTTACATGGAGGGATAGACAGACTAATGAGGAAGTAAGAAGGAGGTGTGGTGTGGAGGTAGATGTGCTGGAAAGTGTGAAAAGGAACAACTCGAGATGGTTCGGCCATATGGAACGTATGGAAAGCGAGAGAATGACTAAGAGGGTGTATGAGAGCGAGGTGGAGGGACAGAGGGGGAGAGTAGACCGAATATGAGGTGGAAGGATGGAGTGAGGAAGTACATGAACGAAGGTGGTGCTGGTTGGGGGGAGGGGCGTCGACTGACTGGGGACAGAGGTGCATGGGGGCGGTTCGTTCGTGGCCACCCCTTCGGGGATCACGGCGTCAGGCAATAGATAGATAGATAGATAGATAGAACACTATAAGTTTCACCGCCATCAGACCGGAAATTAAGACCCTGTCTCTCTTGGCTATGTCGGGCTCTTGCACAAGGTTTGGCATCATCCCTCTGGGAGACCTTGCAAAAATTAGTAGCTAGGGCAGAGGCTACTTCACCAGGTGCAGATACCAGATTACCTTGGATCCTCAACACTGGTTGAGAGGATGGAGAACATTTTCCAGATATCTTGCATATTCTCTTCCACACCATAGGCAAAGGAGTTGAAGAAGTAATCATAGAAACATAGGACCTCCACGAGCTTCGGCGAGCATCTTTCAGAACCCATCGATAATGAGCACGCATTTTGCGAAATTGAACTTTAAGAAAGAGAACCTCCCGGTTTGCATGGTATCGACGAGATGCAGCTTTATAAACCCCCCGAGCAAAAGAGCAGGCTGCAGTCCACCACGGCACAGGTCTCCGGGAATATACACCCGAAGACCGTGGAATGGAACGAAGTCCCGCTTTAATCATAGTCGTAGTAAAATAATGATGTGCATCATCAATAGCTAGGAAGTCATGTATAGTCAAATCAAACTCACAGAATTGTTCAAAAAGAGGCCAGTCAGCCTTACCTAGACACCAGCGAGGCAAACGGGTAGTTGGAGTAAAGTGAGAGGACTGGACCAATACTGGATAATGGTCACTACCATGCAGATCATCCAAAACTTCCAAGGAAAAATCAAGCGCACAGTCAGGAGAAGTAATGGTGAGGTCAAGAACAGAAAAAGTGCCAGTCTGAACGTGGAAATGTGTTGGTCTCCCATCGTTCAAGACAACCGAATCCAGATCACCAACCAAAGAGGCCAGAAGCTCACCCCGAGGATTGTAAACTGAATCACCCCATATCGGATGGCGACCTTTAAGAACGCCAAGTAAAATAAAAAAGAGTCTGAAGTTGTCAGATAAGAGTCTCTAAATCAGATCGCAATATTGGGACTGATGGTGGGAGGTACAGGCAACAGATGGTAAAACACCCTTCAAGGTGCATCTGTACTGCTACAACCTGAAGGGGAGACTGTACAGCAAAGGAGGTGAATGGGACATCGGAATGACATAAAATGGCACACCCACCGCTATGACCACCAGCCAGGGGAGGAGCGGAATGGAAGACTGAATAACCCTTAGGTGAAGGCAACGGTCGAAGCCCCACCATTGTCTCCTGAAGACAGACACACAATGGATTCAGGTCTGAGAGAAGTAATTGTAATTCCTCCCAGTTTGCCAATACACCACGACAATTCCATTGAAGACAAATTGTTGTAGCCATAAGGTGATACTAATTAAAAATTAAAAATATAAAAGATTTAAAGCACAAATACCTATGTAGTACTTTCGCTGGGAAGGGTATTAAAGCCCTTCTTCCCAGGGGGGGTACCGGTCTAACCAATCGAGAGGATGATGATGATAATCTAGCATCACAACGCTTGGAGAAATCTCTATCCACCATCACATCCGCCCTAGCAGCAGGACACGGCCGAGGCACATAGACCCTCCTTTGAGACACACCTGCCTTGGCCACAGTTCTCAACGAGTGATCAGGTGCCACGACAGGGTCACCCGGACCATGAACGTCCCCAATCAAATCAACCGGAGGCTGGGTCAGAGGGAGCCGGTGAGCAAGCCGAGTGTGCGTCCGAAGACGCATCCCCTGTTACAATTGAGCTAGGTGCAGGAACTGGAACCCCAGAAAGGCTGTCCTTAGCAGCCACCAACGTTGATGCCAAATCATCTCAAGACTCCGTGGGAGGGGCACTCCCAGAGCCCCCGTGAGGCACGCTTGTTTGAACCTTAGAAGGAGGGGTCTCCTCCAAAGATTCCACACTCCTTGCCCGCTTGAGGTTGGCAATCTCAACCTCCATCTCTACGCCAGTACTTGCTGATTTGGAATTACGACCTGCCACACAGCTTGTCACAGAAGGAAGTCGCACAATGACAGAGGGACCATCAGCCTCGGGTACAGGTAGCGAGGGAGGTTCCACAGGATTCGCAGACTTCCCACGAGGAGGACCAGGAGGACGCTTGGCAATGGAGGAGACTCGCGAAGGAAGGCCCGTTCAAGGAGCCAAAGACTTGTGACGGCTCACATTAGGAACATTATGCATAGGTGCAGCAGGCTTGGACTTTGTGAGGAGAGATGCAAACGAAACACTAGGTCGAACAAACATAGATGACACACGATCTTTAGCTTCAGCAAAGCTCAGCTTCTCTTTCGCACGTAGAGACAATGCCTCCTGTTCAAATCTGTATCGATCACAAGACTTGGATGAAGCAGTGTGTCCACCACCACAATTCACACAGGATACCGGACCCGGGCAGTCCATACCCTCATGTACCGAACCCCCACAGGAGACGCACACAGACGGCAGTCCCTGGGCAAGTCGTCGGCAGGAACGCCCGATATGGCCAAAGCGCTGGCAATGGAAACAACGTCATGGTTGCGGAACATAAGGCTTAACCCTGTAACGGTACCAGGCAGCCACCAGAAAGTCAGGAAGGATTAAGAGGTCGAAAGTGAGGATTAGGGTCGGTGTGGGGACAAGCTCACCATCAACCTTCTTTTTAATACGTTCAATTTTGATAACATTTTGTGAAGCAAATTCTTCTTGGAGACGCACCTCATCATACATTACCAGTTCTTTTGTATAAATAACACTACGAGAGTGATTGAGGGTGCCATGTGGCGAACATCCAACTGGCTGGCCCGCAAGGGATGTCAAGGCCAGAAGGCGAGCACTTTGCTCCCCATCGTCTACCTCAACTAGTAGGCTACCATCCGCTTGCGGAACCACCTTCGGAGAAGGGCCACAGGCCTGAACTAAATCTCTGCGAGTGTTAAAAATGTCTTATCGTCGCAGATCTAATCCCTCGGGGGCACGAACGACCACAAACTTAGTAAAGGGAACTTGTGATGGTTCAGGAAGGAACCCAACAGGCCTCGGAGGACGACGGGACCTACTTGACAGAGGCCGTTGTGTCCTGCCTGCCTGGAAAGGCTGCATTGTCACCACAAGAGAAGGGAAAGGATCAGGAGCTGATTCACTGATCACTGATCAGATTCACTGCAGCCGGTCCCATACCCACCACGGAGCCACATTTAGAGGACAAGATCAAATTGTCCCAGGGATCCAGCCAGAGCATACGCCAGGGAAGAAAGGTGTCATGAAGGTGCCTCCGTCCGTCGAGTTCGGCACAACACCTAGCTCCCTGGCTTGGCATAAGGGGGCCACAGATGCGACCCCAGTTCAACGGAAATGAGTAGTAGCCACCCACAAACTCCCTCCAACAAAAACCGAAGAATAGCCAAATCAGAATTCCAAAGTATGCCAAGTCATCAACAGGAAAACAGGGCTGAGAGGTACGACACCACCGGAAGACCCCACTCTTACCAGTGATGAAGGGGGAGCACTTGGTCCACGAGACCGATGAAACTCGAACCTTGTAAAGATAGGGTCGCTACCTAAATAGATGAGATCACCGACCAGGCTTCAAGCCCCGCCACCACTCGCAAGGTGGCTCCCCATTGGCGGGGCATCTTTAGAAGAGATTCGGATATTAGGCATAAGTACGAGAGAGGGGGGTGGAGAGGGATGAATAGCATCGGAATCATCCAAGGTGGAGTTTTTAGCGAAAGTTTGAGCGAATAGTTCAGCTTTGTCGGAGGAAGTAGTGATGGTTGTGCCATCAGAGTGGAAAATGGGAGGGAGAAACGAGGAAGAAAAATTGTCGGACAGGTTTTAGGTTAGATGCTAGAAAGCTTGGGATGAGCTAGAGTTGGATAGTTCATTGCATTTATTATTGATGAAAGTGTTTGACAAGTCGAAGAACAGATTTGGCTTGATTCGGGCAGAAATATAGGAAGAATGAGATTCTTGAAGTTTAAGGCGTCGGTACCGTTTAAATGCTTCCTCCTTATTGCAGACAGCAGTAGAAAAAGCATGAGTAAACCAAGAATGTTTGCACTAGTCAGAGAGAAAGAAAATGGAATGTATGCCTCCATGCCCGATAGGATTACCTCGGTAATGCGTTCAGCACTCTCCGAGGGTCCTCGGCCACAGAAGCAATATTCATTCCATGGGAAATCAAAGAAGTACTGCCAGAGAGCCTCCCAGTTGTCAGCGACAAAGTGCCACAAGAGCCGCCTGCTAAGAGGATCAGGTGGCCATACTGGAGAGATAGGACAGATGACAGAGATAAGTTTATGGTCGGAGGAGCCCAAAGGAGAGAAAAGATCGACACTATAAGAAGAAGGGTTAGAAGTTAGAAACAAGTCAAGAATGTTGGGCCAATCTCCGAGGCGATCCGGGATACGGGTAGGTTGCTGAACCGACTGCTCTAGGTCATCTAGGATAGAAAAGACGTAGGCTTGTTCACCAAGTTGGTCAGTAGAATTAGAGGAGAGCCATTGGTGGTGATGAACGTTTAAATCTCCTAAAATGGAGACTCAGAGAAAGGAGAAATGGCTAGAATGTGTTCCACTTTAGAGTTTAGATAATCATATTTGGGAAAGTCGGTAGAGTTAGGGGAAAGACAGATATCACATAAATATTTAATATGAGAATGACAGGAAAGTTTAAGTAAAAAAGTGGAGAATTCAGAGGAGCCACAATCGGAAATACAAGAGCAAGTGAGTTTGTTGTGCAAGTATGCACAACATCTGCCTTTGGCTTTGAAACTAGGATAGAGAAAGTAGGAGGATACAGAGAAGGGGCTGATGGCAGTTGCTTCAGACACCTGAGTTTCACACCCACTAAATATGTCGGCCTTGGCTGGGATCGAACCCAGGTCAAACAGATTCACACGTGAGCGTGCTTGCCACTCGATCGCCGTGGCTCCAGTGCTGAATGAAATTATCAAGCACTAGTCTCAATGAAATGTATGATTGCAGCCAAAACAATAAGGGTGAACCATGGTCGGGAGGTTCATGGTCGATGTATGAACTATTAACACGGATAATATAAGCGATTGTTGTTACAGGAATGAATGGAGGAGGTTTGTTAGGAAGAACATGTGAAGGTGTTTGAAACCTTTTAATTGACAAACCTGGAAGGTTATCATCCCCGATGTTGTGAAGAGACTTTGTTGTGGAAGTGTATATCATCTGAGGTGAAGTCAATGGTATTGAGGCCTGGTGAATGTTGTTCCGAATGTTAAGATACTTGCTTTGGAAGGTGTTTATTATATTAATTTTCTCCCGGTCATTATTGTTCCCTTTCTAATGTCCCTTGCTAATCCTCCCCTTCTATTTAACGGGAATGAAGGGTTGGCTATTGACTGTCTGACTGCCTGTTACACTTTCTGTGGTAGCATTAGCATGACCAGGTGCTGTCTGTTATATACTAATGACTATACTGTTTCAGCGACCAGGTCAATGTCAATAGTTCCAGCTGATTGACTTGTGCGACTGTGATTATTTAAATCTTTAAGAATTAATAATTACTAAAGGACGAGACATTGAACACTATCGCATGAGTCAATCAGCTAGACTTATTTGCATCTCACCTCAGCGTATAGTGATCCAGCAGCCCACATAATGGACACATTAACAATACCCAACTGGGTTTTACAAACTAATGGTCCTCGGAGTCACCGTCCTACAGATATTATCTGCCATCACTCACAGTGGTTACAGGATAATTCGCCCTGAAACCAAGTCGCCCCGCTCTTGGACAACGAGTTCTACCCGTTTATCCCCCCCCCCCCCCCCCACCACCACCACCACCACTCCTGGAGCTTACCACTTATTTCCATCCCTCCCCCGACCCTGAGGTCTTCTGTAGTAAAAACTGATGCAAAGAAGGAATTGAGGACATTACTCATGTGTACTCATTTGTTAGGTTAGGGTTAAGTTAGGTTAGGATTAGGTTAGGTTAGGATTAGGTTATTTTAGGTTAGGTTAGGTTAGGTTAGGATTAGGTTATTTTAGGTTAGGTTAGGGTAATGTTAGGTTAGGTTAGGTTAGGTTAGGTTTGGTTTGGTTTGGTTTGGTTAGGTTAGATAGAATAGAGGGGGAATTCTTCAGTACCCCTTTAGGGTGGAGGGGGGACATTAACGGGGCGAACTCGCGGCGGGGTTACTTCTCAAAGCGGGGCGAACTCGTTTCGGGGCGAATTCTCCAGTATTCCTCACAGTGCACTCGGTTTATGGTTACGCATATAGTTAATGATTATATAGGGTGACAGTCTCTTATATAACTTATACATTTTACTGCACATAATATATAGTTACCCTTGCATAGACTTAATCATGAGATATTGAACGTTAACATAGTTATATTGGCATTTAACCCCCCCCACCCCCCCACCCCCACACACACACATACAGCTGCCACATGGAATTGTAATATAATTATGGTCTCTTCAGGCCTAGCGTGGTTGCTAAGTTTCAGTATATTTTAAATAGTTCCTACGCATGTTTTTCTCTTCCAGAAGCCAATAGGTATAAGTCATAACATGAATGGTTGTTAAAATATCAGTGGATATATCTTTTTCATGAGCTACCCTGGCAACCTGTAACGCGCTGAGTTAGTTGCGATAGATAATAATTGGTAGAAAGTGCGGTCCCTGTGACTCTCCTGCCAAACCACCAGAGAGAGAGAGATGACTAGAGCCATAACATATACTGATATGCGCGTGCATGCAGTGAAACATTAGTGTTTATCGAAACACAAGTATGTGTGTGTGTGTGTGTGTGTCTTTGAAAGATCATATTAGCATTGTTGATTAAAAAGTTTCCCAGAGGTTAGGTTTGCTCAATCGTCTGTTACCCCCTTATCCCCGTACAGCCTCTTTCTCCGTACAGGGACACTGTTGTAAGCGTATCAGGTATTGTTCGCATATGAAAGATGCCTCTGAAAGGGTGCAGTCAAAGGCATGTAATCTCTACTCTTCTCCACCATATTGTCTACAATATCTCCACATTGTGAAAACTGCATGTATATTACTGTTGTGCCATTATTATAATCAGTGTTCTTCACAGCTGTCCCAGCGTATACCTTTTTATTAAGGTGACAGTTACAAAGTGGTGTACAATCTATCTTATTCTAGTTACATTGTAGTTTATCTTATTGTACCAGTACCTCCCTACAATCAACCTAGTTGTTCCCCAATTCGTCCCTCCGCCACGACCATTTCAAAGTCCAAGTCTCTCACTCTTGTCCTCTGTAGCGGGGAGGACCTTGTACCCCTGAGACATAGGAGTGCAGACTTGAGAAGAGAGAAAGAGAGCCGGCATCTCATCCAAGTTATGACTTGGCTTCTATGCTGGCGCTTTTTCTCCGATATTTGTTCAGCTAATCTTGCATAGAAGACACTTGCAGAAGGTCCCATACCTCCCGACGATGAGAAGACCAGAGGAGTAAAGCTTCCTTGATCCCTGTTCAAAATTCTTTTTTCATAAGCGCGTTTTTTCTCACTTTCGTTTCTCAAGTATGCCGCCTTGTGTCCTCGCTCACGATATGTTTGTGCTCTTGGATTGAAGATTCTGATGTCGAAAAAAAGCCCGTTGTCCCCTCATCCAAAAACCTCGAGTACTTACGTCCACTCTTGCTTCATTTGAAGTATTTGCAGTATTGTGGGCCAAGCGCTGTCCGTCCATAGGCAGAAGTTCCGGTTCGATTCTGACATCATGGCACACCTCGTCCAGCATTTGTGCAGTGATGTCTCGTACTTCATCATGCCGGATACAGATGAATCCTCCTTTCTTACAGGTCATACAGTGGTCTGGGTTGTTTATTTCACCGCATGCACATTTCAGCGGCAGGTTCGAAACTGGCCACCCATACCTCAAGGCTACGGCATCATTGAATTCTTGTTTATTTAAGCTGAAGCCTTTCTCCTTTATTGGTAATGATGTGAGCCAATTTGAAGCCCCCATGTCTTGTGCCATCTCAACTCTCATTTTCAGTTCTTCCCTACATCTGGTCTTAATTTGTTCTAGGCTATGTTTCTGTCTCTCTTCTCTGCTCTTTGTAATTTCCTGTCTTGCATTTCGTTGTTCCTCTTCGTCCACCTCATCATTTTCATTTTGCTCCCGTATTTTTTCTGTCAGAGACGTAGTAAGTTTAAGGGAATTTTGGTACCTCTCACTCTGCAGAGACAGAGGGCCACCCGCTTCGTAACTCATTCCCACCACTTTTCTGCTCACCATTCAAAGTCAACAGTTAACTTAAATTTCCCCGTAATTTTTCAGCTCAACAAGTAAAGTATGGAATTCACTCCGTAAATGTGTCTATCCCTCACCCTATGACTTTGTTTCAAGCTTTGCGTGTCCTGCAGTTACATTCCAGTGCACCTTGAATATGGTTCTGTACTAAGCATTCTGTTCTGTAAGGGGGACAATAGGACGTAACATTGTTTATTAGTAGTTTTGCCTCTTGTCTCTTTCATACGCAGAGAAACAATGAATTAGGTAAAGGGAAGTGGAGAACATCAAACCTTTGATTGTCATATCGAGGAATTGGGTTGCTTGTAATGGGAATTTGCATTACATAGGTGAAGTGGCTCTGCGGGTAATTTGTTTCATATGTTTAGATGAATATATAGAGTAAACATTACCGAATACTAATTATTTTGATTAATAAATACTCTATCCACAGATATTAGAGTCAAGCTTTCGTGTATAAGTCTCTTCGATGTATTCGTCCATTTAGTTCGTCTCTCCCTTTCCTTCTCACTCTCTCTCTCTGAACGGTTTAATTATATTTGCATTGCTATACAAATGTATATGCTAATTTCAAACACCTTTATCATACGTATCAACATTGGGAAATACAAACTACTAAAACTTCTCGGGGCTACTTTGAAAGTATATAGCGTTTTCCAATGACATTTTAGTAGGACCTATTTGTCTTATAAGTTATAACAACTTTGAAGTTTGTAGCACTTATTTCCGAGCAAATCATTTATTTGTTTCTATTTAAGTAGGTTACCAGTTTTAAAGTCTGATATTTTTGTACTGTATTTTAGTCATATTCTTTCTTCTCCAAACCCCCTTCTCAAACACAAAACACACATCTGGAGAATATCATAATTATACCAATATATATTGCACTGCTTTTATTGCTGAATGACCTATTTTCTCTAACAGTGTAGGATTCTTTGGTGTAAGCAACTAGTTATGAAAGCTGTTAATTTGGTATGGGAATTTCCCTAATGACGACTAGATGGATATGGATATGCAATACATTATGTTATTTTAAGTAACAACACAATGCTACACATAATGCTGTATTTGAAGAAAAAGGCATGAGACAGAGAGGTATGAGGAGCCCCAAAACAAATGCCGCAAATCGACAATACGGGCCAGCCCGGGACCTCAACCAAAATTAAGAGACCAACATTAACCCAAAGAAAAGCAAATGAACATCAGCTAAGGAAAAGACTAATCTATAATGTGGATAGATATAGATAGATAGAAAATAGATAGTATGAGTGAATAACTGAGAAAGAGCTGTCTTACTAAATAAATAGTGAATCTAGCAATCCCTACAAATTGGTTTGCAAACAATAATTACACATAAACATATATTTCTTAAAGGCAGATTTCACTAGCAAAAAACTATTTACATCTTAATTAATATCAAGAGATAAAACAGGTACAGTCGGTCACCTTTCCGGCTGGTATTTTGTGAAATCTACCTTTAAGAAATATTAGTTTGTTATATTATTGCTTCAAACCAATTTGTAGGGATTGCTAGACTCACTGTCTATCTACTAAGACTACTCTTTCTCACTTTCACTCACACTATCTATCGATCTATCTATTTATCTATATATGTGTCTATCTATTTATCTATCTATCTATCAATATATATCAACATTATAGATTAGCATTTTCCTTAGCTGATGTGCATTTGCTCTTCTTGGGGTTAATGTTGGTCTCTTAATTTTGATTGAGGTCCCGGCCTGGCCCATATTGTCGATTTGCACCATTTGTTTTTGGGCTCCTCATACCTCTCTGTCTCATACCTAGGGATATGAGGTTTGCCCAACTCGCATGAAATATTTATCACTCCAATTATAACTTATAGCACCTATGTCTATCCTTACCATTATACTTTCTTCACAATATATCTAACCCAGTACCATAAACAAATTAGCGGTATCGCATTTTCATGAATTTAGGAGCATGGAATGTATTGATTTCTCCTTCTCTCCCTTCTTTACTAAAAACAGAATAGTATGGTTTTCCATATTGCAATAATTATTACTCTTGGAAACTTTTTAATCAAGAATGGTAACATGGTCTTTCACAGACACACACACACACACACACACACACACACACACACACACACACGCACACAATGTGTTTCGATAAATACTAATGTTTCACTGTATGCTCGCGCATATCAGTATATGTTATGGGTATGGCCATCTCACTCTCTCTCTCTCTCTCTCTCTCTCTCTGCGTAGGAATATTGGCTTGGCAGGAGTCACAGGGACCCCACTTTCTACCAATTATTATCTTTCGCAACTAACTCGGCGCGTTACAGGGAAGCTCATGAAAAAAATGTATCCACTGATATTTTGACAACCAGTCATGTAATGACTTACACCTACTGGCGGCTGGAAGAGAAAAACATGCTAGGAACTATTATTTTAAGATATACTGAGTTTTTGCAATCATGCCAGGCCTGAAGACACCATAATTATATCACAAGGGAATGGCCTCAATCACATCCGTCTGGCAGCTGCATATGTGTGTGTTGTTTAAATGCCGATATAACTAAGTTAATGTTTATTATTACATGATTAAATATTTGCAAGGGTAATTATATATTATGTGCAGCAAAACATATAAGTTTAATAAGAGACTGTCACCTTATATCATTATTAATATCTATATAAGTATTCATAAACCGAGTGCACTGTGAGTGATGGCAGATAATATCTGGAGGACCATTAGTTTGTAAAACCCTGTTGGGTATAGTTAAGGTGTTCACTGTGTGGGCTTCTGTATCACTATACTCTGTAGCAGTGACGTTGAGTCACCTAGATGTCAATCATTCTAGCTGATTGGCTCATGCAACCATATTCAATGTCCCGTCTTTTAGAAATAATTAATTCCTAAAGGTTTAAATAATCATGGTCACACAAGCTGGAGCAGTCTGTCGATATTGGGTGCACCATGGGAACAAGTGCTGTATTCGAATAAAAGGACCCCTGCCGAAGGATGAGTCAGAAATCAAGGAATTTGAGTGTGTAGTGTGCAAGGGCGAGCTTGTGTTAAATGATGATCCTGTGGTTGTGAACTTTGGAAATGAGTCATTGGAGCTGGTGGACAAGTTTTGTTACCTAAGAGATGTCATCTCTGCCGGTGGTGGGGCCGAGGCTGCCACTGTTGCTAGAATTAGGTGTGGCTGGGGGAAGTTCAGAGAACTGCTGCCAATTCTGACCATGAAAAGAATGCTTCTCCCCCTGAAGGGAAAGGTGTATGCCTCATGTATTAGAAGTGCAATGACATGTGCCTCAGAAACATGGGCCGTTAAAGTAGAGGATGTCAACAGAATGGAACGTAATGAGATGAGAATGGTGAGATGGATGTGTGGGGCCAAACTGCAGGATAGAATAAGTAATGATGAGGAGATGCTTAGGTATGAAGAGTATTAGCGAGGAGATGCCTATAAGTAGACTGGGATGCTATGGGTATGTGGAGAGAATGGATGAACAAAATTGGGTGAAAAGATGCAGGTCTGTGATTGTACAAAGGAGTACAAAGGAAATCAAGCAACAACAGATATAGTGACCCTTCTAGGTTGCTTGTCCTCCAAAACACTGAGGATCAAGTGTCCAAACAGTGGTTTAGAGTGGGTAACGGAACATTGGAAAGGGAACTACTGCCCTGGAACTAATGTCCGTGGCAGGATTAGGAAGTTAGTAGGGGACAGATGGGTTAGTAACTGAGGGGGGGATAAAATAAAGTTATTCATTTAGAAACACAGTCAGTCGCGGGTTTGATGCAAGATATTTGTCTATGCGAAGTTTAAATGAATCAACGGTGCTGCAGTCTATAACGTCTCGGGGAAGCCCATTCCACAAGTTGATGACTTGATTGAAGAAGAAATTCTTAGATTCGTGCGAGTTAAAAGATTTACCAATAATTTTGCAACCATTTCCCTGTGTGTAATTAGATTGGTCGATAGTGAAGTACTTACTACAGTTCATATTGTCGATGCCTTTGATGATTTTGAACACTTGAATTAAGTCACCTCTTAATCTGTGCTGGGTTAAAGGAAATAGATTTAATTCTCTATGACGCTCTTCGTATGGTTTGTTCTTTAGGCTAGGTATAATTTTGGTAACTCTACGTTGAACTCGTTCTAGCTTGTTTATATCTTTTTGGTAATAAGGGCACCAGGATTGAACGCAGTATTCCAGAAGAGGGCGGACTAAGGAATTGTAAAGGGTTAGGATAACTTCTTTGGATTTATGCTCAAATGACCTGCCTATAAAGCCAATTATTTTTTTTGCCTTCTTAACAACTTCTGAACATTGTTGACTCGGTTTTAGGTTACTCGATATTGTTACTCCCAGATCGGTTTCTCTGTTTACATTCTTAAGCTGAGTGCCATTCATCGAATAGTTTGCTTTCTCATTTAGGTATCCGATATGTAGTACTTTACATTTATTCGCATTGAAACTCATTTGCCAAATTTGGGCCTAACATGACAATTTGTCTAGATTGTGTTGCATATCGTCATCTTGTTCTTTTGAGAGTACGCTATTTGCAATTTTTGTATCGTCAGCAAATTTTGAGATTGTACAGGTGAGACCCTCATCTATGTCGTTGATGTAAATTAGAAAGAGAATTGGTCCTAGTACCGATCCCTGGGGTACCCCGCTACTTACATTGGTCCATTTAGATGCCTTACCGTTTATGACTACTCTTTGCTTTCTGTTGCTGAGCCAATTTTCTATCCATTTCAACACACCGTCTTGTATTCCATGCGCTTTTAGTTTTAGCAGTAAACGTTTGTGGGGAACTTTGTCAAAGGCCTTTTGAAAATCAAGGTATATAATATCTACAGCTTTACTCTCATCATAGAGGTTGAGGATATCGTGGAAAAAGTCTAAGAGGTTTGTTAAACATGAACGTTTTTTACGAAAGCCGTGTTGAGTATCTTTAAGTATGTTATTTTCCTCTAAGTGATTTACGAGTCTGTCTCGTATGACCGTTTCTAGCATTTTACATACAACTGAGGTTAAGCTAATTGGACGATGGTTACCGGGTAGGGATTTGCTGCCTTTTTTTGAATATCGGTGTTACGTTGGCTAGCTTCCACTGATCAGGCATAGTTCCAGACTGCAAGGATTTATTGAATAGTAATGTCAGTGGTTTGGAGAGCTCATCCTTAGCTTCCTTTAGAACTCTAGGCGAGATTGTATCAGGTCCAGGCGTTTTATTTACCTGGAGTTTATCTAAACAATTCAATACTTCTCTCTCTGTAACGGTGATATTGCTTAGAACATCTGAATTATCAATCTGAATCGGCGATGGTGTAGGGATATCACTGAGGTCTTCTGTTGTAAAAACTGATGCAAAGAAGGTATTGAGGGCATTACTCATTTGTACTTCGTCTTTGGTGTATTCTCCATTTTCATCGACTAACGGTCCAACAGTTGAAGTAACTACTTTTTTCTTTCTGATATAACTATAGAATTTTTTCGGGTTTGTTTTACTTTGATTCGCAATATGTAACTCTAAGGTCTTTTTACTTTGCTTAATTAACTTTTTGGCTTTGCGTCGTAGCTCTACAAATTTCACCCGTTCTTCGTCATTTTGTGAGGATTTTAATCTATCATTAGCAAAATTTTAGCAAGCAGGCAGTTTGAAATATCTTTATTCCACCATTTGGGCTTATTATTATGGCCTGGACGCCGTATTTTCGATGGTATGCAGTCTTGCACTGCTTTTAGGTAAGTGGTTTCGAATAACTTCCAAGATGTATTTATGTCATTATTGTTAATTAAAAAGCTCCAGTCAGTTTCTTTAAACATAGTTCTAAGTTTATGGAAGTTTGCTTTCTTGAAATTAGGGACTTTTTCGATGCTACTATTTGGTTCGATACTAGTAAACTTTAAAGTGAAAGTTATCGTACGATGGTCGCTGTTACTGAATTCATCACCAACATTCAAATTCTCTATCAATTCTTCTTTTGTTGCAAGTACAATGTCAAGAACGTTATTACCACGGGTCGGCGTTCGAACAAATTGATAAAGCGAACTCTCTTGCAAGTTCGTATACAAGTCATGTCCGGAGTGTGAAGTAAGAGTATCGCCCCACTTGGTCACAGGTAAATTAAAGTCGCCAAAAATTACGGTATCTTGTGAGTTACTTACATCTGCAATTTGTTCGTAAATTTCTCGGACAGTTTGCACTGATTGAGCTGGAGGTCTGTATATTAACGCAAGTATTATTTTTGTACCTTTATTATTCTTTATTAGCACAAAAGATGTGTCGACGTTCACAATTTGAGGTTTTAACAAGAGGGTAGGGTAAAGACTTTCTTTGATATAAAGTAAAACGCCACCTCCATTTCGATTTATTCGCTTTTCTCAAACATTACATAACCGTGGATAATTGTGGAGGGAGCTGCACTAAGGGGTGGACCGAGGAAGACCTGGGATCGGACTATACGTGCCGATCTCAAATCCAAGAACTTGACAAGTGAAGCAGCCCATAACAGGGTTGCCTGGAACGCCGCCATTGTGACAAGAGACTGAAACTGCACTCAGCTTTAACATTTTATGTATGTATGTATGTAGACAGCACCGATGATCATGCTAATGCAACCACAGAAAGTGTAACAGGCAGTCAGTCAGTCAATAGCCAATCATTCATTCCCGTTAAATAGGTAGGGAGGATTAGCAAAGGACATTAGAAAGGGAACAATGATGACAGGGAGAGAATGAATATGATAAACACCTGCCAAAAGCATGTACTCTAGCATTCGGAACAACATTCAGCATCCATTCACCAGACCTCAATATCATTGGCTTCACCTCAGATGATATACACTTCCAAAACACATTCTCTTCACATCATCGGGGATGATGACCCTCCAGGTTTGTCAATTAAAATGTTACAAATACCTTCATATGTTCTTCCTAACAAACTTCCTCCGTTCATTACTGTAACAACAATCAAATATAAAATGCGTGTTAATAGTTCATGCATCGACCATGAACCTCCTGACAGAGGTTCACCCTTATTGTTTTAGCTACAATCATACATGTTATTGAGGCTAGTGATAGATAATTTGATTCAGCACTGGAGCCCCGGCGGTCGAGTGGCAAGCACGCTCACGTGTGAATCTGCTTGACTTGGGTTCGATCCCAGCCATAGCGGACATATTTAGTGGGTGTGAAACTCAGGTGTCTGAAGCAACTGCCAGCAGCCCCTTCTCTGTATCCTCCTACTTTCTCTATCCTAGTTTCGAAGCCAAAGGCAGATATTGTGCATGCGTGCATAACAAAGTCACTTGCTCTCGTGTTCCCGATTTAGACTCCTCTGAATTTTCAACTTTATGGCTCTAACTTTCCTGTCATTGTCATACTAAATATTTCTCTGCTGTTCTGTGCGGGGAAAAGCAAGGTTATGGTCTTCGAAAGGGGTGAAGCCACAGAGTGTGAGGTGAAGTTGAATGGTCAGGCTATGGAGATTGTCAGTTCATTAGTATCTGGCCAATGTGCTGAATAAAGATGGGATCATGGATGAAGAAGTACGGGAGAGAGTGCAACAGGGGAAGAGGGTTGTAGGAATGCTGAGAGCAGTAACAAGAAATAGGGTGGTCAGCATGAAAGTAAAGAAGTTCTTGCAAGTCAGTGTGGTAATCCCGACATTGACTTACGGAAGCAAAACATTAACGTTGGTGGAGAGACTCAGACCAAGAGTGAGAGGGGTGGAAATGAGTTACTTGAGAAGTGTGTGCAGAGTTACATGGAGGGATAGACAGAGGAATAAGGAAGTAAGAGGGAGGTGTGGTGTGGAGGTAGATGTGCTGAAAAGTGTGAAAAGGAACACCTTGAGATGGTTCGGCCGTATGGAAAGTGAGAGAATGACTAAGAGGGTGTACAAGAGCGAGGTGGAAGGACAGAGAGGGAGAGGTAAACTGAGAAAGAGGTGGAAGGATGGAGTGAAGAAGTATATGAATGAAGGCGGTGTGCTTCGGAGGAGGGGCATCGACTGACTGGGGACAGAAATGCATGGGGGCGTTTCGTTCGTGGCCACCCCTTCAGGGATCACGGCATCAGGCCATAGATAGATAGACTATCTTTCCGCTAACTCTACCGACTTTCCCAAATTCTTTGATTATCTAAACTCTAAAGTGGAACACATTTTAAAAATTTCTATTTTCTCTGTAATTTCCATCTTAGGAGGTTTCAACGTTCACCACCGCCAAATTATTTGATTATCTAAACTATAAAGTGGAACACATATTATCCATTTCTCCTTTCTCTGAAATCTCCATCTTAGAAGGTTTCAACTTTCACCACCGCCAATTGATCTTCTCTCATTCTACTGACCAACCTGATGAACAAGCCTACGTCTTTTCTATCCTAAATGACCTAGAGCAGTTGGTTCAGCAACCTACCCGTATCCCGGATCACCTCAGAGATCGGCCCAATATTCTTGACTCGTTCCTAACTTCTAACCCTTCTTCTTATACTCCCCTCTCTGGGCTTAACACTAATAAGGCGTACGGTCCGGACGGTGTTCCTCCTGTTGTTCTCAAAAACTGTGCTTCCGTGCTGACTCCCTGCCTAGGCAAACTCTTTCGTCTCTGTCTATCCTCTAACGTCTTCCCTTCATGCTGGAAGTTTGCTCACATTCAACCTGTCCCAAAGAAGGGTGACCGCTCTCAACCCTCCAACTATCGTCCAATTGCTCTTATCTCTTGTCTTTCTAAAGTTTTTGAAACTATTCTTGCTTCCAAATTTCTTAAGCATTTCTCTTCTCATAATCTGCTCTCAGATCGCCAGTATGGCTTCCTTAAGGGTCGCTCTACTGGTGATCTTCTTTCATATCTTACTAACTCTTGGTCATCCTCCTTTCGGGACTTCGGTGAGACTTTTTCTATTGCACTAGACATATCGAAAGCCTTCGATAGAGTCTGGCATAAATCTTTAATTTCTAAACTACCCTCCTTCGGTTTCTATCCCTCCATCTGTGCCTTTGTCTCTAATTTCCTTTCCGGCCGTTCCATAGCCGCGGTTGTGGACGGCCATTGTTCACTTCCTCACCCTATAAACTCCGGTGTTCCTCAGGGCTCTGTCCTATCTCCTATTCTCTTTCTAATTTTTATAAATGATCTCCTTAACTGTACCTTAATTCCCATCCATTCATACGCAGACGACTCAACCTTACACTACTCCATTAGTTTTTCAAAACGCCCCAGCCAGCAATCCCTCAACGACAAATGTAATGAAGCCATAGAACTCTTAAATTCTGATCTAAATACTATTTCCAATTGGGGCAGAGAAAACCTTGTTAACTTTAATGCTTCCAAAACCCAATTTCTCCATCTATCTACCCGTCAGGATCTCCCAGCGGACTATCCCTTATTATTCAACAATACAAAAATCAACCCTTCATCTTCTCTCAATATTCTTGGTGTCTCTTTTTCTTCTGCTCTCATTTGGAAGGACCATATTACCAGTGTTGCTAAGGCAGCCTCCCAGAAGCTGGGTGTGCTCAACCGCCTTAGGGGGTTCTTTTCCCCTGCACAGCTTCTTGCTCTGTACAGGGGCATAGTGCGCCCTTGTATTGAGTATTGTTCACATGTGTGGGGAGGTTCCTCTCACACCGCTCTCCTAGACAAAGTTGAAAGGAAGGCCTTTCGTATCATTAACTCCCGTCCACTCACCAACTCTCTGCAATCTCTCTCTCTCCGCCGCAATGTTGCATCTCTCTCGCTATTCTATCGCTACTATAATAATCAGTGTTCCTCAGAGCTATCCCAGTGCATACCACCTCCTTTACGTAGGGCACGTGGTACCCGTCTTGCAACTCAATCCCACCCCTACTCTGTGCAACTCTCCAACCCAAGAGTGAAACGTTACTCTCAAACTTTCTTCTACTCAACAGCTGAGCTCTGGAACTCTCTCCCAGAATCAGTCTTTCCCTCTTCCTATGACTTAAATTGCTTCAAACTCCGTGTGTCCAGGCATTTTGGCTCGAACGTCCCTTGATTTTGGCCCTGTCACTCTTTCAACTATGGGAGAGGCACTCGCTATAGGCAGTTATGCCTTTTGCCTCCCTCAATCACATAGAAAAAAAAAATAAAAAAAATACTGTAAATCCTTTCTCTCCTTTGGGCTTCTCCGACCATAAACTTATTTCTGTCACCTGTCCTATCTCTCCAGTTCGGCCACCTGATCCTCCTAGCCGGCGGCGCTTGTGGCATTTTGGCGCTGTCGACAGGGAGGCTCTCCAGCAGTACTTCTTTGATTTCCCATGGAATTATTTTTGCTTCAATGGCCGAGAACCTTCAGAGAGTGCTGAACGCATTACTGAGGTAATCCTATCGGGCATGGAGGCATACATTAAATTTTCTTCCTCTCAGACTAATGCAAACAAATCTTGGTTTACTCACGCTTGTTCTACTGCTGTCCGCAATAAGGAGGAAGCATTCAAACCGTACCGACGCCTTCAAACTCAAGTATCTCATTCTTCCTATGTTTCTGCCCGGAATCAAGCCAAATCTGTTCTTCATCTTGCCAAACACTTTTTCATGAATAATAAATGCACTGAACTATCCAACTCTAGCTCTTCCCAAATTTCTTGCATCTAGCCCAAAACCTTTCCAACAATTTTTCTTCCTCGTCTTTCCCTCCCCTTTTCCACTCTGATGGCACAATCATCACTTCTTCCTCTGACAAAGCTGAACTCTTCGCTCAAACTTTCGCTAAAAACTCCAGCTTGGGTGATTCTGGTGCTATTCCTCCCTCTCCACCCCCCTCTCTCCTACTTATGCCTATTATCCTAATCTCTTCTAAAGATGTACTTTCAACCTTCTCTGGGCTTATTACTAAGAAGGCGTAAGATCCGGATGGTGTTCCTCCTGTTGTACTCAAAAACTGTTCTTCCGTGCTGATTCGCTGCTTAGGCAAACTCTTTTGTCTCTTTCTCTCCTCTAACATCTTCCCTTCTTGCTGGAAGTTTGCTCTCATTCAACCTGTCCCAAAGAAGGATGACCACTCTCAACCCTCCAACTATCATCCTATTGCTCTCATCTCTTGTAGGCTATCTCTAAAGTTACTGAAACTATTCTTACTTCGAAATTTCTTAGGCATTTCGCTTATCACAAACAATATACTTCAGATCGCCAGTATGGCTTCCTTAAGGGTCGCTCTACTGGAGATCTTCTTTCATATCTTACTAACTCCTGGTCATCCTCCTTTCGGGACTTCGGTGAGACCTTTTCTATTGCGCTAGACAAATCGAAGGCCTTCGATATAAGAGTTATAAGAGTTTCTACCGTATTTCGTCATTATTCTGTAATTCAATTCCATTCTTTCGTATATTATTTGTGTATTTCTATTTAATATTCCCTAATATCAATAGGAGTTGAAAATGAGAAATATGGGAAGAGGATTGGGTTTAGTAGGAAAGAATGGTAGAGATTGGGAGCTAAATCAGTTGCTGTTCGCTGATGACACAGCGTTGGTGGCGGATTCTGAGGAGAATTTGCAGCGGGTAGTCAAAGAGTTTGGAGTGGTTTGTGGGAGGAGGAAACTGAAGGTGAACGTCAATAAAAGTAAAGTAATGGTGTGTAATAGGGGTGATCGTAGGGTGAATCTAGATGTGAGGCTGGATGGGGAAATATTGGAACAAGTAGAGTGTTTCAAATATCTAGGAGGATCGATAAGCAGGAGTGGAGGTATGGAAATGGAGGTATAACAGAGAGTGTGTGAAGGAAGGAAGGTTTTCGGAGCAATGGGAATTATGTGGAAGATGAGAAATCTCGGAATGAAAGTAAAAAGTGCAATGTATCAAGGAATTGTTGTGCCAACAGTGATGTATGGGGCTGAGATATGGGCTCTGAAGAAAAAGGAGAGAAGAAAGCTGGATGTGATGGAGATGAGCTGCTTGAAGAGTATGTGTGGAGTTACCCGTAGAGACGGATTGAGGAATGAAGAGATACGTAGGAGAGTGGGGCAGCAGGAACATTTGTCAGCCAGATTGGATAGAAGGGTGCTGAGCTGGTATGGTCATGTTTAACGAATGGGAGATGAATGGCTTACAAAGAGAATATATGAGTCAGATACAAGGGGAGATAGAAGGGCAGGAAGACCCCCATTGAGATGGAGAGACTGTGTAAGACAAGCTTTGGATGATAGAGGAAATACTATAGATCAGGCAAAGGAAGTGGTAATAAACAGGAATGAATGGACAATGCTTGTGAATAGTTGAGTGAACACGTGGTTATTTGGGGGAAGGGGTCGGGCGCAAGTTGGACTAGATAATAGTCCATCAGGCGCCTGGCCCGGGGAGACGATTAACCCTCTCACGACCATATGACGCAGAGGTTGCCAGATTAGCAATAAGAAATAGAGTTCTCTCACTCTTATAATTACCTCTCCAAAATTAGTTTTCTGCCCACAGCCAACTCAAAGACAACTGCAGAGGTTAAAGTAACTAAACTAAAGGTTTCTAAATACCCCTGATGGTAACAAAGGCTTTAAAGTATCCCTAATAGGCTCAACATTGCATCAAGAACGTGAGAGGGTTAATATGAAGGGTGCGCCTGGAAGTGTGGTGAGCGGGCTTGTGGCTTTGGCTCCGCTGCATATCTGCCTGTCGAGATCGGAGCCTCTCCGGGTGGTCGGGGGCCAGGGGAGTGCTTGAGCGACCTTGGTGACCCTGGTCTCTGGGTATTTTCCTGGGTGACCTAGATGTGTGTGAATTTTGTGTTTTGTCTGCGTTTGTTCGCTGTTTTATCTTGTGTTTTCCTGTTCTTGCTCTGTCTTGAGTCGGCCACCCCCAAGAAAATACAAAACAAAATAATACAATAGAGGAAAAAAACAAAAAAATATGAAAAGTGCGGATTGGGCCTGAGCATATAGATAGATAGAATGAATATCAATAAGTCCTTTTCCTTTATCTGTATAATGTTTTCTGCTTTGGATAAGGTTTATCATTAGAACATGGCGACCACCTAAATTACATAAATGTGTTAATAGTGCTACTCAGTCTTTCTTAAACCTATCCTACGATTACCTTACCTCAGATCTGTTTACAATAGGACTATTCGGCTAAATTATACGAGGTTAAGGGGAGATGGGCAGTTTTTTCTGGTCCCCCTTCTTTCTCATGTTTAGCCCCATTAGTTATTAGTTTGGCAATTTTAAGACCTTTCACCCCATTTCTTTGTCAATATTAAGACTGTGTGTTATTTAGGTGTAATTGTTTTCCTATCGAACGATAGCGAGCTTGCAATTTAAAAGGAACTGGCCTTCGGCCGGAACATTTTTCTATCGAAAAATGTGCAAATATATCTTGAAGGAGTGTCTTGGGGGAGTGTTTTTTTAAGCTTGATGGAGGTCTAGGGAGGAAACTAATAAGATTATAAAAAAAATACATAAATGAGCAAATATAAGGCAAAGTATATGCTAGGGTGTTGTTGTTGTTGCTCTTCCCCAGGCTGTCTGACCGAGCAGCCCCAAGGTCCCGAGCAAGGCCAAGGCCATAACCGAGCGCCCCCACAGAACCCTCCATGCTTACCACTAAGGAAGCCCAGCTGACCGAAGCCGCTTCCAGGTGAGGAGCTGAGGAGAGCGTGGAAACGCCCAAGACACCAAAGCCCCACCCAAGGCCCTGTGGCCCTCAACAATTATGACGGGAAAGTTGAGGGGCAATGGAAAAATGTGACGCTTTGGCTCCCACTCTGCCAACCTCGAGGTTGGCAGTAGGGAGGTCAATCCACGGAAGAGACGCCGTCACATGAGATCTAGGAAACATAAAGTAAAAGGAACAGTCAGAGTAAGCTATGGGTATGGCAGAGAACGCTCAACTCACATTCTGATAGACCAGCCTATTACCACAGCATATACTAGGTTAGATAGGTCAGCTTAGGATATGCTAGGTATAGTGTTGGTTTACAAGATATATACAGTAAGTAAACTAGAGGGGCACTTGGTAGAGCGCATATACCTTCGTTTACACTGGCTGGTTCTTTACCACTAATATTATAGACCTAAGATGTCTTCTGATTTCTGAATCTGGGTTTCTAGAATGTGATCATGATCGCCTCCTAAATTGAAGTAGGTTCAAAACGTTGTGAGATATTTTTGTTTACAGACAAACAGACAAACAAACAGAGACTAAAACTTAAACTTAAGGTCAGGACGATACGAATGGCCAATTATTCTAACAATTGATGCTTTCTTTCAGCTAGCAGTAAATAGGAACAGTCAGCTACACATTCATGGAGCCCCATATGAGAGAGAGAGAGAGAGATTCACATGGTCGAATTTTACCCTCGTTTATATTTCTGTTTGTCTGTAATCAGGAAATCTCAACCGATGTTCACGAAAGTTCCTGGGCAGATAGGATATGCACCAAGGAAGAAGTTTTTCCATTTAGGAGGCAATCGGTAGAGCACATACCTCCGCCAGCGTAGGCGGAGATATGCGCTTTACCGAGTGCAATTCTAGTTGTTTTTGTGGTTTCCTCCTGCTGTCTGTAGCGACAGGGTGGCTCCACAACAGACTGGGTGGAGGGGAGGGAAAGTGGGGTTTAGAGGATGGGTGAAAGTGGGTAAATTAAATATCCCCTCTTACCAGTAGACCTCTCTCACTCTCTCTCTCTGGAGGTGGTCGACAGTATCAATTAATACGTTTAAGAACAGACTGGACGATCACCTGATGAAGATTGGATTAATATGAATTAATCAGTAGGAATGTGTAATTTCCCTTTCAAGCTAATATCTGTCTATACTCTATAAAACTGTCCTTGTGGGCAATTCCTGACCCATAAGGTTACACTTCATACTATTTTCCGGTACGGTTTTTTAGCCAGAGGGAGCGGAGGGTAGGGAGAGAGCATTCTACTTTACTGTCCTATTCTTCCACTATAAACTGCCCCTGTCTAGTAGTATTAAGGCCGGACCACCTAGTTGGGACTGCAAGGCTGAGGTATCTGTGCAACTCTGTCTGTGTGTGTGTGTGTGTGTGAAATAATAATAATAATAATAATAATAAACGGTTTATTAAAGAATGGCAGCCTCATGAGCTGAAAATACACATTTTACAATTTAGTGGATGAACATGAGATGTACAGATATGAAAATGGTAAGCTCAGTTTACAATGTGTGAGTATAATATACTTTACATTAAAAAAAGAAATTAATACAATAATTATGCTAGTGCAAAATACAAATTATCATAAATTAACCATGAGAGTAAGTGATTTACAGTGCACATAATGTACAGTACACATTTATTTTACTTATATATATACAGAACATACATACAGTATATACACATACGTACACACATACATACGCATATATATACATACATATTATATAAAAACATAAGAACATGCAGTAAGTGTGCACATGCCCGTATACATAAACGCTCACGTATGCAAACAAACATACATACATACAAAAACTGTTCTGGTAGGGTCAGGTGAGGCTAATAATGAGAGTTAAATCCATGGGAGAGATTAAATGAGGGAATTGGAAAAGGGTTAATGGGGCAACGGACTGTAGGTCAGGTAAAGCCAATTAGAATGGAATGTCAAACGTCGGAAGAGATCAAATGAGGAGTTTGAAAAGGGTAAAGGCGAAACGGCCTACGGGTCCGTACAGGTAGGGTCAGGTAAAGCCTACTACAATGGGAGGTAATCCTCGGTAGAGAACAAAAGAAGGATATAAAATAAGTAGAGACAGCTTGGGGGAATTATAGTATATTGGACATTCTTTAGTGTAGGTGTGTTTGTGTGTGTGTGTGTGTTTGTTAGTTTGTATGTGTGTGTGTGTGATAGAATGCTCTCAGCCGGGCTCGAGCCTCGAACCACTAACAGTATACACTATAGACACATACATATATAGATAATTAATGCATACATACATACACATATACGCACACATACATACACATATACTGTACATACATAAATGCACATATACATATATACACATATACATAAACAAATTCAAGCAAATACATACATATATTCTAATACACACGCACACACACTTATGCATACATTATTAAAGGTGGGTGCGTATATATGGTATGACAGGCCGTCATTACACATTATTAACCCTTAAAAAGCGGCTCACCACATAAGTCGATTTTAATAAAGCTGGACTATGTGGCGGCGCTCGACATAGGTCGAGTGGCAATTTCAGCACGTAATGTTGCTGAGAGAGAGAGACAAGTGGTGGCAGGAGACTAGCGAGCGTATGACTGCTCCAGACCACCGCGGCGAACCTACTGACATGAATCTCAGCTCCCTCCTCCCTCTCTCACTCGCTATATACGGAATTGTATCGGGAAAGTGGCTAATTACCTGCTTTTTGCACTCGCGTTGCACGGTTATTGCAAGAAAACTAGCCATCATAAAAGGATCGTTATGGTGTCATTCGAAAGCTCTGTTTATGCCCTTTCAGGAATAGATACTTGTTTTACGTTCTGGGTCTTATTTAGGCATGAAAATGATCACGTAAACAGCCCTATTTTGGCTAAAAACACCCCGCTGGGCGGTACATATAAATACACCGCATAGGCCGCTAAAGAAGGGTTAATAATATTTACAATGGTTGGGATAGGACTATTTTTGTATCTGTCAGTTCTTGCCCTTATTGGTTGGAGTGTGTTGAAGTGACGAGTTGCACGTGTTGGTCTAGGGGCGTCTGGTGGAAGTAAGTTTCTGTGTGGTGGGTGAATAAGCAGCTTAGATGCAAACTGCTTGAGTGTGTTGTAGTGGTGGGTTGAAAGTGCAGGTATGCTAAGGGTGGTGAGAGCTTCCTCGTACCCTGGGTATGTGCCACCCAGGATGTGTGTGCGTGTGTGTATGTGTATTTGGAATACATAAATATAGAAAACCATCTGCGAATTCCACATTCTCTCCCTGCATTATTTCAGTTCACTTATGAATGTATTTTGCCATACATATATTTGTTTGTATTGTCTTTTTTCTAACCCACTTTTCCTTCTACTTTCCTCTTCTTCTCTATTCGCCTGACGCAAATTGTCTTCTCACCTCTCTGCCACATTATATTACTTGCATTCACCTGATTTGCCATATTTTATTACTTGCATTCACCGTTTGAATATATACCTACGGCGGAATGCTGAACAAAACGGACGGATATCTGGTTAGTTTTGTTGTTCTTATAAATCAAGATAATCAGAGGTGATGGGTGGATATGGTAATTTAAATTTTAAGTTGGGTTATTTGTTATGATAATAAGCTGCAGGTTCATATTCATAGAGGTATTGACTACCAAATGTCCTGTGTCACTTCAGAGACAAATCTGGTATTCTCCATTAGGAGAAGCCCACGGTTGCCTACATATATCCTTAATTATCAAAATGATGAATACATTTTTAGCAGCTATATAAATATTTACCATAGAAAGGTCTCACTATAATTTGCTGAAAGGCGAACCTATATACCCAATCTTGCATAGGTAGAGTGTTATAATAAATGTGATTTGCCATCTCAGTTATTTAGATGCCGAGGTAATACCTAACACAAATATATATAAACCTGATTTTCATGAATGTTGGTGGGAAGATAGGATATGCATCATGGAAGAAGTGATTCAAATTCGGAGGCGATCCAGAATATATCCCAGAACCCAGATCCAGAAGAAAATTTAGGTCTATCATATTAATGATAAAGAACCAGCCAGCGTAGGCACTCTACCAAGTGCCGTTCTATCCTGTAAGCAAACACTATATCCAACCTTGTCTTTGTCTAAACCTTGTCAAATTTAACCAAGTAGGCTTATTGTATACAAATTTAACCAAGTAGGCTTATTGTATACAAATTGCGTTCTTTGAAGTAAGGTAATCGTAGGATTGATTTAGGAAAGAATAGTTAAGGAAGACTGAGTAAAACTGTTAACACATATAGTTGGCCGGCATGTTCTAAACACAAAGCATTATGCGACGTTATACGGATACACAAATGGAAATAGTGATAATAGGGAATATTAAATATAAATTCAGGAATAATTTACAAGAGAATGGAATTGAACTGCAGAATATTTAAAATATTCGGTATACATTTTTATAACACATAAAAAACATAACCAAGGCAAATAAAAATAACACTAGCATATACTGTAGGAGTGTTGGTGCCATTATATAACATATATACTGTAGGAGTGTTGGTGCCATTATATAACATATATACTGTAGGAGTGTTGGTGCCATTATATAACATATATACTGTAGGAGTGTTGGTGCCATTATATAACATATATACTGTAGGAGTGTTGGTGCCATTATATAACATATATACTGTAGGAGTGTTGGTGCCATTATATAACATATATACTGTAGGAGTGTTGGTGCCATTATATAACATATATACTGTAGGAGTGTTGGTGCCATTATATAACATATATACTGTAGGAGTGTTGGTGCCATTATATAACATATATACTGTAGGAGTGTTGGTGTCATTATATAACATATATACTGTAGGAGTGTTGGTGCCATTATATAACATATATACTGTAGGAGTGTTGGTGCCATTATATAACATATATACTGTAGGAGTGTTGGTGCCATTATATAACATATATACTGTAGGAGTGTTGGTGCCATTATATAACATATATACTGTAGGAGTGTTGGTGCCATTATATAACATATATACTGTAGGAGTGTTGGTGCCATTATATAACATATATACTGTAGGAGTGTTGGTGCCATTATATAACATATATACTGTAGGAGTGTTGGTGCCATTATATAACATATATACTGTAGGAGTGTTGGTGTCATTATATAACATATATACTGTAGGAGTGTTGGTGCCATTATATAACATATATACTGTAGGAGTGTTGGTGCCATTATATAACATATATAGTTTGATAGAGATAGGGAGAGGGGCATTATGTGCGTACTATATTAATAATGAGAGAGAGAGAGAGAGAGAGAGAGAGAGAGAGAGAGAGAGAGAGAGAGAGAGAGAGGTGGAATTTTAGCTTAGGGGTAAAAGTGGGGGTAAGGTAACTACCGTACTATCCTGCTTCTACACACTCCTATTCGGCCCTCTTTACGCCCCCCCCCCCCCCCCCAACCCACCTGACCCCCCATTACTCTGGCTGGTATCCAGTCTTAAGGGGTACCAAACAAAAACACAATAAGTTTTACTTAACGCATTCACGTGGGGGTCCATGGGTTTTTTAGAGTGACTGTACTAGCTAACAGGGAAGGGTGGATAGCTGTAAACCATTATGATTAAAAGCACGGTAACACACCCTCCCATTGGATCCTATCGTTCCCTACCGTTCCATACTTTGTCCCCTCCCTCTCCTTCCCATCAAGCTACGCCATTTGTGGGTCATATTCTACAAGATGATGAGGGTGAGTGATCTTACTAATTTCAGAGCGAACAAAACATGCAGCGAAGTTACCATTAGGTGGCCCAGTCAGAAAGGTGACCGACTGTACCATAACACTGGTGAAATGATTCACGTAAACCCCCTCCCCCACCCTACATACTTCCAACTTTCCCTACACAATAACCCCCCCCCCCCCCCCCCCCCCCCCCCCCCCCTCCTCCGTGTAGCCCACCCCTCTACTTCCCAGCAAATCTAATGACGCCATCTATGGGATATAATATGCAACAGGTGGGGGGGAGTGAGCGATCTTAGTAATACCAGAGCGAAAGACCCAGCGAAATTACCATTAGGTGGCCCAGTCGGAAAGGTGACCGATTGTACAGTACGTACAGTCGGTCACCTTTCCGACTGGGCCACCTAATGGTAACTTCGCTGTATGTTTGGTTCACTCTGAAATTAGTAATATCACTCACCCTCATCATCTTGTAGAATATGACCCACAGATGGCGTAGCTTGATGGAAGGAGAGGGAGGGGACACAGTAGGGATGGATAGGATCCAATGAGAGGGTGTGCTACGGTGCTTTTAATCATAATGGTTTATAGCTATCCACCCTTCCCTGTTAGCTAGTACAGTCACTCATAAAAGTTCATGGATCCCCACGTGAAACCGTTAAGTAAAACGTATTGTTTCTTTGTTTGGTACCCCTTAAGACAGGATGCCAGCCAGAGTAAGGGGGGGGCCCCGGTGGGGGGGGGGGGGGGGGGGGGGTTAAAGAGGGCCGAATAGGAGTGTGTAGAAGCAGGATAGTACGGTAGTTACCTTACCCCCACTTTTACCCCTAAGCTAAAATTCCACCTCTCTCTCTCTCTCTCTCTCTCTCTCTCTCTCTCTCTCTCTCTCTCTCTCTCTCTCTCTCTCTCATTATTAATATAGTACGCACATAATGCCCCTCTCCCTATCTCTATCAAACTATATATGTTATATAATGGCACCAACACTCCTACAGTATATATGTTATATAATGGCACCAACACTCCTACAGTATATATGTTATATAATGGCACCAACACTCCTACAGTATATATGTTATATAATGACACCAACACTCCTACAGTATATATGTTATATAATGGCACCAACACTCCTACAGTATATATGTTATAATGGCACCAACACTCCTACAGTATATATGTTATATAATGGCACCAACACTCCTACAGTATATATGTTATATAATGGCACCAACACTCCTACAGTATATATGTTATATAATGGCACCAACACTCCTACAGTATATATGTTATATAATGGCACCAACACTCCTACAGTATATATGTTATATAATGGCACCAACACTCCTACAGTATATATGTTATATAATGGCACCAACACTCCTACAGTATATATGTTATATAATGGCACCAACACTCCTACAGTATATATGTTATATAATGGCACCAACACTCCTACAGTATATATGTTATATAATGGCACCAACACTCCTACAGTATATATGTTATATAATGGCACCAACACTCCTACAGTATATATGTTATATAATGGCACCAACACTCCTACAGTATATATGTTATATAATGGCACCAACACTCCTACAGTATATATGTTATATAATGACACCAACACTCCTACAGTATATATGTTATATAATGGCACCAACACTCCTACAGTATATATGTTATAATGGCACCAACACTCCTACAGTATATATGTTATATAATGGCACCAACACTCCTACAGTATATATGTTATATAATGGCACCAACACTCCTACAGTATATATGTTATATAATGGCACCAACACTCCTACAGTATATATGTTATATAATGACACCAACACTCCTACAGTATATATGTTATATAATGGCACCAACACTCCTACAGTATATATGTTATATAATGGCACCAACACTCCTACAGTATATATGTTATATAATGGCACCAACACTCCTACAGTATATATGTTATATAATGACACCAACACTCCTACAGTATATATGTTATATAATGGCACCAACACTCCTACAGTATATATGTTATATAATGACACCAACACTCCTACAGTATATATGTTATATAATGGCAC
The DNA here is from genome assembly GCA_032716605.1 of Paralithodes platypus. Classification (NCBI taxonomy): domain Eukaryota; kingdom Metazoa; phylum Arthropoda; class Malacostraca; order Decapoda; family Lithodidae; genus Paralithodes; species Paralithodes platypus. Next base: position 14,009,766 of record CM064502.1, on the reverse strand, counting down.
CAACACTCCTACAGTATATATGTTATATAATGGCACCAACACTCCTACAGTATATATGTTATATAATGGCACCAACACTCCTACAGTATATATGTTATATAATGACACCAACACTCCTACAGTATATATGTTATATAATGGCACCAACACTCCTACAGTATATATGTTATATAATGGCACCAACACTCCTACAGTATATATGTTATATAATGGCACCAACACTCCTACAGTATATATGTTATATAATGGCACCAACACTCCTACAGTATATATGTTATATAATGGCACCAACACTCCTACAGTATATATGTTATATAATGGCACCAACACTCCTACAGTATATATGTTATATAATGGCACCAACACGTCTACAGTATATATGTTATATAATGGCACCAACACTCCTACAGTATATATGTTATATAATGGCACCAACACTCCTACAGTATATATGTTATATAATGGCACCAACACTCCTACAGTATATATGTTATATAATGGCACCAACACTCCTACAGTATATATGTTATATAATGGCACCAACACTCCTACAGTATATATGTTATATAATGGCACCAACACTCCTACAGTATATATGTTATATAATGGCACCAACACTCCTACAGTATATATGTTATATAATGGCACCAACACTCCTACAGTATATATGTTATATAATGGCACCAACACTCCTACAGTATATATGTTATATAATGGCACCAACACTCCTACAGTATATATGTTATATAATGGCACCAACACTCCTACAGTATATATGTTATTTAATGGCACCAACACTCCTACAGTATATATGTTATATAATGGCACCAACACTCCTACAGTATATATGTTATATAATGGCACCAACACTCCTACAGTATATATGTTATATAATGGCACCAACACTCCTACAGTATATATGTTATATAATGGCACCAACACTCCTACAGTATATATGTTTTATAATGGCACCACCACCTCTACAGCATATATGTTATATAATGGCACCAACACTCCTACAGTATATATGTTATATAATGGCACCAACACTCCTACAGTATATATGTTATATAATGGCACCAACTCCTACAGTATATATGTTATATAATGGCACCAACACTCCTACAGTATATATGTTATATAATGGCACCAACACTCCTACAGTATATATGTTATATAATGGCACCAACACTCCTACAGTATATATGTTATATAATGGCACCAACACTCCTACAGTATATATGTTATATAATGGCACCAACACTCCTACAGTATATATGTTATATAATGGCACCAACACTCCTACAGTATATATGTTATATAATGGCACCAACACTCCTACAGTATATATGTTATATAATGGCACCAACACTCCTACAGTATATATGTTATATAATGGCACCAACACTCCTACAGTATATATGTTATATAATGGCACCAACACTCCTACAGTATATATGTTATATAATGGCACCAACACTCCTACAGTATATATGTTATATAATGGCACCAACACTCCTACAGTATATATGTTATATAATGGCACCAACACTCCTACAGTATATATGTTATATAATGGCACCAACACTCCTACAGTATATATGTTATATAATGGCACCAACACTCCTACAGTATATATGTATATAATGGCACCAACACTCTACAGTATATATGTATATAATGGCACCAACACTCCTACAGTATATATGTTATATAATGGCACCAACACTCCTACAGTATATATGTTATATAATGGCACCACCACTCCTACAGTATATATGTTATATAATGGCACCAACACTCCTACAGTATATATGTTATATAATGGCACCAACACTCCTACAGTATATGCTAGTGTTATTTTTTTTTGCCTTGGTTATGTTTTTTATGTGTTATAAAAATGTATACCGAATATTTTAAATATTCTGCAGTTCAATTCCATTCTCTTGTAAATTATTCCTGAATTTATATTTAATATTCCCTATTATCACCTTTTCCATTTGTGTATCCGTATAACGTCGCATAATGCTTTGTGTTTAGAACATGCCGGCCAGCTATATGTGTTAACAGTTTTACTCAGTCTTCCTTAACTATTCTTTCCTAAATCAATCCTACGAAATTACCTTACTTCAAAGAACTTAATTTGTATACAATAAGCCTACTTGGTTAAATTTGACGAGGTTTAGACAAAGACAAGGTTGTATATAGTGTTGGCTTACAGGATATATAAGTAAACTAGAACAGCACTTGCTATAGTTCCTACGATGGCTGGTTCTTTATCATTAATATAGTGTTGTCTTACAGGATATATAAGTAAACTAGAACAGCACTTGCTATAGTTCCTACGATGGCTGGTTCTTTATCATTAATATAGTGTTGTCTTACAGGATGTATAAGTAAACTAGAACAGCACTTGCTATAGTTCCTACGATGGCTGGTTCTTTATCATTAATATAGTGTTGTCTTACAGGATGTATAAGTAAACTAGAACAGCACTTGCTATAGTTCCTACGATGGCTGGTTCTTTATCATTAATATAGTGTTGTCTTACAGGATGTATAAGTAAACTAGAACAGCACTTGCTATAGTTCCTACGATGGCTGGTTCTTTATCATTAATATAGTGTTGTCTTACAGGATATATAAGTAAACTAGAACAGCACTTGCTATAGTTCCTACGATGGCTGGTTCTTTATCATTAATATAGTGTTGTCTTACAGGATATATAAGTAAACTAGAACAGCACTTGCTATAGTTCCTACGATGGCTGGTTCTTTATCATTAATAATTATGATAGAACTAAATTTTCGTCTGGATCTTGGTTCTGGGATATATTCTGGATCGCCTCCTAATTTGCATAACTTCTTCCATGATGCATAAACTCTCTTCCCAGCAACGTTCATGAAAATCAGGTTTATATATATTTTTGTTAGGTATTACCTCGGCATCTAAATAACTAAGATGGCGAATCACATTTATTATACACTCCAACTATGCAAGATTGGGTATAAAGGTTCGCCTTTCAGCAAATTATAGTGAGACTTTTCTATGGTAAATATTTATATAGCTGCCAAAAATCAATTAATCATTTTGATAATTAAGGATATATGTAGATAACCGTGGGAATCACCTAATGGACAATGCTAGATTTGTCTCCGAAGTGACACAGGACATTTGGTAGTCAATACCTCTATGAATATCAACTTGCAGCATATTATCATAACAAATAACCCGACTTAAAATTTAAATTATCATATCCACCCACCACCTTTGATTCTCTTGATGTATAATAACAACAAAACTAACCAGATATCCGACCATTTCTTTCAGCATTCCGCCGTAGGCATATATTCAAACGGTGAATGCAAGTAATATAATATGGCAGATCAGGTGAATGCCAGTAATACAATGTGGCAGAGAGATGAGAAGACAATGTGCGTCAAGCGAATAGAGAGGAAGAGGAAAGTAGAAGGAAAAGAGGAAGTGGGTGAGAGAAAAGAAAATACAAACACAAATATATATGGCAAAATTCATTTATAAGTGAACTGAAATAATGCAGGGAGAGAATGTGGAATTCGCAGATGGTTTTCTATATTTACGTATTCCAAATACACACACACAGAGTTGCATAGATGCCTCAGACCACACATACCTTGCAATCCCAACTAGGTGGTCCGGCCTTAATACTACTAGACAGGGGCAGTTTATAGTGGAAGAATAGGACAGAAAAGTAGAATTATCTCTCCCTACCCTCCGCTCCCTCTGGCTAAAAAACTGTACCGCAAAATAGTATGAAGTGTAACCTTATGGGTCAGGAATTGCCCACAAGGAAAGTTTTATAGAGTATAGACAGATATTAGCTTGAAAGGGAAATTACCCATGCCTACTGATTAATTCATATTAATCCAATCTTCATCAGGTGATCGTCCAGTCTTTTCTTAAACGTATTAATTGAATTACTGTCGACCACCTCCAGAGAGAGTAGTCTACTGTTAAGAGGGGGTATTTAATTTCCCCACTTTCACCCATCCTCTAAACCCCCCTTTCCCTCCCCTCCACCCAGTATGTTGTGGAGCCACCCTGTCGCCACAGATAGCAGGAGGAAAAAAAAAAAAAAAAAAAGAGAACTGCACTCGGTAGAGAGCATATCTCCGCCTTCGCTGGCGGAGGTATGTGTTCTACCGATCGCCTCCTAAATGGAACAACTTCTTCCTTGGTTCATATCCTATCTCCCGAGGAACTTTCGTGAACATCGGTTGAACTTTCCTGTTTACAGACAAACAGAAATACAAACGAAGGTAAAATTCGACCAAGTGACTCTCTCCCTCTCTCTCTCTTATGGGGGTCCCTGAATGTGTAGCTGACTGTTCCTATTTACTGCTAGCTGAAAAAAAAGCATCAATTGTTAGAAGAATTGGCCATTCGTATCGTCCTGACCTGAAGTTTATGTTTTCATCTCCATTTGTTTGTCTGTAAACAAAATATCTCACAACGGTTTGAACTTCAATTTAGGAGGCGATCATGATCATATCCTAGAACCCAGATTCAGAAATCAGAAGACATTTTAGGTCTATAATATTAAGGGTAAAGAACCAGCCAGTTTAAGCGAAGGTATAAAATATTATGCGCTCTACCAAGTGCCCTTCTAGTTTACTTATATATCTTGTAAACCAACACTATACCTAGCATATCCTAAGCTGACCTATCTAACCTAGCAAATGCTGTGGTGATGGGCTGGTCTATCAGAATGTGAGTTGAGCGTTCTCTGCCATACCCATAGCTTACTCTGACTGTTCCTTTTACTTTATATTTCCTAGATCTTGTGTGACGACGTCTCTTCCGTGGATTGACCTCCCTACTGCCAACCCCGAGGTTGGCAGAGTGGGAGCCAAAGCGTCACATTTTTCCATTGCCCCTCAACTTTCCCTTCATAATTGTTGAGGGCCACAGGGCCTTGGGTGGGGCTTTGGTGTCCCGGGCGTTTCCACGCTCTCCTCAGCTCCTCGCCTGGAAGCGGCTTCGGTCACTGGGTTTTCTTAGTGGTAAGCAGAGAGGGTTCTGTGGGGGCGCTCGGTTATGGCCTTGGCCTTGTTTGGGACCTTAGGGCTGCTCGGTCAGACAGCCTGGGGAACAGCAACAACAACAACAACAACCTAGTATATACTTATATTTGCTCATTTATGTATATTTTTTTATAATTTTACTAGTTTCCTCCCTAGACCTCCATAAAAAAAAAATCCTCCAAGATAAATTTGCAATTTTTTCGATAGAAAAATTTTCTGGCCGAAGGCCAGTTCCTCTTAAATTGCAAGCTCGCTATCGCTCGCTAGGAAACAAATTACACCTAAATACCACAGTCTTAATATTGACAAAGAAATGGGGTGAAAGGTCTTAAAATCGCCAAACTAATGGGCAGAACGTGTTTTAATCAGAATACTAATGGGGCTAAACATGAGAAAGAAGGGGGACCAGAAAAACTGCCCATCTCCCCTTAACCTCTTATAATTTAGCCGAATAGTCCTATTGTAAACATATTAGGTTCTCTGAGGTAAGGTAATCGTAAGATAGATTTAAGAAAGACTGAGTAGCACTATTAACACATTAATATAAATTAGGTGGTCGCCATGTTCTAAGGATAAACCTTATACAAAGCAGAATACATTATACGGATAAAGGAAAAGGAATTATTGATATTGGGAATACTAAATAGAAATACACGAATAATAATCCGAAAGAATGGAATTGAATCACAGAATAATGACGAAATACGGTAGAAACTCTTATAACTTTATAACTCCTATATTGAAGGCCTTCGATATGTCTAGCGCAATAGAAAAGGTCCCACCGAAGTCCCGAAAGGAGGATGACCAGGAGTTAGTAGGATATGAAAGAAGATCTCCAGTAGAGCGACCCTTATTAAGGAAGCCACACTGGCGATCTGAAGTATATTGTGAGAAGAGAAATGCTTAAGAAATTTGGAAGTAAGAATAGTTTCAGAAACTTTAGAGATACAAGAGATGAGAGCAATAGGATAATATTTGGAGGGTTGAGATTGGTCACCCTTCTTTGGGACAGGTTGAATGAGAGCAAACTTCCAGCAAGAAGGGAAGACGTTAGAAGAGAGAAAGAGACAAACGAGTTTGACTAAGCAGCGAATCAGCACGGAAGAACAGTTTTTGAGTACAACAGGAGGAACACCATCCGGACCGTACGCCTTCTTAGTAGTAAGCCCAGAGAAGGAAGAAAGTACATCTTTAGAAGAGATTAGGATAATAGGCATAAGTAGGAGAGAGGTGGGTGGAGAGGGAGGAATATCACCGGAATCACCCAAGGTGGAGTTTTTAGCGAAAGTTTGAGCGAAGAGTTCAGCTTTGTCAGAGGAAGAAGTGATGGTTGTGCTATCAGAGTGGAAAAGGGGATGGAAAGACGAGGAAGAAAAATTGTTGGAGAGGTTTTGGGTTAGATGCCAGAAATTTGGGAAGAGCTAGAGTTGGATAGTTCAGTGCATTTATTATTGATGAAAGAGTGTTTGGCAAGACGAAGAACATATTTGGCTTGATTCAGGGCAGAAACATAGGAAGAATGAGATACTTGAGTTTGAAGGCGTCGGTACGGATTGAATGCTTCCTCCTTATTGCGGACAACAGTAGAACAAGCGTGAGTAAACCAAGATTTGTTTGCGTTAGTCTGAGAGGAAGAAAATGGAATGTATGCCTCCATGCCCGATAGGATTACCTCGGTAATGCGTTCAGCACTCTCTGAGGGTCCCCAGCCATGGAAGCAAAAATCATTCCATGGGAAATCAAAGAAGTACTGCTGGAGAGCCTCTCAGTCGGCAGCGCCAAAGTGCCGCAAGCGCCGCCGGCTAGGAGGATCAGGTGGCCATACTGGAGAGATAGGATAGGTGACAGAAATAAGTTTATGGTCGGAGGAGCCCAAAGGAGAGAAAGGATTTACAGTATAAGAAGAAGGGTTAGAAGTTAGGAACGAGTCAAGAATGTTGGGCCGATTTCTGAGGTGATCCGGGATACGGGTAGGTTGCTGAACCAACTGTTCTAGGTCATTTAGGATAGAAAAGACGTAGGCTTGTTCACCAGGTTGGTCAGTAGAATGAGAGAAGATCCATTGGCAGTGGTGAAGGTTGAAACATCCTTAGATGGAGATTTCAGAGAAAGGAGACATGGATAAAATGTGTTCCACTTTAGAGTTTAGATAATCAAAGAATTTGGCGATGGTGAACGTTGAAACCTTCTAAGATGGAGATTTCAGAGAAAGGAGAAATGGACAAAATGTGTTCCACTTTAGAGTTTAGATAATCAAAGAATTTGGGAAAGTTGGTAGAGTTAGGGGAAAGATAGTTTATCTATCTATTGCCTGATGCCGTGATCCCTGAAAGGGTGGCCTCGAACTAAACGCCCCCATGCATTTCTGTCCCCAGTCAGTCGATGCCCCTCCTCCCAAGCACACCACCTTCATTCATATACTTCTTCACTCCATCCTTCCACCTCTCTCTTGGTTTACCTTTCCCTCTCTGTCCTTCCACCTCGCTCTTGTACACCCTCTTAGTCATTCTCTCACGTTCCATACGTTCCATAATTATGGCCGAACCATCTCAAGGTGTTCCTTTTCACACTTTCCAGCACATCTACCTCCACATCACACCTCCCTCTTACTTCCTTATTCCTCTGTCTATCCCTCCATGTAACTCTGCACGCACTTCTCAAGTAACCCATTTCCACCCCTCTCACTCTTGGTCCGAGTCTCTCCACCAATGTTCATGCTTCGCTTCCGTAAGTCAATGTCGGGATTACCACACTGACATGCAAGGACTTCTTCACTTCCATGCCGACCACCCTATTGTTTGTTACTGCTGTCAGCGTTCCTACAACCCTCTTCCCCTGTTGCACCCTCTCCCGCACTTCTTCATCCATGCTCCCATCTTTATTCAGCACATTGCCCAGTTACTTAATGAACTGACAATCTCCATAGCCTGACCGTTCAACTTCACCTCACAGTCTGTGGTTTCACCCCTTTCGAAGACCATAACCTTGCTCTTCCCTGCACAGAACACTACATAAATATTTAGTATGACAATGACAGGAAAGTTAGAGCCATAAGGTTAAAAAATTCAGAGGAGTCGAAATCGGGAACACGAGAGCAAGTGACTTTGTTATGCACGTATGCACAACATCAACTTTTGGCTTTGAAACTAGGATAGAGAAAGTAGAAGGATACAGAGAAGGGACTGCTGGCAGTTGCTTCAGACACCTGAGTTTCACATCCACTAAATATGTCCGCTTTGGCTGGGATCGAACCCAGGTCAAGCAGATTCACACGTGAGGGTGTTTGCAACTCGACCGCCGCGGCTCCAATGCTGAATGAAATTATCTAGCACTAGCCTCAATAAAATGTATGATTGTAGCTATAACAATAAGGGTTAACCACGGTCGGGAGGTTCATGGTCGATGCATGAACTATTAACACGCATTTTATATATGATTGTTGTTACAGGAATGAATGAAGGAAGTTTGTTAGGAAGAATATATGAAGGTATGTGTAACCTTTTAACCCTCTCCGTCACATATGACGCGACCGCGTCATATGGCGGTATTGCCCAAAGATATCATATGACGCTTCCGCGTCATATGAACCTAGTGAAACAGCTCAATAAGTAAGTTATATGACACTTTTGCGTCATATTGAGCTCAGTAAGTTAGGTAAGTTAGATCAGAATCTGTTGATTGGTGGCAACCCCAAATTCCTCCGACTTCTAACGGTCCCTCAGTGTAAGAATGACTGTTGTGGGGGAAATACCGGGCGCTCTGGCAACCCCTATCTTGCGTAAGTTAATATGTCTGGGGGGGTTAATTGACAAACCTGGAAGGTAATCATACCCGATGTTGTGAAGAGAATTTGTTGTGGAAGCGTATATCATCTGAGGTGAAGCCAATGATATTGAGGTCTGGTGAATGGATGCTGAATGTTGTTCCGAATGTTAGAGTACTTGCTTTTGGCAGGTGTTTATCATATTCATTCTCTCCCTGTCATCATTATTCCCTTTCTAATGTCCCATGCTAATCCTCCCTACCAATTTAACGGGAATGAAGGATTGGCTATTGACTGACTGACTGCCTGTTATACTTTCTGTGGTTGCATTAGCATGATCAGTGGTACTGTCTACATACAATACATACATAAAATGTTAAGGCTGAGTGCAGTTTCAGTCTCTTGTCCTAATGGCGGTGTTCCAGGCAACCCTGTTAAGGGCTGCCTCACTTGTCAAGTTTTCGATTCGAGATTGGCACGTATAGTCCGATCCCAGGCCTTCCTCGGTCTACCCCTTGGTGCAGCTCCCTTCACAATCACAGACCTGCATCTTTTCACCCAATTTTGTTCATCCATTCACTCCACATACCCATACCATCCCAGTCTACTTGTAGGCATCTCCTCGCTAATACTTTTTATACCATAGGATCTCCTCATCATTACTTATTCTATCCTGCAGTTTGGCCCCACATATCCATCTCACCATTCTCATCTCATTACATTCCATTCTGTTGACATCCTTTACTTTAACGGCCCATGTTTCTGAGGCATATGTCATTGCACTTCTAATACATGAGGCATACACCTTTCCCTTAAGGGGAGAAGCATTCTTTTCATGGTCAGAATTGGCAGCAGTTCTCTAAACTTCCCCCAGCCACATCTAATTCTAGCGACAGTGGCAGCCTCGGCCCCACCACCGGCAGAGATGATATCTCTTGTCCACCAGCTCCAATGACTCATTTCCAAAATTCACAGCCACAGGATCATCATTTAACACAAGCTCGCCCTTGCACACTACACACTCAAGTTCCTTGATTTCTGACTCATCCTTCGGCAGGGGTCCTTTTATTCGAATACAGCGCTTACTCCCATGGTGGACCCAATATCGACAGACTGTTCCAGCTGATTAACTTGTGTGACCATGATTATTTAAACCTTTAAGAATTAATAATTACTAAAAGACGAGACATTGAATATGGTCACATGAGCCAATCAGATAGAATGATTGACATCTAGGTGACTCATCGTTATTGAAGCAGAGTATAGTGATTCAGCAGACCACACAGGGGACACCTTAACAATACCCAACAGGGTTTTACAAACTAATGGTCTTCCTGATATTATCTGCCATCACTCACAGTGTATTCTGTCTATGAATACTTATATAGATATTAATAATTATATAAGGTGACAGTCTCTTATTAAACTTATATGTTTTACTGCACATAATATATAATTACCCTTGCATAGATTTAATCTTGTAATATTTAACATTAACTTAGTTATATCGGCATTTAATCCGCACACACATATGCAGCTGCCACACGGATGTGGTTGAGGCCATTCCCTTGTGATATAATTATGGTGTCTTCAGGCCTAGCGTGGTTGCAGGAACTTAGTATATCTTCATTAAATAGTTCCTACGCATGGTTTTCTCTTCCAGCCGCCAGTAGGTATAAGTCATTACATAACTGGCTGTCAAAATATCAGTGGATACATTTTTTTCATGAGCTACCCTGGCAACCTGTAACGCGCGCCGAGTTAGTTGCGAAAGATAATAAGTGGTAGAAAGTGCGGTCCCTCTGACTCCGGCCAAGCCAATATTCCTACGCAGAGAGAGAGAGAGAGAGAGAGATGGCTATAGCCATAACATATACTGATATGCGCGAGCATACAGTGAAACATTAGTGATTATCGAAACACATTGTGTGTGGGTGTGTCTTTGAAAGACCATATTAGCATTCTTGATTAGAAAGTTTCCCAGAGTAATAATTTTTGTATAATGGAAAACCATACTATTCAGTTTTTAGTAAAGAAGGGAGAGAAGGAGAAATCAATACATTCCATGCTCCTAAATTCATGAAAATGCGATACCGCTAATTTGTTTATGTTACTGGGTTAGATATATTGTGAAGAAAGTATAATGGTAAGGATAGACATAGGTGCTATAAGTTATAATTGGAGTGATGAATATTTCATGCGAGTTGGGCAAACCTCATATCCCTAGGTATGAGACAGAGAGGTATGAGGAGCCCAAAAACAAATGGTGCAAATCGACAATATGGGCCAGGCCGGGACCTCAATCAAAATTAAGAGACCAACATTAACCCCAAGAAGAGCAAATGCACATCAGCTAAGGAAAATACTAATCTATAATGTTGATATATATTGATAGATAGATAGATAAATAGATAGACACATATATAGATAAATAGATAGATCGATAGATAGTGTGAGTGACAGTGAGAAAGAGAAGTCTTACTAGATAGACAGTGAGTCTTGCAATCCCTACAAATTGGTTTGTAAACAATAATATAACAAACTAATATTTATATATATATATGCCTTTATATATATATAATATATTATATATATTTAAAATCAAATATATTTTTATATTGTAAAATATATATTATTTATATGACAGAGGATATACTTGAAAGAAAGAAAGAGGAGTTCTGGATGAATGTGGAGGCGTGCCTGGAGAAGTTTGACAAGAACGAAAGAATATTTCTGATTGGGGATATGAATGGTAAGGTGGGTGATAGGAAAGTTGAGGGAGTGATGGGAGGGTGGGGGGTACCATCAGAGGTGAATGGGAATGGTAGTGCACTTGTGGACGTATGTGTGGGGAGGAGGCTGTGGATAGCCAACACCTTCTTCCGACACAGAATGATCCACAGGTACACGTGGAAACGGATTTTGACGATGAAGGATAAGACAGTGGTGGAACGAAAGTCATTGATTGATTATGTATGTGTGGATGAACGAATGAAGAAATCTGTGATGGATGCTAGGGTTTATAGGGGTATTGGGGGGGGGGGGGCGTCTGTCTGATCATTATGTAGTAGTAGCTAAGGTTAGGATACAAAAGAAGTAGGTGAGGAGAGCGGGAGGGAGGCGAGAGGAGGGTGGAATGGTGAGGACGGTGGAGAGGTTGCAGGAGGAGGAAGTCAGGGAGGAGTACAGGAGAGCAGTGGAAAGACGACTAGGTGGGTTCGACCTGGAAGTTATGGAGGAAGTGGAAGATATGAGCAAGGTGTTTAAGGATGAGATCTGTGCAGCATGTGAGGAGGTGTGTGGAGTGAGGAGAAGAGGGAGGGGAGTTAAAGGTACAGCATGGTGGACAGAAGAGGTAAGAATAGCTGTGGAAGAAAAGAAGAAAGCATATAGAGAGTGGTTGGGTAGTAGAGGGAATGAAGATTCCGAGAGACAGAAACGAGCGAGGTACGTGGAGAGTAAGAGGGTGGTGAAGAGAGTAGTGAAGGAAAGTAAGAGAAGAGTAGATGAAGAATTTGGAAGGAATCTGAGTGTAAAATGGAGGGAGAGTAAGAAACTGTTCTGGAAAGAAGTCAAGAAAGTTAGGGAAGGTAGCAAGGAAAACAGTAAGGGTGTGAAAGATAAGAATGGGAGAATGCTAGCCGAGAAGCAAGAGAGAGTCGAAAGATGGAGGGAGTACTTCAGTGAGTTGCTAAATGTAAGGAATGAAGAGCCAGCAAACATAGCTGGATATGGTATGGGAGGGAGAAGAAGAGAAGTAGTGGAGGAGGAGGTGGGGATCAGGAGGTCAGAAGTGTGGGAAGCCATGAAAAGAGTGAAGTTGGGGAAAGCACCAGGAACAGATGGAGTGTGTGGGGAAATGTTGAGGTATGGTGGTGAGATAGTGATAGAATGGGTATGGAAAATGTGCAAACTAGCATGGGAGACGGGGAGTGCACCCGATGACTGGAAGACTGGCATAATAGTCCCCCTATATAAGGGCAAAGGGGAAAGAGGAGTGTGTGGTAACAACTGAGGAATATGTCTTCTAAGCATAGTAGGGAAGGTATACAGTAGGGTAGTGATTGAGAGAGTGAGAGTGAGAACGGAGAAATGGATAGGCGACGAGCAGGGAGGTTTTAGGAAGCGAAGAGGATGTGTAGATCAGATTTTTACCCTGAATTGTGTTGTGGAGAAGTATCTGGAGAAGAAACAAAAGGTGTATGTTGCCTTTATGGACTTGGAGAAGGCCTATGACAGAGTGGACAGAGAAGGTTTGTGGAAAGTACTTAGAATATACGGAGTAGAGGGCAAGTTGCTGAAAGCAGTGAAGAGCATGTATGAGGGTGCAAAGGCGGCAGTACGTGTGGAGAGTGAGCAGAGCGAGTTCTTTGACCTGAATGTTGGTTTGAAACAGGGGTGTGTGATGTCCCCGTGGTTGTTTACTGTATATATGGATGGAGTCATGAAAGAATTACTATCAAGAGCAGTGGATGTTGGTGTATCGCTGAAAAGAGAGGGAATTGAGTGGAAGCTACCTATACTGCTGTTTGCAGATGATACAGTTCTGCTGAGTGATAATGAATGGGAGTTGCAGGGTCTGGTAAATGAGTTTGGAACAGTGTGCGAAAAACGGAATTTGAAGGTAAATGCGGGGAAGAGAAAGGTTATGGTCTTCGAAAGGGGTAAAGTCACAGAGTGTGAGGTGAAGCTGAATGGTCAGGCGATGGAGATCGTCAACTCTTTTAAGTATCTGGGCAGTGTGTTGAGTAAAGATGGGACTATGGATGAAGAAGTGCGGGAGAGGGTACAACAGTGGAAGAGGGTTGTAGGAACGCTAAAAGCAGTAACAAGAAATAGGGTGGTCAGTATGGAAGTGAAGAAGTCCTTGCATGACAGTGTGGTAATCCCGACACTGACTTACGGAAGCGAAGCATGGACGTTGGTTGAGAGACTCGGACCAAGAGTGAGAGCAGTGGAAATTAATTACTTAAGGAGTGCGTGCGGAGTTACATGGAGGGATAGACAGACTAATGAGGAAGTAAGAAGGAGGTGTGGTGTGGAGGTAGATGTGCTGGAAAGTGTGAAAAGGAACAACTTGAGATGGTTCGGCCATATGGAACGTATGGAAAGCGAGAGAATGACTAAGAGGGTGTACGAGAGCGAGGTGGAGGGACAGAGAGGGAGAGGTAGACCGAATGAGAGGTGGAAGGATGGAGTGAGGAAGTACATGAACGAAGGCGGTGCTGGTTGGGGGGAGGGGCGTCGACTGACTGGGGACAGAGGTGCATGGGGGCGGTTTGTTCGTGGCCACCCCTTCGGGGATCACGGCGTCAGGCAATAGATAGATAGATAGATATTTCTTAAAGGTAAACTTTACCAAAAAAATCTGTTTACATTGTAATTAATATCATGAGATATAACAGTAATCATAAACCTGAAATAATTCACGTAACCATACCTACACGATAACCCCCCCTCGCCATTTACTCCCTGTAGCCCCTACCTCTCCATCCCAGCAAATCTAACTGCACCATCTATGGGACATAATATGCAACATAATCAGGGTGGGGAGAGTGAGCGATCTTGCTAATATCAGAGCGAAAATCTCCCAAAGTTTACTACTGGAAATCTTGAACGAAGAATTTTGACAAGGTATATTTTCTAAGATCGTAACTCGCTTGAACATAAAAAGGTAACTTTACATAATTAATTTCGGGGCATTCTGAACTTTAGTTTTACATGAATATTTAGAAAATATATGATTCATAGAGGCTGTAATTATTATTTAGGAAATATTTGTCTAGTACTTTGAATTATTTTGCAGAAGGAAATAGCTAGAACAAATAATGTTAAACGCTCTGTTCAGTAGTTTTAATATAATATATTTTGTAGAGTCTAGGACAAAGGCTAAACCAACTCAGGCCCTGGTCAGTAATAGTGGGCTTCCTATACACTTTTGTAGTCAGACCATTATCCGTTTTCCTAATCATGATATCTAAACACGAGAGACTACGTTGATTCTCTACTTCTGAGGTGAACTTTATATTTACAAGTTGTGTAATCTTAAAATCTAAAACTTCTTACACATGTTAAGCCTGTCTAAAAATTATAAAACGTGTCATCAACATATCTTATATAGTGTATTGGCTTGAACTCTTGAGGGCAATTATCTAACCATGATTATTCTTTATAACACATAACAGCATCAGCTTACAAGGGTCCGAGTGATTATCCCATAGACATATCATCGATTTGATTATAACGCGTTTCGCATTAGATAGATTTATTTTTAGGAAGTACTACTGTATATTTGTAAACAATTAATCGTGTTTACTCCCTTCGTATGGTTCAATAAGGTCAACAAATTATTGTACTATAAATACTTACAGCAAAATTGTAATTTTCTATAGTATCAGCTATGTTCAAGCCTGATGATAGACAAGAGCATGTCCACAATATTGCAGCAGCAATACAGTTAAAGATAATCTTCGTTGTTGCCTTGATCCTTATTTTTATACTATATATATATATATATATATATATATATATATATTCGCTTAGATTAACGTCAACAACCAAAGGTAGAAACTGATAAGATTTACAGCAAAATAAATTCCTTTTTGAAACCGTATCCTAATCAATTTTAAGTTTATCACATAACAAAAAAGATGATCGTGATCAACCAGATAGATACAAAATCACATTCATGAAACTAAACTCAAAGTACAGTACCGTATAAAAAAAAATGCCCCATGGAGCAAGGTTCAGCAGCGGCGCAGTGCACCAAGTCCATCACTCAAGCCAGAGCTGTGTAAAAGTAAACAAAACTTTAAACAACAAATTATAACTTTTGAGAAAAACAATAATTTGTAGCAGTTATTCGAAACATTGATCTCGAGATTGAGCTTCTTAATGAGTATTTTTTTCTCCAATGAGTGCGTCTGCATGATGCCCCTAAATCTTTCTAAAATTCGAAAGTATCTGTCAGTGAAACTATGACCACTATAATGGGATGATTTTTGACAGGTGAACATTGTATTTTATGTAGAAATTTACCCGACCTATAACTTTTACCAATATGTTCGATAATCCTGATCTTGAAAGAACGACTAATACAGTACATACGCATCATGTATACGTAGTGTACTGTACAGATGGCCAACTTAGTACTGCAACAAAATGTTGTCGAAGGTGTCTCTTTTTCTTCTGCTCTCAGTTGGAAGGACCATATTACCAGTCTTGCTAAGGCAGCCTCCCAGAAGCTGGGTGTGCTCAACCGCCTTAAGGGGTTCTTTTCCCCTGCACAGCTTCTTGCTCTGTACAGGGGCATAGTGCATCCTTGTATTGAGTATTGTTCACATGTGTGGGGAGGTTCCTCTCACACTGCTCTCCTAGACAAAGTTGAAAGGAAGGCCTTTCGTATCATTAACTCCCGTCCACTCACCAACTCTCTGCAATCTCTCTCTCTCCGCCGCAATGTTGCAACTCTCTCGCTATTCTATCGCTACTATAATAATCAGTGTTCCTCAGAGCTTTCCCAGTGTATACCACCTCCTTTACGTAGGGCACGTGGTACCCGTCTTGCAACTCAATCCCACCCCTACTCTGTGCAACTCTCCAACCCAAGAGTGAAACGTTACTCTCAAACTTTCTTCTACTCAACAGCTGAGCTCTGGAACTCTCTCCCAGAATCAGTCTTTCCCTCTTCCTATGACTTAAATTGCTTCAAACTCAGTGTGTCCAGGCATTTTGGCTCGAACGTCCCTTGATTTTGGCCCTGTCACTCTTTCAACTATGGGGGAGGCACTCGCTATAGGCAGTTCTGCCTTTTGCCTCCTTCAATCACATAGAAAAAATAATAAAAAAAAACATTGCAGCGAAGAGAGAGAGATTGCAAAGAGTCAGTGAGTGGACGTGAGTTAATGAGACGAAAGGCTTTCTTTTCTACTTTATCGAGAAGTGCTGTGTGAGGGGATCCTCTCCACACATGCGAACAATACTCAATACATGGACGCACTGTGCCCCTGTACAGAGCAAGAAGCTGTGCAGGGGTAAAGATTCCCCGGAGGCGGTTGAGCACACCCAGCTTCTAGGAAGCTGATTTAGCAAGGATGGTAATAAGGTCTTTCAAAGTGAGATCAGGAGAAAAAGGGGAGATGGGTCGTTTTTCTGGATAATCTTCTCCCTCGTGTTTAGCCCCATTATTTTTTAGAATTTAAGATGTTCGGCCCATTAGTTTGGCGATTTTAAGACCTTTCACCCCATATATTTGTCAATATTAAGACCTCTTTCGTGCTATTTAGGTGTCGATTTTGTTCCTGACGAATGATAGTGAGCCTGAAATTTAGGAGGAACAAATTTTGCTACCGAAAAATGTACAAATTAATCTACAGTAGAAGGGGGATTTAATGGATGTATTTTTTTGTTTTTAAGTTTGATGGAGGTCTAGGGAATAAAATGAAAATAATAATAACTATATGATATAATTGACCAAAAATATAAACCCTACCCCCTTAACACCTTAAGAGCGGCCTAGGCGGTAATTTCTATGTACCGCCCAGCGTTTTTTTTTTACCATAAATGGGGTTGTTTCCGTGCTCTTTTTCATGCATAAACAAGACCCAGAGCGTAATACAAGTATGTATCCCTGAAAGGGCATAAATTGAGCTATCCAATGACACCCGAACCATCCTTCTACGATCACTGGTTGTCTTGCAACGATCGTGCAACCGAAGGGCAAAATCGCTAAAATACGGTAATTTTCTTACATTATTACGTGTGAAATGAGTGAGAGAGGGTGAAGGAGGGTGCAGTAAATCTCAGTAGGTCCACGGCAGCCGTGGCGAGCGGTCAGGAGGTAATCTATGCTCCTCCCACCGCTCCGCTCTCTCTCATTGCACATTACGTGCTCAAAATTGCACTCGACAATAGCCGTGACCCGCATATGGGTACCTTTTCTTTAACTCGACATATGCCGGGTGCCGCCAGTTAAGGGTTAAGAATACCACCCTTAATATCGCCAAACTAATGGGCCGTAAGTCTAAAAATCTGACACCACTCTATAATATTCGTGGACTTCACCTACTTATATAATATGGAAGTAAATCTCTGGAAGCGAATTTACGAATATAGTTTTCTGTACATTCACTACAAAACTATATATACTACTTATTGAAAAGCTAGTTCTATCCAAAAATCAATTCGGATAATATTAATTGCATAAAGAAAAAATATAAAGGGTCCACGAATTATTATGAGTATAGCATCCGAGTATACCATATGAGGAGGAGCACATTATTGATAACGTTTTGCAAATAGCTGCTACACTATTCAGGCTATTCAGTTTTGTTTATAGTATACAATTATGGATGTAATTATGTTATTTGTTTATATACAGTATATATGTATGTATTTTTGTATTAGTATTTTTTTTGTTTAATTATTAGCCTATTATTATTATGTTTTTATTTTGTTCAGTTTCCTCCCTAGACCTCCAACAAGCTTGAAAATTGTCCTTCGAAATCAATTTGTACATTTTTCGGTAGAAAAATGCCCTTCCCGAAGGCCAATTCCTCCTAAATTGCAGGGTCGCTATCGATTGCCAGGAAACAGTCGATACCGGTACCTAAATGGTACGGAAGACGGAAGATCTTAAAATAGGCTTCAATATTTCCTGGCGAGCGATATCGAGTATGTAATTTAGGAGAACAGTCAAACACACAAACGGAGGTCAAAACCTAACCTCCTTCCAACTTCATTGGGGAAGCTAATAACCAAAGACAAAACCACTTCCATTGTTAAGGGGATAATTATGAACTGTTTGTTTGGTCTATTAATTAATGTATTTATATATTGTTTTAGTTTCCTCGCTAGACCTCCATCAAACTTAGAAAAACACCCCCTAGACCCCCTTCGAGATCATTTGTAAATTTTGCGGCCAAAGGCCGGTTCCTCTTAAAAATACAGGCTCGATAGGAAAAAATCGTCACCCAAATGGCAAGAAAGGTCTTAAATTTGACAAAAAATGGGCCGAAATGTGTAGAAAACGCCAAACAAATGGGCCGAACGTCTTAAAATCACCAAACTATGGGACTAAGCATTTGGGAGAAGGGGGGACCATAAAAAATTACCCATCTCCCCTTAAAGACCCTTCCTATACTGTATAAAATGGTTTAGTGTTAGCAGGATAAAATACCAACAAACTTTATGATATGAAGGGGGGATGGGCCGTTTTTTGTTGATCTTTTAATTTAATTATTCCTTTATTTCTTAGTTTCTTCGCTAGACTTCCATCAAGCTTAGTAACAAAATAACCTAAACCCCCTTCGAGATAATTTGTAATTTTTTCGTAGAAAAATGTCCCCCTCTTAAAAGTACATGCTCGCTATCGCTCGCCAGAAAAAAATCGACGCTAAATAGCACGAAAGGTCTTAAAATTGACTACGAAATTAGGTAGAAAGGTTTTAAAATCGCCTAACTAATGGGCCGAACGTCTTAGAATTACCAAACAAATGGGGCTAAACACGAGGGATCGAAGGGGGACCAGAAGAACGACCCATCTCCCCTTAATTCATATGGAAGGGTTGGTAATGAGACAATGTTCTGCCCTATAGCTTGCAGAAGGCACATTAAAGGGAGAGGGGTTGTTTTTCTGGTTTCCTTCTCCTTCATGTTAAGCCCCATTAGTTTTCAGAATTTTAGACGTTTGGCCCATTAGTTTGGCGATTTTAAGACCTTCCTCCCCATTTTCTTGTCAATATTAAGATCTCTCGTGCTATTTAGGTGTCGATTTTTTTTCTGGCGAACGATAGTGAGCCTGTAATTTTGGAAGAATCGGACTTCGGCCGGGACATTTTTCTACCGAGAAATGTACAAATTAATCTAGAAGGGGGATCTAAGGGATGTTATTATAAGTTTGGTGGAGGTCTAGGGAGGAAACTAGAAAAATATTCAAATAAATGAAAAAATAATCGACCAAAAAGTTAACCCCTTCTGTATCAGCCACATATTTTTTATATTTTCTTCTAGCTATAATTAGACGATCTTACGTAACTTAAGAAGGATATACGGTTGCTAAAAGGATGAATTGAGATAGTCTGTGTGTTATAATTGGTTGACGTCCTTCCTAATCTGAATAAAATCGTTTAGTACTTTGCAGAATATAATTAAAAGGATGTCACCGGTAATGAAGGGGTTAATCCATAATATATTTTTGTTTTGTTTCAATGATTTTTTTATTATCAATTAAGTATCGAAAAATGAGCTGCTAAGGAATTGAATTTACCTTCAGATGAAATGAAACAGAGTATAGTTGACACACACACAACATTGTCAACATGACCTTAGCTGTCCTTGGCCGACCTTACGGATATATGGATGCTTATGTTCTGGGTGTGGTGTCCCGAGTTCGAATCCCGGGAGGACCATATGCTTTCATTAGTTTATTCAAGTGCATTGGGGTTTGTAATTGATGATCAATGTTAAGAACGGGGTGTTACTTAATTTATGGGTCAGGACTTTGCAGTGACCGTGGTGTTTGCCCTTTGCGGCCAACATTGCCTCCATCTTGCCCCTGCTAGACGTTTGCAAGTCTATTGGAAAACGCGACAAACTGCTTAATTTGACGTTTCAGGGACGTAATCTGTGTTTGTTCTTGTCTCGTCCCCGTTTCATCCTTGTTTTATGGACAGTACAAAAATGGTAGATGGATAGGAAAACTGTACTGTATTTGTACGTCTTTGGCATGACCAACCCCCGCTCCCCATCCGTCTACGTGGACTTCCCACCGTATATATTGTGGCCCACTCACACCCTAAGGCTGTCTAGTGACAGCGCTGACCCAGGGCCAAACGTTAAACATTTTTTGGACACGTTCAAAATAGATGAGGGTGTCTACACCTTCACACGTCCTTTCCATAACTCCGTTGACCTTGCCCTCCCCTGGCAGGACTTGACGCCAGACTTTACTAAACACACGGTCACTTTAAAGTCTGGAAGGGTCGGGACGCCAGTGTGACAGGCTTTAACACTTAAAGAGTGGGGCCCGACTTAAGTCTGTATCTAAAAAGCAGCAAGTTAGGAACATTATTAAGGCTTTTAAAGGGTTAAAATCGAGTGCAAATGGCTGGGAGCGCAGTAGGCCACACGGCCGACACCCAGGGCTTACCGCCGCACTCTGACTCACGCTCCCTCTGTTCTCGAGAGGCCGGCAGTGTAGCCAGTAGTGAGTGTAGCTGGAAAAAATATGCCGCTATATGCTAAACTCCCATGTTGGTGGTACTACTGCATCAACACTACGAGTGCTACGTAGCTCGTTCTGGTCTCATTTTGAAGCTTGTAGCGCCTATTTTTTTGCTGAATACATTTCTTTTCATGCAGATACTTGATCATTCAGGAGGGCCTGAATATGCCCAAAATAGCCCAAAACCCCCTGCAAGAATGAAGGTTAACCCCCAGTATTACCCCCCAACAGAACCGAGCTACTGGAGTGTGGACTGTATACACCATGGCACCCTCACAACACAGTGGCTACCTCATCTGTCACGCTCCCAACATTACCACCGGACCACAGTGGGACTATTTTGTTCAGTAAGTTAACATTTATTATGTGTATGTGTGTGTATGTCTGGAATGGTGAGGAGGGTGGAGAGGTTGAAGGAGGAGGAAGTCAGGGAGGAGTACAGGAGAGCAGTGGAAAGACGACTAGGTGGGTTCGACCTGGAAGTTATGGAGGAAGTTGAGGAGATGAGCAAGGTGTTTAAGGATAAAATCTGTGCAGCATGTGAGGAGGTGTGTGGAGTGAGGAGAAGAGGGAGGGGAGTGAAAGGTACAGCATGGTGGACAGAAGAGGTAAGAATAGCTGTGGAAGAAAAGAAGAAAGCATATAGAGAGTGGTTGGGTAGTAGAGGGAATGAAGATTCCGAGAGACAGAAACAAGCGAGGTATGTGGAGAGTAAGAGGGTGGTGAAGAGAGTAGTGAAGGAAAGTAAGAGAAGAGTAGATGAGGAATTTGGAAGGAATCTGAGTGTAAAATGGAGGGAGAGTAAGAAACTGTTCTGGAAAGAAGTCAAGAAAGTTAGGGAAGGTAGCAAGGGAAACAGTAAGGGTGTGAAAGATAAGAATGGGAGAATGCTAGCCGAGAAGCAAGAGAGAGTCGAAAGATGGAGGGAGTACTTCAGTGAGTTGCTAAATGTAAGGAATGAAGAGCCAGCAAACATAGCTGGATATGGTATGGGAGGGAGAAGAAGAGAAGTAGTGGAGGAGGAGGTGGTGATCAGGTCAGAAGTGTGGGAAGCCATGAAAAGAGTGAAGTTGGGGAAAGCACCAGGAACAGATGGAGTGTGCGGGGAAATGTTGAGGTATGGTGGTGAGATAGTGATAGAATGGGTATGGAAAATGTGCAAACTAGCATGGGAGAAGGGGAGTGCACCCGATGACTGGAAGACTGGTATAATAGTCCCCCTATATAAGGGCAAAGGGGAAAGAGGAGTGTGTGGTAACCACCGAGGAATATGTCTTCTAAGCATAGTAGGGAAGGTATACAGTAGGGTAGTGATTGAGAGAGTGAGAGTGAGAACGGAGAAATGGATAGGCGATGAGCAGGGAGGTTTTAGGAAGGGAAGAGGATGTGTAGATCAGATTTTTACCCTGAATTGTGTTGTGGAGAAGTATCTGGAGAAGAAACAAAAGGTGTATGTTGCCTTTATGGACTTGGAGAAGGCCTATGACAGAGTGGATAGAGAAGGTTTGTGGAAAGTACTAAGAATATATGGAGTAGAGGGCAAGTTGCTGAAAGCAGTGAAGAGCATGTATGAGGGTGCAAAGGCGGCAGTACGTGTGGAGAGTGAGCAGAGCGAGTTCTTTGACCTGAATGTTGGTTTGAAACAGGGGGTGTGTGATGTCCCCGTGGTTGTTTACTGTATATATGGATGCAGTCATGAAAGAAATACTATCAAGAGCAGTGGATGTTGGTGTATCGCTGAAAAGGGAGGGAATTGAGTGGAAGCTACCTATACTGCTGTTTGCGGATGATACAGTTCTGATGAGTGATAATGAATGGGAGTTGCAGGGTCTGGTAAATGAGTTTGGAACAGTGTGCGAAAAACGGAATTTGAAGATAAATACGGGGAAGAGCAAGGTTATGGTCTTCGAAAGGGGTGAAGTCACAGAGTGTGAGGTGAAGCTGAACGGTCAGGCTATGGAGATCGTCAACTCTTTTAAGTATCTGGGCAATGTGTTGAGTAAAGATCGGACTATGGATGAAGAAGTGCGGGAGAGGGTACAACAGTGGAAGAGGGTTGTAGGAACGCTAAAAGCAGTAACAAGAAATAGGGTGGTCAGTATGGAAGTGAAGAAGTCCTTGCATGACAGTGTGGTAATCCCGACACTGACTTACGGAAGCGAAGCATGGACGTTGGTTGAGAGACTCAGACCAAGAGTGAGAGCAGTGGAAATTAATTACTTAAGGAGTGCGTGCGGAGTTACATGGAGGGATAGACAGACTAATGAGGAAGTAAGAAGGAGGTGTGGTGTGGAGGTAGATGTGCTGGAAAGTGTGAAAAGGAACAACTTGAGATGGTTCGGCCATATGGAATGTATGGAAAGCGAGAGAATGACTAAGAGGGTGTACGAGAGCGAGGTGGAGGGACAGAGAGGGAGACGTAGACCGAATATGAGGTGGAAGGATGGAGTGAGGAAGTACATGAACGAGGGCGGTGCTGGTTGGGGGGAGGGGCGTCGACTGACTGGGGACAGAGGTGCATGGGGGCGGTTCATTCGTGGCCACCCCTTCGGGGATCACGGCGTCAGGCAATAGATAGATAGATAGATGTGAGTGTGTGTGTCTATGTGTGTTTGTGTGTATGTATGTCCATGTCTGTGTGTGTGTGTGCTATGTTATCCAGCTGACAGTAAAATGACATGTCCTCATCTTTCTTATTGAGCTATTATGAAGATTTTGTAACTAATTGTGTTATTCATTACGAAAACTTGACATAAATATTGTGTATGTAAGAAGGAGACAAAGGCAAAGCTGCCTGTAATGAGTGCCCCCCCAAAAAAAAAAAAAAAAAAATGCAAGAAAGACAGAGCCAAATTCAAAGTACGTTAGAGTTAAAATGTCTGGACACGCAGAGGGCTTGAAGTAGTTTGAATCGTAGGTTGAGGGAGAGAGTTCCATAGTTTACTTGTTGACGCTAAAGTGAATTAAGAGGGTAAGGTTCACTTTTTGGTAGATTTTTTCATTTATTTTGTATGTTCTTTAGTTTCCTCCCTAGACCTCCATCAAACTTAACAAAACATCCATCATATCCCCCTTCTAGATAAATCTGTACATTTTCGGTAGAAAAATGGAGGTCTAAAAATTATATATATATATATATATATATATTTATAATATAATATAATCATCAAGCCCATCCCCTCTTAAGATAACGATCAGCGACGGATGTATAGTTGGCCACATAAGTTCTGTTCCTCTCAGTGATCTTATACATAGAAGTATAATGCGCAGGATTGAATTACGAGTGTTAATAGTTTCTTATGCAGTGGTTGTTGTTGTTGTTGTTGTTGTTCCCCAAGCTGCCTGGCCGGACAGCCCCAAGGCCCCGAGCAATTCCAAGGCCATAACCGAGCGCCCCCACAGAACCCTTCCTGCCGACCACAATAAAGCCTGGGTGACCGAAGCCACTCCATGGCGGGGAGCTGAGGAGGGTGCGGAAACGCCCAGGAAACCAAAGCCCCACCCAGGGCCCTGTGCCCTTCAGCAATTATGAAGAGAAAGTTGAGGGGCAAGGGAAAAATGTGACGCTTTGGCTTCCAATCTTGGTAGATTGGGAGGTCAATCCACGGAAAAGACGCCGTCACTTGAGATCTAGAAAATATATAAATTAAAGGAACAGTCAGAGTAAGCTATGGGTATGGCAGAGATCACTCAGTTCTCACTCTGATAGACCAGCCCATCACCACATGACTAGAACCCAATCCTCTCAGCATCAGCTAGGAAAGGCCCTAGAAAGCCGCCTTTGGCGGGGGGATAGCTCCCCTATTTCAACCCCTTTCGGGGTCGGGCACCCGCCCTTATGCAGTGGTTGACTCATCTGATTAATCAACTGACAATTAAAAAAGAAACCACACTCGTAATTCATTCATACTAATTGAATTTCATACTTAAGGGGAGGGTTTTAGTTTGTTCCATAGACATTCAAGCTTAAAAGTACACCACCCTAGACCCCTTTTCAAGATAACTTTGTACATTATTCGACAGAAAAATGTACCGGCCGAAGGCCGGTTCCTCTTTAATTACAGGCTCGCTATCGCTCGCCAGTGAAAATTTAAATCGACGCCTATATGACAGGAAAGGTTTTATAATTTACAGAGAGGGGGCGAAAATTCTTAAAATCGACAAACTAATGGGGCAAACATCTTAAAATCTCAAAAACAATGGGGCTAAACATGAAGGAGAAAGGGATCCAGAAAAAAAATCCCTCAAGTGGAAATCTCCTGTAGAAGCCGGTAACAAATTATAAGTGTAAGGATTATCGGAGCAGCTTCAGTTTGTCTTCGGATTTATTGAGGCTATATAAAACAAAACTTTTGTTATCTTAAATAATGTTAGTATGTTATGTACTGTATAGAATATTGTTTTACAGTTTCAAAGAATAATTAATTAATAATATATTTATATATTTGCTGTCTCGAAATGTAATTAGCAGACCGGTGGATTTTCGTGGTGCTTGCTGGTAGACTATTGGGGAGAGTTCTCTTCCAAATTGGCGGTATGGGCCAAGGTTAATCAGGTGTTTATAGCCGGGGCGTGCGGACGTGTGTGCCCGTGGTGGTGATAGCCAAGCAGCAGGCTGTTATAAGGTGTTGGTTTGTGAACCCAGGCTACAAATGGCCAGTCCTGTATAGAATCGTGAAGTTCAGAGTCGTAAAGATTCCAGGACGAGCTCCATAGAAAATGAATGAAATGAATGATGATCTATGGTGAGTTTAACTCTTCGTTTTTACCTTTGTTATTTGAAGTGTGAGGATAGTAATGCGGTACTACATTGTCTTAATGTGTGTTGTAGCTGTCACCGTGGCGTGCCGGTGATTGGGTAGTTCAGTGAGTGAACCGGCTCTGCCAACCTATTATTTTGTGCAACCCTATAAGTTCAGTGTTTTGTGTACAGCCGCAGTGATTCAATAGTTTGTCATAGGAACTCGGGACCCTAGGTTTGCTCAAATGTTTTGGGCAGACATTAACTAAATGTGGTGGTGCGTCCTGGCGTATTTCACCTTGGACCCTGTTGAGGTTAATAATTATTCTTGATAATTTTTATGGCCTGAATACTCACGAAATGAAGCCTTTCAAAAGGCTTCTATGTTCTCAAACCTCCTTTTTCTATTGTCTGTACTCTCCCTACCAAGTGTCCTAAGATTTTGGATAGCATGATGGTCTGGTTATGTTCATTAATTACAACTTGACAGTAACTGCAATATATTTAG
The DNA here is from genome assembly GCA_032716605.1 of Paralithodes platypus. Lineage (NCBI taxonomy): Eukaryota > Metazoa > Arthropoda > Malacostraca > Decapoda > Lithodidae > Paralithodes > Paralithodes platypus. The sequence goes on along the minus strand of CM064502.1, from coordinate 13,983,469 downwards.
ATGAAGTGATATTGTGTTAACGATATGTGAACAATTGTGTACAGTGGGTGTATATTTCTTTATAGGATGTGAATTCGTTTGTGAAGTCTGTTGTCAATAGCAGTATGACTTTCTAGGCAACGGGGATACCGCTTGGCGAGTTTTCTTAAGCTTATTCAAACGTATGGTAAATTATGTGTTAACTCGTCTAGGACAATGGCTGTTCTTTTGGAAACTATATGTGTGATAGTATCCTAATAGCCTAATCCTTAAGAGAGATCTAAGCTGTATAAAAGTTCGTACAGTACAGTATAATAGGATATAAAGCGTCATGGTCCTAAATGAGGTTTAGTATTAAAACAATTTGGAATGGAAAGTGATACTTCTATTTTGTATAATTTAAGTGTTCATTAATAATGATATTGAAGAATTCTAAACCAGAGTGACCCATGTTTGGGGTTGGTAGGCCTGGGACCAGGCTTGATTGATGATGCTAATGAGGTACTGGTATAGTGAACCGTTGTAATTGATTACATGTTTTCAATAAGGCATTTACTTTGTGTTAGTTTATAGATGTCAACTATAATCTTTCTGGCCAGTCCTAAAAGTTTAATTATAGTCCCAGCCGTGTTGTTAAACTATCTTCAATAATGATAGGCCTATATAATAATAGTGATGTTCAAGGTGACCATAATAGTTGCTTAATCTTGTGATATTTCGATGTTTTAGATTATAATTGTCTTTTGTTTGTTAGCTTGGTTAGTGCCTTAGTTGATTGGAGCTGGAACGGTAAATGTTTATCACCAACCAGTGACGAGTTTTTCAGGTTATTTTTTGTTGTTTTTTATTTTTTATTTGATATACAGTGTTGTTTAATACCAAGGACTGTCGCATTTTACTATATTCCCATTATCCATCAATCTTAAGACACGGCCCCCGATAGTGGGGAGGGCTATGAAGATCAGGGAAATTGCGGGGTAAAAGGCGTAAATAAAGGGGTAATATTGGAAAAACTCCGAAAATAAAATATTTAAAAGTAACAAAACTTGAAAATGGAAAAACCCGAGCCAAGTTTTGACCAAACTTGGCTCGGGTTTTAAATTTTTCAGAGTCCAAAATCACAGTAACCTCATTTCGAAAGTTGGCTCGTTTTTTTTTTTTTTTCAACGTGGATAAAGCTAGTAACAATGTGGTTACAATTAGCCTAGCCTAACCTAACCTAACCTAACCTAGTATAATGGGTGGGGGCTTCCCCCCCCCCCCCCCGCTAAATCCATGAAATCCGAGCCAAGTTTTGTCAAAACCTAACCAAATAAGCTAACCTAACCTAACCTAGTATTATGGGGTTAACATTAGCCTAACCTAACCTAGTATTATGGAGTTAACATTAGCCTAGCCTAACCTAACCTAACTTAACCTAACCTAGTATTATGGGTGGGGGCTGCCACCCCCACACCCCCGCTAAATCCCTTAAATCCGAGCCAACTTTTGACACAAAAAAACGAGCCAACTTTCGAAATGAAGTTACTGTGATTTTTTACTCTGAAAAATTGAGAAACCTGAGCCAAGTTTGGTCAAAACTTGGCTCGGGTTTTTCCATTTTCAGGTTTTGTTACTTTTAAATATTGTATTTTCATAAATACAAATGTAATGGAAAATAGTAAAATGCGACAGTCCTTGGTATTAAACAACACTGTATATCATAGAAAAAACCATCTTCAGACTGATCCGGTAAATAAAAATACCAAAGTACAACAAATTACCTGAAAAACTCTTAGCACATACCACCACGACCTCCATGTTAGGGCTCCATCTTCAAACTGAGCCCGCCCGGGCCGGCGAGGGGCGTGGCGCGTGACGTGACGACTGAAAGACTGTAATTGGTTGATAATTTGATGGAAGGCTGTGATTGGTTCCAGGAGTGACGGGAAGCATTGTGATTGGTTCATGCTATGGTTCATGATTCCTAAAAAAGACCGCTAGGTGTAGTGACGTTCGACTGAAAGATTGAGAGTAAGAGCTCCCGAACGACGGCCATTGTGTACTATTGCGCCGCGGCCATCGACAGGGAGGTATTTTTTACAGTTTCTCGTATTTCACTTATAACGAATGACGGTAAGTACATATACAACAACAAAGTTTCGTTCATGAAAGTGATAACACACTAATAATTATCGATGGGGCCCGTCACTGGTTGGTCGGTAACTTAAATCCACCCCTCCCCCCCCCGAAAACTAGTGCGGAAAGCCCCACTTTCTTACGGCGACACCCGCAAAAGTAGTCACATCGCAAAATTAGGTTTTCAAACAAAATTGGTTAGTGGGGTCTCGGTCGCAATATTGGTGTTTCGCATAATCAGAACACGCAAAATTGGAGTAAGTACCGGTACTGTGTATTTGACTATTTATGAATGTAAGATGTAAAAATATATTGCAACCTTACCTAATTAGGCTACTGAGATATATGTATAGGTCTCCTCACTACACAGGATTATACCGAATGCTTTTTTCAAAATTATCCCACGGCCAGCTGTTATTTGCCTCCTGCTGGTAATATATATGATGATGGAATATTTCATGGCACGGTGAATTGGTAAAATGTTATTTGGCTATAACTAATTTCGGTAAATGTACAGTTATACTACCCCTCCCCCACCACCTCCCCCCTTCAAAACACGCCTTTTAGCGTGTTTTTGGATGGTTCAGCAGACGCGGAAACCGAAAAAAACGTATTTTGATACAAATGTATTACCAACCAGATAAGAGTGTTTTCAGGCATTTTTTTTTTTTTTTTTTTTTTTATATAGTGTTGTTTAACCCTTTCTCTGCGGGGTTTTTTGGGCTATTTAGGGCATATTCAGGCACTCCTGAATGATAAATCAAGCATCTGCATTAAATGAACTGTATTCTGCCGAAAACTAGGCGAAAATAGCTTCAAAATGAGACCAGAACGGGCTTCGTACGTGGCCTGGTTCACCCGCAGCGGTGCCATAGAAACACAGGAAACCCGCTATTTGTTAACACTCGCTCGCTCGGCAACACTGTTGTGAGAGGCAGTGAGAGACCCGCGCGAGACACAGTCTACCTCAGTGAGCCGCTCGCTGCTCTGAGGATCGGAGGTGGGCCCCTCACGCCCACAGACACTCGATTTCTACGGTTTTTACAGGCTTTTAAAGCCTGGAAATTGCTGTAACTTGCCAAAATATTCCAGAACGTCACCAGCAGCGAAAGGGTTAATACCGAGGACCGTCACATTTTAGTATTTTTAACATTAGCCTAGCCTAACCTAACCTAACCGAAAACTAATCTATCTCGCGACGGTCTAAACCCAGCTCACGTTCCCTGTTTATAGGTGCGCGACGGTCTAAACCCAGCTCACGTTCCCTGTTTATGGGTTCGCGAAGGTTTGTAATACTTCAATGTATCTATTTCAAGTCAAATATTTATTTCCGCGCATCATCAAACCATACTAACTCTACTACTAATAATATTAACCCATTAGTACCAACAGAATAGCGACAAAATAGGGGTAGTATAACTGTAGATTTATCCTAGTTTCTTATTATATAGTCTAGGCTACTTATTGAATAGGCCTAGGTAAAATCTATCGAATGCGTAAAAACTGTTAGGTAAGATCCTGTGTAGCGGGAGGAACTGTTTTTCAGATGCCTATTTACTATAAGAATCATTGAACAATATATTTAACCTAGCCTAACCTAACCTAGTATATTAGTGAACTATTTATTTTATGAATGTAAAATGTAAAATTATATTGTAACATTACCACATTATTGAGATAAATACAGGTCTAACCGCTACACAGGATTATACCAACTGTTATTGGCAAAAATGTAGTTACCGGGTGTACCGTACTACCGCCCGTCTTGTTTACACTATGCGGAGGCTCACCATCATGTTCCCGTCTATTTTGACTGCCTTTGGATACAAAAATACATTACCCTAACCAAACAACCTAACCTAACCTAACATAGTATTATAGTGTCTTGTTCACACTACGCGGACGCTCGCCATCATGTTCCCGTCTATTTTGACTGCCTTTCGATATAAAAATACATTAGCCTAACCAAACAACATAACCTAACCTAACTTAGTATTCATAAAATGTACGTAAAAACTGTATTTTTTCTTATAGGCTAGGCCTATTATTTTCCAGTGTTAGGTGGCTAGAGAGTGTTTCCCAGGCCAAAAAATTATCGAGTTCCGTATGGAGCTCAGTGGTCTGGTTAATCTGCTCTACATAACTAACTAAGGCAAGAATGTTAAGTGCGGGCATACCGCCAGCCTTGTTTACACTACGCGCAGTGGCGTCGGACCTTTCCCATCATGTTCCCGTCTATTTTGACTGCCTTTCGATATAAAAATACATTAGTCTAACCAAACAACCTAACCTAACCTAACTTAGTATTCATGTAGTAATGACAGGGGGCAAATAGCAGAACATATAGCGTCGAAATAGACGGGAACGTAACTGCGAGCGCACAACATGACGACCGTACGCCCGAAAACTACATCCATCCCCTAACTAACTAACAACGATAGGACTTCTTTCATTTTGAATCGGTATAATGTAGCTGTTTTTACGTATTGGAGTAAAATCTTGAATAGGTTATTGTTGTTGTTGTTGTTGTTCCCTAAGCTGCCTGGCCGAACAGCCCCGAGTCCCTGAGGAAGGCCATGGCCACGATCGGGCTTTCCCACAGAGCTCTCATTGAGTGTAGATTGTGTTGTTGGCGTAAGTGGTTGTGTGAAATGCAGTCTTCTATGATGTGTTTAATGGTATGGGGTGCTGTGTTACATCCCGGGCAGGCGTCGACAACGGAGTCATCCAGTCTCTTCTGATAGCTCAGGAGAGCTGGATGGTGTCCGCATCTCAGCCTGGCCAGGTGGACTCTGTCCTCGCGAGGAAGGGAGGATTCGGAAGGATCGATTTCGGGAGGTCGTGCATGCAGCTGCGTGTTGTCTGTGAGTGAGTGGATGGATCGGTGAGAGATATGAGTATGGATGTGCTTCTGGAAGTTGGTTCGGGGTGGGCAGGGAGGGAGACAGGACAATAATTGTGTGTGATACCGTATGCTGGGTGTTGTTTTGATATTTCTTGGTGTCTGTGGGTGTGTTGCCATGTAGTTTAGTGGGTGGTCTTGGTTCGTGGAGGCTGCTGCCAGGAATTGAGTGCCTCTCATGTCCAGATGGTCTTTGACTTTGAGGATTTTGGTTTCTTGATGTAGGTGATCTGTGGGTGCAGTAGCTGTGCAGCCTGTAATGATCTTCAGGGCTTTGTTTTGAATAGTCTGTAAGGTCTTATGATGTGTTTCAGCTAGGTTAGAAGCCCAGGCTGGGCTTGCGTATTCCATCACTGATCTTATGTATTGTTTATATACTGTGGTGGTAGTTTCTTTGTTGTGTCCAAATTTTGTGTGAGCAAGTGACCTGAGGGCGTTAAGTCTGGGTGTCAGTTTCTTGTTAATGTTTGTGGTATGCTGTTTGAATGTCATATGAGTATCATATGTTACTCCTAGGATTTTGGGTGTGTGTGTATGTGTTAGGGGTGTTTTGTTTATGGTGAGTTGAGGGATGTATTCGTGTTCTCCTGTCCAACTTGTGAGCAGGGTTGCGGTGGATTTGGCTGGGGCTAGAATAAGTCTGTTTGTAGTGCACCAGCCATGCAGTGTGTTGAGATAGGGTTGAAGGAGATCTGTTGCTCTTTTTGGGTCATGGTGTGTACATGTGAGTGTTCTGTCATCTGCATAGGAGGCTAAGTTTATTTGGGGTGTAGTTATATCGTGCATGTATAGATTGAAGAGTGCGGGCGATAGGACGGATCTTTGTGGGACTCCGTTTGGAAAGTTTCTGATTTTAGATGACTGACCGGCAAAAGATACGTGTGCACATCTGCCTGCTAGGAAGTTGGCCAGCCACCTTTTTGTGTTGTTGTAGATTTTGTTTGTTAGGTTGTGGCGGGGGATGGCATCAAAGGCTTTACTAATGTCGAGTGTGGCTAATAGTGATCTGTGTGGTGGTCTAGCTGAGTTGATGCCGTCGAAAGCTCTTTGTGTAAGGTCTGTGAGAAGAGTGTTTGTGGATTGCAGTGGCCTAAAGCCATGTTGTGTTGGAGCTAGGGGTAGGTCAGGTGTAATTAGTTGTAATACTAGGCATTCCATGACTTTGGAGGGGGAGCAAAGGAGTGTGATGGGGCGGTGCGAGGAGGGTAGCGTGGGGTCTTTGTTGGGTTTGGGCAATGTGATGATGATACCATGCTTCCAAATGTCTGGTATTGTGTAGGTATAGGTAATAGGTATTACCTATGAATAGGTAAAATGTAACTACAACTAATGATAACTCTACAGGCTACAGCGGTATAATCCTGTTTAGCGGGAGGACCTGTATTTATATCTCAATAATTTGGTAATGTTACAATATATTTTTACATTTTACATTCATAAATAATCCACTAATATACTAGGTTAGGTTTTGGTTAGGTTAGGTTAAAGATATTGTTCAATGTTTCTTAGTAAATAGGCATCTGAAAAACAATTACTCCCGCTACAGCCTACACAGGATCTTACCGCTACAGCTTCACAACCCCTGATTTGTCGCTATTATGTTGCTCATAATAGATTACTATTGTTCGTAGTAGACTTAATATGGTTCGAACTTTGATGGTGCTCGGAACTGTATATTTGACTTGAAATAGATAGGCCTACATTGAAGTATTAAAAACCTTCACCAAAGTTAAACCAATTTTAATATGATCTAAATTACAACATCCTTATTCTGTAATAGCCTTCATATATTGCGAAATAATTAGTGGTAGCCTAGTTTCGGTAATAGGCCTAGGCCTATGTACCAAAATAAGGGAGAGACCCGCTATAGGGGGGTATGGACGTTTGGAAAAATGTTATTTTAATACCACAAATTTTCAGAGTGTTTTTTATAACAAAATTTGTTCATTTACATCAATATATAGTGTTTGTAATTAATTAGAAATCTCGGGAAAACCTATTTTCCCCATTAGGCCTATCGATCCATGTTGAGACACGCCCCCGATAGTGATTTGAAAAGACATTAGCCTAACCTAACAACCTTACCTAACCTAACCTAGTATTATGGGTGGGGGCTGCTGCCCCCACACAGCGGGGTTGAGTACTAATCCCTTAGTAAAAAAAAAAAAAAAAAATGGCTGTCGATTATACGAAGGTGAAAGATAAGTCGATGAAGTCTACGGTGTGTACTCTGCAATCTTCAGCTTTGATTGTACATTGATAATGGGAAAGTACCGTATTGACAACCTTGTTACGAAAATTAAATTTTAGTACCATACTTTTATATTAGGTTTTTCCGAGGGCTTAACACATTTTCATATGATCTTTAGAGCTATCGATAACTGGAAGTACCGTATTGACAACCTTGTTACGAAAAATAAATTTTAGTACCATACTTTTTTATTAGGTTTTGCCGGGGGTTAAAACAAAATTTCTTATACTCTTTAGAGCATATTGATTCATTATTAATCTTCAAATATATCAACAAAATTTGTGGTATTAAAATAACATTAGGCTAAGCCGGACGTTTCGTCACCATTCCGTTTCGTCCCCAAAAACCCGTTTCGTCACCAAAATTCCGACCCGTTTCGTCACCACTATGTTTAACACCTTACGAGCGGCCTATGCGGTTTATTTATATGTACCGCACAGCGGGGTGTTTTTAGCCAAAATAGGGCTGTTTACGTGATCATTTTCATGCCTAAATAAGACCCAGAACGTAAAACAAGTACCTATCCCTGAAAGGGCATAAACAGAGCTTTCGAATGACACCATAACGATCCTTTTATGATGGCTAGTTTTCTTGCAATAACCGTGCAACGCGAGTGCAAAAAGCATGTAATTCGGTACTTTCCCCATATAATTCAGTATGTAGCGAGTGAGAGAGGGAGGAGGGAGCTGAGATTCGTGTCAGTAGGTTCGCCGCGGTGGTCTGGAGCAGTCATACGCTCGCTAGTCTCCTGCCACCACTTGTCTCTCTCTCTCAGCAACATTACGTGCAGAAATTGCCACTCAACCTATGTCGAGCGCCGCCACATAGTCCAGCTTTATTAAATACGACTTATGTGGTGAGCCGCTAATTAAGGGTTAATGGGCTCATTTTTAATTTAGGCTCAACTGTTAGGTTAATTTAAAGTTAAGTTGTCTCTTAAGATGTTGGGGTGATACTGTTATGTTACTAAGCAAAAAATACAATGTTTTTCTTATAATTATTTGGTAGATGTAGTTTGGCCATAAAAAGGCAATACTTTGTTGGGGAAAGGTGCTGGGAACGGCCTCTGGGGCAGTCTGGAACCGGTGTCCTCGGGACGGTACATTTTCCTGGCCAGCTTCCATTTAGCTGACTATGACAATTACAACATCACAGAAAACACCCAAGTCTGATGAACACATAATCTCACCGGGGACGGCATGCAGCCTCTCGAGCGTTCAGGATTACTAATGTGAATGTAGGAAGTTTGAGTGGCAAATCAAATGAAGTTGTGGAAGCACTTGAGAGAAGAAGAGTGGATGTGTGCTGCACCCAGGAAAGCCGATGGATGTGGTGCGGTGCACAGTGGATAGTTGGCAAAAAACAAGAGATACAGGATCTACTGGAAGGGAGATGAGTCTGGAAAAGCAAAAGGAGGAGTGAGTGTTCTGGTGGCCGAGGAGTGAGAGAAGAGTGTTCTTCAGATCAAGAGAGTAAATGGAAGATTGATTGTACTGAAGCTGAAAGTTGGTGAAAGAATACTGAATGTGATATCAGCACAGGTTGGTTTGAGTAGAGAACGGAAAGATTTCTGGAACGACCATAATGTGTGTCGTTTCGGGCCTCTTTGAGAATGACACCACAGTAATAGACCGTGACCTAAATGGGAACGTGGGAGCACGTGTGTGGGGGCATTCATGGAGGAAATGGATACGGAAGGAGAAATCTAGAAGGCGAATGTATACTGGAGTCCTGTGTTACACTTTACATGGTTATGTGTAACATGAAGTTCAAGAAACGGGTGAGTCATCTGATCACATACAATTCTGGGGGTTCCAGTAGCCAGATAGATTATTTCCTGGTGAACATGTAGAAATGACTGGAAGTGGTTTAGGGATGTAGGCTAAAGGTCATCCCGAGTGAGAATGTATCTCTCAACATAATATTAAAGCGAGATCTTGTGTGCAAGAAGGTATGCATGCCAAAAAGGAAATTAAGGTTGTTGAATAAATCAGAATATAGAGATAGGTTTTGCAGCGAACTGGAGAAAATGGATAGGAATAGGGGCACTAGGTCACATGATGTAGGTAGTCACTGGAACTTCCTTGAACGTAGCCTTCTTGTTTCCACGGTCAAAGATATTTACTTAAAGCTAGGGATCTGTATCTTTTGTTTGTAAACCTGGAGAAGGCTTTTGATAAGGTGCCCAGGGATGTTGTGCAGTGGGCCATGAGAAAACTTGGTGTAGAGGAGTGACTGGTGTGTGTGCTATAATGAAAATGTACGAGGACTCGCAAACGGAAGTGAGGGTGAAAGGAATACTGAGTGAGGAGGTTGCAGTCCATGTTGGAGTTCACCAAGGTTTTTTGTTGAGCCCTCTCCTATTTGTTATAGTTTTGGAGGCCCTATTTGGAGATTTTAGAACTGGGCTCCCATGGGAAGTGCTATACACAGATGGCTTAATTCTAATCACAGATAATGTGCAGGATGCCGAGGTTCAGAAGGTAGAGTGAGGGCATGACACACAAAGAATTAACCCGGCAAGCGCAATAGGCCTCACGGAAGGCTTCCTATAGGGAATGCGATAGGCCTCACGGAAGCAAGACCATAAAAAAAGCCTTCCATAAAAAAAAAGGGCCTATCAAAACAAAGGAATTTGTCTCTAGGTGAGATAATTCCCCTCCAGTACTCATCCATGTAAATCTCACCCACCCCCCTCCCCTCCTTCCCCACCTTATTCCCCCCTCCCTCCCCTCCTCAATTATCACCTATTTTTCCTCTTATTATCATCATTTATCGGTTATTTTTCTCTCCCGCGATAATGTAGCACAAGTGGGTTGCAGAAAAGATCGTTATGCAACACCCAGACACCGGCCCACACCGCCCCGCTCGTCTCAGTTACCTCACAGACAGCGAGAGAGGAGGGTTGCCTGTGGCTCTCTCTCGCCTGAGATTATGACCGGGTGGCCAATATCTTCGTTTTTCACCACCCAAATGCTTTTCCCACTTATTTTAGCACTCTTGAAGGTTCATATATACATCATATATGTAAAATAAAAGCATACCGAAAACAAATAATGCTCTATATTGTAAATATAACGAATTCTGTCAGAATCCAGGGCTAGAAATGCACAAATAACTACCCTAGCCCCTAGGTCTATTTAGCGCTTGTCAGGTTAAAAGTTAATATCAATAAAACCAAGGTTTTTGCACAGTAGCTTGGGCCGTGGAAATGTAGAAAAAACAGTGCATACCCATGTGCAGTATGCAGAAAATGGGTGGGCGTGAATTCAATTCAGTGTAGCATCTGTCGTTTCTGGGTACTTCATGGGAAGAAGCGCTGTAGTAGAATAAATGGACCTCTGCCGAGGAAGAAAGCTGAAATTGAGAAATTTGGGTGTATAGTATGCAAAGCTGAGCTTGTGTTGAATGATCGGCTCGAGAGTGTGAACCGTGGCAATGTGTCGCTGGAGATGGTGGACAAGTTTTGCTATTTGGGAGATACCATCTCTGCCAGTGGTGGGGCCGAGGCCGCTACTATTGCCAGAATTAGATGCAGCTGGGGAAAGCGCAGAGAACTGCTGCCAATTCTAACCATGAAACTACTCCCTCTCCCCTGAAAGAAAAGGTTTACACTTCATGTATTAGTAGCGCAATGACCTACAGTATAATTTTATGTGCTTCAGAAACGTGGCCTGTCAAAGTGGATGATATCAACAGATTATAATGCCTAATAATGATAGGCCTGTAGGCTACATGATGATGTTTTCACGGTTTAATCAATAATGGTTCCACCACCCCAGGACTTTCACCCATTTTTCCCATCATCGAGATTGCTCAGTTAATGATTCATCAGATTCCATGTTAAGTTCTGTGAAGTTAGAGACAATAGGCCTACCAGTACAATATTTTCAATACCAATTCAGTAGCACTTCTACTGAATCTGAAAGCTAGTAGTCTACCAAATACAACTAACATTTCTGTAGATTTGGATATTTATCATGATAAAAGTACTGTAGATGGTGTTAGTGACCTGGAAACTGAGGCAGATGGCTCGGAAAGAAAAAAGTCTGTGACTTATGTAATTATCTTAATAATTTTGCAAAAGTTTTAGGTTAAATTACAAGCAAAGAATTTTATATATCCTCCAAGGTTATTCAAAGTATTGTGGAGTGCTTTCAAACCATATGTATTCACTAGGAAATTCATTTTCTCCACTATCTAGAATCTAGATCTATGTAGATCTCTATTTATCTCTCTCTCTCTCATCTCTCATATATATATATATATATATATATATATATATATATATATATATATATATATATATATATATATATATACATACATACACATGTTTATATATACAGTTTAATAATAAGGTTTGGTGCTACATGTTTGAGAAATTCGTTTTTTGCGCGAATATTGTGGGTCCGAGACTCCTACAGCTGACTGAGCTGAACATAAAACATACCAATATAGACCTTCTGTCACCCGTGAGAAGAGGTTGAAATTAATTGTATTAGAACAGAGTTCAAGTTAGAAGTCTCGGATATAAGCTGTAACCAATAGTGTGGCGACTTATATCCCCTACGTTTACATCTCAGCTCAGCCAATCACAGGCCGCCATGCTCTCCGTCTAGGTACCATAGTTACGTGACGTTACCCGCTCGCCAGTCACCAGCTGTTTCAAATATTTAGTGAAAAGAAGTACCCCTCTCGTGTTTTATCGCTATTTTAGTCATATTCCGGCCAAATAATGGTGTCAAGTGACACAGAGTGAGGTAAAAGATTCAGTGATAACGAAAAGTGAAGACAAACTAGTGGTGAGTGGAGGAACGAGTGAATGAGCTCATTCACTTCCACAAAAATCAGATTTGAATTAGCTTAGGGCCTAGGCCTAGGCAGGCTAGGCTATAGTGTTTGGTAGTGTTCACAATTACGGTTACACTTAAGGTCAGGGTGAGGTCTTCTGTAGCGTGCATAACTCTTTTCAGGTGCCTATTTATTAAGAAACTGAACAATAGGCTAGCCTATCTTTAACCTAACCTAATCAAAACATAACCTAATTAGGCTAGTATCCTATAGGCTAGCCCTATTAGTATATTAGTGGACTAGGCTATTTATGACTGTAAAATGTAAACATAGGCCTAGGCCTAGGCTATAGGCTATTGTAACATTACCAAATTATTGAGATATAAGTATACAAGTCTCTCCGCTACACAGGATTAGGATATGCCTAGGCTAGGCTATACCAAGATCAATTGTGTGGGCTTAAGTTAATACTTAATAGGCCTACTAGGCCTAGACTTAGGATATTTACCAATAAATGTAGTTATTTCTTTGTTAGGCTAATTAGCCTAGCCTATAGGGGATACAGTACGTTTCATCACCACCTCTCAGACCCGTTTCGTCACCGCGATCTCGGACGTTTCGTCACCATAATGAGCCACTACCATTTCAAGGCCATTGGACGTTGATTTAAGTATTTATGGTTATAATTTGTGATGAAAACTTAATGATTGGTTGCCTAGGCCTATTTGTATTATGGGACGGTAGATATGTATCTGATATGGTTTTGTTAGATTCTGGGAGGCGTTGTCTGCAGCACCAAATCCTTCCAAATCCTGTCCTCTGCGCATGCATTAGAATCTTAGGCCCCTTGGCAAGATTTGTTTTCCTTTATACTATTATATTAACTTAACTTAACTTAACTTAACTTAACTTAACTCCTTCAGACATATTATGTTCCAATAAGTCCGAGGAGGCGGGAGCCCCGGGATCATTGCCACTGCCTCGCACTACACTCACAACAACACTGCGGCCGTTAGAAATATCGGAGGAGGCTGAGGTTGCCACCAACGGTTTTATCGTAAGCTAACTTATCGGACTTACTGAGCTCCATATGACGCTAGTGCGTCATATAACTTATTAGAGAGGCATGGAGATAAGTCCATATGACGCGATCGCGTCATATGAGTTTTTGGTTATAAGTTCCATATGACGCGATCGCGTCATATATGTCGCAAGGATATGTTGCTGCGGTCGTTCACGGTGTTGGCGGCGGCGGTAGCAGACTCAACATTTTTACTATTCTGTATTTTTATTTTATAATCTATCTATCTATCTATTGCCTGACGCCGTGATCCCCGAAGGGGTGGCCACGAACAAACCGCCCCCATGCACCTCTGTCCCCAGTCAGTCGACGCCCCTCCCCCCAACCAGCACCGCCTTCGTTCATGTAGTTCCTCACTCCATCCTTCCACCTCATATTCGGTCTACCTCTCCCCCTCTGTCCCTCCACCTCGCTCTCGTACACCCTCTTAGTCATTCTCTCGCTTTCCATACGTTCCATATGGCCGAACCATCTCAAGTTGTTCATTTTCACACTTTCCATCACATCTACCTCCACACCACACCTCCTTCTTACTTCCTCATTAGTCTGTCTATCCCTCCATGTAACTCCGCACGCACTCCTTAAGTAATTCATTTCCACTGCTCTCACTCTTGGTCTGAGTCTCTCAACCAACGTCCATGCTTCGCTTCCGTAAGTCAGTGTCGGGATTACCACACTGTCATGCAAGGACTTCTTCACTTCCATACTGACCACCCTATTTCTTGTTACTGCTTTTAGCGTTCCTACAACCATCTTCCCCTGTTGTACCCTCTCCCGCACCTCTTCATCCATAGTCCCATCTTTACTCAACACACTGCCCAGATACTTAAAAGAGTTGACGATCTCCATAGCCTGACCGTTCAGCTTCACCTCACACTCTGTGACTTCACCCCTTTCGAAGACCATAACCTTGCTCTTCCCCGTATTTACCTTCAAATTCCGTTTTTCGCACACTGTTCCAAACTCATTTACCAGACCCTGCAACTCCCATTCATTATCACTCATCAGAACTGTATCATCCGCAAACAGCAGTATAGGTAGCTTCCACTCAATTCCCTCCCTTTTCAGCGATACACCAACATCCACTGCTCTTGATAGTATTTCTTTCATAACTCCATCCATATATACAGTAAACAACCACGGGGACATCACACACCCCTGTTTCAAACCAACATTCAGGTCAAAGAACTCGCTCTGCTCACTCTCCACATGGTGTCGTTCACGGTGTTGGCGGCGGCGGTAGCAGACTCAAAATTTTTACTATTCTGTATTTTTGTTTTATAATAATAATTATTATTATTATAATCGTCTGGTTACTTATATAGCGCCCGTTCTCCTCCTTCGAGGATTCACAAGCGCTTGGCTTTCTTTAGTCTACCAGAGACCATTACCCATCCCCCTTGCTCATGGGCAGATGGTAACCGCCGGCTATATCCCAGAAAAACTTTTCAATCTGAGCGGGGATTAAACGCTAGACCTTCAAGATGGGATTCAGGCACGCTATCAACTGAGCCAGCCGGACGGCTGGCTTTATCAAGATTACTTTCAAACTCCCTTTTTTATTTGGAATCGACTACATACTGGGGCAGTGCATTCCACTCATTTACCACTCTATCACAAAATGAGTTCTTTGCCTTCTCAAGCCTATTTCTTTCTTTGTAAATTTTCTTAGAGTGTCCTCTCGTTCTTGTTCCCTCCCGCATCAAGAAGATACCTTCACACACATCCTCATCATACTTTCCTGACACTATCTTAAAAGTCTCTATCATATCCCCTCTCTTTCTCCTATATACCAGTGTCGGAAGCCCCAGTGTCCTCAACCTCTGCTCATAGCCAGCGTTCTTCAACGTTGGTACCAGCTTGCTAGCTCTCCTCTGCACTTTCTCCACTGCTTCTATATCCTTTACCATATATGGAGCCCACACCTGGTTCGCATATTCCAGGTGCGGCCTAACCAGCGCTGTATAGAGATTCCTGAAGATTTCTTTGTCAAGTGACACAATGAGCTTACTGAATACATAATGAAAAATGGCGAAGCATCTTAAAAAACAAATCATCCACACTATGTTGATGACGTTCGAACTCCGAAGAGCAGGGAAAATTATGAATAGCCTAAGTCAAGTACTGAAAGGAGTTGCTCCTGGACCGCGGTCGCGTGTGGACATTCCGGAACTGTGGTGTCCGGTCAGGTCAGGTGAAGGTATTGAGGGATGAGCCTTTACAACGGCACCTCATAGCTACTTTCTACTTTCCTATTTTCTGAAGAGTGTAGAGAGGAGAAGCTATAGGAGTGGCTTTGGTATGCGTGTTATTAATCTGTAGGCCTATACGTCACCGAGGTGTCCCCCGACTGGGTGAGAGCATGTGAAACATGCTATGACGTACTACCACACCCATTAAATGTCCGCCTAGGCTGGTATCGAACCCAGGTCAAGCAGATTCACAAGTGAGCGTGCTCTCCACTTGACAGCCGCGGTGAAGCTATGGAGTATGGTTTCCTTTGTTTTAGTCTTCGACCTGATATACAGTAGTTTAAGCTTACCAATTTCAATAATATGGGAGGTTAAGAGACTTTCTTGTAATTGACCACTTGCGGATTTCGTTCTATATGGAAGTTGGAGCTGTAAACATCGATATTTAGATAATTAATACTGGCTAAGTTCCAAAGTTACAAATGGACAGACACTTTTGGTTTTGGGAGAAATATTCCGCCCGGGAGCGTTTTCGAAACCTTGTGTATTTCCATCCACCAGATTGCTGTTTATTGTGATGTATCATATGTCAATGGAAAGAGGAATAACTATACTACATGATAAAAAAAATATAAATTGAAATAAATCGAAATATGAAGTGTAAACGACTCCGGAATAAAAGTATTTTCCCGCGCAATTGTGTTCACACCGTCCTATCTCGAAATTGTGATTGATGACCATATATTTTTATATGCTCAAATAATAGTATTTTTTCTGTTCCTTCCAAATCTGAAAAAAAAAATTGTCTATCTTGAATAGTTCTCAAGCAGTGACCGAAAAAAAATGATTTTGCATGATATGGTTTATAAACTGTTCGAATTATTTCGTTGTTACGAGGTCTATGGTTTTCAGTTTAGTCTGTATGAATACAGCAGATAATGCTGAAGAGAATAAAAAAAAAAAAAGAAGTTCCTACGACAAATTCTTTTAGCTCTGCGAATATTTGAATTGAAGAGCCAAAATGCGAATATTTACGCTTCACCCGTCTCCGTTTCGCCGACGCTAGCTGGGTTCCGAGCTGTTCCCCACCTCGGCGTTGCGGTATTTGCTCGGATACGTATATAACTGTATAATCACCAGAAACGGAAAATTATGCTCTTTCTAATGATGAAAATCAAAATAATATAGCATAATTGGTTCGCGAGCTATGCGCAATTGTTTCCATTTTTTTTTTTTTTTTTTTTTTCTATATTCCAACTTACTTCCTCTCGGGCATAGGCTGAGAGCCTTAACATTCACCGCTTTACAATGAACAGTGAAGCCCGTGAGGTCTTGTTCCAGTCTAGGGAGTGAGACATGTGAAGCACGTAGAGTACAACGAGCACCTGCCATCTTGCCTTCACATGAGGCACGGTGCTCACTCATGGCCCGAAACAACCCCATCTCTGAAGCCACCTCGTTCCCGTGCTTCACTGTCTCATCCCCTACACTCGGACTCTCATACTTACACACACACAACGCCACCTGTTGAGCAGATAACTCACCAGGCATTGCACCCCTATAGCATATTTTGAATATGGGAATATTCATACAGTGCTATTTAATCAGGGAACAATGAGGGTATTTTATTGACGTTTCGGTGGGCTTGTGGTAATGCACTGATACCAGGTACAGCACAAATTCCATCCCAATAATATCTTCCCATTGATACATCAGGATTTGAACCCGGGACCTTTGGATTACCAGGCCAGTGGCAAGACCACTCCACCACACCTCCATGCATTGTTATTGTTATGTAAATTTATGAGAATGTTTATACAATTGTATATCTTTGCCACAATATACAGCACTTTTATACAATTTTCCTTGCCAATAGTTGTTAAATGTTCATAGAACACCTGTTAGTCATGAAGGTTGTCAATTTGATGTTCTAAATTGCACACAGCTTTGCTAAACTGATGAAATTGCACAGTCAGGGAAATGACTCCTGGGTTGACACTGAAAAAAAAAAAAAAAAAAAATCCAGGTTATCTTCAAATATTAAATTTCAGGAATAATTCTTTTGTACACTCAAATAAAATAATTAATATTTACATATATATTTCCTGAAAACAAAAATGTATGTATGTATATATATATATATATATATATATATATATATATATATATATATATATTATATAAGGTGTCAAACCAGAGAAATATGAGCAGTTTCCACATCACCCAATGAGGTACTGCACTAGACTCGTTATTTTTTTATAATGGTTTTCCCCAAGAGGCCTATATCCACTTTGATGATGAAGGTGGGAGAATGAAGGTGGGTGGATGAATGAAGATGGGTGAATGAAGGTGAGTGAATGAAGGTGGGTGGATAATGGTGGATGAATGAAGATGGGTGAATGAAGGTGAGTGAATGAAGGTGGGTGAATGAAGAAGAGAAATGGAGAAGAGAAATACTGTATGAATATATATATATATACTGTATATATTATAGGTATGATTCCCAAAGGGATGTAGAGAAAACCTAATATTTAGTAGGGCCCCGTAATCATTGACGACTTCGCCTATTAATAGTAATAGTAATAGTCTCCATTCAACATCCTGCGCCAGCATTTTGAATAGCCCGCGCGGAAGTATCATGGAGTACCCATCATAAGTGCACGCTTAATTCCCTCATGGGATCGTCATTTTGATCGGGTACCCTACAGAAAAAAACTGTAAAAAATAAAAAATAAAAAATAACTTAATATCTGTTATCATATGACTTGCCATATTCGTGGATTTCTCATGCTTTGCTTCCCCGACACCAGGCCCCCTAGCGGCCATCTTCGTCCTTCACTGATATACCAAGAATAAACTATAGAAATCAGCGAATGGGAAGTGGGATGGTTGGGAGGGCCCGAGTCGTCAATGATTACGGGGCCCTACTAAATATTAGGTTTTCTCTACTTCCCTTCGGGAATCAAACCTATAATTTATTAGGGCCCCTCCATCATTGACGACTTCGCCTGAATATCAAGACTGGAGGCGGGACATTCGCAAAATATCCTAACCTTAGGGAAGAAGAATCCGGATAACATTTTATTAAGTTTTATTGTATGCAATAAAAATAGAAAAAGGTATAAAAGATTTGCTAGCAGTGCATGGCATTAAGAAACTGCTTGCTTCATGGTCAGCTCGTTGCAATCGATCGTATGCATGAAAAAAAGGTTGACACGCATGTGTCCTGTAGAACTATAACTCTGCAGTAGTTATTCTTTCTCTCCTTAAGCTAATTGTACAGTAATATTTTTGTACACTTTGGTAAAACGGACCTAGTTGCAGCTATGCGATATATCTTCTTAAAATTAAAACAAATAAAACTCATACTGGACTGTAGAACCCGTCCTATCACAGCTCGTGATGCATCACAATCTCCAAGGGTGCAGGGGGGATATGGACTATTCCACCCCCCCCCCTTTTAAAACAACACGACATAATATATAACAATACCTATTGTACCCGTTGCCGTAAAGCTACACAGGTACGCTTTGGTTTATCTAGAGCAACAGACAGGTAGCGTGTAAGGAAAGTATAATTGGAAGCCCAAAGTTGGGTTTTAGCAATATCATCAAACAAACAAAATTGCAAAAATCTGAGGGATACTGCCCATTTCCTAATATCGTGAGCCCTGCCTATCACTCCAGGATTGCTTTCCCTGATAACGTCGACAAGCAAGGAAGCTAACTTCCGTTTTGTAACACGTTTACCTGTCCGGTTAACCCATAAATACCTGGTTGGCGAGGTTGCGCAGCCCTCATAAACTTTGTGAGTGCTTGCACAGGACATAAAATGTGATGAATGAGGCCTCTCTTCAAGGCCAGGACGGAAAATTCAGAAAAAACATGGTCCGAAAGTTCGTTCTTAGCAATAAAGGAGGGAGACGGCGCGATTTGAACATGGTCGTGCAGTCTCCCAAACCTGAGACAGTTTGCTTCGTTGCTCATCGCCGCTAGCTCCGACACCCGGTTTCCGGTGGCAAGTACCATGAGAAAGACAGCTTTTTTCAAAAGTGAATCAAAATCTCTCTATCTATCTATTGCCTGACGCCGCGATCCCCGAAGGGGTGGCCACGAACGAACCGCCCCCATGCACCTCTGTCCCCATTCAGTCGACGCCCCTCCCCCCAACCAGCACCGCCTTCGTTCATGTAGTTCCTCACTCCATCCTTCCACCTCATATTCGGTCTACTTCTCCCCCTCTGTCCCTCCACCTCGCTCTCGTACACCCTCTTAGTCATTCTCTCGCTTTCCATACGTTCCATATGGCCGAACCATCTCAAGTTGTTCCTTTTCACACTTTCCAGCACATCTACCTCCACACCACACCTCCTTCTTACTTCCTCATTAGTCTGTCTATCCCTCCATGTAACTCCGCACGCACTCCTTAAGTAATTCATTTCCACTGCTCTCACTCTTGGTCTGAGTCTCTCAACCAACGTCCATGCTTCGCTTCCGTAAGTCAGTGTCGGGATTACCACACTGTCATGCAAGGACTTCTTCACTTCCATACTGACCACCCTATTTCTTGTTACTGCTTTTAGCGTTCCTACAACCCTCTTGCCCTGTTGTACCCTCTCCCGCACCTCTTCATCCATAGTCCCATCTTTACTCAACACACTGCCCAGATACTTAAAAGAGTTGACGATCTCCATAGCCTGACCGTTCAGCTTCACCTCACACTCTGTGACTTCACCCCTTTCGAAGACCATAACCTTGCTCTTCCCCGTATTTACCTTCAAATTCCGTTTTTCGCACACTGTTCCAAACTCATTTACCAGACCCTGCAACTCCCATTCATTATCACTCATCAGAACTGTATCATCCGCAAACAGCAGTATAGGTAGCTTCCACTCAATTCCCTCCCTTTTCAGCGATACACCAACATCCACTGCTCTTGATAGTATTTCTTTCATAACTCCATCCATATATACAGTAAACAACCACGGGGACATCACACACCCCTGTTTCAAACCAACATTCAGGTCAAAGAACTCGCTCTGCTCACTCTCCACACGTACTGCCGCCTTTGCACCCTCATACATGCTCTTCACTGCTTTCAGCAACTTGCCCTCTACTCCGTATATTCTAAGTACTTTCCACAAACCTTCTCTATCCACTCTGTCATAGGCCTTCTCCAAGCCCATAAAGGCAACATACACCTTTTGTTTCTTCTCCAGATACTTTTCCACAACAAAATCCGGGGCATTAATATAATTGCGCGATTGAAGCAATTCTAAGGCTTTATCAAGGGACCAGGTGGGCATGAGCTGGCGGGGAGGTGGACGAAGCTTGAAACATGCCCTCATAAAACCTTTCTCCTCCGCCTGCGGTATGGAAAGGCCGGTGAGATCAAGGAAGGGGGTCCTAATGGCAGACAGATGATTTTTTAACGTTATGACCGAAAAATGCTTCTGCTCAAATAGATAGTCTAAGTACTTTTGAAAATTAAGGCTCCTGAGGCAGTCGTTTGCCCTGACTCAACAATCTAGGTTGTAAAAGTTTTCCAATGAGATTGATATTGTCTCCTGGTAGACGGTGTGTACTGATTCATTAGCTTCTTAGTGACACTTGGCCCAAATTGATTTAAGCATTTGGCATAGTAAATATCCATAAGGCAAAACTGAGCGAGGTCCGAAGGTTGCCAATCGTTTCCAAGTGGAAAACGGAGACCGGGAGGGACACCGAGGTCCTGCACCACTGTTGCAATTGGTGGTGCCAAACCTGGGCCGGCCAAAGCGGCGCGATCAAAGCTACCCAGCCCCGGTAATCCCTCAGTTTGTGAATGACTTTGCACATTAACACAGAGTCTGGCGGCAGAAACAGATTGATTGAGGTCCACCTGTTCCAGTCCACCAGCAATACATCGGGTCCCCCCGCCGGGGTTACCCCGTGACGTGTAAGCAAGAGTGGGAGTCTGTGGTTCTCTAATGACGCAAACAAGTCCACCTATGGATGGGCCGGCTTTGCAATCATGTTGAAGATAGCCTGTTTGATTGTCCATTCTACTAGAGTGCTCCGCCGGCGAGAGAGAGCGTCTGCCCAGACGTTCGCCACGCCGGGGAGGTAGGTGGCATGCAGGGAAATCCCTAGAGAGTCGGCTAGGGTAAAAAAAAAATCTGAAACGTTCAACAACTCTCGTGACCTCACTGAGCCTTGTTTCTGAATGCAAAAAACTGCGGTTTGATTGTCCATTCCGAACGCTATTGATTTGTTCTTCAATGTCCTGCCATGAGTTTGGAGAAAGAACAGGGGAACTAAGAGCTCTTGCTTGTTGATATGTGATTGGCTGTCTGCCACCCAGATGCCCTGACCCTGGTGGCCTAGGCTTGACTGATACCCCCATCCTAGGGTCCCTGAGGTGTCTGTGTCTACCCATACCGTAGGAGGGGGAGAAACCCATGTTACGACTGAGTAGAGGACTTCGTGCTTGGTCCAGGCCGATAGTAGGTTGTGGATTAATAGAGGAATTGGCCATAATTTCCTCTCCGGCAAGAGAGGGAACACTTTGTTGCCTTCCAGGATTAATCTCTTGGCTTTCAATCGGCCCAACTTGACAGTTAATTGTACCCAGTTGAGAGAACCGATCAGGGAATCCCACGTTTTCCTGGTCGTATCCAGACTGTGGAGGAACCGGAACAGTTTCCTGCGAAACCTGCTGCGGTTGTCCACACTCTGAGTAAGAGTCGGAGCGTAGACCAGTCCTAACCACTGAATAGTCCTTGAGGGGACAAGGTGCGACTTTGCCAAGTTCACCTTTAACCCTAGGGTTTGTACATGAACCTTTAACCCTAGGGTTTGTACATGAACTAACACTTGATTTACATGGTCTTGACATAATTCTAAAGAGTTCGCCACTACTAGCCAATCGTCCAGATACCAAAACATCTGTATGCCTCGATCTAACAGGGGTAAAAGAGCTTGCCAGACGAGTTTGGTAAATACTCTCGGTGCTAGGTTCAACCCGAACGGCATCCTTTGAAAGACATAAGTCTCGTGCCGGATCCTCAGAGCGAGAAAATTCTGGAACCTCTTGTTTATAGGGACATGCCAATAGGCCTCTTTGAGATCGATCGAGCAGATCCAACCTTGCGGCGGAAGTGCGAGTCTGAGTTGCTGTACAGTCAACATCCTGAAGGGTGAATTCTCTATAAAGGTGTTCAGGTGCGAGAGATCTAGAACTGGTCGCATCTGCACACTGTCCCTTTTTGGCACTAAGAAGAGTCTTGACGTGAATACTGGCTGATAGGCATTGACCTGAATAAGGACCTGTTTGGCAATCATTTCCTGTAATATGACCTCCTCCTCCTAAGACACCAGGGTATATTCCTGCGGCCAACGCAGTCGAGGCTGCCGGCGCCACCGCCAGGTGATTCCTTTGCTCACTACCTTCCTGGCCCAGGTATGCTTGGGCCAGGTTGAGCGGAATGAACGGAACGAACCCAGGTGCAACCGGGGTTCGTCCTTCAAGGCAACTCTACAATCCTGGTCCTTTGAGCTCGGCCCTGGGATGTGGAGAGTCTGAGTGGCTAGTTTTTTGGAGGGGGAGGTGGGTTGGCATCGGACGCTTGACTAGTTTTGGCTGGTGTAGTGCCCTGATGACCTTTGTATGGGGCCTTATTACCCTTATACCCATGCTGTTTACCTTGTTTGGGTTTGTGCTGATTACCTCCCTGCTGAGGAGGTGGTCTGGGGTCTCTTGGTGACTGCTTAGGTTGGGGTTGGGACGGTTTGTTACCGCCCTTTGATTTATGAAAGGGTTTCTTAGGTGGGTCCTTCCTAGCTTGGGAGGTAACCTGCTGCCACCAACTCACCATATTAAAAACTAGACTCCAAGTCTCAGAGTTAAGCAGGGTGGCAGTAAGAACCGGGGAGAGAGTTACCCGGCGACCTATGTCTGCCGGCAACTTCCTCACCAGATGGACTCTCAGATCTTGGCAGGCTCGAACCGCTTCCAAAATTGTAATTCTAATGTCCCCTAGTGACTGAATGGCATTTTGTAGCAACAATCGGCAATTCAAAATACAATCGAACACGACACGAATGGGTCGAATGTAACCAGAATATGACTCGAATATAACTAGATCATGACTAGATATTTTTTTAACGGTTTTTTGACCCGATTCATCCCCAAAAGTTAACGCATGACTAACTTTGGGTCGATACACGAGACAGCTCAGTAGCTTTTCTAATTTGGGGGTCAGCTATGGCCGAGATAGTGCGTGCAAGAGAGGTGGCTCTTCGATGACTCACTAAGTACTGAGAGAACATCCGGTAGGCTTTACTGCGTAACTTAAAATCCCGCTCCAAGTGAGCAGCCAGGGGGAGGGGGAGAAAAAGGTTCGTCAAGGGCATATAATGACACTATAGGGGCCGCCAGAAATGTTAGTAAGGCTGGTGACACCCTTTCTGCTTTGGATACCGGCAGGGAAAAGTAAGTATGGTTATTCGGAGGAATCTGATGAGAAGATTTGGAGGTGATAGTAGTGGCAAAAACCTGAGCTTCTAACTCCCAATCTACCCAAGGGCCAACTCTCACCTGCCCCATCTGCAGTACCGGAGTCTGAGCTTGGTCCAGGGCCTGAGTTGTAGCCAACTCCGGCGTAAGAGCATTCAAGGCTTTGACATCATTGATGCCATCAGCCTTCGACCAGTCAGCAAATAGTCTTGCAGATGCGGCGGAAGGCACTGCCGGCGCGGCTGAATAAACAAAGTACGCCGGGTTAAGTGAACTTGGTACACCCTTAATCAGTCCATCCAAAACCCTCCCTGCCTCGTCTTTGGCCCTAAATTTACAGTTCTTATTGATCTCAATTGACCACTCGTCGGGAACTGGGGGGTCCCCTGACACCGAAGGTTGAGCCGAAAGGGGATAGAGGCATGGGACCCTTCCTGTAACTAAACTAAAGGTTTCTAAATACCCCTGATGGTAACAAAGGCTTTAAAGTATCCCTAATAGGCTCAAATTCGCGTCATATGTCGGAAAGGGTTAAGTTGCGGGTGGCAATATGACGCAATTGCGTCATAGTCGCTCTTGGGCTACTGTCGATATGGCGCAATTGCGTCCTAAAAGCGCGAGAGGGTTAACAACTAAAAGACGGTCAAAGAACATTTATAAATACACAAAACCTAATTAATCCTAGTTTCTACCTATCGGAAATCTTCAATAATATTACATTATTGTTCTATATCGATGTTTACAACTCTAACTTCCTTATAGCCTGAAACTCGCAAGTGGTCAATTACCCCCATCTCTCGATCGTTTTTTAGTACGAATGTCACAACTCGTAATTTATAAAAACAATCATAATTAGCTTACGATTACTTATTGATAACAATGCAGTTCTCCAACATATATGTAACTATGTCATGTCTATAATTGTACAAATACCATATAAAGACAAGGCTGGGATTCAAATTGAAATAGCTTACACCTAACTTGATGTAGACCATGCGCACTGGTCTAATCTAGCTTTAAAAGCACCGATTGTGGGGGCAGTGACTACATCTTCTGGGAGTGAGTTCCAAGCATTGACCACTCTCACACTGAACAAATTTACCCTGACTAGAGTTCTACAGTGACCTCTTTTAGTTAGCTTGCGTGTGTTCGATCTTGTTCTCAACTTGCTGAATTCAAAGAAGACTTGATGCTCAACATTTTCTACCCCTTTCAGGATTTTATAGGTTACAATTAAATCTCCTCTTTGTCTTCTCTTCTCCAGCGATGTCAGCCCCAGTCGTTCCCACCTTACTTTATAGTCAAGGTCCTGTAGTTTGGGTACAAGTTGGTCATTCTCCTCTGAACCTTTTCTAATTCCAGAATATCCTTCCTGTAGTAGGGTGACCAACTCTGTACCGCATATTCAAGATGAGGTCTCACTAAAGAGTAGTAAAGGGTTTTGCAGGTTTCTAAATCCATGGGAGAAAAATGTCTTTGAATTAGACCAACCATCCTGTTCCCCTTTGCTGCCACTTTTGCAATATGATGTGCTGGTTTTAGGTCTGATGATATAAATACTCCCAGGTCTTTCTCTACATTAGATGATTTAAGCTCTTCACCTTAATACATTACCCTGGGATTCCTATGGCCAACCTGCATAGTTACACATTTATCGGTATTAAAATCCAGTAGTGTTACGACCGGGACTCGTATAAAACAAGGGCTCTTAATCATTGGACTAGAAAGGCACACAGCCACAACGGTAACACTAGATCCAACCCTCGAACTTCTAATGCCGGCGCACAAAAACACCTATACCCTCCAGAGTTAAATCTGCGATAGCGGGGTATCCTCTAGCTCGGTATAAATGCACTACTACTACAGGCTGATGATCTCTGATACAGCCTGATCACAACAACATACAATTACGTTAATAATGTAAACAAGGAAAAAGATAGAGCCCTTAATTAATTCACTGGAATTATTTAATGCAAACAAGAAGAAGGTATAATTAAAGTTACTCTAAACAATAATAAACTGTCACTCCTATATTAAAGAAAGTGAATGAAAGTCCTAAAGCATCGAACAGGAATCTTCTGAAGAAAGTCTGATGCTTCTTAAGATGATCGAATCGGATTTTGAACTGTTATATAAAGCAGGAACAAGATATGACAAGTGTAGGGACATACAGTGTTAACTGACACGGGACTAACGATAAATGCGCAATAGTATTATCTCCAACAACAACAAAAGAAGTACTTCCTCAGGCAACGCAAAAGCCTGCTCGGGTTGTGCAACTCAACAACAACCAAGGCTTACAATCAACGTGAATAAAAATGCTGCATACATAACATAAGAGTTTATAATCCTAATCGGGTGTCTGCTAGGCGAATAAAGTCTAGCTGGGATGTCGTAGGCTAGGAAACAATGGCTGAGCAAGCGGCTCGTAGCCTAGCGAGGTCCTGAAGACTGTACGGCCAAATTACGTTAAATGACGGGGTGCTCTCTTGAGAGATCCAGATCGCTAGTATCTGGTTCTCTCCTGGCGACCCTCTTCAAGTCAAAGCAAAACGAGTTAGCACAGTGTTGGGTGGCAGAGGCAAAAGCCTTCACTCGCAACACAGTGCTAAACTCACAAGGTACACAATCAGAAAGACAACCTAGGCTTCCCACGTATCCGTTGCGATTGTACAAGTTTAACGAAACCTGGTACACATCGGAAATCACAACATCAATAGCCTCACCCCAGTCTAGCATTAAATAGCCCAGCAGACAACCAAGAAATAGGGAGGGAGACACCGCGAGTGTGTCGAACCTCTACAGACAAAATTTTAACCCCTCCAAAATGTCTAACTAAGCATGAAATATCTGAGAGCTTCAGCATATAATACGATGACCGATATATGAAATCGTGCAGGACCAAAGGGGAGTTATGATATTAAATAGATTAGAAGCATAAGAGGTAAGAAGTTGAGAGAGAGAGAAAGTGTTCTATAGGTAGAAGTCCGGGACAGGTGGCAAGGGAGGTGTGAAGGGTATGCTGGTCAGGCAAGCTCTGAGCAAGGAAGGCACAAAGGCAGCAGGGAGTGCGGGGGGACTACTTCCTGCCGCGGCAGGAGGGCGGCAAGGCGGCCAGCCACTCAGAGGGCGCGGCCATGGCATGACGTCACCGAGACAACACGTAACACTACGCGTACTACCCTCTGCCTCCTGCACTTACTCACTCACACTCTCTAGCTGTATCATTCAGTCTTATACATTAAACTTATAACTGATGATATAAAATATAATGCATTGTCACAGACGAAAATAAAGACCACTTCTATACTGCCTGTGACATGACGATTCACAAGAAAGAAAGTACAACATTGTAGATAGACTGTAGCCCATTTCACTGCCCTGGCGAGCGCTAGTGGCTACCGGGAGGCGATTCTGCCAACGCTGGCAGGCGTTACACCCCGCCCAAGATATAGGACGCTCAACATTAGGCGAGCACGATATCTGACAAGGAAGAATGCCGACAAGACCCGTCACACATAGCCACTACACCAGAAATGAAATGCAAAGCTCAAGTCTTACATAAAACAACATATTAACATAAAGAAAATCTTCTAACCCCTCCCAAACATAATAGTATAATTTAGCCGACTATGCTCCCTGAGCGAGCTTCATAGAGCCCAGCCTCCTAAGTGAAAGACAGGTTCAACTTAGGACTTTAGCTATAACATAGGCAACATACAATTAACTATCAAAAGAAAGAGTTTTTATGTGATTTTTTTTATTTAATTTTAATGTTGTTTTTTGACGGCTGCTCTACAGGGGCAAGCCTATTTTACTCCACTCTCAACACACACTGACTGAACGGCGAGGGTTCTCCTGCAAACAAACCCTCCCGTGACAAACAATCAGCCAAAACATTATCAGTGCCCTTAGCATGCCACACATCCAACTTGTGTTCCGGCAGCACAACAACACCTGACACTGATAAACTGCCCAGTTCATCACAAGACTGGCACTTCTCTTCGCTCTTTCTGGCAACGGGGCCTGCCAATAACCTTTCACTAGTTCTACCTTCGTGACGAGCGAGGCAGCCCCGATGCGGTCTATGGTATCGTCAACTCTAGGTAATGGATAGGCGTCTGTCAGGGATAATGCTTCTACACTCATGCAATCACCATACACACGGATCTTGCCACTCAACTCCGGTTGCAACCTCACTGGCAACGACCACTCACGATATCCCTTATCCCTCAGACCCTTTTTCCACATGTCGTCTAGCTCTGTTTTCACGACAGGCTGTTGAACAGGATTTATACGGTAGGGAATTAAACTGAGCCCTGCACCATCTCCAGCCTCCATGTCGGATTCTACCCCATACATCAGGCCTGGAGAAGCCACAAACATGCGGATGCACTGCCACAGCCTAGTAAACAACTTATCTCGCAGAACAACATGCCTAGTGCCCTTCCACAACCCCAGCCGAGACTGCAGCTTCTAACCTGTAGTCTCCCTCCTTCTCCACCTTCGTCCCTAGAACAGCCAGGTAATGAGAGGGACAATCAGTACCACCTGTGCAGTCACTCCCATAGTTCATTATTGCTAAGGCTTCCCCGCCGATACCGTACATGCGCACCCCCACATTCCGTACGACTACATCTGCCTGCGCAGCATCACCACTTTTATCGACATGGCCAGATACAGTCGGTCTATGGTAGGGCTGTTGCATTCGACTAGAGCAGCATTGGGAGGCTATGCGACGACCGGGCACATCCACTTCACAGCCAACCTCACCAATCTGCTCAATGTCCTCCTTCTGACCACCACCCTTGGCAGCCATGGGTCGACCCTGACCTGACAACCATGTCAAAGCCTCGTCGCCCACCTTGAACCACCGAAACAACGAGGCTAACGGTCCATAAAAATTCAAGTGACCTGCCCGCGGAACATCTTGCACCGCCTGAGTTGTGAGGCTCGGGTGCTCGGCACGACCAGTGGGGTATGAACCGAGCTGGTGCTGGAGCGCTGCACACTGCCGCTCAGGCAGGTGCTCTAGCGCTTCCACAGCCACCAGACTCGTGTCCCCCGCCCACTGCTCTGCCGAGACATGACAATCCCAACTCTCCTCCACCTGTGCCCTACTGCCCCACTCTCCTTCTCCACCTTGGCCGCTGCAGACCAACGCAGGGACAGTAGGCTGCTCAGGTGGTTGCCTCACAAACTCCTCCAACAGGTTCACATGACATGTTTCCCCGTCCTTGTGTTCGATAGCCCCGTTCCCACAACTCTCCTCCAACTGGGAACTACTAAGTCGTGGAGTGCCATCACGCCCAACCATGTCACTAGGGGTGACAGGTTCTGGGGCCACTCCGAAGCTCACCTCTGAGTCAAGTACTAGGCCGCTAAGGAGAGCCGCTGGAGCAAAACTCACAAAACTCCCAACTTTAGCTTGCTCCTTCCGACCGTTCCTCCGCTGGTCTGAAGACTGAGGAATAGGCCGTGACACTTTGGATGCAGGAGATCTTGTAACAACGCACGCCACAGGTTGTACTTGACACTTCTCTACCCACTCCTGTTCCTCCCTACTCACGTCGGCCGGCTTCTCGGCAACGACTAAGGGTGAAACCTCAGAAGTAGGCACCGCAAAATTGCCGAGAAGGAGGTCGACGCCCCCAACAGGCAAGTTCTCCACAATTCCAACATCCAACTCTCGTGTCACACCATCTACCTCCAGTTCCATCCTGACCAACGGGTATGAGCTGATAGCATTGATACCTTGCTCCACAACCACCCGTGCCGTGTTTATTGGTCTACCAGGAAAGTTCTTCATCAAAGTCTGAGAGGCACCCGTGTCTCGCAACAGCTCAACTCCATGCTTCTTACCAGCCCCCTTCACGCAGCCATGCCCTCGATGGTCGCAAAAGACATCGCGGACAGGGTTCACGCCTTCCGGATTCTTCTCCACTGGCTGTGTCCCAGCCTCTGACGTTATACCCCGCGCAAACTCAGACGACTTCGGGGACACCCCAATGTTGCGAGCCAAAGACACAACTGCATTAGGTAGCTTGCTTGGACAGGCTCTTGCAAAATGCCCCTTCTCATGACAATGAAAACACTCTAACTCCCCCTTGGGCTTCAATTGAGGTGGGGAAGGGCCCGGACCCTTTCTAAACGGGACGGTACTAGGTTTATGGTCAGTTTTGGTGTCGTTGCTCTTGTTCTTAGTGTAATTATGTGTATCAGTGTTTCGGGGAGGGGGAGGGTTACGCTCCTTATTGCCTGCATCACTTCTCTGTGCAGAACCGCACCCACGAATCAAAGATAACCGAAGGTCAGCCATCTCAGCTGCCTCCTGAAGAGTTTTCGGGGTTTTTTCTTTAATATTCAACGTCAGATCGCCGCCCGTACACTTGAAAAATTGTTCTAGAAGCATTAGCTGTTTCAACTCCTCAAACGTCGATGCCTTCTCAGAATGCAGCCAGTTTCTAAATGCATCGGACAGATCCCGGGCATGCTCAAGAAAGGTGCACTCACGACCCTTCGTTACACCCCGGAATTTCAATCTGTACGTCTCTGGTTGTAACTCGTACGCCCGCAGAACAGCTTCCTTCAATACCTCATAATCGACGCAAGACTCCAAGGGCAACGCATCATATGCCTTGAGTCCTTTGCCAACCAACCTAGAGGAAACAAGGGCTGCCCACATAACCACGGGCCATTGGTGCTCCCGGCACTTCTTCTCAAAATGCATGAAAAATTCGGTGACACCCGACTCCTCAAATACAGGGACTAACTTGAGCAGGTGCGATAAAGACTGATCAAGACCTCGATTCCCAGAACTGAGACGCTGCCCTGTCGACTCCACCCGAGACGTCTCAAGATCTTTGTCTGCACAGTACTTCGTAGCCTCAACCCGAAGCTCAGCCTCACGTATGGCCTTTCTCTCCTCAGCGTCAACCTCTCGCTGCCGTTGCTGAATCTTAGCCATCTCAAGCTGGAAGAGCATATCTGCAGTTTTTGTTTTTTGTTTTTTTTCTATGTGATTGAGGGAGGCAAAAGGCATAACTGCCTATAGCGAGTGCCTCCCCCATAGTTGAAAGAGTGACAGGGCCAAAATCAAGGGACGTTCGAGCCAAAATGCCTGGACACACGGAGTTTGAAGCAATTTAAGTCATAGGAAGAGGGAAAGACTGATTCTGGGAGAGAGTTCCAGAGCTCAGCTGTTGAGTAGAAGAAAGTTTGAGAGTAACGTTTCACTCTTGGGTTGGAGAGTTGCACAGAGTAGGGGTGGGATTGAGTTGCAAGACGGGTACCACGTGCCCTACGTAAAGGAGGTGGTATGCACTGGGATAGCTCTGAGGAACACTGATTATTATAGTAGCGATAGAATAGCGAGAGAGATGCAACATTGCGGCGGAGAGAGAGAGATTGCAGAGATTTGGTGAGTGGACGGGAGTTAATGATACGAAAGGCCTTCCTTTCAACTTTGTCTAGGAGAGCGGTGTGAGAGGAACCTCTCCACACATGTGAACAATACTCCATACAAGGGCGCACTATGCCCCTGTACAGAGCAAGAAGCTGTGCAGGGGAAAAGAACCCCCTAAGGCGGTTGAGCACACCCAGCTTCTGGGAGGCTGCCTTAGCAAGACTGGTAATATGGTCCTTCCAAATGAGAGCAGAAGAAAAAGAGACACCAAGAATATTGAGAGAAGATGAAGGGTTGATTTTTTAATTGTTGAAGAATATGGGATAGTCCGCTGGGAGATCCTGACGGGTAGATAGATGGAGAAATTGGGTTTTGGAAGCATTAAAGTTAACAAGGTTTTCTCTGCCCCAATTGGAAATAGTATTTAGATCAGAATTTAAGAGTTCTATGGCTTCATTACGTTTGTCGTTGAGGGATTGCTGGCTGGGGCGTTCTGAAAAACTAATGGAGTAGTGTAAGGTTGAGTCGTCTGCGTATGAATGGATGGAAATTAAGGTACAGTTAAGGAGATCATTTATAAAAATTAGAAAGAGAATAGGAGGTAGGACAGAGCCCTGAGGAACACCGGAGTTTATAGGGTGAGGAAGTGAACAATGGCCGTCCACAACCGCGGCTATGGAACGGCCGGAAAGGAAATTAGAGACAAAGGCACAGATGGAGGGATAGAAACCGAAGGAGGGTAGTTTAGAAATTAAAGATTTATGCCAGACTCTATCGAAGGCTTTCGATATGTCTAGTGCAATAGAAAAGGTCTCACCGAAGTCCCGAAAGGAGGATGACCAAGAGTTAGTAAGATATGAAAGAAGATCACCAGTAGAGCGACCCTTAAGGAAGCCATACTGGCGATCTGAGAGCAGATTATGAGAAGAGAAATGCTTAAGAAATTTGGAAGCAAGAATAGTTTCAAAAACTTTAGAAAGACAAGAGATAAGAGCAATTGGACGATAGTTGGAGGGTTGAGAGCGGTCACCCTTCTTTGGGACAGGTTGAATGTGAGCAAACTTCCAGCATGAAGGGAAGACGTTAGAGGATAGACAGAGACGAAAGAGTTTGCCTAGGCAGGGAGTCAGCACGGAAGCACATTTTCTGAGAACAACAGGAGGAACACCGTCCGGACCGTACGCCTTATTAGTGTTAAGCCCAGAGAGGGTAGAAAGTACATCTTTAGAAGAGATTAGGATATTAGGCATAAGTAAGAGAGAGGAGGGCGGAGAGGGAGGAATAGCACCGGAATCATCCAAGGTGGAGTTTCTAGCAAAAGTTTGAGCGAAGAGTTTAGCTTTGTCAGAGGAAGAAGTGATGGTTGTGCCATCAGAGTGGGAAAGGGGAGGGAAAGACGAGGAAGAGAAATTGTTGGAGAGGTTTTTGGCTAGATGCCAGAAAGCTTGGGAAGAGCTGTATTTGTATAGTTCAGTGCATTTATTATTGATGAAAGAGTGTTTGGCAAGTCGAAGAACAGATTTGGCTTGATTCCGGGCAGAAACATATGAAGAATGAGAGTCTTGAGTTTTAAGGCGTCGGTACCGTTTGAATGCTTCCTCCTTATTGCGGACAGCAGTAGAACAGGCGTGAGTAAATCAAGATTTTTTAGCATTAGTCTGAGAGAAAGAGAATGGAATGTATGCTTCCATGCCCGATAGGATTACCTCGGTAATGCGGTCAGCACTCTCCGAGGGTCCTCGGCCATGGAAGCAGAAATCATTCCATGGGAAATCAAAGAAGTACTGCCGAAGAGCCTCCCAGTCGGCAGCGCCAAAGTGCCACAAGCGCCGCCGGCTAGGAGGATCGGGTGGCTGTACTGGAGAGATAGGACAGGTGACAGAGATAAGTTTATGGTCGGAGGAGCCCAATGGAGAGAAACGATCGACAGTATAAGAAGAAGGGTTAGAAGTTAGAAACGGGTCAAGAATGTTGAGCCGATCTCCGATGCGATCCGGGATACGGGTGGGTTGCTGAACTAACTGCTCTAGGTCATTTAGGATAGAAAAGACGTAGGCTTGTTCACCAGGTGGATCAGTAGTGTGAGAGGAGAGCCAATGGCGGTGGTGAACGTTGAAATCTCCTAAGATGGAGATTTCTGAGAAAGGAGAAATGGATAGGATGTGTTCCACTGTAGAGTTTAGATAGTCAAAGAATTTGGGAAAGTTGGTAGAGTTAGGGGAAAGATAGACAGCACAGAAATATTTAGTAAGAGAATGACAGGAAAGTTTGAGCCATAAAGTTGAGAATTCAGAGGAGTCGAAATCGGGAACACGAGAGCAAGTGAGTTTGTTGTGCACATATGCACAACATCCGCCTTTGGCTTTGAAACTAGGATAGATAAAGTAGGAGGATACAGAGAAGGGGTTGCTGGATGTTGCTACAACCACCTGGGTTTCGGTGAGGAAGAGAAGATCAGGTTTGTAGGAGGAGAGATGGTGCTCAACAGAGTGAAAGTTAGAGGAAAGTCCGCGAATGTTGCAGAAATTAATAGAAAGAGTAACAGGCCGAGGTCCAGGTAATTGTGAGGGGTCGTCAGGGGATGGTCGGTCGGGTGAGGGGGCATTTATGGTTCCCCCCCCTGGGGACTCCGAGGCTGGGCTACAATTCATAATTTTTTGTTTTTTTTAATTTTGGTGTGGAGGAATGAAGTGTGGTGTGCATGTTTAGTGTAGTGAAGTGGATAGGAGGAGGAGGTGTTTGTGAGAGCTAGCTGGATTGCTCTCAGTGTTAATGAGGCACAAAGAAAATCAGTAAGAGAGGCCAAGCAAATGAAACAGGAGTTCCAGCGACTCTTTATCACATGCCTATAACCTCACCTGGGTCTAGCCCTGATCGATTGGTGCCTACAATCTCCCCAAGTTAAACCTTGAGGAGGAGGAGGTGCAAAAAATGGAGACCCCCCCCCCCCCCCTGTGATCCACCCGGGGGCAAATCATGCTGCCAGTGACTATCGGCCTGCGGGAACGTCGGATCCGGTGTTCTAGAAAGCACGATGGGAGTAGAGTGGAGGGGGGCTTGGCCGAAGGTGCCAAAGAACCCGCTCCACCCTGTGCACCACGCACCCCGCCCAGCACACATGCCACCAGGTCACTTCTCGTCATGCTGCTAGTGCCCACATGCCCCATGACCGTGGCCAAACACTGGAGACCATACCGATCAATCCCGCCACCCGGTTAACAGTAATAGGCATTTCCAGAAATGTCCTTGCATCCTCCTCACTAGTTATTACTCTCATGTCATCTAACAACCCCTGCCTCTGCACCTCAGAGCCTGCTTCCCGTACTGTGTCCTCACTGTACACTGATCCGTCGTCCGACATAGTGTCCACCGAAAATTCTCAACGTTTAAAAAAAAAAAGGATTACCTAAATTCTCATGCAGCACTATTCACTCAAAAATGCTTGAAGACTCTTAAGTGTTATACTATTTGCCCAAAAAAATCCGTGTCCACTATATTCCTTCAAACAAAAACAAATGACCACAACACTCTTGCAATATTTCTCTAAGTTCACAAAATCCTGAGCAAGGTCGCCATTTGTTACGA
This sequence comes from Paralithodes platypus, assembly GCA_032716605.1. Classification (NCBI taxonomy): domain Eukaryota; kingdom Metazoa; phylum Arthropoda; class Malacostraca; order Decapoda; family Lithodidae; genus Paralithodes; species Paralithodes platypus. The sequence goes on along the minus strand of CM064502.1, from coordinate 13,948,666 downwards.
CCGGGACTCGTATAAAACAAGGGCTCTTAATCATTGGACTAGAAAGGCACACAGCCACAACGGTAACAGTAGATCCAACCCTCGAACTTATAATGCCGGCGCACAAAAACACCTATAGGCCTACCCTCCAGAGTTAAATCTGCGATAGCGGGGTATCCTCTAACTCGGTATAAATGCACTACTACTACAGGCTGATGATCTCTGATACAGCCTGATCACAACAACATACAATTACGTTAATAATGCATACAAGGAAAAAGATAGAGAGCTTAACACCTTACGAGCGGCCTATGCGGTTTATTTATGTGTACCGCCCAGCGGGGTGTTTTTAGCCAAAATAGGGCTGTTTACGTGATCATTTTCATGCCTAAATAAGACCCAGAACGTAAAACAAGTACCTATCCCTGAAAGGGCATAAACAGAGCTTTCGAATGACACCATAACGATCCTTGTATGATGGATAGTTTTCTTGCAATAACCGTGCAACGCGAGTGCAAAAAGCAGGTAATTCGGTACTTTCGGTACATAATTGAGTATGTAGCGAGTGAGAGAGGGAGGAGGGAGCTGAGATTTGTGTCAGTAGGTTCGCCGCGGTGGTCTGGAGCAGTCATACGCTCGCTAGTCTCCTGCCACCACTTGTCTCTCTCTCTCAGCCACATTACGTGCTGAAATTGCCACTCGAGTTATGTCGAGCGCCGCCACATAGTCCAGCTTTATTTAACTCGACTTATGTTGCTCGCCGCTAAATAAGGGTTAATTAAATCACTGGAATGATTTAATGCAAACAAGAAGAAGGTATAATTAAAGTTACTCTAAACAATAATACACTGTCACATCTATATTAAAGAAAGTGAATGAAAGTCCTAAAGCATCGAACAGGTATCTTCTGAAAAAAGTCTGATGCTGCTTAAGATGATCGAATCGGATTTTGAACTGTTATATAAAGCAGGAACAAGATATGACAAGTGTAGGGACATACAGTGTTAACTGACACGGGACTAACGATAAATGCTCAATAGTATTATCTCCAACAACAAAAGAAGTACTTTCTCAGGCAACGCAAAAGCCTACTCGGGTTGTGCAACTCGACAACAACCAAGGCTTACAATCAACGTGAATAAAAATGCTGCATACATAATATAAGAGTTTATAATCCTAATCGGGTGTCTGCTAGGCGAATAAAGTCTAGCTGGGATGTTGTAGGCTAGGAAATAATGGCTGAGCAAGCGGCTCGTAGCCTAGCGAGGTCCTTAAGACTGTACGGCCAAATTACGTTAAATGACGGGGTGCTCTCTTGAGAGATCCAGATCCCTAGTATCTGGTTCTCTCCTGGCGACCCTCTTCAAGTCAAAGCAAAACGAGTTAGCACAGTGTTGGGTGGCAGAGGCAAAAGCCCTCACTCGCAACACAGTGCTAAACTCACAAGGTACACAGTCAGAAAGACAACCTAGGCTTCCCATGTATCCGTTGCGATTGTACAAGTTCAACAAAACCTGGTACACATCGGAAATCACAACATCAATAGCCTCACCCCAGTCTAGCATTAAATAGCCCAGCAGACAACCAAGAAATAGGTAGGGAGACACCGCGAGTGTGTCGAACCTCTACAGACAAAATGTTATTCCCTCCGAAATGTCTAACTAAGCATGAAATATCTGAGAGCTTCAGCATATAATACGATGGCCGATATATGAAATCGTGCAGAACCAAAGGGGAGTTATGATATTAAATAGATTAGAAGCATAAGAGGTAAGAAGTTGAGAGAGAGAGAAAGTGTTCTATAGGTAGAAGTCGGGGACAAGTGGCAAGGGAAGTGTGAAGGGTATGCTGGTCAGGCAAGCTCTGAGCAAGGAAGGCACAAAGGCAGCAGGGAGTGTGGGGGGACTACTTCCTGCGGTGGCAGGAGGGCGGCAAGGCGGCCAGCCACTCAGAGGGCGCGGCCGTGGCATGACGTCACCGAGACAACACGTAACACTATGCGTACTACCCTCTGCCTCCTGCACTTACTCACTCACACTCTCTAGCTGTATCATTCAGTCTTATACATTAAACTTATAACTGATGATATAAAATATAATGCATTGTCACAGACGAAAATAAAGACCATTTCTATACTGCCTGTGACATGACGAATCACAAGAAGGAAAGTACAACATTGTAGATAGGCTGTAGCCCATTTCACTGCCCTGGCGAGCGCTAGTGGCTACCGGGAGGCGATTCTGCCAACGCTGGCAGGCGTCACAGTAGCCATTCCTTACTCCAATCCTGAAACTTCCCAAGGTCTCTTTGCATAGCCTGAATATCTTCCTCAGAGTTTATCACTCTAAAGATCTTAGCGTCATCAACAAAAAGTAGGGTCGGACACTCTAGGTTCTGTACCATATCGTTAATGGAAACCAAAAACAAAACAAGCCCAAGCACTGACCCCTGCGGCACTCGTCCAGATGTGACCCTCAATTTTTCAGATTGTGCTCCTCTTATTTCCACCTACTGTTGCCTGCCAGAAAGAAACCCTTTAATCCAGTTCAATATCCTACCTTTGACCCCATATGCTTTAAGTTTACTTAGCAATCTAGAATGTTTTAAAGTATCAAAAGCTTTCCTACAGTCAAGATAGTTCACATCTACTGGTTCCTGTTGATCTATTGCCTCTGATAGTTCCTCCATGTACACCAATAAGTCTGTAACTGTACTATGTCCTTGACGAAAACCATGTTGCTTGTCGTCAATTAAATTGTTATCTTCCAAGTGCCTCACTAACTTTTGTCTAATTAAGATTTTTGTCTAATTTCTTTTTCTAATTTCACACAACTTGCACAACACACATGTTAATGACACAGGTCGATAGTTCAAGGGTTCAAGTTTATCACCTTCTTGTAGATCAGGCAAACCTTTGCTAACATTTCTTCCAGGTCTTCTTCCTGCCTTTGGATTGGATTTTTTTTTCATGAGGGTTGTTGAATAAGGGGGCCAGTTGTGTGTATTGGATGGTCTAATACATGTGTTTGACTTGCATCAGTTCTTGTCGTTGGTATTGGTTGAGGTGATCAGGCAAGGTTGGTAAAAGGGGCGTGTTGGATTTCACATAGTGGCAATTTATGGATGGCTCAAGGTCGTTGGCTACTTGGATGGCATTACTATTTGATGACATGATTGCAGGCGTGGCAGGTGACTTTACCGTGAACGGTTGTTCGAATGGTGTGCATGTATTGTGAGGGTACTTTGGTTACGACATGAATTCTGTTCATGGTTACTGTTCTAGTTGGTTTGGTTGATGTGTCGTTTATTTATTTTTTCTTGTGTCCCAAACCTTAATCGTCGGCCCACACAGTCGATTTGGGCCTCCAATTTCTAGAGCAGGTCAAGGCCCATGTACCCGTCGTAGGTTTGACACTGGGAGTCAAATATTATGAATGGGTGCCTGGTTTTTGCTAATGGTTCTGGTGTGGTAACCGGCAAGGGGCTGGTTTCAGCTCTGAAGTTGAGAGCTTCATCTCCTGCCCCTATTAAATTAATAGAAGAAGCCTTAAATAAAAAATAAAAAAATTATGCTTTTGGTAAAACCTTTGTGTTGAGGCACGATCTTGCCGCACCTGCAGCAACCTGATTCACATCCCTATGATCTTAATTTTCTTGTAGACTAGAGTTTTTGAGTAGGTGCTGGTTGCCCCAGTTAACACTTCTGTCAACAGGGGGCTCTTCAAAAATCCTCCGAAACTTCAGAGGGGACTTCCGGTTCTGGCAGGCATAGTTGTATGAGGTCTTCAGTTACCTCTTATACAGTGAGGTTTTGTTTTGTTCATAAACTTTATCCTGTATCTCCAGTTCGTTTGCAGAGACGCGGGGCATTTTTGCTTGCTGACTTGTGGAGGGCCGAGATGGTAACCTGATTTAAGGGTTCTTGGTCGGTGGCTTCCTTAGCCGTTTCTCCTGATCCCTCATCTCTTGTATGGCGCATTGTGGGTGGCAAGTTTTACACTCCCATGGATGTATTAGGATGAGATTGGATTTATGTTGCCGTATCATGCGTGGGTAAATCCGGGGGATTGAGTTGTCGTCCTTTCTCTTCCATTTATTCTGGAAATGGGATCTTGCTGCCTCAGTTTTTGGATGAGTGGGGATTCAATGAACGGCATATATATATGTGGTTTTTGCTGATCTTGGCCGCCAAGAGTCTCCTTATCCGATTTATGTCTTGATCTAGCCCTACAGGGTTGTGAATAGAAAAATGTTCCTGCAATTTTTCTGATAGAAACTTCAGCAACCCTGTGAAAAGGTGGTTATTCTTCTCTTCTTGCGAGGCCTGAGGAAATGCTGACACGATGTGTTTTCTGAACTGCGCCAAGGCTTCGTCAAGATTTCCATCGTACTTTATGTTGCTTAATCGAGTCGACGCGACACCTGTACTGAGGGACGGTTGTAGGGTATCTATGTCTAATTGTTTAAATTCGGCCCATGTTTAGCCTGCTTGCACTTTGCTGGCACGAGAGCTACCGCTTTACCAAGATGAATTAAGACTATTGCAAATTTCTCACTATCTTGATAAGCTAAGTTGAGTACTGGTTTAACCATTTCCATGTATGTTGTGATGTCATACAGTGCAGGTATATACTTAGGGATAGGAATATGTGATCTTTGTGCCATTTTGAACTATGCTTTGCTTGCTCTATTGTACAAGTAGGCTATACCAATTTCCCTTTTCTCAGTGTTTAGCAGCACCGCAAGTCACCAGAGTTATGCTGGGATAAGATAGGTAGTTTAAGTTCACTAAATGGGAAGAATAGGATATTCAATATACATGCAGAGGGTAGAATCAAGAAAATCATACATTCAGAGCAAGTCATATGTTTTATTTGTGCATAAGAATATAATAGGGGAGTCTGCGGAAATAATATCTTGACTCAGGTTTTCTATGTGAAACCTAAAGGAGAAACAATAGCAGTTACACAGGAAATACACTAATGTATTGAAATATGAACTTATGGCTTACACAATACTTAATCATCAATTGCATATAGTCAGGAACTCTTATGAACATTAGAACATAGCATGGAAATAGTCTTCAGGACTCTCGATATTAAATATTTACTTTCAAGAGTGAACGTATAGATAACACACAAGAGTTCAGACATAAGAGAATGGGGGGGGTGCTCGTTTTCTATGTTACCCAAACATGGGTTACTATGGCAGATTATATTATATCCCAGTGAGTCTGAATTACATATAGAAGTCGTGGATGTAGAAAATGAAATTCTTACACCGGCTTTAGCAGCGTCAACAACCCTGCATCGCCACTGAGAAAACCCGATCATAATTTGAGTATTTCATAACCCTTTGTTCATTGCATGAACAGTAGTTAAGTGCTTGTTAAACCTTCATATAGTTCTGTAGTTGCCATGCATGTTATTTTATTGCTTTTCTGACTGATAAACATTGTTGTTTACATTTTTTATCCTAGCTTGTAGCAGACGACGCACACCTCTAATCGACCTAGCTTTGAATTTTCTTATTAACTCTAGTAGTTATCGTATTCAGTATCCTACTTTAGCTATATATATCTGTAATTTTAATTGTTGCTTGCATGATCTTGTAGTAACCTTTGACTGATAACTTTGTTTATCTAAATATAATCCTGCTTGACTAGCCTACAGTGACACCAGCGCCATCTGTTGATAGAGTATATTAACCACTTGTGTGTAGTTACACTTTATTTTTATATAATCTCTATTTGGTGAATTGTATATTTAGTTACATATTCTATTATATATATATTTGTGTTTATGTTTTTAGGTAGGTTATCACTCCTGGTAGCCTACTTCTGTGTATTATATAATTTTTGTTTTCGGTTATTTTTGTTTTCGGTTAGGCTAGGCTATCACCCTTGGTGGCCTATTTCTGCATATTTCAAATTTAAATTTGTGGTTAGGCTATCACCGCTGGTAGCCTATTTCTGCGTACCGGTATTTCATAATTTTTGTTTTCGGTTATTTTTGTTTTCGGTTAGGCTAGAATATCGCCCCTGGTGGCCTATTTCCGTTTAAATGAAAACAAAATTGTTTTAGGTTTGGCTATCACTGCATATTTAAATTTTGAAATATTTGTTGTTTTTAAATTTTCGGTTAGGCTATCACCGCTGATAATCTATTTGTGCGTCTTTCAACATTTTTGTTTTCGGTTAGGCCTATTTAACCCTTAATTAGCGGCTCACCACATAAGTCGAGTTAAATAAAGCTGGACTATGTGGCGGCGCTCGACATAGGTCGAGTGGCAATTTCAGCACGTAATGTTGCTGAGAGAGAGAGACAAGTGGTGGCAGGAGAGTAGGGAGCGTATGACTGCTCCAGACCACCGCGGAGAACATACTGACACGAATCCCAGCTCCCTCCTCCCTCTCTCACTCGCTATATAAGGAATTGTATCGGGAAAGTGGCTAATTACATGCTTTTTGCACTCGCGTTGCACGGTTATTGCAAGAAAACTAGCCATCATAAAAGGATCGTTATGGTGTCATTCGAAAGCTCTGTTTATGCCCTTTCAGGGATAGGTACTTGTTTTACGTTCTGGGTCTTATTTAGGCATGAAAATGATCACGTAAACAGCCCTATTTTGGCTAAAAACACCCCATTGGGCAGTACATATAAATAAACCGCATAGGCCGCTCGTAAGGTGTTAAGTAAGTGAAACGACCTGAAGTGAGTGAAGTGTATTTAAAGTGAGATAAGTGTTTTTAAAATGTATTATTGACTTGATGAAAAAGTATAATTTTCAGGCTTAAATTGTATTAGAAGTGCCGTGAAGTGATTTAAAGTGAGTGAAGTGATTTACAGTGAGTAAAGTGATCTGAAGTGTGTGAAGTGAATAAAGTGTTCTGAAGTGAGACAAGTGATTAGAAGTGACTTAGAGTGAAGTGATTTGAAGTTTTGTTATTGTGACCATGTCTAGCGCCTTCACGAACTGTTCCGGTAGGTTTGGCCCTACCATGTTTGCCTGCCCCGATGTTCCTGTCTGCCGATTCTGCAAGCTCCGAGAAGATTTGGCAGCTAAACTGGATGAAGCTAATGTCAAGATTAACGCCCTCACCAAGAAGCTGGTAACACTCCAAGAATTTGCGACGCTCAACGTAGGAGTATCATCAAATGAAGCAATTACTACCATTGCGGCATCTTCCAACAACCCAACGCCTGATATCGCGGTACCTGGCTCAGTGCATGCACCACATCAGGAAAAAAATTACTCCGCTCCATCTCAGGACAACTTCCGCGTCGTGAAAAACAATGTTCGCCCCATCACAAGGAGGATCATCACCGAAACCATGTGCCAGAACCATTACCAGATTCTTGCGGACTTAGACGACGAAGAAGAAATAGAAGAAATTCGGCTCGTAGGAGATTCCATGGCTCGTGGACAACTTATGGAGTTCTGAGCCAGGGCACCCAGGACCAGGAAGCGCTTTTGTATCCCGGGTGGCGGTGTGGACAACGCTGCAGCTGCAGTCAACGAGGTTTCAAAGTTAGCCCCCTCACGCACAATGTACGTCATTCATGTCGGATCTAATGACGTGCAGCGGACCAGATCGGAGGGCCTCATGCTGAAGTACCAGAAGCTGATTCAGAAGTATAAGGAAAAGTCAGGCAGAGTCATCATATCAGGGATCGTCCCCAGGATCGGTGTGGAGAGCTGATTCTTCAATATAGCTACTAGCGTAAATCGTCGTCTGGCTAACCTCTGCAGGGAAGAAAACGTTGGATTCATCAATACCTGGAATGACTTCTACCGTGAAGATCACTTGTTTGTAGCAGATGGAGTCCATCTGAACCAGGTGGGAGCAGCAAGATTTGGCCGCCTGCTTCACGACGCAGTAAAGGATTTTCGGAGAAAAAGCAGAGCCCACCAAGGACCACCAGGGACGAGGTTCGAGGCCCGAGGACCACCAGGGACAAGGATCGAGGACCGTGGACGACCAGGGGCGACGATCGAGGTCCGAGAACTACCACGGACGACAATCGAGGGCAGCGAGAACGGAGGACGACCAGAAACAATGATCGAGGACCGAGGACCACAAGGAACAATGATCAAGGACACTGAGGACCGAGGACAACCAGGGACGACGATCGAGGACTGAGGGCAGACAGGTACATAAATATAGATCCGAGCAGAACCAATAATTTGAAAAAAGAGCGTCTGTGAATTCCAAATCCAAAACTTTGAATGTTTCTATGCAAACGCTCGTAGCATACGCAATAAATTTTCAGATTTAGAGGAACTAGTGTTTACGGAAAATTACGATGTTATTGGCATAACAAAATCTTGGCTCAATACAGAAGACAGAGACTTTTTAGCAGAGTATTCACTTCCCACTTATGAAATGTTTGAGAAAAGCTGAATTAATAGAAATGGAGGTGGAGTTTTATTTTTTATCAAAGAAAGTCTTAACCCGACCCTCTTGTCAAAACCTCAAATTGTGAACGTCGACACATCCTTTGTACTAATAAAGAATAATAAAGGTACAAAAATAATACTTGCACTAATATACAGACCTCCAGCTCAATCAGTGCAAACTGACCGGGAAATTTATGAGCAAATTGCAGATTTAAGTAACTCGCAAGATACCGTAATTTTTGGCGACTTTAATTTACCTGTGACCAAGTGGAGAGATAGTTTTACTTCACACTCTGGACAAGACCTGTATGCAAATTTGCAAGAGAGTTCGCTATATCAATTTGTTAGATCTCCAACCCGTGGAAATAATATCCTTGACCTTGTACTTTCAACAAAAGAAGAATTGATAGAGAATTTGATGTCGGTGATGAATTCAGTAACAGCGACCATCGTACGATAACTTTCACTTTAAAGTTTACCAGTAACGAACCAAATAGCAGCATCGAGAAAGTCCCTAATTTCAAGCAAGCAAACTTTCGTAAACTTAGAGCAATGTTTAAAGAAACTGACTGGAGCTTTTTAATTAACAATAACGACATAAATACATCTTGGGAATCATTCGCAAAGACTTACCTAAAAGCAGTGCAAGACTGCATACCATCGAAAATACGGCGTACAGGCCTAATGATAAGCCCAAATGGTGGAATAAAGATATTTCAAACTGTCTGCTTGCTAAAAAGTTTGCTAATGATAGATAAAAATCCTCACAAAAAGACGAAGAATGGGTGAAATTTGTAGAACTACGACGCAAAGCCAAAAGGATAATTAACCCGGCAAGTACGGATCTCCTCGTAAGAGTTTTACCGGTGCGCTGCGGATCTCCTCATATAATCCAAGGCCTAAAAAAAAACATTTAAATCAGCCCAGTATTTTATTTTTATTTTATTTTTTTTTTTGCCCCTTGGCCATGCCAAATATCACTCTTCCACATCCCCTCCTTCCACCCCCCCCCCTTCAATTATCACCTATTCTCCCTGTTATTCCCTTATTCTTAGGTATATTTTTGTGCTAACAATAGCGAGTTGCTAGCAGGGCGTGGTCATCTGTGTTACCAAGCGTGGGAAAGAGCGAGAGAGAGACTACCACGCAACAGTGTCTCTCCAGCCATCGTGACGGCTGGCTGGCTGGCAGGCTGGCTCAGCCATAAGTTATGTAACTCCCGGCCTCTATCCCCGATTTTGACTATCCAAACGCTGTTTCCACTTGTTTTATTGTTGTAACATGTTAATACCTTTATAATCAACGTAAAATTGGCGCGTATGGATAAGTATTAATGATATTTATGGTTCGATGACTATTTGAGTTTAGGAAACAGTCTAAATACTTCCGCACAGGGAGGGGTGGCCAATACCCCACCTACGCAGCGGAGAGGTTAAACAAGTAAAAAGAACCTGGAGTTCCATGTTGCGTATCAAAGTAAAACAAACCCAAAATATTTCTATAGTTATATCAGAAAGAAGAGAGTAGTTACTTCAACTGTAGGACCATTAGTCGATGAAAATGGAGAATATACCAAAGACGAAGTACTAATGAGTAATGCCCTCAATACCTTCTTTGCATCAGTTTTTACAACAGAAGACCTCCTTGATATCCCTACAGCATCGCCGATTCAGATAGATAATTCTGATGTTCTAAGCAACATCACCATTACAGAGAGAGAAGTATTGAAATGTTTAGATAAACTCAAGGTAAATAAAACGCCCGGACCTGATACAATCTCACCTAGAGTTCTAAAGGAAGCTAAGGATGAGCTCTCCAAACCACTGACATTGCTATTCAATAAATCCTTGCAGTCTGGAAATATGCCTGATCAGTGGAAGCTAGCCAACGTAACACCGATTTTTAAAAAAGGCCGCAAATCCCTACCCAGTAACTATCGTCCAATTAGCTTAACCTCAGTTGTATGTAAAATGCTAGAAACGCTCATAAGAGACAGACTCGTAAATCACTTAGAGGAAAATAACATACTTAATGATACTCAACACGGCTTTCGTAGCTAACGTTCCAGTTTAACAAATCTCTTGGACTTCTTCCACGATATCCTCAACCTCTCTGATGAGAGTAAAGCTGTAGATATTATATACCTTGATTTTCAAAAGGCCTTTGACAAAGTTCCCCACAAACGTTTACTGCTAAAACTAAAAGCGCATGGAATACAAGACGGTGTGTTGAAATAGATAGAAAATTGGTTACGCGACAGAAAGCAAAGAGTAGTCATAAACGGTAATGCATCTAAATGGACCAATATAAGTAGCGGGGTACCCCAGGGATCGGTACTAGGACCAATTATCTTTCTAATTTACATCAACGACATAGATGAGGGTCTCACCTGTACAATCTCAAAATTTGCTGACGATACAAAAATTACAAATAGCGTACTCTCAAAAGAACAAGTTGACGATATGCAACATAATCTAGATAAGTTGTCACGTTGGGCCCAAATTTGGCAAATGAGTTTCAATGCAGATAAATGTAAAGTACTACATATCGGATACCAAAATGAGAAAGCAAACTATTCGATGAATGGCACTCAGCTTAAGAATGTAAACAGAAAAACCGATCTGGGAGTAACAATATCGAGTAACTTAAAACCGAGTCAACAATGTTCAGAAGTTGTTAAGAAAGCAAACAAAATAATTGGCTTTATAGGCAGGTCATTTGAGCATAAATCCAAAGAAGTTATCCTAACCCTTTACAATTCCTTAGTCCGCCCTCTTCTGGAATACTGCGTTCAATCTGGTGCCCTTATTACCAAAAAGATATAGACAAGCTAGAACGAGTTCAACGTAGAGTTACCAAAATGATACCTAGCCTAAAGAACAAACCATACGAGGAGCATCTTAGAGAATTAAATCTATTTCCTTTAACCCAGCGCAGATTAAGAGGCGATTTAATTCAAGTGTTCAAAATCATCAAAGGAATCGACAATATGAACTGTAGTAAGTACTTCACTATCGACCAATCTAATTACACGCGGGGAAACGGTTGCAAAATTATCGGTAAATCTTTTAACTCGCACGAATCTAAGAATTTCTTCTTCAATCGAGTTGTCAACTTGTGGAATGGTCTTCCCCGAGACGTTATAGACTGCAGCACCGTTGATTCATTTAAACTTCGTCTAGACAAATATCTTGCATCAAACCCGCGACTGACTGCGTTTCTAAATGAATAACTTTATTTTATCCCCCCCTCAGTTACTAACCCATCTGTCCCCTACTAACTTCCTAATCCTGCCACGGACATTAGTTCCAGGGCAGTAGTTCCCTTTCCAATGTTCCCTTACCCACTCTAAACCAATGTTTGGACAATTGATCCTCAGTGGTTTGGAGGACAAGCAGCCTAGAAGGGTCACCAAGACTGTTGTTGCTTGATTTCCTTTGTACTCCTTTGTACTTAATATTATCTTGATCATAGAAAAACCGAGAATAACACTTGAAATTTAATAACAGATAGAAGGACTGCAGTTGTGTTTATTTTATTCCCAAGTGGAAAGATAACAAGTTTCAAGAAGGGACTCGAACATACGAGCCTGATTACGTTAAGTGATTCTTCAGGGATTTTCGGGTGTTGGGGGGAAGGCTCGTAGATTCTTCTAATAAGGTTTTCTTTTCCGGCGTAATATTGTTGCGTGTTCTTGGGTCATCATTTTTGGTATCCTCAGCAGCTGATGATGGAGAGAGCCTTAAACCTTCTTTTTTGGACTTTTGTCTTGTTTGAAAAGTCTCAAAAATTCTCCGAAAGTTTTTGGGGCCTGGCAACTGGTTATTAAAAAAATTGGTGTGGCAGCGTCAAGCCTAGCTACCTCTTGTAGCAGCGAGCCTACCTGTGACAGCTTCTAGCCTGCCTCTGGTGTTGTAAAGCCCTCCTCTGTTAGTGTCAAGCCTACCTGTGACCGCTTCTAGCCCTCCTCTGGTGTTGTAAAGCCCACCTCTGGTAGTGTCAAGCCTACCTGTGACAGCCTCTAGCCTTCCTCTGGTGTTGTAAACCCCACCCCTGTTAGTGTCAAGCCTACCTGTGACAGCTTCTAGCCTGCCTCTGGTGTTGTAAAGCCCACCTCTGGTAGTGTCAAGCCTACTTGTGACCGCTTCTAGCCCTCTTCTGGTGTTGTAAAGCCCACCTCTGGTAGTGTCAAACCTACTTGTGACCGTTTCTAGCCTTCCTCTGGTGTTGTAAAGCCCACCTCTGGTAGTGTCAAACCTACCTGTGACAGCCTCTAGCCTGTCTCTGTTGTTGTAAAACCCACCTCTGTTAATGTCAAGCCTACCTGTGACAGCCTCTAGCCTGTCTCTGGTGTTGTAAAGCCCACCTCTGGTAGTGTCAAGCCTACCTGTGACAGCTTCTAGCCTGTCTCTGGTGTTGTAAAGGCCACCTTTGGTAGTGTCAAGCCTACCAGTGACAGCTTCTAGCCTGCCTCTGGTGTTGTAAAGCTCACCTCTTTCAGTGTCAAGCCTACCTATGACAGCTGCTAGCCTGTCTCTGGTGTTGTAATGCCCACCTTTGGTAGTGTCAAGCCTACCTGTGACAGCCTCTAGCCTGCCTTTGGTGTCGTCAAGTCCCCCTCTGGTACCGTCAAGCCTACCTAGAACAAACTTAGTATTGCTCCTAATACAATTGATAACTTGTTCAGGGTGGCTCGAGCAGTCTGTCTTATCTCTGCTCTACTGGGGTTGTAGGCTTTGATGTCTAAAAAGTCTTCTGGTGTGCGAGGTCTCTCTTGGGGCTGGCCGTAGCTATCTGGGTGGTTGCCATATTGTGTTTGGTTGGCTTCCGGGTAACTAGGGCATGTCACGGTATGGGTAGACAAACTCTTGTACCCTTGTTGTTCCGGTATTCTGGTGGCGGTTACTCTGGCTTGTGCTGTTGTAGTTGGTTGCACAGTACTTCTAGCATGCATAATATATTCAATTTTGCTGGGTGGCTTTGTTATCATGCTGTCAAACATTTAATTTAATTATTACCGGTATTATTATTATTTTTGTTTAATTAATACTAATTATACTATGTGCTTGGACACATAGATGCCTATATCTTTGCATTAGAAGAACATGTCAAAATTCTTAAGCTCTTGCTAATAATGACCATACTCGGACCCAAACCTCTCTGGTATAGCAAGATCAATCTTTCTCCTACCAAATATCTCTTACTATAGTTAGTATTATGGATACTCTTAACAATGTTTTCCTGGCAATGGCATATTCTAAGTGAGAGGGATTGGAGAAGATTAGCATTTCTGAGAAGATTTGTGAATAGGATAATATACTGCAGAAAAGCAAGATTTAAGGCCAGAGAGGGATGGAGGCCATTTGATTCCCTGGTCATTCCACTTTCAATATAACACATAACTGATTTAACACTTGATCATTGCAATGTCTTGGGGGGTTCTTGTGATGTGTTTGTTATATATATTATTGATGGTTTTCAGAGTTTTTCCTATTTTCGTGCAATACATTTCTAATTTGTCCCCTAGATTTAAATAGCCCGCCTACCCAGACCCCCTTCAAGCTAAACTTGTAAGTTTTTCGGTAGAAACATTTTTCTTGCTAAAGGCCGGTTTCTCCTAAATTACAGGCTCGCTATCAGTCGCACAGAATAAAATCAACGCCTGAGCAGGGCGAAATGCTTTATGACCGCCTAGCTAGAAGGGTGAAACGTTGTAAATCTCCAAACTAATGGGACGAAACAGGAGGAGGACCACTGTTTTTAATTAGATTTTCTTAACGGGAGCTAATTGTTTTTTTCTGCCCCTCTTCTCCCTCATGTTTAGCCCCATTAGTTTGGCAATTTTAAGACTTTTTCCTCCATTTCTTTGTCCTTGTGATGACCTTTCATGCAATTTAGGTGTCGATTTTTTCCTGTCGAGCGAAAGCGAGCCGGTAATTACGGAGGAACCTGCCTTCGGCTGTGATCTTTTTCTACCGACAAATGTAAAATTTATCTTAAAAGGGGATCTTGGGGATGTTTTTATAAGGTTGATGGAGGTCTAGGGAGAAAACTAAAATAATAATAATACATACATACATACATGCATACATTTAAAGATCGAGTGCTCCACACAAAATGCGGTTGCGGTCTCATATCCTAATGGCCTCACTTGTCAAGTTCTTATTCAAGGTCAAACCATATATACAGTAGATCTGAATAAATATATAAATAAAACAATATATAAACCCTACCCTCCTTAACGTATAGAATTGGGGTTTCAGTCTCATGTTATCTATATAGTCATTCCCAAGTGTGGCAAATACATCCCGAAGACTATTAGGTGCACATAGTACTCCAAACAATCCCTCCCCAATCTTGTTTGCAAATATCCAAGGCCTAAAAAATAGAACCACGAACAAAGTACCATTCATAAGGGGCCTGCTAGAAGAAGGAAACGCTATATTTGCGGCTCTCACAGAAACTCACATTAAAGATCAGGAAGATAGTGAGGTATGGATTCCTGGTTACAATCTAGATAGGGCGGACAGAACGCATAGATCACATGGAGGTGTAGCCTTGTACATTCACGACTCACTGATATGTACTGAATTCCTAAATAACAGTAATGAAGTCGTGGAAATACTTGGAGTTAAAATAGAATCCCTAAATTTAGCAGTTATTGCTACATACAGGCCTCCAGACTCATCCCTAGAAGAATTCAAAACCCAGCTCAACAAAATAAAATCAGAAGTGGAAACCCTGGGGAACCCAACACCAAATATTATATGGCTAGGAGACTTTAACCTACCAAACATTAAATGGAGACAACTAGAAAACCAGGTAGTAGCAAATAACACCGGAGAAGCAAATACGAGAGAGCTTTTTGAACTTTGCGATTTTTTTAGTCTTACCCAGCATATTGCCGAACCAACACGGGAAAACAATATCTTAGACCTGGTCTTCACTAACAACGACTCTCTATATACACAGCATTAACATATCGGACACAACATACTCAGATCATAAATTAATTGAGATCAAAACAACCTTAGCAAGTGTACAGACAACCTCAGAATCGAGAACCAAAACCGGCCCTTTTAGTAAATTTAACTTCAATAACAAAAACATTAGGTGGGAAGAGGTAAATCAAGAAATGGAGGAAATAGACTGGGAAGATTTAATGAATAACCTGACACCAACAGAATGTCTAGTCATAATAACAGAAACCATGACCCAAATCTGTAGCCACCATATACCTGCAAGACAAACAAGACAAAGAAAAAAACAAGATCGGGAAAGAAGGAGGCTGTACAGAAGAAGAAAACTACTCACACAAAGATGCACACATCAAAATCTACAGGATAGGCAAAAGGCCGAAATAGATAGAGAAATTGTGGAAATTGAACAAAGGCTAAGAATATCATATGAACTACAACATATGGAAGAGGAGAGGAAAGCTATTGCAGGTATAAAGGAAAATTCCAAATACTTCTTTTCATATGCCAAACAAAAGGCTAAAACAGCATCAAACATCGGCCCACTAAGCAAAGGGGACGGCTCATTCACAGGGGACAAAAAGGAAATGAGCGAACTCTTACGCAGGCAGTATGAAATGGCATTCAGGGAGTCTGATGAAACAAAAGCCATCAGAGACGAAAATATATTTTTCGTGGAAACCTCCCCCACGGAAACCCCCCAGATGCTGGATATTGATTTCGGTCCAAAAGACATAGAAGAGGCCATTTCCAACATGCCATCCCACTCGGCACCAGGCCCGGACTCATGGAATTCGATCCTAATGAAGAAATGTAGGGAAAACCTCTCAAAACCCCTGGTTATAATGTGGAGAAGGAGTCTAGACACTGGTGAAATACCAGATAGCTTGAAAAACTTAATAACTGTCCCACTGTATAAAGGAGGGAGTAAAGCACTACCAAAAAACTACCACCCGGTAGCTCTAACCTCCCACATCATTAAAGTTTTCGAGCGAGTCCTGCGAAGCAAAATCTCAACATTCATGGAGGCAAATGAACTACACAACACCGGTCAACATGGGTTCAGAGCAGGAAGATCATGTCTCTCTCAACTTTTGGAACACTATGACAACATTCTAAAAGCGCTAGAAGAAAAGAAAAACGTGGATGTCATTTACACCTATTTTGCTAAGGCATTTAATAAATGTGACCATGATATAATAGCCCACAAACTAAAAGCAAAAGGTATAACGGGGAAAATCGGGCGATGGATATACAATTTCCTCGTAAACCGGAAACAATCAGTAGCAGTAAACCAAGTCACATCTGAGCCTTCGGATGTCAAAAGCTCAGTGCCCCAAGGAACAGTGCTAGCGCCCCTTCTGTTTCTCATACTAATTAGCGACATAGATGCCAACACTAGACACAGTACGGTGTCGTCTTTTGCTGATGAAAAAAATTAAGCAAGATAGTAAACACACAAGAGAACACGGGCCGGCTGCAGGAAGACATAAATGTAGTGTTCCAGTGGACCAGGGAAAACAACATGCAATTCAATGAAGAAAAATTCCAATTAATACAGTACAGAGATAATAATGTCATTAACCCTTAAAAGCAGCTCACCACTTAAGTCGAGTTAAATAAAGCTGGACTATGTGGCGGCGCTCGACATAGGTCGAGTGGCAATTTCAGCACGTAATGTGGCTGAGAGAGAGAGAGACAAGTGGTGGCAGGAGACTAGCGAGCGTATGACTGCTCCAGACCACCGCGGCGAACCTACTGACACAAATCTCAGCTCCCTCCTCCCTCTCTCACTCGCTACATACTCAATTATGTACCGAAAGTACCGAATTACCTGCTTTTTGCACTCGCGTTGCACGGTTATTGCAAGAAAACTATCCATCATACAAGGATCGTTATGGTGTCATTCGAAAGCTCTGTTTATGCCCTTTCAGGGATAGATACTTGTTTTACGTTCTGGGTCTTATTTAGGCATGAAAATGATCACGTAAACAGCCCAATTTTGGCTAAAAACACCCCGCTGGGCGGTACACATAAATAAACCGCTTAGGCCGCTCGTAAGGTGTTAAAGAAAATACAAATTACTTAACTCTCTCAGACATATATGACGCGATCGCGTCATATGGCAGAGTGAACCAATAACTCATATGACGCGATCGCGTCATATGGACTTATTATATTGCTAGAAAATAAGTTTATGACGCAATTGAGCCGGTCTTTTGGCTGGTAAGTCCGATAAGTTAGATGTACATGTGGACACATCTAGCAACCCCCTAGCGTCCCTGTGAGGGCCCCGCGGTGGTAGAGAGAGCCAGTCTCTTCCCTTCAGTCAGCCTAGTAGGTGGGTGTGCGCGGCCCTTTAAACCAAGGGGCCTCCATTTTGCTCAGCCTGGCTGGTAGTACCGCCCTAATATAACCCAAACGAAGTGCTATATCATTGGGTTATCGATGGATTATTGTGTTATTCTTATTTAGGGTAAAATAACCATGTTAGTGATGTGTTTTGCTAGTCTGGTGTACGTGACCAAGGTGGGCTCCACGAGGGGGCCATGGTTTCGCTTGTTTGTGGATCACTTTCATACCATATCGAGTCAATTATATTGCTATTTATCACATGAAGTAGTGTATCTTACTTGTATAAGTATTTCGTAGTGAAAACACTTTTATTACTGGTTGAGCATTCTCTGGTGTAGGCTACGTGACCAAGGTGGCCCACGAGGGGCCATGCTTTTTGCCTATACGTTTTGCTTGTTTGTGGATCACTTTCATATAAATATCAGTCAATTATATTGCTATTTATCTGTTCAAGTAGTGTATCTTACCTTGTAATAGTGTTTCATAGTGAAAAAACTTTCATTACTGGTCGAGCATTCTCTGGTGTTACGTGACCAAGGTGGAGGAGCCCACGAGGGGCCATGC
>CM064502.1:13922891-13925391 GCA_032716605.1 Paralithodes platypus | reverse complement strand
TGTATATATATATATATAATATATATATATATATATATATATAATATCATTCGTATTTATGTATTTATCTAAGTTATGCCCCCTCCCCCTCCCTCCCCCATTATACACCCTCCCCCACTTCCCCCATATAATATATATATATATATATATAATTCGTGTTTATGTATTTATCTGTTATGCCCCCTCCCCCCCCCCTCCCCATTATACCTCCCTCCCCCTGCCCCCCCCCCCCCCCCATTCCCTCCCCCCCTCCATTAGAAACCCCCTCCCCCTCCCCCCCATTATACCCCCCTCCTCCCTCCCCTATATACCTACGTCCCCCTCCCTCCCCCCCCTCCCTCCCCCTCCCTCCCCCTCCCCCTCCCCCTCCCCCCCATATATATATATATATATATATATATAAATTTTTTGTTTTTTTTTTTTTTTTTTTTTTTTTTTTTTTTTTTTTTTTTTTTTTTTTTTTTTTTTTTTTTTTTTTTTTTTATTTATTTTTCTAATGTAGATTTTTATATATGTGTCTATATATATATATAGATATATATATATATATATATATATATATATATATATAATTCGTATTTATGTATTTATCTAAGTTATGCCCCCTCCCTCCCCCATTATACACCCTCCCCCTCTTCCCCCATATACCCCCTCCCCCCATATATATATATATATATCATTCGTATTGATGTTTTTATCTGTTATGCCCCCTCCACCCCACTCCCCCTATCTTTATGTACCTCCCTCCCCCCCCTCCCCATTATACCCCCCTTCCCCTCCCCTCCCCCTCCTCCCCATTATACCCCCTCCCTCTCCCCCCCATTATACCCCCCTCCCTCCCCCATATACTTCCCTCCCCCCACCCCCCCTCCCCCTCCCCCCCCTCCCCCTCCCCCCATATATATATATATATATATATATATAATTTGTTTTTTTTTGTTTTTTTTGGGTGGGGGAGGGTTATTTTTTTTTATTTTTATTTATTTTTCTAATTGTAGATTGATATATATATATGTATATCTATATATATATATATATATATATATATATATATAATCATTCGTATTTATGTATTTATCTAAGTTATGCCCCCACCTCCTCCCTCCCCCATTATACACCCTCCCCCACTTCCCCATATAATCTATATATATATATATAATTCGTGTTTATGTATTTTATCTGTTATGCCCCCTCCCCCCCTCCCCATTATACCGCCCTCCCCCTCCCCCTCCCCCCCTCCCCATTATACCCCCATCCCCCTCCCCCCCATTATACCCCCCTCCCTCCCCCATTATACCTCCTCCCCTCCCCCCCCCCCCCTCCCCCTCCCCCTCCCCCTCCCCCTCCCCCCATATATATATATATATATATATTTTTTTTTTTTTATTTTTTTTTTTTTTTTTTGGGTGGGGGAGGGTTATTTTTTTTTTTTTTTTTATTCTATTTTTCACATTGTAGATTGTTATAATATATATATATATATATATATATATATATATATATATATATATATATATATATATATATTATCATTCGTATTTATGTATTTATCTAAGTTTATGCCCCCTCCCTCCCCCATTATACACCCTCCCCCTCTTCCCCCATTATACCCCCCTCCCCCCATATATATATATATATAATATCATTCGTATTGATGGTTTTATCTGTTTATGGCCCCTCCCCCATATACCCCACTCCCCCATATACTTATCTGTATGCTCCCTCTCCCTCCCCCCCTCCCCATTATACCCCCCTTCCCCTCCCTCCCCCCCATAATACCCCCTCCCTCCCCCATTATACCTCCCTCGCCCCCCCATTAATACCCCCCTCCCTCCCCCTCCCCCATTATACCCCCCCTCCCTCCCCCTCCCCCTCCCCCTCCCCCCATATATATATATATATATATATATTTTTTTTTTTTTTTTTTTTTTCTTTTTTTTGTGGGGGGGAGGGTTATTTTTTTTTTTTTTTTTTTTTTTTTTCTAATTGTAGATTGATAATATATATATATATATATATATATATATATATATATATATATATATATATATATATATATATCATTCGTATTTATGTATTTATCTAAGTTATGCCCCCTCCCTCCCCCATTATACACCCTCCCCCTCTTCCCCCATATAATCTATATATATATATAATTCGTGTTTATGTATTTATCTGTTATGCCCCCTCCCCCCCTCCCCATTATACCCCCCTCCCCCTCCCCCTCCCCCCCTCCCCATTATACCCCCATCCCCCTCCCCCCCATTATAACCCCCTCCCTCCCCCATTATACCTCCCTCCCCTCCCCCCCCTCACCTCCCCCCCTCCCCCTCCCCCTCCCCCCATATATATATATATATATATATATTTTTTTTTTTTTTTTTTTTTTTTTTTTTGGGGGAGGTTATTTTTTTTTATTTTTATTTTATTTTTCTAATTGTAGATTGATATTATATATATATATATCTATATATATATATATATATATATATATATATAT
>CM064502.1:13834988-13914988 GCA_032716605.1 Paralithodes platypus | reverse complement strand
ATGCCTTATTCGTTGGTTCTCTGTGGACATCGTTCAGTGAGGAGGACATGGCCAAATTCCTTGGTCTGTACTTCCTCATGGGTGTCAACAAACTCCCCACTGTGCGTCACTACTGGCTAAATGATGGAGTCCATAATTATCCAACGTTTCGCACGACCATGCAGGTCACCAAGTTCCAAGCCTTGCTCAGCAATTTTCACACGTTCAACAGCAAGGCAGTCATCAAGCAGACCAAAGACAGGCTAGTGAAGATCCGCACGGTGATGCGCTACCTGCTTGCTGGCTTCAAGCTTGCCTACGTCCCGGAGAGGAAGGTGTCCATCGACGAAGGCTGCCTTGGGTGGAAGGGTCGCCTTTCATTCAAGTGCTACAACCCGATGAAGCCGAAGAAGTACGCTATCAAGCTGTACATCCTGGCAGAGTCCACGACTGGTTTCGTGTATGACTTTCAAGTCTACACTGGTATTGGTCAAACTCTCCAGAAAACGGTTGAGGGTTTAACGGAGTCCCTGCAAGGCATGGGTTACAAGTTGTTCATGGACAACTTTTACAACTCAGTTGACCTGTGCCACCACATGCTCACACACCACCAGATCTATGTGTGTGGCACCCTGAGGCTTGCACGAGGGGCTCCGAAGCGGTTGCGCGACATTGCCCATACATCGACACTGGAAGACGATGCAATTGAGGCGATGAACAACGGCACAACCCTAGTGATGCTTTGGAAAGACAAACGGATTGTCAACATGGTGTCCACCTTCCACGACCAGAGCACCATTCCAAAGCAGTCATTTGTCAAGAAGAAGGTACAAGGCAGGTGGCAGCGGACTCGTAAGAACATCATGAAGCCCGTTTGTGTTGACGACTACAACCGCCACATGGGTGGGGTGGATCATTTTGATCAGATGATCCAGTACTACCCCATCCAGCGAAGAACGGTCAAATGGACGAAGAAGATCGTATTCTACTTCATCCAAATGGCCCTCTTCAATGCCTTCGTACTCTTCAAGAAGTGCAACCCCCGCAGGAAGATGAATGCTGGCGTTCCAGGAAAGCATAGTCCGTTCCTTGTTGCACTTCAACCCTGCAGAGTGGCCTTTGTCGGGGAGACGCATCCGGCGTGCACAGGATTTGCCAGAAGGTCAGTACGAGCCATGCACCCGTCTCAGGCGAGACAGGCGGCGTCGGCGGCAATCCTCCGGAAGCTCAGCTGGGTCGCCCCCACCGGACGACAATCCAGACTCCCCAGCCGCTCCTGCTGATGATCCTGGCACTCCTCCTGGTGCTCCTGCTGCTGGTGGAGGCGTTGGGGGAGCACTCTTTCATGACCCCCCCCCCTCACCAGGTCCAGATGCTGCTGCTGCTGCTGTTGCCGTCGGGGGAGCACTCGCTGAGAATGCACCCCAGGCGGCACCAGTATCGGACTCGGACGATGCTACTGATGATGAGGAGGAAGTGGATGACCTACCACTTGACCCCCCCGCACCAGTAGTACCGGGTGCAGCTGCTGCTGCTGGTGGCGCTCAGGCAGCACCCCTCATGGATGCCGCCTGGGTTCCACTAGTAATGGACGTTCAAGCTAGGGCTCAGGCACCAAGAGGCCGTCGGATAGGTCCTCTTAGAGGACGGGGTTCCAGGCCACGTCCTGTTGTACTGGACCATGACCGGTACAACAGGAACTTGGAACACGTTTTCGAGACTATCCCAGGCGGAAAGCGAAAGCGGTGCCGTGTGTGTTACAGGAGCCAAATTCGCAAGGACACGAGCTTTCGCTGCAGGTCTTGCCGCGTTAGCCTCTGCATCGATGTCAATGGTTGCTTTAACAAGTACCATCAATTCGATGCAGATGTCCTATAGCCAGGATCTTTGCACGATTCATTCATTCATTTATGCATTCTCCTATTCACCTTCATTATTCCTTTCCAATCACTATCACCCATTCATTCATTCAGTCTTTATGCATTCTTCCATTCACCTTCATCACCCTTTCATTCAGTCATTCAATCATTCAATAATTCATTCATTCATTCAATCATCACTTCCGAGGTTCGGGGCCCACCTTCATTCACCCACCTTCATTCACCCATCATCATCATCATCAATAATTCACCTTCATCACCCTTTCATTCAGTCATTCAATCATTCAATAATTCAATCATTCATTCAATCATCACTTCAGAGGTTCGGGGCCCACCTTCATTCACCCATCATCATCATCATCATCAATAATTCACCTTCATCACCCTTTCATTCAGTCATTCAATCATTCAATCATTCATTCATTCATTCAATCATCACTTCCAAGGTTCGGGGCCCACCTTCATTCACTCATCATCATCACCATCATCATAAAAAAAAAAAAAAAAAAAAAAAAAAAAAAACTACAATTTGCACTACAGTGGGTATAGGCCTCCTGGGGAAAACCACTCTAAAAAAATAACGTGTCCAGCGCAGCACCTCTTTTGGGGGCTTGGAGATTTGCACATAATTGCTTGGTTTGACACCTTATATATATATATATATATATATATATATATATATATATATATATATATATATATAATATATATATAAATATATCCACACATACATTACCATTACCATTTACCAATCTTTATATTTTGTTTGACACCTTGTGTGTATATATATATATATATATATATATATATATACACATTACTTTCTTTTATTTGCATGTACAATAGAATTATTTCTGAATGTATTACCTGAAGATAACCTGGCTTTCTTATTTTGTTTTTTCAGTGTCAACCCAGGAGCCGGGTTGGAAAGGGTTGTGACACAATTCAATTTGCACTAGAGTGGATATAGGCCTCCTGGGGAAACCACTCTAAAAAAATAACGAGTCCAGTGCAGTACCTCTTTGGGTGGCTTGGAAATTTGCACATATTTCTCTGGTTTGACACCATATATATATATACACACAATCACACATTGATTTTACCATTATTTATTTTGACACCTTGTATATATATATATATATATATATATATATATCCACACACATACATTACCATTTACCATTCTTTATATTTTGTTTGACACCTTGTATATATATATGTATATATATATATATATTATATATATATATATATATATATATATTATATATATATATATATATATATATATATATATATATATATATATTACTTTATTTTATTTTCGTGTACAATAGAATTATTTCTGAATTTATTACCTGAAGATAACCTGGCTTTCTTATTTTGTTTTTTCAGTGTCAACCCAGGAGCCATTTCCCTTCTCGTTGGAAAGGGTTGTAGCCCTACCAGGTAAGTAAAATTGGCAACCTTCATGACTGACATGTCTTCTATGAACATTATACAATTATTGGCAACACAAATTATATAAAAGTGTTGTATATTGTGGCAAAGATATACAACTGTATAAACATTCTCATATATTTTCATAACAATAACAATGCATGGAAACAATTGCGCATAGCTCACGAACCATTTACGCTATATTATTTTTATTTTCACCATTGGAAAGAGCACAATTTTCCGATTCCGGTGATATATACAGTTATATACGTATCCGACCAAATAAAGCAACCACGAGGTGGGGAACAGCTCGGAACCCGGCTAGCATCGCCCGAACAGAGACTGGTGAAGCGTAAATATTCGCATTTTGGCTCTTCATTTCAAATATTCATAGCGCAAAAAGTATTTGTCCTAGGAACTTCTAGTTTGTTTTATACTCATCAGCATTATTTCCCGTATTCATTCAGCCTAAATTTAAAACCATACACTTCGTAGCAACGAAATAAATCGAAAATGTTATAAACCATATCAATTAAAATCATATATTTTTTTTTTTCGGTCACTGCATGGAAACAATTGTGCATAGCTCGCGAACCAATTACGCTATATTATTTTTGTTTTCACCATTGGAAAGAGCACAATTTTCCGATTCCGGTGATATATACAGTTATATACATATCCGAGCAAATAACGCAACCACGAGGTGGGGAACAGCTCGGAACCCGGCTACCATCGCCGGAACAGAGATGGGTGAAGCGTAAATATTCCCATTTTGGCTCTTCATTTCAAATATTCATAGCGCAAAAAGTATTTGTCCTAGGAACTTCTAGTTTGTTTTATACTCATCAGCATTATTTGCCGAATTCATACAGCCTAAATTTAAAACCATACACTTCGTAGCAACGAAATAAATCGAAAATGTTATAAACCATATAAATCAAAATCATATATTTTTTGTTTTCGGTCACTGCTTGAGAACTATTGAAGATAAACAATTTCTGTTTTCAGATTTGGAAAGAGGAGAAAAAATACTATTATTTGAGCAAAAAAAAATATATGGTCATCACTCACAATTTAGAGCTAGGACGGTGTGAAGACAATTGCATGGGAAATAATTGTATTCCGGACTCATTTACACTTTCATATTTCGATTTATTTACATTTTGTTTTGTTTTATCATGTACTATAAATATTCCTCTTTCCACTGATATATGATACATCACAATAAACAGCATTCTGGTGGATGGAAATCGCGAAAAATGTAAGGCTTCGACAACACTCATGAGCCAAATTCAAGACCTAAAATACTTGTCAACCGCCTCCTCGGACTTATTGGAACATAATATGTCGCAAGGAGTTAACAGAATCTAACCACATAATAGAACGGAAAAACAGTGTGAAAGACCTTGGGGTGTTAATGTCTGAAAATATGGGTTTCAAAGTACATAACCAGGTCAAAGTTGCGGCTGCGAAACATCTAACGGGTTGGATTCTGCGTACATTTAAAACACACGGTAAATTAACTATGATAACGCTCTTCAAATTTCTAGTGCTACCATGGCTTGAATACTGTAGCGTATTAACATCCCCATACAAAGCATGTGAAATCAATGATTTAGAGAGTGTACAAAGAAATTTCATTTCGCATATAAGTTCGGTAAAACAGCTACACTATTGAGCGTTTAACCCTCTCCGACATATGACGCGATTTTGAGCCAATTGGGGATACTTTAAAGCCTTTGTTACCATCAGGGGTAATTAGAAACCTTTAGTTTAGTTACTTCAACCTCTGCAGTTGTCTTTGAGTTACCTGTGGGCAGAAAACTAATTTTGGAGAGGTAATTATAAGAGTGAGAGAACTCTATTTCTTATTGCTAATCTGACAACCTCTGCAACATAAATGCGTGAAAGGGTTAAGAGCACTGTAACTGTACTCGCTGAAACGTAGAAGAGAAAGTTACCTAATAATATACACGTGGAAAATCGCAGAGGGTTTAGTACCAAACCTACATACCCCGATAGTCATGAAATTCAGTGATAGGAGAGGCTGGGAATGCGATATCCCCTGGATGAATAACAGGGGTGCCATGGGCTCTTTGCGAGAAGGCTGGTTATCACACAGAGGCCCACGTCTCTTCAACAAACTCCCACGGCGAGACATGAGGGGCGTCTCGTTAGACAATTTCAAGAGAGCCCTCAATGTCGAACTGCAAAAAGTGCCAGACGAGCCCATCTTCGCAAGGGAGCGTGCTGCCCATTCGAACAGTCTGCTGCACCAAATCACCACCCAGAACGAGGGGCGGCGTGCTCCTTGGTGCGCCTAAAAGTGTGGCGAACTCATCACAAGGATTCATTTCTATTATTATTATTGTCCGGTCACGCTATTGACCCGCTGAGTACCAGCTAAATATTTATAAATGTACCACCCAGGACCGGCTGATTCTGATTTTTTTTTTTCCCAGAAACAATAGCGAATGGGTTAAGAATGAAGGAAAAACCAGGAAAAACCGATCAAAAAGCTCAAAAAATGGTCCTACGGGGCCCCCGAAAACGGATTTTACACAAGTAAAAAATTGAAGGCAATTTCCCCAAAAAAACACGTTTTTGCGTGCTCACGCGTACGCGGTTGGACTTTGAGAGTTTTCAACCATCGGCATGAGTGCGTGGGATACTTACACAGTTCCCATACAAATCTGAGCCCTCTAGGTGCCATAGGACCGGAGTAATTGGGACCGGAGTGACACTGACGCAGACGTCTGCGTCGCTGGGGTTTAGCGTTACATACATTGCCGACGCACTGTTTGCGTCGCTGGGGCTCAGTGGGTTAAGTCATGTTTCAGCTGTTATTACATTTGGTTCGCTCTTTGCTGTGTTAATGTCTGTCAGATTTTGAATAGGGTGGGTAAGTGTAGGAACATGTTGGTATATCTCACTCAAAAAGAAGAAAACGTGTCAATATTGCTGATACCAATTATTGATCAAAACGTAATTGGTGCCGAAACATCACTTATTAGGCCGATTGTACATCTCGAGTGCGTTTACATGAAGGGCAGCAGATATAGTTTTATTATTTATATGTGTATGAAGGAGACAAAAGACAAAGCTGTCTGTAACAAGTATCCCCCCAAAGTTGAAAGAGTGCACGATAGAGATCCAAATTCAAGGTACCGGACATTAGAGTCAAAATCTCTGGACACACGGAGCTTGAAGCAGTTCAAGTCATAAGATGAGGGAAAGACAGATTGAGGGAGAGTGTTCAAGAGCTTATTTGTTGAGTAGAAGACAGGAAAGGTTGGTTCACTCTTGGGTTAGAGAGTTGGACACAATTGGAGTGGGAATGTGTTGAAAGTTGGGTGTCCCCCACTCTCCGTAAGGGAGGAGGTATACACTGATAAAGCTCTGAAGAATATTGATTATTGTAATAGCGGTAGAAGAGTGAGAGAGATGCAACATTTCAGTGTGTAGAGAGATATTGTAGAGAAATAGTAGGGCCTAAGAGGAGGTGAATTGTAGAGACAAAATATTTTTGACTCTACCAGCAATATCAGCAATATCCTGTGTCTGTGAATTTTGGAAATGAGTCATTGGAGCTGGTGAACAAGTTTTGTTACCTAGGAGATACCATCTCTGCCGGTGGTGGGGCCGAGGCTGCCACTGTTGCTAGAATTAGGTGTGGCTGGGGGAAGTTCAGAGAACTGCTGCCAATCCTGACCATGAAAAGAATGCCTCTCCCCCTGAAGGGAAAGGTGTATGCCTCATGTGTTGGAAGTGCAATGACGTATGCCTCAGAAACATGGGCCGTTAAAGTAGAGGATGTCAGCAGAATGGAACGTAATGAGATGAGAATGGTGAGATGGATGTGTGGGGCCAGGCTACAGGATAGAATAACAAATGTTGAGTTGAGGAGACATTTAGGTATAAAGAGTATTAGCGAGGTGATGCGTATAAGTAGACTGGGAAGGTATGGACATGTGGAGAGAATGGATGAACAAAATTGGGTGAAAAAATGCAGGTCTGTGATTGTGGAGGGAGCTGCACCAAGGGGTGGACCGAGGAAGACCCGGGATCGGACTATGTGCCGATCTCAAACCCAAGAACTTAACAAGTGAAGCAGCCCTTAACAAGGTTGCCTGGAACGCCACCATTAGGACAAGAGACTGAAACTGCACGTATGTGTGGAACACTCAGTCTTAAAATTTGATGTATGATGTATGTGTCTACCCTTTTGAGAACTGAAATATGGCTTGAACCTCTCCAGAGTTCATACATGAGAACAATACCCAATACATGGGCACGCAGTGCCCTTGTACAGAGCAAGAAGTTATGTGGCAGAGAAGAACCCACAGAGATGGATGAGCACACCTAACTTCTAACTTCTAACTTGGTAATATGCTCTTTCCCAAAAAAGGTCAGAAGAAAGAGATACAACAAGAATATTGAGATAAGATGAAAGGTTGATTTTTTGTTGAAGAGTAAGTTATATTTTTGTGGAAAATTGCGACGGGTAGTTTGAAGGAGAAATTGGGTGCTGGAGGCATTGAAAGTAACAAGATTCTCTGTGCCCCAATCAGAAATAGTTGACAAAATAAAAGGATACACATGCTATGGCCTCATCACTTTAGTTTTGGAATAATTACACGATGGGTCATTGGGGAAAACTAGTTAAATAATGTATGGTAGTCAGCACATGTGTGAATAGGGCTAAAGGCATTGTCAAGAAGATCATTAACGAATATTTGGAAGAGAACTGGAGAGAAGAGAACCCTGAGGAACACCGGAGCTGATGGGTTGAGGAAGTGAGCAATGGCTGTCCACAAATGTAGCTCTGGCAAGGCCAGGAAGGAAATTAGAGACAAAGGCACAGACAGAGGGATAGAAACTGAAGGAGGGTAGTTTGGAAATTAGAGATTTGTGCCAGACTTTATCGAAGGCTTTCGATATGTCTAGTGCAGTAGAAAAAGTTATCACATTTCAAGATTATACTATTTATTATGGATTAATTATATCCAACTATCATATCATTTTAAGACGTTTTAGTTACTGTGTCTGTATTTGTGTGAAGAACTGTACATTTCAGAGGTCAACAGGATCATCCATTGTCAGATCTGTCATGATTCAGATTTTGTACACTGGCTAACATTCCGCTAATTCATGCATTCTCAACCACCATCTTGTAACTCAACACGGGTAGCCATCTTGTATCCAGAAGGTGTGGCCCAGGGTGGTGATAGGTGAGAAGGTATTGAAAGGAGGCAGATAGATTATAACCACAGGCCAGACAAGTTGCCTTTTAGAGTTCCCTCTCAATATCGGGAAGGCTATCTCACTTACTTAAGTTTTAGTACTCTGTATATTATTTCAGTTTGTACTTAAATATATATCAAAGTGGTTTTGGACCAGAGATCTTTATTTTCCCTCTTTACCTATATATAATCTATGTATAAGGTATAAGTGGGATGGTGGCAGCATTACTATTATTATATATCTACCAATTATCTATCATCATCGAGGAAAGCTGAGATCAACCTATCTTCAATCAACCTACAGTCACCTACTGCTCATAGGGGACACCTTAAGTCTACTTACATCGAGTAAGAGGTTAAACCTTATAGTAAATATACAGGTCGTATCTCAAAACGTCCTAATACTCCTACCTGGAGTTAACCCTATGAATACATTTGACTACTCCTAATAGTCTTACGTAACAAAGTCTCACCAAACACCCGAAGGGAGGATGACCAAGAGTTAGTAAGATAATAGTAAGTAGATCACCAGTAGAGTGGCCCTTAACACCTTACGAGCGGCCTAGGCGGTAATTTCTACGTACCGCCCAGCGGGTGGTTTTACCATAAATGGCCTTGTTTCCGTGCTCTTTTTCATGCATAAACAAGAGCCAGAGCATAATACAATTATGTATCCCTGAAAGGGCGTTAATTGAGCTTTCCAATGACACCTGAACCATCCTTCTACGATCACTGGTTGTCTTGCAACGATCGTGCAACCGAAGGGCAAAATCGCTAAAATACGGTCATTTCGTCACATAATTACGTGTGTAGCGAGGGAGGTAGGGTGGATGTGTGTGGAGTAGATGTCAGTAGGCTCACGGCAGCCGTGGCGAGCGGTCATGAGGCAACCTACGCTCCTCCCGTCGCTCGTCTCTCTCTCAGAGCCAATATTGCGCCAAAATTGCACACAGACTTAAGTCGGGCCCCGCCACATAGTCCAGATTTTTCGATACGGACATAAGTCGGGCCCCGATAGATAGTGGTTAAGGAAACCATACTGACGATCTGAACGTAGATAATGGAAAGACAAATGCCTAAGAAATGTTTAATTAAGAATTGATTAAATACTTTAGAGATGCAAAAAATAAGAGCAATTGGACTATAGTTGGAGGGTTGAAAGCAGTCACCCTACTTTGCGACAGGTTGAATGAGAGCAAACTTCCAGCAAAAGCGGAAGACATTAGAGGAAATACAGAGACAAAAGTGTTTGTCTAGGCAGGGAGTCGGCATGGAAGAACAATTCTTGAGTACAACAGGAGGAATATTCAGCTTTTTTCAGAGGAATGATATGGGGTATGGTCAAAAGTATAAAGAAAAAGTATATACAGTAAAGTCACTGGAAATATTTATGGGGATTTAACATTCTATTTTTATACAGGATGGCGCAGAATTCGGTTACCCAAGCCCCACAGCTGACTTCTACCCTTTGGCTGACCAAATTCTGCACCACCATGTATTGGATGGGTTTATTAGTACCAAAATACCTTTTTAAGTGGATATTATTATGGACATTTTAATTACCATATTCTTACCTTCTTTGAACCCATAGTTTCTTGGAGTTGATAAAGACGGATTAACCTTTGAACGGCGAACCTATGATATTTGAAAGTGCCCGCCAGGCGAAGATATTTTGATAGATTCCTGACGAAAACCGTCATTATCCAATAAATATCGTTATTACTTATTCGTATGCGCCTATTTTACGTTTAATATGAAGATATTAACATGAAACAACAATAAAACAAGTGGGAACAGTATTTGGGGGGTGAAAAAGACAATGTATTGCCGACCGGTTCATTCATGAGAGGAGAGCCGTTGCGGCACACACCCTTCCACTCCCACTTATCGATCAACACAAGTCTTGCTAGTGAAGTCTCTCTCTTGCCACGATCTCTATATGCCTCCTCTTCGACCTTGAAACCGGGTGGGGTATATTGGCGCGAAAAATAAACCGATAAACAATGGAATAAGAGGAAAAATAGGTGATAATTGAAGGTGGGGGGGGGGGGGGCCACATGTGGAGGAGTGATAGTAGGTATGGAGGGGAATCTATCTATCTATTGCCTGACGCCGTGATCCCCGAAGGGGTGGCCACGAACGAACCGCCCCCATGCACCTCTGTCCCCAGTCAGTCGATGCCCCTCCTCCCAACCAGCACCACCTTCATTCATATACTTCCTCACTCCATCCGTCCACCTCTCCTTCGGTCTACTTCTCCCTCTCTGTCCTTCCACCTCGCTCTCGTACACCCTCTTAGTCAATCTCTCGCTTCCCATACGTTCCATATGGCCGAACCATCTCAAGTTGTTCCTTTTCACACTTTCCAGCACATCTACATCCACACCACACCTCCTTCTTACTTCCTCATTCGTCTGTCTATCCCTCCATGTAACTCCGCACGCACTTCTCAAGTAACTCATTTCCACAGCTCTCACTCTTGGTCTGAGTCTCTTCCTGAATGTCCATGCTTCGCTTCCGTAAGTTAGTGTCGGGATTACCACACTGTCATACAAGGACTTCTTCACTTCCATACTGACCACCCTATTTCTTGTTACTGCTTTCAACGTTCCTACAACCCTCTTCCCCTGTTGCACCCTCTCCCGCACTTCCTCATCCATAGTCCCATCTTTACTCAACACACTGCCCAGATACTTAAAAGAGCTAACGATCTCCATATCCTGACCGTTCAACTTCACCGCACACTCTGTGACTTCACCCCTTTCGAAGACCATAACCTTGCTCTTCCCCGCATTTACCTTCAAATTCCGTTTTTCGCACACTGTTCCAAACTCATTTACCAGACCCTGTAAGTCCCATTCAATATCGCTCATCAGAACTGTATCATCCGCAAACTGCAGTATAGGCAGCTTCCACTCACTTCCCTCCCTTTTCAGCGATACACCAACATCCACTGCTCTTCCTAGTATTTCTTTCATGACTCCATCCATATATACAGTAAACAACCACGTGTACATCACACACCCCTGTTTCAACCCAACACTCAGGTCAAAGAACTAGTTCTGCTCATTCTCCACACGTACTGCCGCCTTTGCACCCTCCTACATGCTCTTCACTGCTTTCAGCAACTTGCCATCTACTCCGTATATTCTAAGTACTTTCCACATGCATTCTCTATCCACTCTGTCATAGACCTTCTCCAAGTCTATAAAGGCAACATATACACCTTTTATTGCTTCTCCAGATATTTCTCCACAACACAATTCAGGGTAAAAATCTGATCTACACATCCATTCCCTTCCTAAAAACCTCCCTGCTCGTCGCCTATCCATTTCTCCGTTCTCACTCTCACTCTCTCAATCACTACCCTACTGTACACCTTCTCTACTACGCTTAAAAGACATATTCCTCGGTGGTTACCACACACTCCTCTTTCCCTTTTGCTCTTATATAGGGGAACTATTATGCCAGTCTTCCAGTCATCGGGTGCATTCCTCTTCTCCCATGCTAGTTTGCACATTTGCCATACCCATTCGATCATTATCTCACCACCATACCTCAGCATTTCCCCACACACTCCATCTGTTCCTGGTGCTTTCCCCAACTTCACTCTTTTCATGGCTTCCCACACTTCTGACCTCCTGATCCCCACCTCCACCTCCACTACTTCTCCTCTTCTCCCTCCCATACCATATCCAACTATGTTTGCTGGCTCTTCATTCCTTACATTTAGCAACTCGTTGAAGTACTCCCTCCATCTTTCGACTCTCTCTTGCTTCTCGGCTAGCATTCTCCCATTCTTATCTTTCACACCCTTACTGTTTCCCTTGCTACCTTCCCTAACTGTCTTGACTTCTTTCCAGAACAGTTTCTTACACTCCCTCCATTTTACACTCAGATTCCTTCCAAATTCCTCATCTACTCTTCTATTACTTACCTTCACTACTCTCTTCACCACTCTCTTACTCTCCACGTACCTCGCTCTTTTCTGCGTCTCCAAATCATCATTCCCTCTACTACACAACCACTCTCTATACGCTTTCTTTTTGTCTTCCACAGCTATTTTTACCTCTTCTGTCCACCATGCTGTACCTTTCACTCCCCTCCCTCTTCTCCTCACTCCACACACCTCCTCACATGCTGCACAGATCTCTTCCTTAAACACCTTGCTTATCTCCTCCACTTCCTCCATATCTTCCAGGTCGAACCCACCTAGTCGTCTTTCTACTGCTCTCCTGTACTCTTCCCTGATTTCCTCCTCCTGTAGCCTCTCCACCCTCCTCACCATTCCACCTTCCTCTCACCTCCCTCCAGCTCTCCTCACCCACTTCTTTTGTATCCTAACCTTAACTATGTATATATGTATGTATATGCTCAGGCCCAATCCCGACTTATCCTATTTTGTATTTGTTTTATTTTCTATTTTACTATATTTTATTTGTTTTATTTGTCTTGGAGGTGGCCGACTCAATACAGAGCAAGAACAGGGAAAACACAAAACACAAGACAGAACAACGAACAAACACAGACAAAACACAAAATTCACATACATCTAGGTCACTCAAGAGAAGACCCAGAGACCAGGGTCACCAAGGTCGCTCCAGCACTCCCCCAGCCTCTGACCACCTGGAGAGGCTCCGATCTCGGCAGGCAGACATGCAGTGGAGCCAAAGCCACAAGACCGCCCACCACACTTCCATGCGCACCCTTCATATTAATCGTCTCCCCGGACCAGGCGCCTGATGGACTATTATCTAGTCCAACTTGCGCCAGACCCCTTCCTCCAAATGATCACGTGTTCACTCAACTATTCACAAGCATTCTCCATTTATTCCTGTTTATTACCACTTCCTTTGCCTGATCTATAGTCATTCCTCTAACCTTAACTACTACTACATAATGATCAGACAGACTCCCTCCAATACCCCTATACACCCTAGCATCCATCACAGATTTCTTCATTCTTTCATCCACACAATCAATCAGTGACTTTCGTTCCACCACTGTCTTATCCTTCATTGTCCACACCACTTTCCATGTGTACATGTGTATCATTCTGTGTCGGAAGAAGGTGTTGGCTATCCACAACCTCCTCTCCACACATACGTCCACAAGTGCGCTACCATTCCCATTCACCTCTGACGGTACCCCCCACCCTCCCACCACTCCATCAACTTTCCTATCACCCACCTTACCATTCATATCCCCAATCAAAATAACAAAATATTTTGGTCTACTCTTAACTCATTTAAATCCAACTTCACTACTGCTTCATCCATTCCACCATTAAAATCTCCGACTGGCAATCTTGTAAGTGACCCACGAGGTAAAGCTAACCTTCTTGCGGATATTTTCTCCACCAACTCAACCTTAGATGAAATAAATCAAGATGTCCCTGTACTTAATTTTAATTCGCCTGAAATTCCCTCACTTAAGATCCACACCAGACATGTCAAAACTATTTTGCAGAATCTCTCAGTAGATAAGGCTCCTGGTCCAGATGAAATTCCTCCAATAGTACTTAAGAATTTCTCCTTGGTGCTCGCTCCTGTATTGGCAAAAAATTTCCGTCTGTGTACTCATACCTCATGCTTCCCAGTACCCTGGAAAGAAGCAAACATCCATCCAGTTCCTAAAAAAGGTGCCTCTTCAGATCCATCAAACTACAGACCAATAGCTATAACTTCCACTCTTGGTAAAGTCTTTGAAATCATATTTAATAATCACATGATTAAGCATCTTGAGAATAATAAATTAATCAGTGATAGGCAATATGGTTTTAGACGATGTCGATCAACTGCAGACATGCTTTGCCTTCTTACGCATCAAATCAACCAAGCTACAGACCAACATGGTGAAACACATACAATAGCACTGGATATATCAAAGGCATTTGATAGAGTCTGGCATCAATCCTTATTGTCGAAGATGTCACACTACGGCCTTGCATCATTAGTTCCACTAATTTCTTCTTATCTTCATAACAGAAAAATATGTGTAATGGTAGATGGCCTTTATTCTCAATTTCACTCAATAAATGCTGGTGTTCCCCAGGGATCAGTTTTGGCCCCAATTCTGTTCCTCATTCATATCAATGATCTCATATCTACCACTCATAATCCAATACATTCCTACGCAGATGACTCAACACTCCACAGTTCCTTCACATTTACCAATTCTTTCACCCAACCCGATCTTATAAATTCAAAAATAAACACTGCAATTTCTCTGAACCAGGACCTTTCTAGAATTAATGGATGGGGACAAGAGAATCTAGTTTCCTTTAATGCACAGAAAACCAAATACATTCAATTTTCTAACCGACAGAATCTCACTGACTCCCATATATTTTTAATGATGTAAATATTCCCACTTCCCCTAGTATTGACATTCTCGGTATAACATTAACTACTAACTTGAGCTGGACACATTATGTTAGAAGCATTGCTAAGAATGCCTCTAAAAAACTGGGACTCCTGTACAGAGTTCGAGAATTCTTCACTGACGAGCAGTTGGCCGTGATATATAAAAGTCATGTGCGTTCTCAGATAGATTACTGTTCACCTCTGTGGGGTGGAAGTGGAGTGGTTGCATTGAGGCAGTTGGACAAAATTCAAAATAAAGCTATTAGATTAATCAATAACCCTGCAATCACACAGGACCTTCCTACATTATCCATACGAAGAAACGTTGTATCCCTTGCATTATTCTACAGATATTTTCACAGCAATTGTTCCGAGGAACTTGCTTCAATTGTGCCGCCTCTCCACATCTTTCCCCGTAGAACTAGGGCAGCTGAGAGCGCCCATGAATTTACACGTTCTCCTCCACAATGCAGAACTTCTGCTTATCAGAATTCATTTATCCCCAGAGCTACTACTCTTTGGAATTCACTTCCCTCTAATTGCTTTCCACAAACTTACAATCTACAAATGTTTAAATCCAGTTGTTACAAACATTTTATGAATGGAGGATGCCTTTAGGCACATGGACCTTTTTGTTTTATCTGTGTTTTTCCTTCCTCCGTTCATTGTCTCTTTAAAAAAAAAAAAAAAAAAACAGAAATATTCTTTCGTTCTTGTCAAACTTTTCCAGGCACGCCTCCACATTCACCCAGAACTCCTCTTTCTCTCTTACCAGTTTATCCTCTGTCGGAGCATACACACACACAATCACCCACATTTGTATTCCTACTTTCATTCTCACCCATACAATCCTTGAACCCACAGACCCATATTTTCTTACCCGCTCCTTCCATTTGTTACTTACAAACAAACACGCACCTTCTTTCGCTGCTCCCTCACTCACTCCAGCACACACACCCATTCCTCACTCCCACTCTCTCACATCTGTACCCTTCCATTTGGTCTCCGTCATTCAACATACATCCAGCCTGGCATTCACTAACACTTCCAGTACCTCTCTCTCTTTTGTGCCATCATTCATGCCACTTACGTTCCATGTACCTATTCTCAGAATGTCCGTAAGCTTGTCCATAGTCGGTCGGGGTTCGTCAACACAGGGTCCGTTCGCATCCGAGGTGGGTTGTTCGTTTATTGTTGCTACGTATTTTTTTCCGGGTGGGGGTCGCAAACCCACCGACCCAACCTCTTTAGTCGCCTCTTGCGACATGCAGAAGGCACATGAAGGGAAATTATCTCACTTAATCACATATTCCTTTGTTTTGGGTGCCACTGAGGTCTTTTAAAAGGATTTTTTTAGGCCTTGGATCTTAAGAGTCCCGTCGCCTTCGCCCAGTAAAACCTCTTAAGAGTTTCGGTGCCGTTCCCGGGTTAAGGGTAGCGCCACACCAACCCCGGAAGCTCACATATTCTGGCTCTAATGGTTCTATCAGTTGCATCAGAAAAACTAAAACAAAAAAAACATTGAATAACTTAACATTATGAGCGAGCCTCTCACACTGCCACACCAGATTATATCAGAAATAATCTGGTGTGGCAGTTTGAATAACTGACCCAAAATGTGAGGGAATGCAACGGGTTAACCCATGTTTTTTTTGTTTTCTGATGTAACCAATTGAACAATTTGAGTCAGAATATTTCTGTGGTGCTACCCTTCCAGTCAGTGCATCCTTTTTCTGGCAACATTTTGAAACCATCATGCACTGGTATCGGTAACTTGACTGAAGGTAGATTAGTATACTGTAGGTGGCACATGTTTTATAAAGGTATATTCCAGAAGCTGCCAGATCAGAGTTATGGATAAAAGTGGCAGGAGAAAGCACTCTTGCCATTTTCTTTTTGGGAGCTTTATTTATTTACTTGTTTATTTATTAATATTATTTTAGTTTCCATCCCAGACCCCCCTCAACCTTAAACAAAAATAACCCCACGACCCCTTTTTCGAGATTAATTTGTACATTTTTTGAGAGAATATTGTCCTGGCTGAAGGCCGGTTCATCGTAAATTGCAGGTTCACTTTCGCTCACCAAGAAAATATTGACACCCACTTAAATGTCACGAAAGGTCTTAAGATTGACAGGGAAATGGGGTGAAAGGTCTTAAAATTGCCAAACTAATGGGGTGAACGTCTTAAAGTCTTAAATCTAGTGGGGCTAATCATGAGGGAGAAGAGAGTCTAGAAAAAATTACCTCCCTTTAGCTAAATACTTCTGTGCTGTCTATTTATCCCCTAACTCTACTGACTTTCCTCAGTTCTTTGACTATTTATTCTTTCAAATTTTCATCTCAAGATATTTCAATGTTAACCACTGCCAATGGCTCTCCTCTCACTTCACTGACCAACCTGGTGAACATTGCGGGTGCCCCACACCGAAAGGAGTTGAAATAGGGGAGCTATCCCCCCGCCAAAGGCGGCTTGCTAGGGCCTTTACTAGCTGATGCTGAGAGGATTGGGTTCTAGTCATGTGGTGATGGGCTGGTCTGTCAGAGTGAGAACTGAGCGATCTCTGCCATACCCATAGCTTACTCTGACTGTTCCTTTTACTTATATATTTTCTAGATCTCAAGTGATGGCGTCTCTTCCGTGGATTGACCTCCCTACTGCCAAGCTAGAGGCTTGCAGATTGGGAGCCAAAGCGTCACATTTTTCCTTTGCCCCTCAGCTTTTCCCTTCATAATTGCTGAGGGGCACAGGGCCTTGGGTGGGGCTTTTGTTTCCCGGGCGTTTCCGCACCCTACTCAACTCCCCGCCTCAGAGTGGCTTCGGTCACCTGGGCTTAATTAGTGGTAAGCAGGGAAGGTTTTCCGGAGCTGCTCGGTTATGGCCTTGGCCTTGCTCGGGACCTTGGGGCTGCTCGGCCAGACAGCCTGGGGAACAACAACAACAGCCTGGTGAACAAGCTTACATATTTTCTATCCTAAATGACCTAGAGGAGTTAGTCCAGCACCCTACTTCTATCCCTGACCGCCTTGGAGATTGGCACGACATCCTTGAATTATTTCCAACCTCCAATCCGTCTGTTTACGCTGTAAACCTTCTCTCTCCATTAGGCACCTCCGATCATAATCTTATCTCAGTTACTTGTCCCATCTCTCCAGTATGGCCATCCGATTCTCCCTGCCAGCAGCGCTTGTGGCACTTTGGCGCTGCCGACTGGGAGGCTCTTCGGCAGTGCTTCTTTGATTTCTCATGGAATTATTTTTGCTTCCGGGGCCGATAATCCTCGGGGTGTGCTGAACGCATTACTAAGGTAATGATCTTCAGGCATGGAGGCATACATTCCATGTTCTTTCTCTCAGCAAAAAAAACAAATCTTGGTTTTCTCACACTTGTTCTATTGTCCGCATTAAGAAGGAAGCATTCAAACGGTATCGTCGCCATCAAACTCAAGAATCTCGTATTTTCAACGTTTCTGTCCGGGATCAAGCCAAATCTGTTCTTCAACTTACCAAAAACTCTTTCATCAATAATAAATGCTCTGAATTCTCCAACTCTATTTCTCCCCAAGCTTTCTGGCATCTAGCCAAAAAACATCTCCAACAATTTCAGTTCCTCGTCTTTCCCTTCTTTTTTCCACTCTGACGGTACCACCATCACCTTTTCCTCTGAAAAAGCTTAATACTTCACTCAAACTTTCACTAGAAACTCCACCTTGGATGTTTCCGGTTCTATTCCTCCCTCTTCACCCCCTTCTCACTTACTTATGCCTAATATTGTAATCTCTTCAAAGGATGTACTTTCTGTCCTCTCTGGGCTTAATACTAAGAAGGCGTACGGACCGGGTTGTGTTCCTCCTATTGTACTCAAGAATTGTTCAGATTCTTCCGTGCTGACTCCCTGCCTAGACAAACTCTTTTTGTCTCTGTCTTTCCTCTAATAAAGATAGACTGAGAAAATGTGCCAATTCTTGGGTTGGAGAGTTGGACAGAATAAGAGTGGGACTGTGTTGAAAGGTGGGTGCCTTGCACTCGCCGCAAGGGATGGGGTATGTACTGAGACAGCTCTGAAGAACACTGATTGTTATAATAGCGTTAGAAGAGTGAAAGAGATGCAACATTGCGGCGTGTAGAAAGAGATTGTACGGAACTAGTAAGAGGAAGTGAGTTTATAAGGCGCAATGCTTTAGACTTTACTCTTTCGAGAAGTGCGGTATGGGTGGAATCTCCCCACACATGCGAACAATACTTGATACATGGGCTTTCTGTTGCCCTATACAGAGCAAAAAACTGTATAGGGGTGAAGGAACCCATGGAGAAGGTTGAGCACACCCAACTTCTGGGAAGTTGTTTTAGAAGGAGTGGTAATATGATCTTTCCAAGAGAGGTTGGATGAAAAAATACACCAAGAATATTGAGAGATGAAGGGTTGATTTGTGTATTGTTGTAGAATAATTGGTAAACTTGTGGAAGATTGTGACGGTTAGTTAAATGGAGAAATTGGGTCAAACAGTTAGGATTTTAAGGGGACAGAGGCTGTAATTTTAGCCTATTAATTAATTTATTCATATATTTTTTAGTTTCCTGCTAGATATCCCTCTAACTTAGAAAACATCCCCTAGACCCCCCTCAAGATAAATTTTTTAATTTTTTGGTAAAAAAAAATTCCGGCCGAAGGCCAGTTCCTTTTATAATTACAGGATCGCTATCGCTCGCTAGGAAAAAAATTGACACCTAAATGGCATGATAGGTCTTAAAATTTTCAACGGAATGGGACGAAAGGTATTAAAATCGCCAAGCTAATGGGCTGAACGTATGAACACTATTGGGGCTAAACATGAGGAGGAAGGGGGACCAGACAAATTACCCCTCTCCCCTTGAATGACACTGATGGGCCCTGGCAATATTTTAGGATTGCCGGCCATGGCTGATATCTAGCTGTAAATCTGGTGGACGACATGCGGCTTGTGTGAAGGCGCCTATTAACCCTTAGCCTCCAACAAAATCTTCTGAAACTTATTGTATTCGTCTAAAGGAGGGTGACCTGCTTTTTTCTCTTTCTTAGTTGTATCCATTCGGCCCCATTCAGCCTACTGTTTATCCCCATCCAGGTGTCGATTTTTTTCCTGGCGAGCGATAGCGAGGCAGCATAGTATGGAGAAATCTGGCTTCGCCGGAGAAATGTTTCTTTTGAAAAATGTACAAATTTAGTCAGCTGTCTAACTCATTATCCAAAATATGGTGGCTCGCTATCGCTTACCAGGTAGCTAGATCAAACAAAAGGCATCATCTTACTGAAAGGGTTAGAAATATGGCCGATTATAATGTATATTTCCCAAAAATTATGCATGATATATATTTAGTTATTGAGGTTATTGTATACTAAAGAACTGGACTTTAAGTAAGCATTTTTTATTTTAGCACGTACACCGTCGTACAGTATATGTACAAGTTAAACATTGTAGACATAGTACCACACAGGTATATGAGAATACAAGAGGATTCATAAACTAGATATATATTATGTAATAATGCTGTAAAAATGCAGTGAAAAATAGTTCAATATCAGGAACACTAAGTATTCTGTCGCCACCTGTCGTAATAATCAGTGTAAATGTATGCGATTTAATATTTAATTACTTCATAGAGATTCAGGTATTTATATATCATTAAATTGGTACTATCGGTTATATATATATATATATATATATATATATATATATATATATATATATATATATATATCTTATATATATATATATATATATATATCTTATATCTATATGTATATATATATATCCTATATATATATGTATATAATATATATATATATATATATCCTATATATATATGTATATATATATATATATATATGTGTTTTTTTTTTTTTGGGGGGGGGGGAGTTTTGTAAATCACAGTGGCGACGTAGGTTTTATTTACTTTATACTGCAGTATTATAGGTTTGAGTCCCGAAGGGAGGAAGGAAAACCTAATATTTAGTAGTGGCCCCGGAATCATTGACGATGCGCCTTAACGTAGGTAATGGCCAATCTTGAACTCTAGCTTGCTGTTCAAACCTTCCCGCCCGGGGAGAGATCAAATACGATTGCCACACATCGTGAGCGAAACGGTCTTAATAAACCACTCGCGGACTCGTGCTTATGATGTGGGTACCACTACTAGAAAAAACTAGTAAAACATAATAAAACAATAAAAAAATATAACTTGATCTAGCAATGCGCTTTCCTTGCGTCTGCTGTTTTGGGTACGGCACGCCACCCTCCTCGTAGCGGCTGTTCGTTCTTAATCTGACATATCGAGATTCTCAAAATGTAGCAGATAAATGGGAAGGGGATGGAAGGGAGGGCCAAAATCGTCAATGATTCCGGGGCCACTACTTAATATTAGGTTTTCCTTCTTCCCTTCGGGACTCAAACCTATATTTTATTAGTGGCCCCTTCATCATTGACGATGCGCCTGATATCTCAAGACTGGAGGGGGACATTCATCATGAACATCGAAAACCACTAATAAACTAGATAAGGTCCAAACAAACACGTACCAATCAGATCAGGTTAATATCAAAATATAAAAGGAGTTACAGGAGGCATTTCTTAAAGGAAGCCTGTGGTGTTAGCACCGTTACTTGATAGAACAGTTGGTGTAACACAAAACAAACTATTCATTTAGCTTATACATTCATAAATAAATGAGAATCTCATTGTTATCCAAAGTTGATAATATGTTGGCCTATATATTTATGGCCTCAGGTACTGTATTACCAAAATATTTGTACTCGTACTCTATTCCTAATCCTTAAGATTATTGAGTATATTGGAAACTCTATTGCATCCATAGTGTTAACATAAAAATACAAATTTCCTGACTAGACTTACTTTAGTCTAAGGAACAGGTTATCACATGACCTTAATACTCGTTACATTTTGTATCACTTCAGAAGCAGGCAGAGTCCTTAGCTAGGATACTCCCCCCCCCCCTCTTTTCATTACAAAAATAGCTTAAAACTAGACTTTCTGCCTTAATGCTACACATGTACGAGAAGGCTTCATGAGATTGACGGACAGGTAACGCGTGAGGAATGTATGATTTGATGACCACAATTGGGTCTGCTGAATATCATCGAGAGAGTAATTATGGAGGAATCGAAGTGATGCCGCCCATTTACGGATATCGTGTGACCGTGCCAACACGCCAGGATTACTCTCATGAATGACTTCCACTAATAACGCAGCTAGCCGGCGTTTTTGTAAACGTTTACCTGTCCGTGAAACCCAGAGGGCTCCCGCCTTTGAGGGCCGGGAAGCCCGCATAAATAACATACGTGACTGCACTGAGCAAAGTAAAGTGTGCCTATCACCTTGTTTCAGAGCCGGAACTTCGGACTCTGTAAAGACATGATTACAATGTTCATTTTTAGCTATGAAGTTAGGAGCAGGAGCAATATGTACACCCATGTTGCGCCTTGAAAATCTTAAACAGGTTGGCTCCGAACTCATCGCCGCCAACTCAGACACCCTGTCACCCGTAGCCAGTGCCATTAGAAAAATAGCCTTTTTAAGTATTAAGTCAAAGGGAGGATCCTTGCAATATTTACGGGACTGAAGCATCTCAAGGGCCAGATCAAGAGACCAGGTGGATGTGAGTTGACGAGGAGGAGGGCGAAGCCTGAAGCAAGACCTCATGAAACCCTTTTCCTCCGCCTCCGGCACAGACAGACCAGTTAAATTGAAAAACGGTGTCCTAATTGCTGTGAGGTGATTCCTTAATGTGACAACTGACAACTTTTGAATATCAAATAGGTAATTTAAATAATTAAACACCAGAGCCACTGAAGACTGCTGTTGACCAGTTTCTACAATCCAGGTAGTAAATGATTTCCAGTGTGATTGGTACTGTCGTTGGGTTGACTGAGCATACTGATTAATCAACTTGTGAATCACCATTTCCCCAAACTGGCCTAGCCACTTGGCCTTCTGAATATCCACCAGGCAAAAGTCAGCGAGGTCTTGAGGTTTCCAATTGTCTCTAAGTGGAAGTACGAGATCGGGAGCGACACCGGGTTCTCGCACCACATCTTTAATTGGTTGTACCACACTTGAGCCGGCCACAAGGGCGCGATCATAGAGACCATGCCCCGATAATCCCGTAATTTGTTAACTACTTTGCACATTAAGGATGCGTCTGGAGGTGGAAACATATAAATGGAGCTCCATTTGTTCCACTCTACCAGAAATGCGTCCGGACCCCCTGCCGGAGTCAGACTCCGGCGT
The DNA here is from genome assembly GCA_032716605.1 of Paralithodes platypus. Taxonomy (NCBI): domain Eukaryota; kingdom Metazoa; phylum Arthropoda; class Malacostraca; order Decapoda; family Lithodidae; genus Paralithodes; species Paralithodes platypus. The sequence continues at coordinate 13,891,796 of CM064502.1, read as the reverse complement.
GTGAGGTACTGAGGCAGCCTGTGGTTTGCCTCTGACGCGAACAAGTCCACTTGTGGATGGTAGGGTTCGGCAATCATCTCTTGAAAGATGGTTTGTCTGAGAGCCCATTCTACTTGAGTGCTCTGTCTCCGGGACAGAGCATCCGCCCATACATTTGCCACGCCGGGCAGATACATTACGTGAAGATATATCCCGAGCCTCGCGGCTAGTCGAAATATCTTTTCCGACAACCCTTGTAATACTCGAGATCTCGCTGACCCTTGCTTTTGAATGCATGTCACTGCAGTCAAATTGTGCATTCTGAAGGCTAGGGACTTTCCCGCCTGGCTCATGCCGTGCTCCTGTAAAAACAATAGTGGGACTAGCAACTCCTTGGGATTGATAAGAAGATGATTTGATGTTGACCATAGACCCTGACCCTGATGGCCTAAGTTTGATTGGTAACCCCATCCCAGGGTTCCTGACGCATCTGTATCTACCCAAACCGTCGGAGGCGGAGCTGTCCAAGTCAAGGAGGAGTGAATTACTTCTGGCTTCGCCCAAGCCGCCAGAAGGTTGTGGATTAATTTTGGAATTGTCCTCGGTGTTTCTGCCGGGAAAAGCGGAAAGCACCTATTTCCTTCCAAGATAATTCTTTTGACCTTCAGACAACCTAACACTACCGTCATCTGTATCCAATTGAGTGAGCCTACCAGAGATTCCCAGATCTTCCTCGTTGTCGTCCGAGAATGAAGAAACCGAAAGAGTTTCCTGCGAAATCTCTGACGGTTGTCCACGCTCTGACTCCGAGTTAGTAACTCGGTATCCCAGATAAGGCCCACCCACTGGATTTTCCTGGTGGGAATGACAGAAGATTTCGCTAAGTTTACCCTGAATCCTAAGGCAGCTACATGATCTAATACCTGTTGAACATGATGAAGGCACATTATCTCGGATTGAGCTACCACTAGCAAATCGGCATGGTTACCATAAAACCATGATTCCCTGTTTGAGCATTGGTAGAAAAGCCTGTCGGACTAACTTTGTGAAAACTCAGGGTGCTAGATTTAATCCAAAGGGCATTCTTTGAAAGACAAACGTTTGATCCCCGTTGCGTAAAACTGGAAACTTCTGAACACGTTTGTTGATTGGGACATGCCAATAGGCATCTGTCAGATCTATTGAGCACATCCAGCCCTGCGGCGGGAGTGACAACCTGATCTGATTCACTGTCAGCATCCTGAATGACCGATTGTGAATGTGGGTGTTGAGATCGGAGAGGTCGATCACCGGCCTCATCTGAACACTGTCCCCCTTTGGCACCAAAAACAACCGGGATATGAACATTGGCATTGACATAGGACTGGGGATTATGATCTGCTATGGTGCCATCTCTTTGACAATGGATCCCACTTCCAATGAAACACGATTGAATTCTGTGGGGAAACGTAAACGGGGTCGCCAGGACCACTGCCACGAGAGACCTTTGTGGACCACTGTCCTTGCCCATGTTCGCCGGGGCCATGCCTGGAAATAATCTCGGAAGTTGCCAGTCACATGACTGGTCTTGTCCGGCAGTACTACTCTCGGATCCGTCTCGCCTTGCCATGGCACTGGGAGTGAGAGAGCCTTGTGGTGTCTCAGTTTTTTGACGAGGAGGTTTGTGACTCTGACTTTGGCATGGGGGGGATGAGAGGCCTTACTACCATCGCTACTGGGTTTACCCCTAGATTGACCCCGAAACCACCTCCCTCTACCCCTGGGTTGACCTCGCCATCTAGGTGTCCCGGTATGAGCAGGGGTTGTGAAAGTCTTGGCTGACTGATGGAACTGTGACTGGCCACGAAAAGAACTCCTAGCTTTGAAATTTGGTTTAGCTGACTGCTCTCCCTTGGATTTAGCAGTGGTTGCAGGTTGTGAGTCTAGGAGAAAATTAACGGTGCGCCAAGCTTCGCTAGAGACTAAGGTAGATGTGAAAACATTAGATAAGATCAACCTCCTACCAATCTCCGCCGGAAGCCTCCTCACCAAGTATACTCTTAGATCTTGGCGTACCCGTACAGCCTCAAAGAGAGCTGTCCGAACGTCGCCGAGAGACTGAATCGAGTTTTGGAGGAGGAGGTGTCTGGACAGAGAAAGAGCCTTCTGGGTTCCGGCCTCCCTAACCGACTCCGTCGTCCGAGCCAGAGAGGCTCCAAGTTGGCGGCTGAGAAGGTATTGAGGTGCCAGCCTCCAGGCTTTCTGTCTCATTATATAATCTTTGTCGATCTGGACCTGTGTGGGAGGACAAAATGGTTCAGGTAACAGGCCCAAAGATAGTTTCGGGGCCCCAAGAAAATCAAAAATATGTTGGGGAATCCCATCTGCCTTGCCTACTGGCATAGAAAACCAATGATTGTCTTCTGACGGAAGTTGATGACTACTGTTGTTGGTAATGGTGCTGGCAAACAGCTGGGCCTCATGTCCCCAAGCAACCCATGGCCCAGACTCCCCTCCCTGAACATGAACTAATAACGCCCCATGAGAGTCCCTAAAAGGAATGGAATTTAGTTCTGGGGTCAAACCCTGCAACACTTTTAAATCATTCATCCCATCAGATTTAGTCCAGTCAGAAAACAGTTTTCCGGCGGAAGTAGGAGGCAAGGCGGGGGACTGCGAGTAGACAAAGAATTCAGGATTAAAAAATGTTGGGATGGCCTTAATAACAACATCAAGTACCTCTCCCGACTGGTTCTTGGCCCGTAACTTTTTCGCTTCACTTGCCTCTATATCCGAGTGACTCGGGACCGGTAACTCACCTGTAACCGTGGGTTGTGCGACCTCGGGGCGTAAAGGCTGAACTACTGACCAGGAAGTATCCGGTCCATACAAGAGTGGCACAGGGCCTTTTTTGCTGGGGATGGATTTGTCTAGTGGAGGGGGTAACAACTCTGAAAACAATTTCAAGTTAGACGGCAAAAGAGCAGGGGCACCTGAAGTCGGAACCACGGGATTGACAGTGACAGCAGGGGAAGGTGAAGTTATGGTAACTTGAGGATGCACTAACACTTGCCCAAGAGGTCGCACCGCCGGGGCTACTGGTGTTGGAATAACAGCCTGTCGCTCACACTTGACCTGCCTCATAAAATCAAACAGCTCTTGCAACTGGTCCTTTGCTACAAAAAGCCCACTCTCCTGATCAGACTGGGATGCGGACTAAGACATCTCTGAGCCCTGCGTTCCTGATAGCTGAGAGACTGGGCGTTGGCCAGGCGCCAGTTCCTCAGTATATACTCCATGTTGGCGTATGTGTGAACCCGGTGACCGGGTTGAGGGGGCTGGTACAGCCTCCGACTGAGACTCGTCAACCCGGGCAGCGGTTTCTTGTGTATCTGTTTGTGAATTGTCGGGAACGCCGAGCCCAGACAGATCAAGCATATTTAAGGGGACCGACCGGTTAATTACAAACTTCCAGGTCTTACTTTCAATTTAAATGAAATTTGGCACAGGTGTATATGACCATAAAACTAGATTAAAAAAAAAAAAAAAAAAAAAATGTTTTGCTTTTTTCTTGCAATTTAGGTAAACAAACGTTGAAAATCATAGCACTGCAGACAATGATAAACTCTTACAGAAATCCCCATAGGACATGTTTTATGTGATCAAACAACTCAAAAAAGGTGTATCTGTAGTTTCTATAAAAAACATTTTATATATTTTGTGTATTTGTTCGATTTAGGTGATTACGGATTCAGGCGAATATATTTATAGAAAATTACAACTTTGACGACATATTGTGAACAAAAAAAATACTAGAGTAAATTGGGTTGATAGGCCTTTTAGTATTTTTAATTACCTTTCCAATGGTATATACACCATTCCTATAGGTCCAATAATAACTGTAGAATAACATCCGATAGTACGGCAATATAGGTTCTGAGAAAAACAGGTGAAAGTCTAAGGTCATTAGGTGAACATTTTTACTTTTGTTTTTTAGATTTACAATATTTTATGCGGGAACATGGCAAAGTAGAAGATAAAGCGTATGGGAGGTTGTAGAGTAGCTTACGCTCTTTCGATTTATATAGGTATGCTCCTCGTACGACCAGTAATTACTGAGCATGTTAATTTCAAAGTTCGCTATATAACATTTTTAGAATTAGGAAAAGTTTGGAAAACATAAAAAAACACGATTTCCAATGGGTTTTCACTAATAACATTTCACTGGCATATGAAGGGATTACTCTTGTTGAGTAAACACCTATTCGTATTTTCAGGATTTCGAGTTTTTTAAGCCTAAATTAACCGGCCGGTCCCCTTAAATCTGGGATCTCATACAAGGGGAATTCCTGAACAGATGAACGCCGGTCTGGGGAGCAATCATGCCCCCACCGGTGAGAAACTACGCTGCCACTTCTTTCCCTTCCTAACACAAGTAAAACAGCTGGTTCTGGTTTAGGATTAAGGGGAATAGTAAATCGGGGGGAAAAGCCTGAGACAGAACTAGATGTGTCTCCTGATGCCTCACTCCTAGAGGAAGATTTCTTGCCCGACTTGACGGACCCTGAGCCGTCTTCTTTCCTGATGAGGAGGACTTCCTATGCCGGCTCGACTTTGACTTGTCCCCAGCGGATAATGCGGAGTCAAAATTCGGGCGAGACCTCTTAGCAGCCTGGTCATCTGATAGAGGCTTGGGCCGTGGCATAGGTGATCTGGACCTTTCTCGCCAGCTGGCCGAAGCTGGCGTCTCCGGCGGATCTTTGGTCCGAGGTCGCTTTAGGTGGCGGGAGGAAGTGTCACAAGAAGAAGATCCCAGAGGGGGTGACGTAACTAATGAACTCTTGAACAAATCCTCAAAAATTCGGTCATCCACTTGAAGGGACTTATGAGCTACTGTCTTACAGTACGTTACAAATTCAGATCTAATGTGTAGCAGGATAGTTTTACATTGACTATCTTCATGGTTAATAAAGGCACTGCGGAGGGCTGAACATTTGAGACAAGATTGGGACAACCAACGACCTCTCGAACGGTCTAGACAGGGAACACACTTTACACAAAGTAAGTGACCGATAACCGCTAAATTGTGACAACCCATAGCCGCACAGAAAGAGAAATTACTCTTATCCATGATTACACTTTCCCCCGCCACGGAGATGCTATCATTCCTGGGTGACCCACATGCGAACCTGTGTGAGAGAAAATTCCAAGAATCAATGCTCATAAAGACACGCTAGGCTGGAAAAGCTAATATAAATATATCTCCATGTAAAAAAGAAGAAAGCCTTGAATAACACTTAAACAATCTTAACCCTTTATTAGCGGCTCACCACTTAAGTCGTATTTAATAAAGCTGGACTATGTGGCGGCGCTCGACATAACTCGAGTGGCAATTTCAGCACGTAATGTGGCTGAGAGAGAGAGACAAGTGGTGGCAGGAGACTAGCGAGCGTATGACTGCTCCAGACCACCGCGGCGAACCTACTGACACAAATCTCAGCTCCCTCCTCCCTCTCTCACTCGCTACATACTCAATTATGTACCGAAAGTACCGAATTACCTGCTTTTTGCACTCGCGTTGCACGGTTATTGCAAGAAAACTATCCATCATACAAGGATCGTTATGGTGTCATTCGAAAGCTCTGTTTATGCCCTTTCAGGGATAGATACTTGTTTTACGTTCTGGGTCTTATTTAGGCATGAAAATGATCACGTAAACAGCCCTATTTTGGCTAAAAACACCCCGCTGGGCGGTACACATAAATAAACCGCATAGGCCGCTCGTAAGGTGTTAATTCCCCTTCCGTTAAATACATTCCCCAGAAATGTAATTGAGTATTGTGTAGCCGAACATATGTTACTAAATAAATTTAACTTCTTACCCAAGTGAATAACACTGACCTAACCCCTCTTGTGATGCAAGAATCAACCCCGGCGACCAACGCTTAAACGGAATTCGATTCTAAGCCTGGCGGACCAATCACCAATGATAAAGCAAAACAGTTTAACTGGAAGCTACAAGATCGGAATGGGTGAGTTCGTTTCTCGGCTCAGCCGTTATTAGTGCGGCGGCAGTGGCTCCCCACTTAATATCAGCCGGTGTAACGTTCGTCTGTTCCAAGCAAAAGAACGTTTTCTTTGTGAAGTTTTTTGGCGGCGGAAAAAGTGATGACGAGGGAAGGCATAGCCGTAACCCTTCGAAACCCGATTTGTTTTAGTAACATGCCGGTTCATCCGGAATCATACTATATGCCGTAAACAACACAAACAAAATTAATTGCAGTCCCGTACCAATCGAGGAAAACTGAATTTTAACATAACTCCGAGTGTTACCCGGCGGAAAAACCAGGCGAAACACCCGGAGACACGTTGTTATGTAAGTCTCACTTGAATGAAAATTCCGCTGGAAGGGCCAACCCTCCAATATATAGGAATGAACAACGTGTACATACATGGCATGGTTATACATGAAAAACAATAAATAATCAATTATAACACTTCCTAACCATATTGTGACGCCTACCAGCGTTGGCAGAATCGCCTCCCGGTAGCCACTAGCGCTCGCCAGGGCAGTGAAATGGGCTACAGTTATCAGAGAATGTTGTTCTTTCTTTCACAGTGTTCGTGTTGTTACAGACAATCCCGTGGTGGTCTTTATTTTCGTCTGTGACAACGGGAAGCATTTTATATCATGAGTAGAACATAAGATGCATTGTAGTGAAGTTGAGAGAGAAAGAGAGAGCGAGCGGCGTGGGGGCAGTGAGTGTTGATTTCCTCCTCCCTCCTCCCTCCCGGAGGAGTTGCTCGCCCGCGTGGTCTTTCTCTCGGTTTTGATTGGCTGGTGGTTCCTGGCGCCTTCTGGAGGCCTGCTGCCTTGTAACGTATCGGCCTGTGATTGGCCGACCACCATGCCTTGTGTGATCCTGAGGGTCCCGAGGAGCTACCTTCCTCAGAGCTTGCCTGACCAGCATACCCTTCACACCTCCCTTGCCACCTGTCCCCGACTTCTACCTATAGAACACTTTCTCTCTCTCTCAACTTCTTACCTCTCGTTCTTCCCATCTATTTAACATCATAACTCCCCTTTGGTTCTGCACGATTTCATATATCGGCCATCGTATTATATACTGAAGCTCTCAGATATTTCATGCTTAGTTAGACATTTTGGAGGGGTTAACATTTTGTCTGTAGAGGTTCGACACACTCGTGGTGTCTCCCTACCTATTTCTTGGTTGTCTGCTGGGCTATTTAACCCTTCTTTAGCGGCCTATGCGGTTTATTTATATGTACCGCCCAGCGGGGTGTTTTTAGCCAAAATAGGGCTGTTTACGTGATCATTTTCATGCCTAAATAAGACCCAGAACGTAAAACAAGTATCTATCCCTGAAAGGGCATAAACAGAGCTTTCGAATGACACCATAACGATCCTTGTATGATGGATAGTTTTCTTGCAATAACCGTGCAACACGAGTGCAAAAAGCATGTAATTCGGTACTTTCCCCATATAATTCAGTATGTAGCGAGTGAGAGAGGGAGGAGGGAGCTGAGATTCGTGTCAGTAGGTTCGCCGCGGTGGTCTGGAGCAGTCATACGCTCGCTAGTCTCCTGCCACCACTTGTCTCTCTCTCTCAGCAACATTACGTGCTGAAATTGCCACTCGACCTATGTCGAGCGCCGCCACATAGTCCAGCTTTATTAAAAACGACTTATGTGGTGAGCCGCTTTTTAAGGGTTAATGCTAGACTGGGGTAAGGCTATTGATGTTGTGATTGCCGATGTGTACCAGGTTTTGTTGAACTTATACAATCGCAACGGATACGTGGGAAGCCTAGGTTGTCTTTCTGACTGTGTACCTTGTGAGTTTAGCACTGTGTTGCGAGTGAGGGCTTTTGCCTCTGCCACCCAACACTGTGCTAACTCGTTTTGCTTTGACTTTGAGAGGGTCGCCAGGAAAGAACCAGATACTAGCGATCTGGATCTCTCAAGAGAGCACCCCGTCATTTAACGTAATTTGGCCGTACAGTCTTAAGGACCTCGCTAGGCTACGAGCCGCTTGCTCAGCCATTGTTTCCTAGCCTACGACATCCCAGCTAGACTTTATTCGCCTAGCAGTCACCCGATTAGGATTATAAACTCTTATGTTATGTATGCAGCATTTTTATTCACGTTGATTGTAAGCCTTGGTTGTTGTTGAGTTGCACAACCCGAGCAGGCTTTTGCGTTGCCTGAGGAAGTACTTCTTTTGTTGTTGGAGATAATACTATTGCGCATTTATCGTTATTCCCGTGCCAGTTAACACTGTATGTCCCTACACCTGTCATATCTTGTTTCTGCTTTATATAACAGTTCAAAATCCGATTCGATCATCTTAAGCAGCATCAGACTTTCTTCAGAAGATTCCTGTTCGATGATTTAGGACTTTCATTCACTTTCTTTAATATAGGAGTGACAGTTTATTATTGTTTAGAGTAACTTTAATTATACCTTCTTCTTGTTTGCATTAAATCATTCCAGTCATTTAATTAAGCTCTCTATCTTTTTCCTTGTATACATTATTAACGTAATTGTATGTTGTTGTGATCAGGCTGTATCAGAGATCATCAGCCTGTAGTAGTAGTGAATTTATACCGAGTTATAGGATACCCCGCTATCGCAGATTTAACTCTGGAGGGTATAGGTGTTTTTGTGCGCCGGCATTATAAGTTCGAGGGTTGGATCTAGTGTGACCGTTGTGGCTGTGTGCCTTTCTAGTCCAATGATTAAGAGCCCTTGTTTCCCAGTCGTAACAAATGGCGACCTTGCTTAGGATTTTGTGAACTTAGAGAAATATTGCAGGAGTGTTGTGGTCATTTGTTTTTTTGTTTAAAGGAATATAGTGGACACAGATTTTTTTGGGCAAGTAGTATAACACTTAAGAGTCTTCAAGCATTTTTGAGTGAATAGTGCTACATAAGAGTTAGGTACTTCTTTTTTTTTATAAACGTTGAGAATTTTCGGTGGACACTATGTCAGACGACGGATCAGTGTACAGTGAGGACACAGTACGGGAAGCAGCCTCTGAGGTGCAGCAGCGGGGTTTGTTAGAAGGTATAAGAGTAATAACTAGTGAGGAGGATGCAAGGAAGTTTCTGGAGATACCTATTACTGTTGACCGGGTGTCGGGGATTGATCGGTATGGTCTCCAGTGTTTGGCCACGGTCATGGGGCATGTGGGCACTAGCAGCATGTCGAGAGGTGACCTGGTTTCCTGGGTGCTCAGCGGGGCGCGTGGGGCTTCGGGTGGAGCGGGAGCTGGGGCACCTTCGGCCCAGCCCCCACTCCACTCGACTCCTACCATGGCGCCTACTCGGGCTCCAGAGCTGGGTACGTTCCCGAAGGCCGATAGTCACTGGCAGCATGGTTTGCACTTGGGTGAGTCTCCAATTGTTGCATCTCCTCCTCCTCAAGGTTTAACTGCAGATATGATCTTCCAGCTTGAGATGGCTAAACTTAACCAGCAGTCTGAGCAACGAAGGCATGAGGCTGAGCTTGAGCAACGAAGGCATGAGGCTGAGTTCAGGATTCAGTCTGAGGAGAGAAAGACCATGTACTGTGCAGACATAGATCTTGAGAAAACTCGGGTGGAGTCGACAGGGCAGCGTCTCGGTTCTGGGAATCGAGGTCTTGATCAGTCTTTATCGCACCTGTTCAAGTTAGTCCCTGTATTTGATGAGTCAGGTGTCACCGAATTTTGCATGCGTTTTGAGAAGAAGTGCCGGGAGCACCAATGGCCCGAGGTTAAGTGGGCAGCCCTTGTTTCCTCTAGGTTGGTTGGCAAAGGACTCAAGTCATATGATGCGTTGCCCTTGGAGTCTTGCGTCGATTATGAGGTATTGAAGGAGGCTGTCCTGCGGGCATATGAGTTACAACCAGAGACGTACAGATTGAAGTTCCGGGGTGTAACGAAGGGTCGTGAGTGCACCTTTCTTGAGCATGCCCGGGATCTGTCCGATGCATTTAGAAACTGGCTGCGTTCTGAGAAGGCATCAACGTTTGAGGAGTTAAAACAGCTGATGCTTCTAGAACAATTTTTCAAGTGTACGGGCAGCGATCTGATGTTGAATCTTATAGAAAAGAACCCGAAAACTCTTCAGGAGGCAGCTGAGATGGCTGACTGTAGGCTATCGCTGATTCGTGGGTGCGGGTTTGCACAACGGAACGATGCAGGTAACAAGGGGCGCAGCACTCCACCCCCCCGAGTCAGTGATACACCATATAACAATAACTACAAGAGCAATTATATCAATTCTGACCATAAACCTAATACTGTCCCGTTTAAGAAGGGTCAGGGCCCTTCCCCACCTCAAGGGAAACCCAAGGGGGAGTTAGAGTGTTTTCATTGTCATGAGAAGGGGCATTTTGCAAGAGCCTGTCCAAGCAAGCTTCCTAATGCAGTTGTGTCTTTGGCTCGCAACATTGGGGTGTCCCCAAAGTCGTCTGAGTTTGCCCGGGGTATAACGTCAGAGGCTGGGACACAGCCAGTGGAGAAGAATCCGGAAGGCTCGAACCCTGTCCGCGATGTCTTTTGCGACCATCGAGGTCGTGCCTGCGTGAAGTGGGCTGGTAAGAAGCATGGAGTTGAGCTGTTGCGAGACACGGGTGCCTTTCAGACTTTGATGAAGAACTTTACTGGTAGACCAATAAACGCAGCACGGATGGTTGTGGTGCATGGTATCAATGCTCTCAGCTCATACCCGTTGGTCAGGATGGAACTGGAGGTAGATGGTGTGACACGAGAGTTGGATGTTGGAATTGTGGAGAACTTGCCTGTTGGGGGCGTCGACCTCCTTCTCGGCAACGACTTTGCGGTGCCTACTTCTGAGGTTTCACCCTTAGTCGTTGCCGAGAAGCCGGCCGACATGAGTAGGGAGGAACAGGAGTGGGTAGAGAAGTATCAAGTACAACCTATGGCGTGCGTTGTTACAAGATCTCTTGCATCCAAAGTGTCACAGCCTATTCCTCAGTCTCTAGACCAGCGGAGGAACCGTCGGAAGGAGCAAGCAAAAGTTGGGAGTTTTGTGAGTTTTACTCCAGTGGCTCTCCTTAGCAGCTTAGTACTTGACTCAGAGGTGAGCTCCAGAGTGGCCCCAGAACCTGTCACCCCTAGTGACATGGTTGGGCGTGATGGCACTCCGCGACTTAGTAGTTCCCAGTTGGAGGAGAGTTGTGGGAACGGGGCTATCAAACACAAGGACGGGGAAACATGTCATGTGAACCTGTTGGAGGAGTTTGTGAGGCAACCACCTGAGCAGCCTACTGTCCCTGCGTTGGTCTGCAGTGGCCAAGGTGGAGAAGGAAACGGGGGCAGTAGGGCACAGGTGGAGGAGAGTTGGGATTGTCATGCATCGGCGGAGCAGTGGGCGGGGGACACGAGTCTGGTGGCTGTGGAAGCGCTAGAGCACCTGCCTGAGCAGCAGTGTGCAGCGCTCCAGCACCAGCTCGGTTCATACCCCACTGGTCGTGCCGAGCACCCGAGCCTCACAACTCAGGCGGTGCAAGATGTTCCGCGGGCAGGTCACTTGAATGTTGGCAGACCGTTAGCCTCATTGTTTCGGTGGTTCAAGGTGGGCGACGAGGCTTGGACATGGTTGTCAGGTCAGGGTTGACCCATGGCTGCCAAGGGTGGTGGTCAGAAGTTGGACATTGAGCAGATTGGTGAGGATGGCTGTGGAGTGGATGTGCCCGGTCGTCGCATAGCCTCCCAATGCTGCTCTAGTCGAATGCAACAGCCCTACCATAGACCGACTGTATCTGGCCATGTCGCTAAAATCGGTGATGCTGCGCAGGCAGAGGTAGTCGTAAGGAATGCGAGGGTGCGCATGTACGGTATCGGCGGGGAAGCCTTAGCAATAATGAACTATTGGGGTGACTGCACAGGTGGTACTGATTGTCCCTCTCATGACCTGGCTGTTCTAGGGACGAAGGTGGAGAAGGAGGGAGACTACAGGTTAGAAGCTGCGGTCTCGGCTGGGTTGTGGGAGGGCACTAGGCATGTTGTTCTGCGATATAAGTTGTTTACTAGGCTGTGGCAGTGCATCCGCATGTTTGTTGCTTCTCCAGGCCTGATGTACGGGGTAGAATCCGACATGGAGGCTGGAGACAGTGCAAGGCTCGGTTTAATTCCCTACCGTATAAATCCTGTTTAACAGCCTGTCGTGAAAACAGAGCTAGATGACATGTGGAAAAAGGGTCTGAGGGATAAGAGATATCGTGAGTGGTCGTTGCCAGTGAGTTCGCAACCTGAGTTGAGTGGCAAGATCCGTGTGTATGGTGATTGCAAGAGTGTGGAAGCATTATCCCTGACAGACGCCTATCCATTACCTAGAGTTGACGATACCATAGACCGCATCGGGGCAGATTCGCTAATCACGAAGGTAGAACTAGTGAAAGGTTATTGGCAGGCCCCGGTGCCGGAAAGAGCGAAGAGAAGTGCCAGTCTTGTGATGAACTGGGCAGTTTATCAGTGTCAGGTGTTGTTGTGCTGCCGGAACACAAGTTGGATGTGTGGCATGCTAGGGGCACTGATAATGTTTTGGCTGATTGTTTGTCACGGGAGGGTTGTTTGCAGGAGAACCCTCGCCGTTCAGTCAGTATGTGTTGAGAGTGGAGAAAAATCAGGCTTGCCCCTGTAGAGCAGCCGTCAAAAACAACATTAAAATTAAATTAATAAATCACTTAAACACTTTTTCTTTTGATAGTTAATTGTAAGTTGCCAATGTTATAGCTAAAGTCCTTAGTTGAACCTGTCTTTAACTTAGGAGGCTGGGCTCTGTGAAGCTCGCTCTGGGAGCATCGCAGGCTAAAATTATACTATTATGTTTGGGAGGGGTTATAAGATTTTATTTATGCTAAAATGTTGTTTTGTTTATGATTGAGCTTTGCATTTCATTTCTGGCGGAGTGGCTGGTTGTGGCGGGTCTTGTCGGCATTCTGTCTTGTCAGCTATGGTGCTCGCCTAATGTTGAGCGCCCCATATCTTGGGCGGGGTGTGACGCCTACCAGCGTTGGCAGAATCGCCTCCCGGTAGCCACTAGCGCTCGCCAGGGCAGTGAAATGGGCTACAGTAATCAGAGAATGTTGTTCTTTCTTTCATAGTGTTCGTGTTGTTACAGACAGTCCCGTGGTGGTCTTTATTTTCGTCTGTGACAACGGGAAGCATTTTATATCATGAGTAGAATATAAGATGTATTGTAGTGAAGTTGAGAGAGAAAGAGAGAGCGAGCGGCATGGGGGCAGTGAGTGTTGATTTCCTCCTCCCTCCTCCCTCCCGGAGGAGTTGCTCGCCCGCGTGGTCTTTCTCTCGGTTTTGATTGGCTGGTGGTTCCTGGCGCCTTCTGGAGGCCTGCTGCCTTGTGACGTATCGGCCTGGGATTGGCCAACCACCATGCCTTTGTGTGATCCTGAGGGTCCCGAGGAGCTACCTTCCTCAGAGCTTGCCTGACCAGCATACCCTTCACACCTCCCTTGCCACCTGTCCCCGACTTCTACCTATAGAACACTTTCTCTCTCTCTCAACTTCTTACCTCTCATTCTTCCAATCTATTTAACATCATAACTCCCCTTTGGTTCTGCACGATTTCATATATCGGCCATCGTATTATGTGCTGAAGCTCTCCGATATTTCATGCTTAGTTAGACATTTTGGAGGGGTTAACATTTCGTCTGTAGAGGTTCGACACACTCGTGGTGTCTCCCTACCTATTTCTTGGTTGTCTGCTGGGCTATTTAATGCTAGACTGGGGTAAGGCTATTGATGTTGTGATTTCCAATGTGTACCAGGTTTTGTTGAACTTGTACAATCGCAACGGATACGTGGGAAGCCTAGGTTGTCTTTCTGACTGTGTACCTTGTGAGTTTAGCACTGTGTTGCGAGTGAGGGCTTTTGCCTCTGCCACCCAACACTGTGCTAACTCGTTTTGCTTTTGTGACGTTGACCACTCCGTTAGAACCGCATGGCTTGTCCTACAGTGACTCGCTAGGATCGCCAGGGCAGTGGATGTGGCTACAGTTGATGTATCATTGTGTGCTTTATTTCATATGAAAGCTTGTGTCATGGGCAGTCCAGAAAGGCTCTTTGTTTTCACCCATGTCAAGGCTTTATATATTTAATTGCAAAGAATATGTTTTATCATTAACCTGACAAGCGCGATATAGACCTAGGTGCTAGGGTAGTTATTTGTGCATTTCTAGCCCTGGATTCTGACAGAATTTGTTATTTACATATAAAGCATTATTTGTTTTCGGTATGCTTTTATTTTACATATATGATGTATATATGAACCTTCAAGAGTGCTAAAATAAGTGGGAAAAGCATTTGGGTGGTGAAAAACGAAGATATTGGCCACCCGGTCATAATCTCAGGCGAGAGAGAGCCACAGGCAGCCCTACCCTCTCGCTGTCTGGGAGTCAACTGAGACGAGCGGGGCGGTGTGTGCCGGTGTCTGGGTGTTGCATAACGATCTTTTATGCAACCCACTTGTGCTACATTATCGCGGGAGAGAAAAATAACCGATAAATGATGATAATAAGTGGATAAATAAGTGATAATTGAGGAGGGGGGGGAGGGGGGAATAAGGTGGGGAAGGAGGGGAGGGGGAGGGGTGAGAAACACATGGATGAGTACTAGAGGGGAATTATCTCACCTAGAGACAAAATCCTTTGTTTTGATAGGCCCTTTTTTTTTTTGGAAGGCTTTTTTTATGGTCTTGCTTCTGTGAGGCCTATCGCGTTCCCTATAGGAAGCCTTCCGTGAGGCCTATCGCGCTTGCCGGGTTAAGTAGTAATGATAGGATTTGAGAGAGAGAGAGAGTAGAACAGAGTGTGGGGAGGCGCGCAGTGTTTTTTGCTATAGTCGATGACGTCATAGCTGGCTGGTCTCTTGGGATTGGTTGGGGGAGTTTTTTACCATGCTTGGTGACGTCATGTTTGGCTAGCTTCTTTAGCATTGGCTAGAGGACTTGTTACTGCTTTTCCTACGCGGTTCGATCTAGTGCTAGTATATATACAGCTCTCTCGCTACTCTCTCCCTCAGATCTGGTTTCTAGAACGCATCCCTCTTATCCCTTTGATACCTGTCCCCATATCTGCACCTGAGAACCTTTTCCTCTGCCTATCTCTCTCATTTTCCATATCTTTCACCACCTTTTATTAATATTATACCCCCTCTGGTTAACTCTGCATAATCAGCTTCATGCTGGCCAGTTGTATTGTGCGTTAAGGTCTTATATAACCCATGTATGTTAGTTGTTAAGATAAGTTGATCACAAAGCATTGGTTGGCATTCATATTGTTTAGTACCGCTTCCTATAATTATTAGTGTTCTGCTAGATTAGATAATGCTAGACTAGGAGTCTGATACTATAAGGTATTGTTTCCGATGAGTGCTGGCTTTAGTTAAAAGCTGCATGACATACCTGAGAACTGGAGTTGATTGGGTAAATTCTAGTCTGTGTGCCATTGAGAGTAGAGCATGCACGAATGAGGGCTTTTTGCCTATACCATTCTGCACTGTTCTAGGCTCGGTTGCTTGTCTTTGAGGTACGCCAGGAGAACGCTTAATACTTCGGTATTAAGGTTTCTCAAGAGAGCTACCCTTCACCATAACGTAATATTTGACGCACAGACTTGAGATTTGCACTAGGCTATGCGGCATGCCATGCGTACCAGTATCTCGTATCATTGACTCTAGCTAGACTTTTCAGTCATAGTAGACATTAAGTATATTAAACCAATTACTCTTATTATGCATACCCGTTTATGATTACACAAGCATTTCGCAGCTTAGTTTGATGTATTGAGACACAAACGACTTAAGCTCTTTTTGTTGATAGGAATACTGCATTGTTGTGGCGATTATTATTATTGTTGTAGCGTTTAGGATATTCTTGGCTCCGACGGCATTATATCTCCTGCCTTTTGTGTGCATAGCCTGCACGAGCATTGTTCCGCTTCCTGCCTTTTTGGTTTCCATTTCCGATTCGAGCATCTTGATAGCATCTAACATTTAAAGAAGATTCCTTGTTGGTGTTGAAGGACTTTAGTGCACTTTCTTTCATGCAGGAGTGCCTGACATTTATTGATTAAAGTAACGTAAGCTGTAACTTCCCTTACCACCTTACTTTGCATACCATAACCAAGCACCTTCGGTTATAGGTAGTAATAGGCTGTTTTCACATAACATTAAGCCTAGAGTAGACGCACATTTATTGAGAGTTTGATAACCTATTATTGCATATAGAACTCTGGAGAGTATTTGTGTTCTTTGTTCACTGGGAATATACATCAGAGGTTGGATCTAGCACTTTCCGTTGTAGCATTTATGCCATTACTAGTCCAATGAATAAGAGCCCTGATATATTTGAACCTCAGTCGTAGCAAATGGCGACCTTACCTAGGATTTGGTGAACCTACATTTATTAGCAGGGAACATTTGTTGTTTTGCGGAATATTTTGCGGGGATCAGCAAGAATAAAAAAAAAATTGCAACATAGTATAGCCCTTGAGTATTTCCGAGAATTTTTGTGTGTATATTGAGGTATAAGAGTTTGGGGTGCTTCTTTTCTGAATATTGAGGTGGGAAATTTTTGTGAGCATCATGTCTTATACCGGATCAGAGGAGAATGGAGACACAGTACGTAATGTCGAAACTGAGGAACAGCAGCATGATGAAAGGGTTAATCAGGTGAACTGTGAGGAGGATGCTAGGATAATTTTGCAATAACTTGATAACGTGTGTACTGGGCAGGGTGACTGGTGAGCGACATGGGTAGAGTGCTCAGAGCCCTTCGGCCATGCTTCCCCTACACTCGACTCCCAGCCATCCCGGTAGTTTGCCGACCCCGAGTACGCTTCCACAGTTGGGTGGTGACTGGCAGGGGGGGTTGCCCCTGGGGGGACCACCGGTAATTTCAAACATTGTAGCACCTTCACCTCCTCAAGGGTTAACTCCAGAATTATTGTATCAGCTCGAATTAGCTAAAATTCAGAAGCAAAAAAGGGCAGGTGAGCTTCAGCTTCAGCAGCAAATAGAATTAGCCAAGATAGAAGAGAGAAAAACTATCAGTCACCAGCACATAGAGCTAGCAAGAATCCAAGCTGATTTAGAGTCGACTAGGTACTGTGCCGACATGGACGTAGAGAAGTCGCGAGTAGAGACAACGGGACAGCGACTTGGGGCTGATAACCGTGCTCATGATCAATCTCTCTCGCATTTATTGAAACTGGTTCCGGTGTTTGATGAGAGTGGGGTAACAGAATTTTTCGCACGCTTTGAGAAGAAGTGCCAGGAACACCAGTGGCCAGAGAATAAATGGGCAGCACTTGTATCCTCTAGATTAATAGGCAAGGGTCTTAAAGCCTACGATGCGTTACCTTTGGAGTCATGTATTGTGTATGAGGATCTCAAGGAGGCTGTCCTGAGGGCTTACAAACTGCAACCAGAAACGTACCGTTTGAAGTTCCGGGGTGTAACTAAGGGAAGAGATAGCACCTTTTTGGAACACGCCCGGAACTTGTCCGATGCTATGGGGAACTGGCTCCGATCTGAGAACGTAACAACGTTTGATGGAGTTAAGCAGTTGATGATGTTGGAGCAGTTCTTTAAGAGCACGGGCGGTGATCTAACTTTGAACTTAAAGGAGAAAAACCCAAGAACTCTAGTCGAAGCAGCAGAAATGGCTGATCGACGGCTGTCGTTGATTCGGGGTTGCGGGTCCTCACAGAAGTAAGATGCAAGTGCTAGGGACCGTTATCCTCCCCCTCCCCGTAGCAATGACACATTTAAACAAAAGAGCAATGAAACTAAAACTGAATCCAAACCTAACACCACACCGTATCAGACAAGTCAGGGGCCTTTTACATCACAGTATAAGCCGAAACCGAAATGTATGTGTTTTAAGTGCCACCAAGAGGGTCATAAGGCAAATGAGTGCCCTAGTCGACCTCCTCCGGCAGCCGTGTCTTTTGCTCACGGCATTGGAGTGTTCAAGAGGACATCGGAGTTTGTTAGAGGTAATTCTTCCGAGGTAAATACACTGCCAGTGCAGAAGGATCCGGAAGGCTTATTCCCTGTCCGTGATGCCTTTAGTGACCACAGGGGACTCGGTTGTGTGGAGTGGGGGGGTAGAAGACATGAGGTGAGAATTTTGCGTGACACTGGGGCATCGCAAACATTGTTGAGGAATTTCACTGGTAAACCTGTAAATACGGCGCGGGTGGTTGTGGTTCAGGGAGTTAATGCAACAAGGTCATACCCGCTTGTAAGAATGAACATGGAAGTTGATGGTGTGACTCGTGACCTGGATGTAGGAATTGTGGAGAAGTTACCTGTTGGGGGCGTCGACCTCCTTTTCGGCAACGACTTTGCGGGGCTTACTTCTGAGGCTCCACCCTTAGTCGTTGCCGAGAAGCCGGCCGACGTGAGTAGGGAGGAGCAGGAGTGGGTTGAGAAGTGTCCGGTGCAACCTATGGCGTGTGTTGTCACCAGATCTCTTGCATCCAGGGAGTCACATTCTGGTCAACAGTCTTTAGACAAGCGGAGGAAAGGTACCGAGAAGGGGATGAAAGTTGATGCGGTTGAGAGTTTAGTATCAACGGACATTCTCGGGGACTCATTATTAGGAACGATTTCCGAGTCTGGAGAAGACCCATTAACTGTTACTGAGAAGGCAGAGGATGGGCTTAAAAAGACGAAGAGACAGCAACGATACACAGAGAGAGAGCAACGGGAGGCTAAATTCAGTTTAGGAGGGGGGCATGAGTTGTTTCGCAAACACTTAGATAAGCTTGCTCCTTCGGACATTCGTAAATTGCACTTAGAAGACCCGGAGGTTCTTGAATGTGGTACTGGTGCTGTCGAGTTGAAGGAGGACAGTGACGCACAGTCGGGAGATTTTTACAAGTATCCCCTGACCATCATGGAGGTAGCAACAAGGTACCCTGACGCGTACCCTATGAGAAATGGGTCAGCGAAGACGGTGGTCCGAAACTTGCTAGTATATTTTTCCCGGTATGGTTACCCGCAGGTAATTCAGTCAGACCAAGGATCCAACTTCACTTCTAGCCTCTTTGTTCAAGCAATGCCGCAGCATGGGATTGTTACGGTTGTGTCATCTGCGTATCATCCGGAGAGCCAGGGTGTGTTAGAGCGATGGCACTCAGCCTTGGAATCTGTGCTTCGTTGTTGTTGCTTTGAGAGTGGGAATGGTTGGGATCATGGCCTGCCATGTGTTTTATTTGCTGCACGGGAGGTACCTGGGGAAAGTTTGGGATTCAGCCCTAATGAGCTCGTCTTTGGACACCGTGTCAGAGGGCCTCTCCATATGGTTGAAGAAATATGGGAGGGCGCAGAAAAACCTTGTTCTAGGCTCAAGTATGTCCTTGACAGTCGGGAACGGATGTTGCGCAGTCTGGAGTTGGATGGCCGTAATTCGACTAGCTCTCAGGCCCTCATGAAGGACAGGTACGACCTCAAGGTTAAACTCAGGGAGTTTCGCGTGGGTCAGGAGGTGTTGATTCTACTGCCCCTTGTAGGTCACCCCTTATCCGCGAAGTACACTGGTCCTTATAGGGTGGTGGAGAAGCTATCGGACCTGGATTACTTGGTAGCCACTCCAGACAGACGGAAGCGCAATCAGTTATGTCACGTTAATCTCATGAAGGAGTATGTGAGGCACCCCCCTGAGCCTCTCACTGTGTCTGTGATGACGTTTAGCAGTCAAGGTGGAGAAGGAGAATGGGACAGTCAAGCTCAGGTGGAGGATAACTGGAAGGATAAGAAAGTCAAATGGGTGCCTGAGTGTGAGAAGGCGTTTAGAGTAGTAAAACACCTGTTGTGCACTCACCCGATCCTCAGGGCCCCTGACTTTAGCCTACCTTTCCAACTAGCAACGGATGCTAGTGTTGTGGGGGCTGGTGCCGTCCTTGTGAAAAAGGACGATGATGGGCTGGAGCATCCTGTTAGTTTCTGCTCGGAGAAGTTCAATTCGGCCCAGGGGAGCTGCTCTGTTGTCGAGGAGGAGCTGCTGGCGGTTGTGCCTGCGCTGGGGCATTTTGAGGTCTATGTTCCAGCCTATGGTCCGGTCGTTGTAGTTTACACAGATCATCACCCTCTCAAGTTCTTGGACCAGTTTCACAATCGGAATATGAGGCTGACCGGGTGGTCGCTGGGGTTACGGGAGTATAGTCTGGACATATGCCATATTGCCGGTTGTGACAACGTGGTTGCAGATTGTCTTTCAAGGGTGTATGATCCTGGGTAGATTGACACACGGGTAGCCTCCTGCTTTAGTTTGAATAGTATTTTGCGCTTGGTGCTTGTTGGCTCGCGGTTGTAGCCCAGCGTATTGGGTCGTAAAGCAGGAGTTGAGCGTTTGGTATAGAAGAAAAAACTAGGCTTGCCCCTATAGTGCAGCCGAAATAAACATAAATTAAAAACATAAAAAATCAAATAAAAACTTTCTTTGATAGTTGAATTTTTTCAGTATGTTATAGAAGTAATTCTGAGTTGCACTCCTCTCAGAATGCTGGGCTAGAGAAGCTTGTTCTTGAGGAGCATAACTACATATGATTTAACCTATTGTGTTGGGAGGGTTGTAATTTTGTAAAAGGTTTTGTTGAGAACTGTGCCAGATATTTTACTGTCGCTCGGTGATGGGAAGTAGAGATATAGCATGGGTTCTAACCATCAGATTTTTTTTGAGCTTTGGGCCTCTGAGAAAAATCTTGGGGGGGGTGTGACGTTGACCACTCCGTTATAACCGCATGGCTTGTCCTACAGTGACTCGCTAGGAAGGCCAAGGCAGTGGATGTGGCTACAGTTGATGTATCATTGTGTGCTTTATTTCATATGAAAGCTTGTGTCATGGGCAGTCCAGAAAGGCTCTTTGTTTTCACCCATATCAAGGCTTTATATATTTAATTGCAAAGTATATGTTTTATCATTAAGTAGTAATGATAGGATTTGAGAGAGAGAGAGAGAGAGATTAGAACAGACTGTGGGGAGGCGCGCAGTGTTTTTTGCTATACTCGATGATGTCATAGCTGGCTGGTCTCTTGGGATTGGTTGGGGGAGTTTTTTACCATGCTTGGTGACGTCATGTTTGGCTAGCTTCTTTAGCATTGGCTAGAGGACTTGTTACCGCTTTTCCTACGCGGTTCGAGCTAGTGCTAGTATATATACAGCTCTCTCGCTACTCTCTCCCTCAGATCTGGTTTCTAGAACGCATCCCTCTTATCCCTTTGATACCTGTCGCCTCTCCGCACCTGAGAACCTTTTCCTCTGCCTATCTCTCTCATTTTCCATATCTTTCACCACCTTTTATTAATATTATACCCCCTCTGGTTAACTCTGCATAATCAGCTTAATGCTGGCCAGTTGTATTGTGCGTTAAGGTCTTATATAACCCATGTATGTTAGTTGTTAAGATAAGTTGATCACAAAGCATTGGTTGGCATTCATATTGTTCAGTACCGCTTCCTATAATTATTAGTGTTCTGCTAGATTAGATAATGCTAGACTAGGAGTCTGATACTATAAGGTATTGTTTCCGATGAGTGTTGGCTTTAGTTAAAAGCTGCACGACATACCTGAGAACTGGAGTTGATTGGGTAAATTCTAGTCTGTGTGCCATTGAGAGTAGAGCATGCACGAATGAGGGCTTTTTGCCTATACCATTCTGCACTGTTCTAGGCTCGGTTGCTTGTCTTTGAGGTACGCCAGGAGAACGCTTAATACTTCGGTATTAAGGTTTCTCAAGAGAGCTACCCTTCACCATAACGTAATATTTGACGCACAGACTTGAGATTTGCACTAGGCTATGCGGCATGCCATGCGCACCAGTATCTCGTATCATTGACTCTAGCTAGACTTTATCAGTCATAGTAGACATTAAGTATATTAAACCAATTACTCTTATTATGCATACCCGTTTATGATTACACAAGCATTTCATAGCCTAGTTTGATGTATTGAGACACAAACGACTTAGGCTCTTCTTGTTGATAGGAATACTGCATTGTTGTGGCGATTATTATTATTGTTGTAGCGTTTAGGATATTCTTGGCTCCGACGGCATTATATCTCCTGCCTTTTGTGTGCATAGCCTGCACGAGCATTGTTCCGCTGCCTGCCTTTTAGGGTTCCATTTCCGATTCGAGCATCTTGATAGCATCTAACATTTAAAGAAGATTCCTTGTTGGTGTTGAAGGACTTTAGTGCACTTTCTTTCATGCAGGAGTGCCTGACATTTATTGATTAAAGTAACGTAAGCTGTAACTTCCCTTACCACCTTACTTTGCATACCATAACCAAGCACCTTCGGTTATAGGTAGGAATAGGCTGTTTTCACATAACATTAAGCCTAGAGTAGACGCACATTTATTGAGATTTTGATAACCTATTATTGCATATAGAACTCTGGAGAGTATTTGTGTTCTTTGTTCACTGGGAATATACATCAGAGGTTGGATCTAGCGCTTTCCGTTGTAGCATTTATAAGAACATAAGAACATAAGAAAATGGGGGTCTGCAGAAAGCCGATTGGCCTAAGCAAGGCAGATCCCTGTCCCACACAACCCCAATTACAAAGCCCAATTATAGGCTCAACACTCTAATACCCTGAGGATCATCTTACCAAACCGGTTAGAGATTAACGCAGGATTACGGGGTCTGCAGAGCGCTGATTGGCCCAACCCGGCTGATCCCCCTTCACACCCAACCCTTCTCGTCCATATGCTTATCCAATTTTATCTTAAAGCTCCCTATCGTTCTTGATCCCACTATATCACTTGGTAGCCTATTCCACCCATCTACAACTCTGTTACCAAACCAATATTTGCCTATATCTTTTCTGAAACGAAATTTATCTAATTTGAAACCATTGGTACGAGTTCTTTCGCTATCACTGAGCTTTAGTACATTTGTCATGTCCCCTTTGTTAATCCCACTAACCCACTTGAACACCTCTATCATATCCCCTCTAACTCTGCGTCTCTCTAACGAATGTAAACCTAATTTCTTCAACCTTTCTTCATACGGAAAATTTCTAATATTATGGATCATTTTTGTCATTCTACGCTGAATTCTCTCCAATGAATCTATGTCCATTCTGTAATAAGGACACCAAAATTGGACAGCATAATCCATATGGGGTCTCACTAATGACAAGTAAAGTTTTAAGATAACATCAGCAGTTCTGTTACTCACACTCCTAGAGATGAACCCGAGAATCCTGTTTGCCTTATTACGAACGCTTATACACTGTTTTCTAGGCTTCAAATCATTGCTAACAAACACACCTAGATCTTTCTCGCAGTCTGAATTTTCTAATTCTAAATTAGCTAGTTTATATTTAACATTTGTTTGCATCTTCCCTATCTTTAATACCTTGCATTTGTCAATGTTAAACTTCATCTGCCAATTTACTGACCATTCATGTAAGGTATCTAGATCCCTTTGGAGGCACTCTATATCGCTATCTGAATCAATTGATCTCCCCATTTTAGTATCGTCTGCGAATTTACTTATCCTACTAGTTATACCTAAATCTAGGTCATTTATGTATATAAGAAACAACAGGGGACCTAATACCGATCCCTGGGGGACACCACTTTTGACTGCTCCCCACTCTGACTTGGTACCATTTATGCTGACTCTCTGTTTCCTACCAATTAGCCATGACCTAATCCATCCCAACAACGACCCTCCTATTCCATGTGCCTCAACCTTTCTCATCAATCTCTCATGAGGGACTCTGTCGAAAGCTTTACTGAAATCTAAATATATAATATCATATGACTTGTCACTATCTACTGCTTCATATACCTCTGAGAAAAAGCTAAGCAAATTAGTAAGGCAAGAACGTCCCTGAGTGAATCCATGCTGAGAAGAATTTATTAAGTTAAATTTTACTAAGTGGCTTCTAATTTTCCTAGCAATAATAGACTCTAGCAACTTTCCTATGATTGATGTGAGACTAATGGGACGGTAATTGGATGCTATCGATTTATCACCTTTTTTGAAGATCGGAACTACATTTGCAAGCTTCCAAGCTTCTGGAACTAAACCTGTTTCTAATGACTTGTTAAATATAAATGCTAATGGACTACTTAACTCATCTCTGCATTCTTTTAATACTCTAGCATATACCTCGTCAGGACCAGGCGATTTTTGAGGTTTCAGTCTGTCAATTTCCTTAAGCACATCATTTCTACTTATACTAACTGTACTTAACATATTTTCTATACTATCACTATATACCATATTGACTTCTGGAATCTGTGCCAAATTTTCATTAGTGAAAACGGAAAGAAACTGACTATTTAATGTACTGCACATTTCTAAATCATTTTCTGTTATTTCTCCTATTGAAGTTTTTAGGGGGCCTATTACATCTCTAACTTTAGATTTATATAGTTGGTAAAAAGCTTTAGGGTTATTTTTTGAGTCGCTGGCTATCCTTATTTCATAATTTCTTTTTGCTTTCCTGATTTCCTTTTTGACCTGTCTTGATAGAGTCTGATAGTATATATGTAAATGATTTTCACCTTTCTTTATTTTTCGATATATTCCTTTCTTTTTTCCTATAAGATCTATTAGCTTATTAGTCATCCATTTTGGTTGGTTCTGCATCGATCTAAATCTTCTTTTAGGGATATATTTATTTTGAGCATTGTGGAGTGAAGCAATAAACTGGTTATATGTAGGTGGCAAGTTTAACTCTGGCATATCCTGACTTAATCGCTTAACAATAGGGTCCACCCTTAAGTCTCTTCTTAGCCCACCATAATCGTCTTTTCTGAAATCTGGGATAAGTGTCGTATTCTCTTTAGCATTCCCTGTCCATTGTATATTAAAATAAATAGATTTATGATCGCTATTTCCTAGGTGGTCACCAATCTCTACATTATTTATCATATGTTCATTGTTACTGAAAACTAAATCAAGAATATTAATACCTCTAGTCGGCGTATCTATGAATTGAAATAAAAAACTATCTTGTACTACCTCTATAAACTCTACTGAATCGGAGTCGCCTATTTGGTGCTGCCAATCAATGTTCGGAAAATTAAAATCCCCCATAATGCACACATTGCTAAACCTTGATGCTATTTTAATTTCCTCCCATAACGATTTTCAGCCATTTCTACTCATATTAGGCGGTCTATATATAACTCCAATAACTATGGTCTCACTACCTTCGTTAACTTCTACCCAAACACTTTCATTATCATTATTTAGTCTAATACCTGATTTAATACAGCTTTTTAATGTACTCCTGACAAACACTGCTATACCCCCGCCCCTCCTACTTGTTCGGTCATATTTAAACAAACTATATCCTGGAATATCAAATTCTGCTAAAAAATGCCTAGATTCTGTATTAATCCACGTTTCAGTTAGCGCTATTATGTCTATATTTTCTGTGCTAACGAGTGCTCTAAGTTCGTTCATTTTTTTACATAAACTCCTACAATTTGTATAATATACCCTCAACCTATTACTTTTATTTGCAACTAATTTTCTATTGTGTTTAGCTAACTTATTATTTCCTGTTGAACTACTAGCTCTAGACGGAAATTCTACTCTATCAGTATTCTCATCTTTACTATCAGTTACATGTGTAGTGTTATCGATACTACTATTACACATCACTATATCCGCACTATCTTGACTGATTATTTCTATTTTACTCACTGGTTTGTCACATGAAGTACCTGCTCCATATGGAGACAGTATTTTACTTACACACCCAGGTTTTTTTAACGAAACCCCGCAACAATCTTGTCGAGTGAGCTGGCCAAGGTCGAAACTCCTAGTCGAGAGAGATGTACTCCATCCTGGGCATACAGTTCATCCTTACCATAAAAGAGGGACCAGTTATCCAGGAATGGAATAGTATTTGCCTTACAATACTTCTCCAGCCGGCTATTTACACCAATAGCCCTGGAGGACCATTCCTTCCTTACCCCCCTTCTAGGCAGGATACTGTTTACCACAGGAACTCCACCTTTTTCCTTGATCCTCTCCAACATTTCCTGATACTTAGAGAGCAACTCCTCAGTCCTGCATCTCCATATGTCGTTGCTCCCTGCGTTGAGGAAGATGATGGGGTCCTCCCCACTCACTTCCATGACAGCATCTATCTTCTCAGCCACCCTCCCGACTCCGGCACCAGGCACGCAGACAACTTTACCAACCTGAGTGTTTGTTGCCCTGCCAAGGTATCTAACCAATGAATCACCGACAATGAAAACAGACTTAGCTTTTTCCTTTTGTCGGCGTGTAGCAGCAGTTGTTGCAGCAACAGCAGCCGACTTCCCCCCCTCCCCTCTCACTGCCTCGATGATCGCCACTTCATCGCCATCACTCTCATCAGCCAAGGTGCTGAAGTTGTTGTGGGTCTTGACTGGCTGCCTTTTCAGCTTGCAGGCCGTTGCACTAGTTGACACCACTTTCCAAGGGGCTTCACGATCCCTGGGAACACTTCCGGTAGCCTCACACTTCTTCTCCGCCATAGCTAGTCTCAAGGCCAAATTTTCATCTTTGAGACACTGAATCTCCTGCTCCACACTCTCCAGTCTCTCTTGCAAAGCAAGACAAAGCTGGAGAGTATGGGAGGAGACAGCAGACTCATCAACAACAGCCATCACTATGAAAGTTCAATAGGACCTCACTAAGGGTAAACCGGTACACTAGCGGTCACTGGGGACGTCCGCACTAGTCCGGGTCAGAGGGCAACTGAAATTTATGCCATTACTAGTCCAATGAATAAGAGCCCTGATATATTTGAACCTCGAGTCGTAACACTTTGACTTTGAGAGGGTCGCCAGGAGAGAACCAGATACTAGCGATCTGGATCTTTCAAGAGAGCACCCCGTCATTTAACGTAATTTGGCCGTACAGTCTTAAGGACCTCGCTAGGCTACGAGCCGCTTGCTCAGCCATTGTTTCCTAGCCTATAACATCCCAGCTAGACTTTATTCGCCTAGCAGACACCCGATTAGGATTATAAACTCTTATGTTATGTATGCAGCATTTTTATTCACGTTGATTGTAAGCCTTGGTTGTTGTTGAGTTGCACAACCCGAGCAGGCTTTTGCGTTGCCTGACGAAGTACTTCTTTTGTTGTTGGAGATAATACTATTGCGCATTTATCGTTATTCCCGTGCCAGTTAACACTGTATGTCCCTACACTTGTCATATCTTGTTCCTGCTTTATATAACAGTTCAAAATCCGATTCGATCATCTTAAGCAGCATCAAACTTTCTTCAGAAGATTCCTGTTCGATGCTTTAGGACTTTCATTCACTTTCTTTAATATAGGAGTGACAGTTTATTATTGTTTAGAGTAACTTTAATTATACCTTCTTCTTGTTTGCATTAAATCATTCCAGTCATTTAATTAAGCTCTCTATCTTTTTCCTTGTATACATTATTAACGTAATTGTATGTTGTTGTGATCAGGCTGTATCAGAGATCATCAGCCTGTAGTATTAGTGCATTTATACCGAGTTAGAGGATACCCCGCTATCGCAGATTTAACTCTGGAGGGTATAGGTGTTTTTGTGCGCCGGCATTATAAGTTCGATGGTTGGATCTAGTGTTACCGTTGTGGCTGTGTGCCTTTCTAGTACAATGATTAAGAGCCCTTGTTTTATACGAGTCCCGGTCGTAACAATATATATGCAACCTAATGAGGCCAACTAGATGGGAGCAAGTGGTGATGAGTTCAGTCATATAGCACAAACCTGTGATCCAGCGTCGACCACACAACACGTACAATACACGATGAGAAGATTGCAGAGCAGCATGGCTCCGTGCCGGACCCCTCAGCTAAGTTAGAAAATCCAACGGCTCTAGCCCACGTTGCATACATGTTGCACACCCTGAAGCGACCGAACAACAGGCTCCAGTTCACCCTAAAAGAAGCCTCATGACTAAATGGTGAACTAATAGTGAGCTAGGGTAATGAATCAGAACATGTGGGTAGCCTTGCCTTATCACAACAAGAACTCCACCTAACACGAATGCTTAGATCCAGAAAAACAGTCTCCAGGGCCCGTATTTAACACTTCAGCCTACACCTAGTCGATAATCTAACCTGACTTCAGCACTATCATGTACAAATGAGAAAAGACTCACCAGCACCGAGGAAAGGTGACGAACAAGGGTAGGCAGGAGTGCCAGGGACGCACGTCCATACTAAGCGGGCCCAGGGAGAATAAAAATGAACAGCCGCTACGAGGAGGGTGGCGTGCCGTACCCAAAACAGCAGACGCAAGGGAAGTGCATTGCTAGATCAAGTTTTATTTTTTATTTTTTTATTATTTTTTACTAGTTTTTTCTAGTAGTGGTACCCACATCATAAGGATGAGTCCATGAGTGTTTTTTTAAGAGCGTTTCGCTCACGATGTGTGGCAATCATATTTGATCTCTCCCCGGGCGGGAAGGTTTGAACAGCAAGCTAGAGTTCAAGATTGGCCATTACCTACCTAAGGCGCATCGTCAATGATGAAGGGGCCACTAATAAATATACAATTTTATATATATATATATATATATATATATATATATATATATATATATATATATATATATATACAGTATATATATATTTAGATATATATACCGTTATATATATATATATATATATGAACGGTATATTGTTATGCCCCAGTTTTACTTCAGTTATTACAAAGATTATGTAAGGAAATATGTTGTTACTTATGAATACTTAACTTGGCATCAATATAACACAGAAGCATGCAGTAGTTTCCTATAGTTTCATTAAATATCCCTATCGACAATTCAGCTGGTAAGGGATATGGTTTTCCACCAGGTGAAGACAAAAACTATATAGGTTATGTTGAAGATCATCAGAGTTTTGAGATTTGAGCATTATTATAACTTGTATAATCAAGCTTACAACAGGTGTGAGTATAAGTTTGTAGGAATGTCTCTCACTTATTTTATTCCGTAGTCTACCGGACGTTAGAGGAATGCCATTTACTCTAACATATTTTTAGATGAAAAGACACTGGGTTTTCGTGTTTATATGTTCTGAGAAGCATACAAAGCCAATTTCTAGCAAATTATAAAAAGTCTTGAGAATTAATATAGTGAAAGCATAGACTCCTCTACATAAGGACTGGCGTCGGCCATACTCGGGTCCCGGAACTTGGGTCCATTGTCAGGCCCACAAACTGAGGTCTTATTTTAGTTTTACTGGATATGGGACTTTGTGTTTTTACTCTACAACATCTTATTAACTAGAGCTACCAAGTAAAGGAAAATAAAACATTTGTTTTTGGTTGATTGACTCATAAGTCTCTTTCGTGATTGAACATAATAGGAAAATATACAGTTATAATGAGATAGTTTATAAGAACATGTATTATACAAGCAAAGCATCATACCATGACTTACATTAATTAAATATTAGAAGAAATTAAAGTAAAACCTTTGCAAAATATTACTTTACACATAATTTTACATATATCAAAAGTCACATAACACAATAATTAACTTAAACATTAGAAAGTTTCTCTTGTCGCCTTAAGCAGCCTAGTGTACACTCCCGATCGATCGCTTGTATTAAATACAAAGTCCTTAAACAACACATTACACAATGTCTGGTATGCTCCTGAATGGCTAGCTAAAGGAGCATCTACATAAGACAAGCAGTGTTTCAAGTAATTGCGACAACACTTTTTCGAGTCTTGAAGAGACATTTGAAGGGTGATGCCACTATGTACAAAGAAGACAGTAGCCAGTGTAGGCATACTCAGCCCACCTCGATTGAGCGCAGTCAAAAACTCTGATGACAAGCATTCCCCAGAATCTACTTCCTGTTGTCCATGTTTATGAGCTCAAAATCCCCCAATGTAGACAATTTTATGTTTTAAAGTATCATCTGAATCTAGAAGTAGTTGAGTGTCTTGTAATGTCAGCTCTTCCAGAAGTTGTAAATCACCATCATCTATTGCTGCTGTACAAAATTCACAGCTTACTTCTTTGGCTCGGTCAGGAACGATGTCACGTTTCAACAGCTGATGCAACTGCTGTACTTTGGATGCTGCTTGAACATCCCCAATGTCAATGTAAAAATTTCCTCCACTACGTTGTCTTGCTTGACCAAAAAAAAATTCTAGGGGATCTTGTGAAAAAACAGCAGGTAGGATGTAAGCAAAATCATGGGTTTCAAAAAGATATTGTGCTGCTTCTATGTTATACCTTGTTGTGATGACAAAGGCATCTGCTGTTGACTGTGTTAGTTTCTTCTCTCTGCCATGCCCACCAGTCCACCGACAGCTGGATACAACTGTACACATTTCCTGCAGAGCTTTGAAGTTTGTACAGTTTAATGTCCAAGGTTCACGATATTGGTCTCGTAAATGAACTGCGCTGTACTTGCTTTTAACATTCATCATTTTAAACCAATTGGTTACCAGTGTTATGTATATCACTGTTCCATCCTGAAATTTAACAGTTCCTTTAAGACCTTCAAATGCAGCAATCGTTTTCTCATTGAACACTTGGCAAACTAAGGGCACACTCTGACGTTGCAATGGTTTAGGAAATACTGATGAGCGTGTGAGTTTTGTCAGACGAAATGGTGTCTTCTGATCTTCATTGTAAAGAGCTTTAACATCACTCCAACACGCCAAATATTCTGTACCATCCTTGCTAAAATGTAATTCTTGACATTTCTCTGTGATCCAGTTGTTTCTCATATTCTTGAGGATGTGAACATAATCATAGACAAGGAAAACATTTATGCCATCTGGTGCTAGTGTTACTTTTCCAGAACCCCCAAGCATTCTGTAAACAGCTTGATTCAGTGGACAGTTTTCACAGACGAACGATACTGGATGGCCACCACTAGCTTTAACAACATATACAGCCTCAAGTAATATTTCCTTCAGTTGAATAGCATTCAGTTTTGATACAGGATGAATTCGTATGATGTACCGTGGTCCTCCATAGTGACAAACAACTTCAATAGCAAGAGCAGATGTTGCTAGATTTTCTGGTCCGTTTGTTGCATAGCCTACTATATGCTCTCCTGTAAATCTAAGGGCCTGCTTAAGCTTGACTTCATCAAACAAAATGTTAACTAACCGCTGTTGTGGCTTCAACTGATCAAAAAGGATTGGGAGACACTTGTCAGCATAAGTGCGAGATAACAATTGGCGAATCTGTTTCTCACAAGGAAGACTAATTGCTTTGGAGTTTCTAAGCATTCTATATGCTGCGGGTGATATACAAAACAGTTCTGCTGCAAGAATTAACATATGCTTTGTATATCGGCGATTTTTAGGAGGAATAAGGAGTTGTAACTGTGCTTGAATGAACTGAAAACCTTCAATTTCATGAAATTCTGTGATAGAGTCAAGTTCTGAAATTATTCTTTTTAAGCGGTCAGTATTAGTCGCTTCATGAGTGTTCATAATTTTCACTATTTCTTCAATTTGAGATCACTTACTTACCAAGCTATTTTTTTGAAGATTCAGTTTACTTTTTGGTATCTCCAAGCCACTTTTCTCTGCTACTACCAGCTGCAGAAAACCAAAAGGAGACTGTACCTCTTTAAAATGAAGAAACTTATCAACTGCTCTACCATTACCATCTGTCTTAAACATTGTCAGTTCTCTACCATTTTGCATTATATAAAACTCAGGGAAGTGTTTTCCAATCTCTCCTGCAAATTTGTCATAACTATGCATTTTGTCTTGTTCATTTTCAAATTAACTTTGTTTTTTAAGTCTTGCTTCACTTGTCACTGTTTTAGTTAACCTAGGAGCTGACGTAAGTTGTTTGAGGCAAGACTTGGGTACACCTTTAAAAACTGTAGGAGGCCCAGCTGGTCGTTTTCCTCCCCGAACTGTGACCCAATCGCAGTCGAAGTGTGATGCACAAATCCATAGTTTCGACCTGTCTCTCAAACTTTCTGGGCTATTTGGCATAGCACTAATCCATGCATGTCGTTCTTGTTCTTCATTCGGGAAACACACCATAGGACTGTATGGCTCTCCCCTGTAGTTTCCACGACAATTGAATGCAGCACATCTTTTCGGCATTGTTCCTGTAAAGCAAAAAAACAAGAATAGTTGTAAAATGGTTATCAGTACATATCAAAGCAACCCGTTGACATCAGCTCAATTATAATATTTATCAGCTAAATAAGTTGTTAACACAGATCCTTTTGTGACTGGTAAGTATTTATAAGAAAATTACTTACAATAAGCTGAAAGATAACGAACAACAGAACAAAAATGTGTTGCCTCTAACGTGTCTCGTGGGTGACTGGCGTCTGGCATCGTCCTGGGCTGTTCGTTTTCTGGCGAGACATTATGTCGCCAATATGGCGGGGATATGGACGATTGCGTGTGAAATTATATGCATTTATATGTAAAGTTGTGTTTGTGTACATATTTTTGTGTTTAAGAAAGTCGGAGAGACCACTGCTTTTAAGCAATGGACCCAAGTTTCAAACTCCGAGAGTGCTCGTTTCCAGTCCTTATGTAAAGGGGTCTATGGGTGAAAGTCTTCCTGGAAGTTTTCCCTTATGTTAGGGATTGTATATTATCCAGTTATC
Organism: Paralithodes platypus; assembly: GCA_032716605.1. Classification (NCBI taxonomy): domain Eukaryota; kingdom Metazoa; phylum Arthropoda; class Malacostraca; order Decapoda; family Lithodidae; genus Paralithodes; species Paralithodes platypus. The sequence continues at coordinate 13,859,202 of CM064502.1, read as the reverse complement.
TGTACTGTGATTATGGAATACTGTAACTTCATTGTTTGGTAACTTATAACAATTACATTTTTCCTACCGATATATATTTGTAGTTGTTATGTTCCTATAATGACAATATGGTGTTGCGTGTAGTGTTTGGTAACTTATAACAATTTTATTTTTCCTACCGATATATACTTGTTGTTGTTATGTTCCTATAATGACAATATGGTGTTGCGTGTAGTGACGATTATATTATCTTCTAATGGAATGCTTTCGCTACAGTCGTCCACCTTCATCACAGGTTCTTTTATAGTATATTATTTTGTGATAATATTGACCAATGTAGTGTTGTAGTTGTGGCCCTGATGAGTTTATAATGGGAGCATAGCAGGTCCACGAGATCCTGTAGTAGTCGTGGTAGGGTGGTAAGGCACTGGTGTCTCATAATACACACAAAATATAATGGATATGAAAAAGGTAATTAAAGTGTCCATAATAATCTACCCAACGCAAGGTATATTGATGGCAATACTGTATACCCATCTAAAGCCGGTATCACACTAGCACTTTTTCCCTCAACATTTATACTCAACACTAGTCTGGCTGCTTATGAGGTAAATGTATACAACATTTCTGTCACCTAAATTGATCTATCACCATTCTAGTTTCCGATACCAGTGCAAAATATTCCAGAAATATTGCCAGAAAAATGTTGATCATCGAATGTTAACTATAAAAGCTCTCCTGTGATACCGGCTTAATGCACGGATAGAAAGGTAAATCACCATCAATATACCTAATGACTGTATTTAACTTTTTCATACCCTTGATTATTGACAGTGTAGAATAATTAACCCATGGACTGCAAAGGTTCTCTCAGAAGCAATGGTATTTAAACATGTGTAAAAATGTCTGAAATTTGGGTGCCACACAGAAAGTAGTGGCATCTTTCCATACCACATCCTCCACTCCTTCCCCCCTTATACTCCACCCACCCCTCCCTCCTTCAACTTGGCCTTTTATTTTGCACATGTTCCAGCAGTTCATGGGTTAATCCACAGCCATCCATCTCCACACAAGTAACCGGCTTGCGTCTGATAGAATACTTTGTGGTGATATAAGCGATCTGGTATTCATATGAGTTATGGTTAATCGTAGTCTGGTGTTGTGGCATGAATATAAACATAGAGTGGAATTATCAAGCCACATAAAATTATCCACCTCTACAAAAATGACTGGTTCATGTTTCGCAGGATATTTTGGGGTAATATGGCGGTGCTGATTTTATGATTTGAATGTGTTTGGGTAAGTCGTGCCCTGGTCCCATAATCGAGTGAATGAACCAAAATCGTCCAACTCCGCTTCCATGACGGGTTTGTGTTTGTGGCACTATAATGGGAATACAGCTGAGTATTTCATGGTGTGGTATTGTGGCATTTATGTTGTCTCTTAGTGGAATCATTAAGCCACCGTCGTCTCCATCTACCTCTTTGACTGGTTAGTTTATGATAGAATATAATAAACATTGATATAGCTAATGTGTTTGTGACCTTGATGCTTTGTAATTTGCATATCATAATCATCTCGACCTTCCATTTAAGTGTCGTGTCTGACAGAATGTTTTTTGGTATTAATTAGTAATGTAGTAACGTATTTGTGCTTAAAATTTGGTTTCGTGTTATAAATATTGTGGCCTGGCCGTGTGATATTGGTATTGTCTGATAGTGGTCTTAATAGTCAAATTACAGTCGTCCACCTCGACCACCATGCATGGTTGTATCTTGATAGAATGTTTTGTGGTAATTATAGACGATGTGGCTAAGCGTATTTGGTGTTTATAAGTGGCTAGTTCTCACAGTGGAATGATCAAGCCACAGTCGTCCACCTCCACCTCTGTTACAGGGCTGTGCGTAACAGCGGCTAAGAGGACCCCAAGCCCCTGGGTAACCTCCGCGACGGCTGTGTCTGTGTGTCATGCCCAGGAAGACAGGATGACCCCGCCTACAGCCAGGTGGTGTTGTTGGCTGCTGTGAGCTCCTACGACTAGCCCCGGCGTTACCTCCTTTAGGTAGTCCCCACCGTCTGTAATCCCCGATAGTAACCCAGCGCCCCCAGTTCCGTTGTTATTCTCGTAGTCCCCAAACCGCACAATGGCACCCTCACCGCCGATCCGGTCAGCCTGGAAATAGCATAACATACTAGTAGCACAATCTGTTATAACACATTATACAATAGCAGAATATAGCATAGCAAAACATCAATACAGATGAAAAAAAGTAAATCTACCTGTTGAAGTCATCTAAAATTTTACTGTACCTGATCAATTATCTAACCAAGAACTAACCTTAAACACCTGAAAACATCTGTAGCAAAACTATGAGACTATTGGTCATATTCTGTACTTAACAACAGCTAAACCCATCACCTTGCTGATTAAAGTAAAGTAAAGTTGGTGGGCATATTTGTTTTATTTTTAATTTCTATGTGAGTGAGGGAGACAAAAGGCAGAACTGCCTGTGATGAGTGCTTCCCCTAGAGTTGAAAGAGTGACAGGGCCAAAATCAAGGGACGTTCAAGCCAAAATGCCTGGACACACGGAGTTTGAAGCAATTTAAGTCATAGGAAGAGGGAACGACTGATTCTGTGAAACAGTTCGAGGGGTCAGCTGTTGAATAGAAGAAAGATTGAGAATAACGTTTCACTCGGGTTGGAGAGTTGCACAGATCGAGTAGGGGTGGTATTGTGTTGCAAGATGGGTGCTATGTGCTCTACGAAGAGAGAGCTCTGAGGAACACTGATTATTGTAATAGCGGTAGAATAGCGAGAGAGATGCAACATTGCGGCAAAGAGAGTTCTCCATATAAGCTGATTCTAAAGCGCTCGCATTATGAAATTTATAAAATGATCGTAAAACATTTAATCTTCATTTATAATACAGTATATTTAATGGTACCTTGGTGTGTACAACACCTGGAATATTGTGGTGTACATTCATAATATATTTAAGGGGACAATTTTTTGTTTTTCATATATTTATCAACTCTGCGAAGCAGAGTGGTATCGTGCAAACAGATCCCGCCCGTATACTGTGCACCACCAGCCAGCCTGTCTGTCGTCGTCCGTCGTCGTCGTCGTCGTCGTCCGTCTGTCTGTCCGGAAATTCCTCCTAGACCGTTCGATGGATTTTCACCAAATTTCACATGTATTTTCATTTGGTCAATGCGAAGGTCAGTCAAAAATAAATTTTCCATTTAACTTAAAGGATAAGGTCAAAGGTCAACGTTAAAAATAAGGTCAATATTTCATATTTTTTAGTTTGTACTCAAATGTCTTCATTTTCACTATACAAGTTACTGATAAACTTAATATCGTATTAACCAAATTTTAGGTAAATATTCTAAAGGTTAAGGTCGAAGGTCAAGGTCAAAGGTCAAAATAAGTATTTCACTAGTATTTCTTATACTAACTGTTAGATTCTCACGAGGCTTACCATGTATATTTGGAAAACCTAGCCCAAGGTCATACACGAACTATACAATTCCAAATGAAAGGTCAAGGTCACAGGTCAAGGTCAAATAAAAGGTCAATATGCTATTTTCTTTACTTTTCATGCAAACTTCACAAAATTTGGTCAGATAGTTGCACTTTAAATGAAAAGGAAAATAATACATTTGGACACACGTATCATAAAGGTCAAGGTTAAGGCCAAAGGTCAAGGTCAACTATTATATTAACCCTCTCTCGTTCTTGACGCAATTTTGAGCCTATTAGGGATACTTTAAAGCCTTTGTTACCATCAGGGGTATTTAGAAACCTTTAGTTTAGTTACTTCAACCTCTGCAGTTGTCTTTGAGTTAGCTGTGGGCAGAAAACTAATTTTGGAGAGGTAATTATAAGAGTGAGAGAACTCTATTTAGTATTGCTAATCTGGCAAACTCTGCGTCATATGGTCGTGAGAGGGTTAATATATATGAAACTAACTGATGGGTTTTAATGCAATTAGGCATGCTTATCTAATTTTCCAGGGCACTGTCAATGAAAAAAACAATACTCTTACATAAAGTTCCAGGTCACAGGTCAAGGTCAAAGGTCAACTTTCTCTATTTATTTTATTTTTTACTAAAATGTCTTCATTTTCACAATACAAGTTACTGGTAACCTTGATGTCATATTGCCCAAATAATATATAAATATTTGAAAGGGTGAGGTCAAAGATCAAGGTCAAAGGTCAAAATAGTTTTTTTACTAGTATTTCTTATACTAACTGTTAGATTCTCACTAGGCTTACCATGTATATTTGGAATACCTAGGCCAAGGTCATACAAGACACTATACAATTCCATATGAAAGGTCAAGGTCACAGGTCAAGGTCAAATAAAAGGTCAATATGCTATTATCTTTACTTTTCATGCAAACTTCACAAAATTTGGTGAGATAGTTGCACTTTAGATGAAAAGGAAAATAATACATTTGGACACACGTATCATAAAGATTAAGATAAAGGTCAAAGGTCAAGGTCAACTATTCTATTAATATATATGAAACTAACTGATGGGTTTTAATGAAATTAGGCACGCTTATCTAATTTCCCAGGGTATTGTCAATGAAAAAAAAAATACTCTTACATAAAGGTCCAGGTCGCAGGTCAAGGTCAATGGTCAACTTTTTCTATTTGTTTTATTTTTTACTCAAATGTCTTAATTTTCACAATACAATTTACTGGTAACCTTTGTGCCATATTGCCAAAATAAGATATAAATATTTCAAAGGGTAAGGTCAAAGATCAAGGTCAAAGGTCAAAATAGGTTTTTTACTAGTATATATTTCTTATACTAACTGTTAGATTCTCACTAGGCTTACCATGTATGTTTGGAAAACCTAGGCCAAGGTCATACAAGAAACTATACAATTATATATGAAAGGTCAAGGTCACAGGTCAAGGTGAAATATAAGGTCAATATGCTATTTTTTTTACTTTTCATGCAAACTTTAAAACATTTGGCGAGATAGTTGCACTATAAATGAAAATTAAATTAATACATTTGGACACACATATCATAAAGGTAAAGATAAAGGTCAAAGGTCAAGGACAACTATTGTATTAATATATATGAAAGTAACTGATGGGTTTTAATGAAATTAGGCATGCTTATTTGATTTTCCAGGGCATTGTCAATGAAAACAAATACTCTCACATAAAGGTCTAGGTCACAGGTCAAGGTCAAAGGTCAACTTTTTCTATTTATTTTACTTTTTACTCAAATGTCTTCATTTTCACAATACAAGTTACTGGTAACCTTGATGTCATATTGCCCAAATCTTATATAATTTTTGTAAAGGGTTAGGTCAAAGATTAAGGTCAAAGGCCAAAATAGGTTTTTTACTAGTATTTCTTATACTAACTGTTAGATTCTCACTAGGCTTACCATGTATATTTGGAATATCTAGGCCAAGGTCATACAAGAAAATATTAAATTCCATATGAAAGGTCAAGGTCAAATAAAAGGTCAATATGCTATTTTCTTTACTTTTGATGCAAACTTCACACAATTTGGTGAGATAGATGCACTTTAAGTGAAAAGGAAAATAATAAATGGTGGACATTTAAAGGTCAAGATAAATGTCAGAGGTCAAGGTCAACTATTGTATTAATATTTATGAAACTAACTGATGGGTTTTAACAAAATTAGGCATGCTTATTTGATTTGCATGGGCAATGTCAATGCAAACAAAAATGTACTCTTACATTAAGGTCAAGGTCACAGGTCAAGGTCAAAGGTCGACTTGTATTATTCATTAAAAAAGATTACTCAAATTTTTGGAAAACTGGCTGTTATGGCTTATTACTTAAATATCATATATATCAAATTTCACATAAATATTGTAATAGTTAATGTCAGAGGTCAGGGTCAAAACAATAGTATTTGTAATTTACCCTAAACTCCTCCTAGACTGTTTAATGTATTTTCACCAAATTAAACAGGCAAATTCAGTTGGTCAATGTGACGACCAACCAAATATATGTATTTTATTTTAACCCTTGTTTATCGGGGCCCGACTTAAGTCCGTATCGAAAAATTTGGACTATGTGGCGGGGCCCGACTTAAGTCCGAGTGCAATTTTGGCGCAATATTGGCTCTGAGAGAGAGACGAGTGACGGGAGGAGCATGGGTTACCTCATGACCGCTCGCCACGGCCGGCGTGGACTAACTGAGATGTACTCCACTTACATCCACCCTCACTCCCTCGCTACATACGTAATTGTATAAAGAAATTACCGTATTTTAGCGATTTTGCCCTTCGGTTGCACTATCGTTGCAAGACAACCAGTGATCGTAGAAGGATGGTTCGGGTGTCATTGGAAAGCTCAATTTACGCCCTTTCACAGATACATACTTGTATTACGCTCTGGGTCTTGTTTATGCATGAAAAAGAGCACGGAAACAACCCAATTTATGGTAAAAAAAAAAACGCTGTCCGGCACAGTGAAATATACTCCACCACCTGCTCGTAAGGTGTTAAGTCAATGGTCAAAGGTCAAGTTCACAGTATATGATCACTATTTTGTAATCGATATGTTTTTATTCGAATTACACCATATTCATAATGCTAGTTAATATGAACATTGCTGTTAAGCTAACTATCCATTTCCCAAATGGTGGAATAAAGATATTTCAAACTGTCTGCTTGCTAAAAAGTTTGCTAATGATAGATTAAAATCCTCTCAAAATGACGAAGAACGGGTGACATTTGTAGAACTACGATGCAAAGCCAAAAAGGTTAATTAAGCAAAGTAAAAAGACCCTGGAGTTACATTTTGCCAATCAAAGTAAAACAAACACGAAAGAATTCTATAGTTATATCAGAATGAAGAGAGTAGTTACTTCAACTGTAGGACGTCCGTTAGTCGATGAAAATGGAGAATATACCAAAGACGAAGTACAAATGAGTAATGCCCTCAATACCTTCTTTGCATCAGTTTTTACAACAGAAGACCTCATTGATATTCCTACAGCATCGCCGATTCAGATAGATAATTCTGATGTTCTAATCAATATCACCATTACAGAGAGAGAGAAGTATTGAAATGTTTAGACAAACTCAAGGTATATTAAACGCCCGGACCTGATCCAATCTCACCTAGAGTTCTAAAGGAAGCTAAGGATGAGCTCTCCAAACCACTAACATTGCTATTCAATAAATCCTTGCAGTCTGGAACTATGCCTGATCAGTGGAAACTAGCTAACGTAACACCGATTTTTAAAAAAGGCAGCAAATCCCTACCCAATAACTATCGTCCAATTAGCTTAATCTCAGTTGTATGTAAAATACTAGAAACGCTCATAAGAGACAGACTAATAAATCACTTAGATGAAAATAACATACTTAAAGATACTCAACAGAGTCAACACAGCTTTCTTTCGTAGCAAACGTTCCTGTTCAACAAACCTCTTAGACTTCTTCCACGATATCCTCAACCTCTATGATGAGAGTAAAGCTGTAGATATTATATACCTTGATTTTCAAAAGGCCTTTGACAAAGTTCCCCACAAACGTTTACTGCTAAAACTAAAAGTGCATGGAATACAAGACAGTGTGGATAGAAAATTGGCTCAGCGACAGAAAGCAAAGAGTAGTCATAAACGGTAAGGCATCTAAATGGACCAATGTAAGTAGCGGGGTACCCCAGGGGTCGGTACTAGGACCAATTCACTTTCTAATTTACATCAACGACATAGATGAGGGTCTCACCTGTACAATCTCAAAATTTGCTGACGATACAAAAATTGCAAATAGTGTACTCTCAAAAGAACAAGTTAAAATTACAAAACAAGGCTAAGAAGCGGGATAGTAATGTTGCGAATCAATTATTTGAGACACTGTGTGCAATTGAAAGTTTAAAATTAGAAATGAAGGAATGTAAGCAAAGACAGTACAATAGAGAACAACAATAATAGATATACCTAAAATAGCTTAAACATAAGTAAACTCTATTCATAAGTAAACTCATTCAGTCACTTTTACTTATATTTAACCCTTGTCTAGCGGGGTTTTTTTGGGCTTATTTGGGCATATTCAGGCCCTCTTGAATGATAAATCAAGTATCTGCACGAAAAAAAATTTATTCAGCAAAAAACTAGGCGCTAAAAGCTTCAAAATGAGACCAGAACGAGCTACGTAGCACTCGTGGTTCTCATACAGTGATACCAGTAACATGGGAGTTTAGCGTATAGCGGCATATTTTTCCCAGCTATGCTCACTAATGGCTACACTGCCTGCCTCTCGAGAACACAGGGAACATGAGTTAATGGGCGGCGTAAGCCATGGGAGTCGGCTGTCTGGCCCGCTGCGCTCCCGGCCATTTCCACTCTATTTTAACCCTTTAAAAGCCTTAATAATGCTCCTAACTTGCTGCAAATTGGAGGCGGACTTAAATCCGGCCCCGATCTTTAAGGGTTAAGCTATTTTAGGTATATCTATTATTGTTGTTCTCTATTGTACGGTCTTTGCTTACATTCCTTCATTTCTATTTTTTAACTTTCAATTGCACACGGTGTCTCAAATAATTGATTCGCAACATTACTATCCGGCTTCTTAGCCTTGTTTTGTAATTTGAACTAATAGGACTATGTTTTATTTTGTAGATTCGCCTGATGATGGAGTAAGTCACCTCCGAAACTGTCGCCAATAAACATGTTTTTACACCGAGTGCTTGTGGTTCTTCTAATCCTTATATATATATATATATATATTTTTTTTTGTTTTCTTTAATACATACGAGGTTGAAAGAAATGGCAATTTCTGCGTTGGAAATTTTATTATTCAAAGTGTCCAGGTCTCTGATGAGTTTTCGCTGGGTGGCAGGAAGTAGATGAAGGAGATGAGCAAAATTCATGGTGGTACAGGGTTACATTAAAGTACATGAAGGTACAGGATATACGACGCGTTTCACTGGACAACCAGCATTATCAAGTAAGGAAGGAATGATATAAGAGGTAAACAGGAAGGGTATATATAGAGGGTGGAGGATCAGAGGAGGCGGAAAACAGGGGGCAAAAGTCTGCGATTGGTGGAAGGGTCAACTAGGAGAGAGAAAGGGGGTAACCGCTTCACGCATGCGCACTGGATGCGGGATGGTGGTCGATAGGTGGGGTCGAAGCTGATTGGCTGCGTGTCGAGGGGCGTGGCCTAAGTTGTGTGGCGCCTACAGAAGACGAAGCTGAAGGAGGTAGCGCGGGGGGCTGCATCAAGGGCACCGGGGGGCGAGGAGGGGTGGTAGGTCCTGTAGGGTAGTGCCTTTTGGCAGAAGGAAGGATCTGAAGGTCCAGAGTTTGGTTGTTGATGTTGGGATGTAAGGCTTGGATATATAAAGCTTCGAGTATAGGTAATCTCCTTGGGTCACTTTCTTTATCGAGTATGGTGGTGTGTTTCTCTAACTCGTTGCATGTGAGGTGAGGGTGGTTAGGGGTGAGATAGTGGTCTTTGATGGCTCCAGCCTGAAGGTGAAGAGTTAACCGACGTGAAAGACGAGTCTGCGTCATACCAATATAGGAATGAGGTCCACAGTCCTCATAATTACAGGTATGTTGGTAAATGACGTGATCGTCGGTCATCGGGCTCTTTATCTTGGTGGAGGCTGGTTTGTAGCGGAGAACGAGGTTGGAGGTCTTGGGGGATTTGTAATAAATTATTAATTTGATTTTGTTTTCCGGGTTGGTTGGGTGGACATGCTTGGAGATTATTTCTTTTAAGACGGCCTCGTCATTTTTGTGTTCAGAGGACATGTAATTGCGGTAGAAGATCTTAATTTCATTGGGGGGGTCAATGTTGGGAGGGCTTTGGGTGTACCATTTTTCAAGATGGTGGTTGATGGTGCTGGAGATGTCGGAGTTGGAGTATCCGTTATTTACTAAAACTTGGGATAGTCTTTCTAGTTCCTGGTGGGTGTCGGCCCAGGTAGAGCAGTGCGTGAGGGCTCTCCTAACATAGGCGGAGATGGAGGATAGAAGATAACGGCGGGGGCATTCTCTATCACCGTTGAGGCATTGTCCTGTGTTAGTTGGTTTAATGTAGACGGTGGTTTTGAACCCATGGTCGTTCAGAGCTACGAGGATGTCGAGGAAGGGGAGTTGTCCATTGTTAGATTTTTCAAAGGTGAAGTTAAGTCCGGAGGAGGTCATGAAGCGACGCTGGAGTTCCTGTAGTTCGTGGAGGTCCTTGATTTGCACGAAGATGTCATCCACGTATCTACAGTAGATGGCGGGTCGTTGGGCAGCTAGGAGCTCTTCCTCGATGGTACCCATGAAAAAGTTCGCAAAAAGAACTCCTAGGGGGCTGCCCATCGCCACACCGTCTATCTGCTTGTACATGTTGCCCCGGGGGCAAAGGAAGGGGGCCTCCTTGGTACATAGCTCCAGTAGTGTTTTCAGGGCCTTCTCCGGGATGTCCAGTGTAGGTGTATCAGGGCAATGATAAATTCGACGTAGAATCATGTCAATGGTCCTATCCACTGGCACGTTGGTGAACAGGTTTTCTACGTCGAGAGAGGCGATAGTGTGGTTGTTGTTACGGGGGGCGTCTCGTAAAATTTCCAAGAAATCGTGGGCTGAGTTAACTCAGCCCACGATACTCCAACTCCAACTCCGACATCTCCAGCACCATCAACCACCATCTTGAAAAATGGTACACCCAAAGCCCTCCCAACATTGACCCCCCCAATGAAATTAAGATCTTCTACCGCAATTACATGTCCTCTGAACACAAAAATGACGAGGCCGTCTTAAAAGAAATAATCTCCAAGCATGTCCACCCAACCAACCCGGAAAACAAAATCAAATTAATAATTTATTACAAATCCCCCAAGACCTCCAACCTCGTTCTCCGCAACAAACCAGCCTCCACCAAGATAAAGAGCCCGATTACCGACGATCACGTCATTTACCAACATACCAGTAATTATGAGGACTGTGGACCTCATTCCTATATTGGTATGACGCAGACTCGTCTTTCACATCGGTTAACTCTTCACCTTCAGGCTGGAGCCATCAAAGACCACTATCTCACCCCTAACCACCCTCACCTCACACGCAACGAGTTAGAGAAACACACCACCATACTCGATAAAGAAAGTGACCCAAGGAGATTACCTATACTCGAAGCTTTATATATCCAAGCCTTACATCCCAACATCAACAACCAAACTCTGGACCTTCAGATCCTTCCTTCTGCCAAAAGGCACTACCCTACAGGACCTACCACCCCTCCTCGCCCCCCGGTGCCCTTGATGCAGCCCCCCACGCTACCTCCTTCAGCTTCGTCTTCTGCAGGCGCCACACAACTTAGGCCACGCCCCTCGACACGCAGCCAATCAGCTTCGACCCCACCTATCGACCACCATCCCGCATCCAGTGCGCATGCGTGAAGCGGTTACCCCCTTTCTCTCTCCTAGTTGACCCTTCCACCAATCGCAGACTTTTGCCCCCTGTTTTCCGCCTCCTCTGATCCTCCACCCTCTATATATACCCTTCCTGTTTACCTTTTATATCATTCCTTCCTTACTTGATAATGCTGGTTGTCCAGTGAAACGCGTCGTATATCCTGTACCTTCATGTACTTTAATGTAACCCTGTACCACCATGAATTCTGCTCATCTCCTTCATCTACTTCCTGCCACCCAGCGAAAACTCATCAGAGACCTGGAAACTTTGAATAATAAAATTTCCAACGCAGAAATTGCCATTTCTTTCAACCTCGTATGTATTAAAGAAAATGTATTACCTGGCTTTACCAACATATATATATATATATATATATATATACCGTATATATATATATATATATATACCGTATATACAGTATATATATATATATATATATATATATATATATATATATTATATATATATATAGAGAGAAAGAGAGAGAGAAAAGTAGTGTACATATAATTTAAAAAACAAATGGAGGGTACATCCGTAGATTTATTCACGTTGTGTAGTTCTGCAACCCTGCAATAGATGGCGCTGAAGAAAAAAAATGTCGAAAAAGGGTAACTGGCAACGTTTAGAGGCACCTTTTTATTAATAGAATACATAGGAAGACTCCTCTCTCCTATACACACTCTCTGCTGATGGTGGTGGTGGCAGGGTTCACAAGTATAAATAACAATGCCGCTAGCTTCATCCACGGTAGTTGCTAGAATGTCCTGGTACCAACAACCTGCTAAATATCAGTAGACAAATGGTTATTGTTTCTATAATAGGTCTCAGCAGTGGGCAGATGAATGTCGGTAGAATTCAAGCCTCTAGATGTCATTAATTGTCGCTGGTTGGGAGCGAATAGAGTTTTAGCAATTAGTCACTATATTAGCAACACTGGGTAGTGGTGGTGGAGGAGGAGAGAGAGGTGGTGGAGGAGGAGTCTCAAGGTTGTATCCAGTTTAATGCCCCTCCCTTCTATATTGCTCTCGCTCTGTTTATATACTATTGGCTCCAATGCTACGATATACTTTTCTTTTGTAATGCTACATCTGTGATATCGGTGAATATTACCATCATTTTCATCAGACATTTTGTCTGCTGAATTGACAACATACTGTATACAGTATACAGTCAATATTTGTTTCTTTTGAACCTCTCCTAGAGCTTTAATTAAATTTGAAATCAAATTTAGGTTTCCAATCCATGTCATTTGTTGGGCCAATAATCATGAGCTTTACGCTCTGAATCTGTAATGTGCATAATGTATATAATACTTTTGTATTTATGACATATTTATAAATATGTGGTGTGTGTGTGTACCTTATATATATATATATATATAAGTATATAGTTTACAATTTGATAAGTAACATTTTGTTGTTTAAGTACATACCCAGCATTGTTAGATTTGTATAAATTACAGCAGCGACCAATATCTCTGGTTGGGTTAGTTGACCCCCCCCCCCCCCCCCCCCCCCCGGTAGAGCTCTCAGTACACCAGTGCCAGGATCACTGCCACTCTCAAAACCGGTCACGACCTTCAGGGTGGTATAAATAGCATCATTACACTTACATATTGCCTATGGTCTATTCGCTGTATTTAGGCGAGAAATCATGACCTCTAACCTCTGTAACTCAATAAGGGCTAGAGCAAATTGGCTGTAAATTTACACATCTATTTCTTGACTGACTCTTCCCAAATGGTAGAAATATTAGCTCGATTACTCGGGTCGTTTTTTTAGTTACAGAGGTTAGAGGTCATGACTGCTCGCCTACTTACAGTGAATAGACTATAGCTTTTACTTACCTTATTATGTTTTGTATTTAGACGGTCATTTTGCAAACACATTTGCACGCACACATGTAATCACACACACGTGCAGACACGCACACACTGATATATATTGTATATATACACACACATTGATGTAAATACACCCACACACACGGATGTAGATACACCAGTAGACACAAACGCACACTTACAAACACATACACACATGAAATACACACCCACACACACTTGTGGAAGAGTCAACTTATAGTGACGACATAGACTTCTGCACTGGGCAAATGTTTACATATCTCATACATATATATTATATCGTTCTCTTTTCCTAACTGACTATGTTTATTAACAACTGCCTTTACATGTCACACATAAACTTAAAGGTAGCACCAACGAACTTGAAAATAATCTTGCTCCCTGACCTCTCTGTAACTCAAAAAAAGACTAGAGCAAACTGGCTCTAAATATCCATACCGGTACCTATTTCCTGGTGGACTCTTCCCAAACGATAGAAACGTCAGCCCGATTGCGTTAATTAATTTCGAGTTATAAGAAGTTAAGGGGTGATTATGATTATTGTCAAGTTCGCTGGCGCTACCTATACCATCATACAATTGACCTTCACATGACACTCCCACCATTCTTTGTAACAGTTTGTAAATGAGACTGACAGTTGATGAGCAAAAGACTTACTTCCCTTTTTCCACTTTTAAAATACTTTCCCCTCGGGAAGTTGAAACTTCCAGTTGAAGTTTCATGATGAGAACAGTAATACTGTGCAATTAATCTGTGTTTGTAGGTTTCTTTATAAAACTAAGCAAACTCTTCCGAACTAATAGAGTTGATGCATGAAATAATAATAATAATAATAATAATGCTATCAATACTACTACTACTACTACTAGTATCTACTACCATGGATCAAAAAACGCCATCGAGAAGAAGCAGCAGTGACATAAATCATCCAACGCCAACAAAAAACAGAGGCAACCGAGGACCACCAGCGATAAGGACCGAAAACAGTGTAGGTTAGGTTAGGTTAGGTTAGGTTAGGTTAGGGAGGACAGCCATGAACATACATGTAGATCCGACAAGAACCAACAATATTATTAAAGAGCGTTCGTTCCGTGAGTTCTAAAATAACAAATTTAAAGGTTTTCTATGCAAACGCTCGTAGCATACGCAATAAATTTTCAGATTTAGAGGAGCTAGTGTTTACAGAAAATTATGATGTGATTGGCATAACAGAATCTTGGCTCAATACAGAAGATAGAGACTTTTTAGCCGAGTATTCACTTCCCGGTTATGAAATGTTTGAGAAAAGCCGAATAAATCGAAATGGAGGTGGCGTTTTACTTTATATCAAAGAAAGTCTTAACCCTACCCTCTTGTCAAAACCTCAAATTGTGAACGTCGACACATCTTTTGTGCTAATAAAGAATAATAAAGGTACAAAAATAATACTTGCGTTAATATACAGACCTCCAGCTCAATCAGTGCAAACTGACCGAGAAATTTACGAACAAATTGCAGATGTAAGTAACTCACAAGATACCGTAATTTTTGGCAACTTTAATTTTCCTGTGACCATGTGGGGCGATACTCTTACTTCACACTCTGGACATGACTTGTATACGAAATTGCAAAAGAGTTCGCTTTATCAATTTGTTCGAACACCGACCCGTGGTAATAACGTTCTTGACATTGTACTTGCAACAAAAGAAGAATTAATAGAGAATTTGAATGTTGGCGATGAATTCAGTAACAGCGACCATCGTACGATAACTTTCACTTTAAACTTTACTAGTAACGAACCAAATAGTAGCATCGAAAAAGTCCTTAATTTCAAGAAAGCAAACTTTCATAAACTTAGAGCTATGTTTAAAGAAACTGACTGGAGCTTTTTAATTAACAATAACGACATAAATACATCTTGGAAGTTATTCGAAACCACTTACCTAAAAGCAGTGCAAGACTGCATACCATCGAAAATACGACATCCAGGCCATAATAATAAGCCCAAATGGTGGAATAAAAATATTTCAAACTGCCTGCTTGCTAAAAAATTTGCTAATGATAGATTAAAATCCTCACAAAATTACGAAGAACGGGTGAAATTTGTAGAGCTACGACGCAAAGCCAAAAAGTTAATTAAGCAAAGTAAAAAGACCCTAGAGTTACATATTGCGAATCAAAGTAAAACAAACCCGAAAGAATTCTATAGTTATATCAGAAAGAAAAAAGTAGTTACTTCAACTGTTGGACCGTTAGTCGATGAAAATTGAGAATACACCAAAGACGAAGTACAAATGAGTAATGCCCTCAATACCTTCTTTGCATAAGTTTTTACAACAGAAGACCTCAGTGATATCCCTACACCATCGCCGATTCAGATTGATAATTCAGATGTTCTAAGCAATATCACTGTTACAGAGAGAGAAGTATTGAATTGTTTAGATAAACTCAAGGTAAATAAAACGCCTGGACCTGATACAATCTCGCCTAGAGTTCTAAAGGAAGCTAAGGATGAGCTCTCCAAACCACTGACATTAGTATTCAATAAATCCTTGCAGTCTGGAACTATGCCTGATCAGTGGAAGATAGCCAACGTAACACCGATATTCAAAAAAGGCAGCAAATCCCTACCCAGTAACTATCGTCCAATTAGCTTAACCTCAATTGTATGTAAAATGCTAGAAACGGTCATAAGAGACAGACTCGTAAATCACTTAGAGGAAAATAACATACTTAAAGATACTCAACACGGCTTTCGTAAAAAACGTTCCTGTTTAACAAACCTCTTAGACTTCTTCCACGATATCCTCAACCTCTACGATGAGAGTAAAGCTGTAGATATTATATACCTTGATTTTCAAAAGGCCTTTGACAAAGTTCCCCACAAACGTTTACTGCTAAAACTAAAAGCGCATGAAATACAAGACGGTGTGTTGAAATGGATAGAAAATTGGCTCAGCAACAGAAAGCAAAGAGTAGTCATAAACGGTAAGGCATCTAAATGGACCAATGTAAGTAGCGGGGTACCCCAGGGATCGGTACTAGGGCCAATTCTCTTTCTAATTTACATCAACGACATAGATGAGGGTCTCACCTGTACAATCTCAAAATTTGCTGACGATACAAAAATTGCAAATAGCGTACTCTCAAAAGAACAAGTTGACGATATGCAACACAATCTACATAAATTGTCACATTGGGCCCAAATTTGGCAAATGAGTTTCAATGCGGATAAATGTAAAGTACTACATATCGGATACCTAAATGAGAAAGCAAACTATTCGATGAATGGCACTCAGCTTAAGAATGTAAACAGAGAAACCGATCTGGGAGTAACAATATCGAGTAACCTAAAACCGAGTCAACAATGTTCAGAAGTTGTTAAGAAGGCAAACAAAATAATTGGCTTTATAGGCAGGTCATTTGAGCATAAATCCAAAGATGTTATCCTATCCCTTTACAATTCCTTAGTCTGCCCTCTTCTGGAATACTGCGTTCAATGCTGATGCCCTTATTACCAAAAAGACATAAACAAGCTAGAACGAGTTCAACGTAGAGTTACCAAACTGATACCTAGCCTAAAGAACAAACCATACGAAGAGCGTCTTATAGAATTAAATCTATTTCCTTTAACCCAGCGCAGATTAAGAGGTGACTTAATTCAAGTGTTCAAAATCATCAAAGGCATCGACAATATGAACTGTAGTAAGTACTTCACTATCGACCAATCTAATTACACGCGGGGAAACGGTTGCAAAATTATTGGTAAATCTTTTAACTAACACGAATCTAAGAATGTCTTCTTCAATCGAGTTGTCAACTTGTGGAATGGGCTTCCCCGAGACGTTATAGACTGCAGCACCGTTGATTCATTTAAACTCCGCCTAGACATATATCACGCATCAAACCCACGACTGACTTCATTTGTAAATGAATAACTTTATTTTATCCTCCCCTCAGTTACTAATCCATATGTCCCCTACTAGCTTCCTAGTCCTGCCACGGACATTGGTTCCAGGGCAGTAGTTCCCTTTCCAATGTTCCCTTGCCCACTCTGAACCACTGTTTGGACACTTGATCCTCAGTGTTTTGGAGGACAAGCAGCCTAGAGGGGTCACTGGACCTCTTGTTGCTTGCTTTCCTTTGTACTCCTTTGTACTACTACTGGGTGGGGGATACGTTTTGATATAATAATAATAATAATAATTAAAGTTGCAAGCAACGTTGTCTGGGGTTCGATGGTTTTGCAAGCAGGGTATTGTGTTGGATACAAATGCTGTGTCAGATATCAAAAGATTTAACTTATCGGGCATGGAGAAACTACAGAAGGAGCAGATTGTGCAAACAAACAAGAGCGAGAGAGGGAGAGATTGGCTTTAAAAGGGATCTGCCTCTATCCGTTTAGTAACAGAGTTGTAGATATGTGGAATAGGCTACCGAGTGCTATAATGGGATCAAGAACAATAGAGCTTCAACTTGAAATTAGATAGAACGAGATGGGTTGGGTGTGAAAGGGATCTGCCATTTGTAGGTGAATCGGCTCTGGAGACTCCCGTTTTCTTATTTTGTTTATTTTTTTCATTTGTGAAGGAGAGGGAGTATGGCAGGAGAGAATAGGATGTCGTAAACGTAAGGAAGATAGCGATAAATATGAGAGAGAGAGAGCGCGGGAGGGGTTGGGTGTGAAAGGGATCTGACATGTGTGGGCCAATCGGCTCTCTGCAGACCGGTTTTCTTATGTTCTCATTTGTGAGGGAGAGAGAGAGACTGGGATGTCATAAATGTAAGGAAGACGAGATAAATGAGTTTTTATGAGATGGGTTGGGTGTGAAAAGGATCTGTCTTGTGTGGGCCAATTGGCTCTTTACAGACTCCCATTGTCTTATGTTCCTATTTCTTACAATGGTGTTTTGGTTGCAGGTATATGATAACATGGGTGTAAGTAGTGTAAATAACAGGTAACGTTTATGAGATGGGTTGAGTGTGAAAGGGACCTGGCTTATGTGGGCCACTTGGCTCTCTGCAGACTCCCATTATCATCTTGGTTGCATGTGTAAGGGATCTGCCTCATTTGTACTGGTGTGCAAGCAAACAAGAGCGAGAGAGAAAGAGATTGGCTGTGTAAGGGATCTGCCTCTATTCGCTTGGTAAAAGAGTTGTAGATATGTGGAATAGGCTACCAAGTGCTATAGTGGGATCAATAACAATAGAGCTTCAACATAAAATTTGATAAGACGAGATGGATTGGGTGTGAAAGGGATCTGCCGTGTGTGGGCCAATCGGCTCTCTGCAGACTCCCATTTTCATCTTGGTAGCATGTGTAAGGATCTGCCTCCTTTGTACCAGTGTGCAAATAAGAGAGATTGGCTGTGTAAGGGATCTGCCTCTCTCGTAACAGTCTTAGATATGTGAAATAGGCTACCTAGTGCTATAGTGGGATCAAGAACAATAGAGAATTTAAAGATAAAATCAGATAGTCATATGGACAAAATGGGTTGGGTGTGAAAGGGATCTGCTTTTTGTGGGCCACTTGTCTTTCTGCAGATTCCCATGTTCATTTTGTAAGGAATCTACCTTATTTGTACCGGTGTGCAAACAAACGAGCGACAGAGACTGGGTGTGTAAGGGATCTGCCTCTATTTGTTTAGTAACAGAGTTGTAGATATGTGGAATAGGCTACCGAGTCCTATAGCCAATCGGCTCTCTGCAGACTCTTGTTTACTTATGTTCTCATTTGTGAGAGAGCGAGGCTCCCTATTTCCTATGTTCTCATGCACTAGTAGCCTACAGTATGTCGTAATCGTAAGGAAGACAGCGATAAATAAGAGAGAAAGAGATAACTAATGCCTAGCCTATAGCAGCACTCCAACAATCACACACATAGCTACACAAGACCATCACACAAGCGCCTATCTAGCGAGGAACTGTCCTGTTTACATATCATACACACTCCCAGTGACTCCCCCATTCCATCACTTCGTATGTACGATATTTTTCCGTCTGTTTTACTGTGTATGGATTAAGTTATTGTTGTTCACTCTTGACATATGTGTCCTGCTACTTCTGCATGCATACATAATAGCATGAAAGTGATCAATACGCGCATATGAAGCTATGTATCTCTTATATCGGGGTTCTCTTCCCTTCCATCGGTCCACCCTTTATACCTCCCTCCCTCCTCCCTATCCCATATGTGTAAACATTATATTTTAGCTTTCCTTAGGTAAATACGTACTTCCGATAAATATCTAGCCTTGTATTTAAATCATGAATCCTGTTTAATGTCATTATTTAATAGACACATGTGTAAGGGTTACATTTATACACAGGATAAGATACTAGGTATGCTCAATGTCTCTGACAGGGCAAAACAAATCAGGCTCACTAATGCCTTCAACATTTTCTATGACAGAGCTCCAGAGTATCTAAAGGGTGATTTTGTTAAAGCAAATGAGAGGAGTGGACATAATACAAGAAACAGGATGTTTAATTTTAAGGTCCCGAGAATCCAAGGACAGGGTAAGCAAACATTCTTCTTCACTGCCATCAAAGACTGGAACGACCTACCCGATTCAGTCCGTGAAAAGAGAACACTGTATTCCTTCAGACGTAGCCTGAAGGAACACCTGAACCGGACAGCTGCGAGAAGGGAGCACCATGCTTATGTCTACTACTAAATACGACAGAAGAGATAGGCAAACCAAACTGAAATGGTTACTGATTACGGATTACTGATATTTACTATAGGATGTAAGGTATCTTAAAATAACCCCCTAGAAATACTTTCTCTAAAGTATCTATTTCTTTTATCCTCCCCTTTTCCTCAGCTAACCTAATCCCACAAGGACCCCAATGGAAATACGCCTAACGGCCTTATTGGGCTATCCTTAGTTGTGTTACGAACTGGCACTCGGGTACACAAGGGCTCTCAATCAGGACTCTAATACGGCTCGCTGCCACAACGGAAACACACGATCCCAACCCCTGAGTACTGCCAGCCGAACAAAAAACACCAATACCCTCCAGAGTTCAATCTGCTTTAACGGGGTATACAAGAACTCGGTACTAGTGTTCAACAACAGACTAATAAAGAGACAGGAATTATCTAGTCTGGTCAACAATCAAACAATGAAGTAAGAAACAACAACACCAAAGAATAGTGTTGGCCGAAGCCGAAGAGTAGTTCTCGTATTTTAATATTTATTACTAAGATGAGATTTTAATTTAAGAGTTCTCGTATTTTAATATTTATTAATTAAGATGATATTTTAATTTAAGAGTAGTTCTCTTATTTTAATATTTATTACTAAGATGATATTTTAATTTAAAGGTGGGGGCTCATGGGTTGAGGTAAACATGGAATGATAATCGCCAAGCTGTACATTATTATCTTTCAAAATGCAATGGCACTGAAATAATTATTAACAATGGTATAAAGGATTTTGTGGATAGTCTATATCGGGCCTGTGACGTCACAAGAGTGCGAGTCCACCATCCAGTCTAGGATAAGGATACTGGTGTGACGTCACTATGACGTCACAGACCCGGTATAGACGATCCACAAAATCCTTTATACCATTGTTAATAATTATTTCAGTGCCATTGCATTTTTCAAGATAATTATGTACAGCTTGGCGATTATCATTCCATGTTTATCTCAACCCATGAGCCCCCACCTTTAAGAGTTGTTCTCGTATTTTAATCAGATTTCAAAGTAGTCTTCTGGATCTTATATAGGGTTAATCTTCCTCACTTCATTTAATCATTAGGGTATAAATATATATGGATAAGAAAAGAATACACAATTTTTATTAATATAATATCAAATTTAAGTAATATAACAAAATCATTATGTATTATATAATTATAATTTAAAGTTATAAAACAAAATAAAACAAATACAATGGTAATTAATATTAATGCAAAATATTTAATTTATACAAAATGAAAACAAAAAGAAAATCAAAATTAAAATATAAGTTATAGTCACGATATCTCCCGTAGTCAAACCGAAGGGGGGTAGTTCCTGGAGTTTTAAAACAACGCTCTCTGGAAGCGATATTCCCGAGAACGTTGCACCGAGAAAGTCTAAGATAACACTGACCCCACTCATTACTCCCGCCCCGTCATTGACTACGGTAGATTTAATGTGACCAGAAAAGAAACTTCCACCCCCCTGGTGTTCATGAGCAGAGATAGCATTGAACTTTAATTTGAATTACATATTTATTGAGTGAGACTTCGAAACTCTGCTCGATCAAAATGAGAGGGATAGAAGTAAGAAGGATATTGGGATGCGAAGTTTCGGGCCTCTGTTGGTTTGGTTGCTTGAAGCCCCGACCCCGATCTCCGACTGGTTGATGCGTTTGAAGGGTGGAAGTGAACCCGTACAGTCAGAGCCTATAGGTCTGTGACACCTCCCCCCTTAAAGTCCTCGAAGGGGAGCGAAGAGAACTAGGTAGCGAGAGGAGGAATAGGGTCTGCTGTAGGCGGAAGGTCTCTTGACAAGGCGTCTGCAATCTGATTGTCTACCCCACGAATATGGCGAACAATGAGATGGTACTCTTGTAACTTTAGAGCCCACCGGAGAAGTCGTTGGTTGTTGTTCTTCATCTTGTGCAGAAAAGTAAGAGGGTTGTGGTCAGTATAGATGATGATTGGTGGATAGTGCTGAGGGAGATAACATTCGAACTTCTTCACCGCTGATACCATCGCCAAGCACTCCTTCTCCACTGTGGAATAACTCCTCTGGTGTCTCTTCAGTTTGGTGGAGAAGTAAGAGACAGGATGTAGGACGCCAGTTGTCTTATCTGGTTGCAGAAGTACTGCCCCAACTCCTCTATCACTCGCATCAACCTGAAGATGGTAAGGCAATGCGGAATCAGGAGCATGAAGTACCGGGTAGGATGAAAGGAGGCACTTCAGTTGGTCAAAGGCAGCAGTACAGGTGGGAGTCCAGACTAACTTAATTTTAGGGCTTGTAAGATCTGAGAGGGGCGCTGATATGGCTGCAAAGTTCGGACAGAATCTGCGGTAGAATCCGCACATCCCTAAAAACCTCACGATGGATTTGCGGTCAGTTGGTTGGGGAAAGGCGGTGATGGTCTCCATGTTAGCTTCCTTGGGACGTGCAGTACCCTGACCCACCACATGGCCAAGGTAGGTCACTGATCCACATCCAAAGCAGGACTTGGCTAGGTTGATGGTGAATCCAGCAGCAGCCAAGCGCTCCATCAGCCCGTCCAGTCTGGAAAGATGATCCTCCCAAGTATCTGAAATAATCACGATGTCATCTAAGTAAGTGTCTACACCTTCTAAATGCTGAATAGTATATGACATGACCCTTTGAAATGTGGCAGGAGCATTCATCATGCCAAAAGGCATGACTATATTGGAAGAGCCCAAAAGGAGTGGTGAAAGCCGAGATGATTTTAGCTCTATCGGTCATCAGAATTTGGTAATACCCCTTCTGCAAGTCTATGGTTGATACTACCTTAGCAGCCCCTACTTTATCTATTAGGTAATCCATTCTAGGTAGTGGATATGCATCAGGGACTGTCACTGCATTTACTTTCCTGTAATCAGTACACAGCCTACTACTACCGTCTGGTTTTGGGACTAATAAAGAGGGTGACGCCCAAGGGGAATGACTTGGTTCCACTAAGGACTTCTCCAACATAAAGTCAATTTCCTTTCTCATGATCTCTTGCTTCTGAGGGTTTAGTCTGTATGGTGATTGTTTGATAGGTCTTACTTCTGGTGAGGTAAAGATAACATCGTGATGATGGTCCTTGCAAAAGCCAGGGACATCCAATGTGACTGAAGGGTAACTTACAAGCAATTTCCTAAGATCATCTCTATGTGATGGCGACATGTCCGACAAATTTTGATCTAAGGTACATAATAGTTCGCTGTTCTTTGGGCTTCCACAAGGTGAAGGAAGATCACCAAACTTAATCACATCAGAGTCTCCTACCTTTTGCAATTCCCACGAGTCTGGTACAGAATGTGGTACAGTATTTACAGCTAGTATTGGGGTATTCTCCTCAAGCGGCCTTTCTATGTACGCCTTCATCTGGTTTAAGTGAACAATCCTTTGATCCTTCCTTCGATCAGGAGTGTGAACAACATAGTTTAGCTTGGAAAGTTTCTGAGAGACTACATATGGGCCACAAAATTTGCTTTTTAATGGACTACCAGGAATGGGCAGGAAGAGAAGGACTTTGTCTCCAGGACTAAATGTTCTACTTTCAGACTTGCGATCATAGTGGGTTTTCATTCTTGACTGACTCTTCTCAAGGTTGGCCAGTGCTAGCGCTCTTACATTTGACATCTGAAGTTTTAACTCATTTATGTACTCTGCAACTGTGCGAGAAGGATGATCAGATACTTCCACAAACCAAGAATCAAAGTGTCATCCGACGTAAGAGACAATTCCCCACAGACCCTGACTATACACCCTTCACCAATCACCAGACAAAGCATATCATCAACAATCTCAAGCACTCACCCGCCTGTGGCCTAGACAACATCAGCAACATACACCTCAGACACCTGGGACCACAAGGCATACAAGCACTCACTAACATATCAAACTACAGCTATTCACACAACACAATACCAGACATTTGGAAGCATGGGATCATCATCACATTCCCCAAACCCAACAAAGACCCCACGCTACCCTCCTCGCACCGCCCCATCACACTCCTTTGTTCCCCCTCCAAAGTCATGGAACGCCTAGTATTACAACTAATTACACCTGACCTACCCCTAGCTCCAACACAACATGGCTTTAGGCCACTGCACTCCACAAACACTCTTCTCACAGACCTTACACAAAGAGCTTTCGACGGCATCAATTCAGCTAGTCCACCACACGGATCACTATTAGCCACACTCGACATTAGTAAAGCCTTCGATGCCATCCCCCGCCACAACCTAACAAACAAAATCTACA
>CM064502.1:13722488-13829988 GCA_032716605.1 Paralithodes platypus | reverse complement strand
TTGTAAGTTTGTGGAAAGCAATTCGAGGGAAGTGAATTCCAAAGAGTAGCAGCTCTGGGGATAAATTAATTCTGATATGCAGAAGTTCTGCATTGTGGAGGAGAAAGTGTAAATTCATGGGCGCTCTCAGCTGCCCTAGTTCTACGGGGAAAGATGTGGAGAGGCGGCACAATTGAAGCAAGTTCCTCGGAACAATTACTGTGAAAATATCTGTAGAATAATGCAAGGGATGCAAAGTTTCTTCGTATGGATAATGTAGGAAGGTCCTGTGTGATTGCAGGGTTATTGATTAATCTAATAGCTTTATTTTGAATTTTGTCCAACTGCCTCAATGCAACCACTCCACTTCCACCCCACAGAGGTGAACAGTAATCCATCTGAGAACGCACATGACTTTTATATATTACGGCCAACTGCTAGTCAGTGAAGAATTCTCGAACTCTGTACAGGAGTCCCAGTTTTTTAGAGGCATTCTTAGCAATGCTTCTAACATAATGTGTCCATCTCAAGTTAGTAGTTAATGTTACACCGAGAATGTCAATACTAGGGGAAGTGGGAATATTTACATCATTAAAAAATATAAGGGTGTCAGTGAGATTCTGTCGGTTAGAAAATTGAATGAACTTGGTTTTCTGTGCATTAAAGGAAACTAGATTCTTTTGTCCCCATCCATTAATTCTAGAAAGGTCCTGGTTCAGAGAAATTGCAGTGTTTATTTTTGAATTTGTAAGATCGGGTTGGGTGAAAGACTTGGTAAATGTGAAGGAACTGTGGAGTGTTGAGTCATCTGCGTAGGAATGTCTTGGATTATGAGTGGTAGATATGAGATCATTGATATGAATGAGGAACAAAATTGGGGCCAAAACTGATCCCTGGGGAACACCAGCATTTATTGAGTGAAATTGAGAATAAAGACCATCTACCATTACACGTATTTTTCTGTT
Source organism: Paralithodes platypus (assembly GCA_032716605.1). Classification (NCBI taxonomy): domain Eukaryota; kingdom Metazoa; phylum Arthropoda; class Malacostraca; order Decapoda; family Lithodidae; genus Paralithodes; species Paralithodes platypus. Next base: position 13,829,044 of record CM064502.1, on the reverse strand, counting down.
ATGAAGATAAGAAGAAATTAGTGGAACTAATGATGCAAGGCCGTAGTGCGACATCTTCGACAATAAGGATTGATGCCAGACTCTATCAAATGCCTTTGATATATCCAGTGCTATTGTATGCGTTTCACCACGTTGGTCTGTAGCTTGGTTGATTTGATGCGTAAGAAGGCAAAGCATGTCTGCAGTTGATCGACATCTTCTAAAACCATATTGCCTATCACTGATTAATTTATTATTCTCAAGATGCTTAATTATGTGATTATTTAATATAATTTCAAAGACTTTACCAAGAGTGGAAGTTATAGCTATTGGTCTGTAGTTTGATGGATCTGAAGAGGCACCTTTTTTAGGAACTGGATGGATGTTTGCTTCTTTCCAGGGTACTGGGAAACATGAGGTATGAGTACACAGACGGAAAAATTTTGCCAATACAGGAGCGAGCACCAAGGAGCAATTCTTAAGTACTATTGGAGGAATTTCATCTGGACCAGGAGCCTTATCTACTGAGAGATTCTGCAAAATAGTTTTGACATGTCTGGTGTGGATCTTAAGTGAGGGAATTTCAGGCGAATTAAAATTAAGTACAGGGACATCTTGATTTATTTCATCTAAGGTTGAGTTGGTGGAGAAAATATCCGCAAGAAGGTTAGCTTTACCTCGTGGGTCACTTACAAGATTGCCAGTCGGAGATTTTAATGGTGGAATGGATGAAACAGTAGTGAAGTTGGATTTAAATGAGTTAAGAGTAGACCAAAATATTTTGTTATCATTTGGATTATTTAGAAGTTTATTTGCCTGCTTGTGGAGAAAGTTTGATTTAGTTAGGTTTAATACAGTTTTGGCATGATTTCTGATGTTTCTAAAGTAATTAAAGGCTTCATGTGTTTTTGATCTTGTGTATGCATTGTAGGCTATTGCTTTTTGTTCAGTTAAGAATGCCGAATGTAAAAGGCCATATAGTTGCAAAAGTATGTAGTATGTTGTATATGCCTATAACGTTTTAACAGGCTTTCCTTTGTAGAAGTATCTACAGGAAAAACACTATTGCGAGACACCCTGTATTTGTGTGATAAATTTTGTTAGTGGGTGGGTGTGTGTGTGTGTGTGTGTGTGTGTGTGTTATTGATATTGGTGTGAATGTTTGAGTATAGTTACATTTGGCTAAGTTTGTTTGAACACATTATATTAATTGGTCTAGTGCTGAATTGTTTGTTGTTTTGTGTTGGTCATAGTTGTTTACTTACATCTGGATAAACAGAGAACGAAGTAATCACGATTTTGTGAACGAAGGTAGAGGAAGCCATGTTTTTAAATGTATGTATTCTCTATTGTTTATGTCCAATTGAAAGGGAGAAAGGGAAGAGAACAATAATTTGTCCCTTGTAATAAAAACACGAACTTACTTCGAAAGACACATGTAATCAGTGTCCGTGTCCGTGTCCGTGTGTGTGTGTGTGTGTGTGTGTGTGTGTGTGTGTGTGTGTGTGTGTGTGTGTGCACACGTGTGTGTGAGTGCTTAAATTCTACCTTACCTATGTTAAGCTACTCCTTGTCATTAATGACATTGCAAGCCGCCTAATTCCTTATAAAGTAGAAGGATGTAGTGAAACATTAAAAAAAGTTTGACCCATATAACCCCAAAAGGGGCTTTTTGACCAAACACACACAAACATGTACAATATATTGTACAAACTGAGTGTGCATGTGTGTAAAAATAATAACTGTATAGTAACTATCCTCAGTGTGTCTATGCTAGGTTCAGGATGTTTAAAATGCATAATATAATACATCCACTTTGTTTCACCTCGTTTGTTCTTGATCGATTACTCAAAGTGAATGAACTGATTGAACTTCCACTGGTCTTAGATCCCATAGACTATAGTTTACAAGGAATAAATAAACAACAACAGAAGAGGTACTGGTATTGAGGGAGGGAAGCTGGGTCGAGCGCAGGCTAGTGTGGGGCGCACTCTACACTGTGCGCGGGAGAGCTTATTTTGGTCAGCCGTCCGGTAGACCTTAGTATATAGATCTTGGATTCAGGCCACCACATAATACCATAACATAATAATACAACTATGTTGTCCTTAATATTCGACCATTTCCCTATTCTACGATATTGTCTTTCCACACAGGCCATATGACCGTGTCGCTCATGTGATGGGTATGACAATCCAGGCAGTGCGGAAGATGGTGCAGCGCAACCTGCGTTCACAGCCAGACACACCACCTGAAACACCGAGCACTCCCACCATTACACCGCCTGACTCCCCGACCCCCTCCACTACACCACCTGTCTTTGACAGCTTTACTATTGGTGCCATACGACGTTTTGTGCATGCCAAGTTTGCTGCAAAGGAAACATATACTGTTGTTACCCTGACCGATGATTTGAAGAGGGCCGATATTATTCCAAGTGAGACCTCAGAGACAGCGATATGGCGTGTGATGCACAGCATGGGATTCCGTTACAGGGTATCAGAGAAAAATGTATGTACGGAAAGAGTCTAATGATATAGTATGTCGTCGTATTGATGCTCTCCGTGCACTCCAGCATCATCGGCAGGAAGGAAGACAGGTGGTCTATGTGGATGAAACGTGGTTCACAACAAGGATGTCACACAACAGGGAGTGGGTGGACAGAACACAACCTGAAACAAGTGCCACCTACAGCCATCAGGTGCCATCAGGTGCCACCTGGTGAAGGAGAGCGATTTGTGGTGGTAGCAGGTGGCACAGTCGAGGGTTTTGTGGATGGCTCCTTTGTAAGTTTCCCTGCAAAGAACTAAACAGGTGACTACCACGGGGAAGTGAACAGCAGCCTTTTTGTTCACTGGCTCACAGCACAACTTTTACCAACATTGGCAGAGCCATCAGTAGTTGTGTTGGACAATGCACCCTACCACAGCCAGTTTACGGAGGAAAGTCGCTGTCCCACTACTACCACCAAAAAAGCTGACCTTGTGAAATGGTTGGAGGAAAGGAAACTCCCCTTCTCACCTCACGCTACTCGTCCTGAACTCCTTCGTATATGCAAAGAAAATCGACCAAAGCCACGGTACAAAGTGGATAATATAAGCCGAGAATGGGGTCACGAAGTTGTCAGACTTCCACTGGCGCATCCTGAGCTGAACGCCATCGAGCAGGTGTGGGGGTGTATGAAGAGATACGTACGCACCTCATTACAACGATTCACTCATGCCTGCCTGAAGGCCAGGTTAGAGGAAGCAAAGTTACGCGCAACCAAAGACATTTGGGCAGGTGCCGTAAGAAGAGCTATGGCGTTTGAAGAGGATTATTGGTCATCTGACAATATTCATGACATTGTGGAACCTGTCGTTATAAGCTTTGACAGCGATGATGAGGATGAGCTCTTCCTTGACAGTGACGAAGACTAAAATAAAATATATGTACAGTACATTTGCCTGTTTAATTATCCATTAATTCTCTTGTTAATATTTATTTATTCTGTAATTATACAAACCTCTTCCAATTCTTTAGAATATTATGGCCAATCATGTCATCACATCATACGGATAACCGAACAGGTCCATATAGCCTGAAACGGCCATACCCAACCATAAATTATAGGGTTATAATTATAACTACCCGCCAAACTTGCTAGCAAAGACAGTATACTGTAATGTGATTAACCAACTTATGAGTCATGTTCATTTGCAAAAGCTGCCCAACTCATTGTTGCTGTATATACTTTAGTTCTATTGTAAACCCAATGTCGCGTAATACCACGGTATATTAATGTACAAAGTACTGAATGTCTTTATAATTATTATCCAATATGCTATGAGAGGAGAGAGAGAGAGAGAGAGAGAGAGAGAGAGAGAGAGAGAGAGAGAGAGAGAGAGAGAGAGAAAGAGAGAGAGAGAGAGAGAGAGAGAGAGAGAGAGAGAGAGAGAGAGAGAGAGAGAGAGAGAGAGAGAGAGAGAGAGAGAGAGAGAGAGAGAGAGGGTATAGAAGGATGAGTGTAGGAGGGGGTTGGTGGGGGCGCTTGGTTGGTGGGGTTGGTGGGGGAGGGACAGTATGACTGTAGGGGAGGGGGGTCTGTCTGGTGTCCGATCGCTTGCTCATGTTTTTGCAGTCCCTTTGGCTACCCTAAGAGGTAGCATCGTAACTATAATAATTTGACAAACCTTTATAACACCATAATTTACGGCGGGGTATCAATAACATTGTGTTCGAATGTCATTATTATGTAACCTACAGTCTTGCCACAAATTGCGAAAGGCGATGCGACATCAGGTCTGAAATACACCGTAGTTGCAGCACACATTACGGTAAGTAGATACTAGTTCCATTTCTTAGTTTTGGGAAGAGGCCCTACACAATCAATTACTATTTTCTCAAAGGGCTCTGTAGTGACAGGGATAGGAGCAAGTGGAGCTTTAGGGATAGTCTCATTTGGCTTTCCTATTATCTGGCAAGTGTGACAAGACTTTACAAATTTGGTTACATCTGTTTTCATGTTAGGCCAAAAGAAATGAGCTAGGATCTTTCTGTATGTATTTCTCTGTCCCAAATGACCAGAGTTTCCGTCATGAGCTAATCCCATTACAGCAGATCTGATGGAGGTAGGGATGATTACCTGATTTACTATAGACCAAGTATCTGAGTCAGGCCTATCAGGCGGGTGAAAACTACACATAAGGACCCCTTTGTGATAGATGTTAGGGTTTTTCCCATTTATGGGTTTGTCATCAGCAATGTGCCTGAGTTTAGCAAGTGAAGTGTCTGCCTCTTGAGCTTGTATGAGGTTTTCCCTAGACATGATCTGGGTGAACAAGGTATCCTGACCTGAGGGTGAGAGAGTCATTAGACACTGCAGCAGTTTGTGAACGGGTGACAGCGCAAACCGGGAAAATATGTAGTTTCTCCTGATCTAGCTTTGCAGTAGGACTGTGTAACATGGGTTTGTCTCTCACCATCATGTCAGGAATCATCCCATGTCCAGCCAAGTCATTTCCTAAAAGGAAAGTTACCCCCGGAATAGGAAGATCTGTATCCAAGACAGCTACTCTAACTGACCCATGGACCAGGTCACTGCCTATCTGTATATCAGCCATGTCTGCAGTATGACCAGAGCTTAAAGATTTAAGTGTAACTTTTCCCCCAGTGTAGTGGTTCTCAACTGAAGGCAAGGCAGTCTTACACAACAAGCTTTGGGCTGATCCAGTGTCTCTTAAGATGGTAACTGGGTAAGTATGTGGGTCATCTGGAAGAGAGACAGTTCCAGGTACCTTAAAGGCAGAAAAAGGATCAGAAGAGGCATTCTGGGTATGTATACATGTTATCGGTGCCCCAGAAGGTTTTGTTTGTTTTTGAGGTCTTTGAGAAGTGGCAAGTGTGAGTTTGTATGCAGCAGAGGTCTTACACTTAGGATGTGTACACTGCATGATGTTATGCCCTGTCTGTTTACAATATGAGGAGAAGTCTTCAGACTTTCCTTGACTTTGAGATGGGCTTTTGGGAGCATTTGTTTGCGACATTACTTTAGACACAGGGTTATAGCTTGAGGAGAATCTCACATTTGGGGTTTTTGTTCTATCATAGCTTGGTACAACCCTATGGATTAAAGCATAGCCATCAGCTAATTGAGCAGCCTTGGTAAGGTCATTCACTCCCTTCTCTATATATACTAGCATACTGGGCGGTAACTTACACTTCCACTCCTCTAGAACAACAAGGTTAACTAACTCTGTGAAGGTAGTGACATTTTTAGAAGCTAACTATTTTTTAAGCATCCGTAGTTTATCGATGGCAAACTCCAAAAATGTATGTTTTTCTGGCTTGATGTAGTTCCGAAAAGTTCTACGGTAATGATCAGCGGTGATAGCATAAGCATCTAATATAGCGCTCTTTACAAAGTCATAGTCATTAACGTCCTGCAGGTGATTGAAAGTTTTCCGAGCTCTTCCTACGAGTTTGGGTTGGAGAAGCCATGGCCATTCCTCTTTTGGCCATTTAAAGTGTTCAGCAGTTTTCTCAAACGTGGAGAAAGATTTCTCTGGGTCACTCTCGTCAAAGGGTGGTACTAGGGAGATGTTTTTAGATAGTTGGAATCTTGGCTTCTGGGCTTCCATTTCAGTCTTCTGCAACTGTAATTTCTCTTCTTTGAGGCGTTTTGTTTCTTCCAAGTTTTGAATTTTAGCAATTTCTAGTTCTGTCTTTCTATTTCTCCCGTTGTTGTCTCAAGTTTCAAGAGTTCTAGTTGCCGATCTTTCTTTCTCCTGAACCTCGTGCAGAAGCTGCTGCCGAAACTTCTCCCTTTCAAAATCTAGTCTGTCTTCTGACCACGGCTCAGGAGATGGAGAGAGTTGGTATATATTAAGCAAACCACCCACCAATTTTCATGACCATTTTGAAATGCATGTTGGAATCCCTATAAACTGTACTTCATTTTTATGTAAGTTTGATAATTTGGAAAAATCGATTAAGGGAGAAAATTAACATTGAAAATGATGTGTAAAAAGTCTCCCATAAACGGCGGCCCGCTATGTTATTGTAATTTGCGGCCTAATTTCGTCTGTTAATTAACTTTCTCCTTAATTGGACCCCCTATGAAGTACAACAGATTATGATGACATAAGTGACGGGTGTTTAGAGGGGGCAGAGCTCCCCCTTCAACATATTACGTGTCCCACAGTAACTTCTATTATATAAACAACCCAAGAATTTTCACACATTTTTAAAATTTCATTTAGGATGTAATATAACCTATACTCCATGTTAAAATACGTGTTAACCCTCGAAAAATTCTATTAAGGGAGATACAGAACCTAGAACCTGTAACCTGTAACGATATTTGTCCAGCGTTTCCCACAGACGCCACCCCGCTAGGTCAGCCATGTTGATACTATAATTGAGCAGCGCTTTTATCGTAAATATTCGAATATAAACGCTCTCTGCCTTTCTCTATGTGAAACTAATGATCAACACGTCACTATGTTTCTGCCATATTATTGGTTATTTTTTGTATACGTCACCATACGTCACGGTATTGAAGGAGTCACCCAATCATGGATTAATATATGGACAATTACGTCATTTTAGTCAGCCAATGAGTGCATTGAACTCCAGCCCACCGACAGGCAGCATGGTTTTACATGTCAGTTGCAGGATGGCCAGTGTCTGTAGTGGTTGTGCACTTACCCCTGAACAATAATTATACAAATTTCTCAAAACAACCAGGCAGCCCTTAAGATACTTACAGACCACGGTATATTGCCTACAAGTGTTGAGTGTTCTAGGTGTGGACATCCTTGCCATTACCGGCCAGATAAAGATCACTGGCGGTGTACACACCATTATTACGAGGATTAAGTCCAGAACACGCCGTCACTGTCCCTTTGTTACATAAGGTTGGTTATTTTTATTATTATAGATGTACAAATTTATATAAAATTTATTTGCACCTATAGTGTTTTTTTCGGTATTATTCTAGCGTTACTTACACAGCGCACCCATCAATTTCTATGACTTCATTCCTATATATGTCAGTAGCGGCGGAAATGCATTAAAGCAATTATAGCTACTGTAAAAAAACATAGACGGCACACAACACGACTCGGCGGACCTCTTTCTCCCTGCATTTCAGTCTAATTAACACTAGGAATTGACCTAATGTTCTATCCAATGTACTATCCAACCAGCGGGGGTGTGGGGGCGGCAGCCCCCACCCATAATACTAGGTTAGGTTAGGTAAGGTTGGTAGGTTAGGCTAAAATCTTTAATGTTTCTTAATTGTTGGATAATGGATAATGAGCTTACTGGGTAAGTTCATTTTCTATCCCATGTACCATCCAATCAGCGGGGGTGTGGGGGCGGCAGCCCCCACCCATAATACTAGGTTAGGTTAGGTAAGGTTGGTAGGTTAGGCTAAAATCTTTAATGTTGCTTAATTGTTGGATAATGGATAATGAGCTTACTGGGTAAGTTCATTTTCTATCCCATGTACCATCCAACCAGCGGGGGTGGGGGGGCGGCAGCCCCCACTCATAATACTAGGTTAGGTTAGGTAAGGTTGGCAGGTTAGGCTAATATCTTTAATGTAGCTTAATTGTTGGATAATGGATAATTAGCTTACTGGGTTTTTGGAATAAGTTCTTCAATATTTTTCTTTATTTTCATCTTTTACCCCACAATTTCCCTGATCTTCATAGCCCTCCCCACTATCGGGCAACATAGATGATGATTTCAATTAATCACGGGGGGGGGGGGGGGGGGGGGGGGTGGCAGAGCTCTCCCACACCCCATCCTGTATCCAATGGCGAAGAGTTGGCTGGCATTTTCTACATTTTCAGCTTTTATGAAGCCTAACAATTGTCCAATCCGAGCCAACTTTTGCCAAAACATGACTGTTTTTTCATTTTGGGGTTTTCTTAAGTTGAAAAACAAGAAAACCTGAGCCAACTTTTTTTTGGCCACTTTCTGACTTTTATGAAGCTGAAACAACTTAAAATCCGAGCCAACTTTTGCCAAAACTTGGCTCGAGTTTTTTAATTTTGGAGTTTTCTTAAGTTGAAAAACTAAGAAAACCCGAGCCAACTTCTTTTTTGCACTTGCTGTCTTTTATGCAGCTGAAAAATCTTAAAATCCGAGCCAACTTTTGCCAAAACTTGGCTCGGGTTTTTTCATTTTGGAGTTTTCTCAAGTTGAAAAACAACAAAACCCGAGCCAACTTTCATCATAAAAGCCATTATATCGCCTTTTTGTCTTTAACCCCATATTTTCCCTGATCTTCATAGCCCTCCCCACTATCGGGCGCCGTGTCTTAAGATCGTTGGATAAAGGGGAAAACGATTTTTGCGGAGGTTGAAACTAATGCCAATCACTATATATTGATGCAAATAAACTAAAACTAAAAAAAAAATAATGAAAATAATTGGTGGGTGGTTTCCTTAATATTTTCCAGAGAGTTTCCCCTGGGAGTTTTCCTGTATGGTACTCCGGGAATCTTCATCATTATCAGCCATTATCATTGAACTACTCGTGGGAGTAAGTGAATCTACAGCTTCAGCAGGTAAGATTTCTCTATTTGTCAGTTCTTCTATGACTTTTTCAGGATTTCCTTAGTGTGTGAACTCTCATAGCTTATGTCAAAGGAATAAGCTATAAACTTCCAATCATCCTTGGAGATCACCTGACCTTTAAGTTTGTCTATAGAAGGCTCTTGACAAAATTGTTTAGCATTAAACTTTGCCATTTTGATTTTAATTAGGACTAGATGAGGTAGAGAAGATTACCGCTAAATTTATACTAGACTGACAGCTAATGTATAGAGGATGGAGTTACTATAGCTTCACATACTGTATAATATAAAGACTGGAATGAACGGCAATATTGACTAATATGGACTCGCTTTATAGTTACCGGTAATGGGTAGATTACTAACCCTGGATAACTATTAACAAGTGCATACTATATGGACTAGGGATATTCCTAGTAGAGACGGGTTACCTAATAGTCAGGTTGACACTAATATCCCAAATCAATATGATTAGTGTGAGTAACTCCCACCTGTTGAGCGAACTATGGTCGACAACAACAGGAGGGTTGATAAGTAAGGACGACAGACAAGAACCTGACCATTAGTGAACCTCGATCCCTTGATACCGAAACTAAAGGAAGAAGGCATGAGATTTGTGCGTTAGGAGATCCTACTTCTAGTTACAGATATATGTTAGGTGATCGTGGATGGTCTACTATAGTTTTGATTTGCTATAAAAGACGAGTTTAACTAGTCATTCCTATTCTGAAGAGATTCTACTTAAAGAAGGGTGACTCAGATAGGTGACCGATGTGCGAAAACGCTAATTTCGTCACATGAAAGATTAAGAGATTGATACACAATGTCCACCACCGTCTGCCTAGTGTTAATGAACATGGATGAATATGAGGATTTGAGATGACGAGTGATCCTGACTATCTCGTAAACCACAGAACTTTCCCAATTTATGACTAACCTGAGCTATTACCTCTAAATGCACAAACTGACTAAAGGGAAAGGAATGTATTTAAGCATCAGGAGTATATAATAATTCAGGCTAAAGATAGTGACTTAAAGATAAATAATTAAATTTATGAATTTACTATGAACATTAGAAAACCCAATTCATATAATGAAGTGCAGAGATTAACAGAAAAGATCCCGGTCAGGCCCCCAATATGTTACAACCCAAAGTTTGGAGAGACTAGTGGAACTAGCTTAGTTAAAGATTTGGCCCCGAAGGAGTCTAGAGGGTGACCTTTAGGTTGAACACAAAGACCGAACTTTAGTTTAAGGGTGTTCAGTATGGATAAGTACTTTTATTAATTTAGTACTTGTATTAAGGTAAAGTCTCTTTAAGAGTAGTTCTCGTATTTTAATATTTATTACTAAGATGATATTTTAATTTAAGAGTTGTTATCGTATTTTAATATTTATTTATTATGATATTTTAATTTAAGAGTTGTTCTCGTATTTTAATCAGATTTCAATGTGGTCTTCTGGATCTTATATAGGGTTAATCTTCCACACTTCATTTAATCATTAGGGTATAAATATATATGGATAAGAAAAGAACACACAATTTTTGTTATAATAAAATAGAATTTAGTCAATATTTACGATTCTCACCATAGCTGGAATCTCATTTCTAAGGGTAGTTTTGAGTTCCTATCATTCTATGCTTCATTGCTATATACTTTTTATCCACAGGATTTTTTTTTTTTTTTTTTTTATTTTTTTTTTTTTTAGCATTAACCTAACCTAAAAACCTAACCTAACCTAAATGTATTTGGGGGCTATTAGGTTAGGTTAGGTTTTTTGGTTAGGTTAATGCTAGCCTAGCCTAAAAAAAAGAAAAAAAAAAAAAAATTATGGACAATATAAAGATTATGTAATTAAATTCATACATCGATTTTATCAATCGTGGCCTACAGGTTTCTTATACCATGTATTTCATTCCTATAGGAGTCTAAATGCGCATAAAAATGTATTACTGATCCTGAAAAAAATAAAATATCCCCTATATCGCCAAGTCACAAGAGGCGGGTGGCTTTGTTTACATCCGCCGCGAAGAAGAAGCGTTGGGGAAAATTTGTTTTTTCCCCCTACTGTTTAAATATATGACTATTTCAATAAATCTTGGGGGGGGTGAGGGGGGGCTTGCCCCCCCCCCCTCTACATATTTTGTATCCAACGGCAAACGGTTATGGCCAAATAGTTATTTTTCGCGAGTGAAGGGACGTGTTTTTAGATGGTTGTATAATGGGTAAATATGCATTTACGCCTATTTTCACACATCAAGACACCCTTACACAACTCTAAACTACATAAAAACAATCTAAACGATTTTTTAGCAATTTAATTACCATCTTTAAATTGACCAAAATTATTTTCCGGTGGATAAAAAGTATATAGCAATGAAGCATAGCATGATAGGAACCCAAAACTACCGTTAAAAATGAGATCCCAGCTGTGGTGTGACTCGTAAATATTGACCTCAAATTTAAGTAATATAACAAAATAATTATGTATTATATAATTATAATTTAAAGTTATAAAACAAAATAAAACAAATACAATGGTAATTAATATTAATGCAAAATATTTAATTTATACAAAATGAAAACAAAAAGAAAATCAAAATGCAAATATAAGTTATAGTCACGATATCTCCCGTAGTCAAACCGAAGGGGGGTAGTTCCTGGAGTTTTAAAACAACGCACTCTGGAAGCGATATTCCTGAGAACGTTGCACCGAGAAAGTCTAAGATAACACTCGCCCCACTCATTACTCCCGCCCCGTCATTGACTACGGTAGATTTAATGTGACCAGAAAAGAAACTTCCACCCCCTGGTGTTCATGAGCAGAGATAGCATTGAACTTTAATTTGAATTACATATTTATTGAGTGAGACTTCGAAACTCTGCTCGATCAAAATGAGAGGGATAGAAGTAAGAAGGATATTGGGATGCGAAGTTTCGGGCCTCTGTTGGTTTGGTTGCTTGAAGCCCCGACCCCGATCTCCGACTGGTTGATGCGTTTGAAGGGTGGAAGTGAACCCGTACAGTCAGAGCCTATAGGTCCGTGACAATACATATATTGATATAACTATGCAAGTGTTTGGAGCTTCCTCTTCTTACTTGCAGACTTGGTTTGTGTTATCAAGTAATTTTCTTTTGCACAATAATTATTTAAAAGCGTATTTGAAGAAGCCCAAATCAACATGTTTTCAACCTTTTCTGTTTCATGACCACTATCACGGAATTAATTAGGAAACAGAGCATCATCATTGGCAAGAGCTTGCATTGTTAACTTCATTGCCAATTTCCGCTGATTAAGTGAAGTAGCAAATGCAAGGTGTTGAGTGAATTTTGTAATGATATAATTATACATGATAATGGTTGTTGTTATGTCATTTGGATATATTAATTAAGGATCCTCTACTTATTCCGTGGATATAATCATGATTATCATATATTTCAGTGTCAGTCTCTGTACACAAACTAACATTTTTCAAGAACTACATTTCGTTTTTTTCAATACTGAATAGCAACAGTAACCTGCTAAGTATGTAGTAACTGGAAGTATGTCAGTGCATTGTTCAACATCATTATTAGAGACATCTAAAACTATGTTGTGAAAGTCTAACCGATTTGAGGTTTCTATTTCCTCCCAGTTTGTTTCATTAAATATCTTTGATTAAAATTTTGGTTATGAAATGACAAATTATTCTTCAGTACGGACATCATTCTGATTTTTTTTTTTTTCACATTCAAAGACTTGTCTAATTGATATATTATATTGACTTCCTGCAAGCTGGCGATATTGTCCAAATCTAGCTTCAAGGTGATCTGTTTGAAAAATGTCCTGTTAATATATAGTCCATATTTAGTTCATTTACACAATAGTTTGTCAGCTCAATTATGGCATGTGTGGTATGTTTCAAGGCAGTGAATGCTTCCCTTGTCAGCTTCCCACTCGCATCTTTAACACTATCCCATAATTCAAGCCAATTATAGAAATTATTCAAACATTTGTAGCAAGTATTATTTTGATCATTAGTTAAAGGATACGCATATTAATGTTTGTCAAGTCCACATCCTTTAAATGGTGACTTTACATTCATCACAGTCTACCAGATATGAAAGGCCTCAATGTAATTTGCGGCCTCATCAGAAAATGGCATATCACGTTGCCTACCAATTGAACGAAATGCCTGAACTATGTATTCATTGAAAATGTGCCATTCCTTTACCCCTACTGTACCGGCGACATCCTTTGTATTTTAGTATTGCTGCTACTAGTCGATTTTATTCAGCTTAGGAAGGATCTCTAGCAATAATATGGCTTCGAACTATCTCAATCGACCCTTTTAGCTACTATAGATCCTTCCTAAGCTGCATTAAATCATCTAAATATAACTAGAATATACTGAAAAAGACGTAGCCGGTACAAAAGGGGTTAAACATCGTAAAAGCTTTCCCTACGACTTTTCCCGACCTAGAATGACCATTATACAGATAAACGATAAGGGTCAATATGAGTCGGTAAAGGTCGTCGGGAAAGGCCCTAAAGCGTGAAGGGTCAAGAGTAGGTGAGGGTCAGAAGGGTAGCGGATAAACCCTCTTGTGTCTACGTCACACCAGTTTAAAGGTCCGAGCTGGCAAGCCTTTACTAGAGGGTTGTGATTAAGGAGGGTCACCTGCTTTTTTATCTTTCTTGGTTGTATCCAATCGACCACATTCAGCCTACTGTTTTAAGACAATTATCCCCATCCAGGTGTCGATTTTTCCTGGCGAGCGATAGCGTGATGAAGGAGTTAACGTTATCTGGTTTATGTCCCATTTGAATCTTTACTAAATACAAACGAGACAAAACAATGCAATATTTCTCACATGCTAAGAAAATAATGGTCTCTATAGGTTTAAAGATCAAGGGGAGGGAGACTGTTTTTCTGGACCCCCTTCTCCCTAATGTTTAGCCCCACTAGTTTTGAGATTATAAGACGTTCGGCCCATTAGTTTGGCGATTTTAATACCTTTTGCCCCATTTCGTTGTCAATTTTAAGACCTTTCGTGCTATTTAGGTGTCGATTTTTTCCTGGCGAGCGAAAGCGAGCCTGCAATTTTAAGAGGAACCGTCCTTTGGCTGGGACATCTTTCTACCGAAAAATTAAAAAAATTATCTTGAAGGGGGGTCTAGGGGATGTTTTTTAAGCTTGATGGAGGTCTAGGGAGGAAACTAACAAAAATATATGAATAAATTAATTAATAGACCAAACTAACGGTCAGTCTCCCCTTAATATGGTTGCAACCTTATTTGTGTTCACGCCTGTACAGTACATGTCAGCGATTTAATCTAACTGCTTTGAACACTCTCAGTGCTTCAGAAGGCTTGGTTCCAGTACTTCAAAGATTATAAACGTATAGTATTTGGCTTTACCTGCTGCTGTTGTTATTGTTGCTGATGTTGTTGCGGTTGTTGTTGTGGCTGTTGTGTTGGTGTTGGCTGTAGTTGTAGTTGTAGTGGTTGTAGTTGTGGTTGTTGTTGTTGTGGTTGTAGATGTGGTTGTAGTTGTAGTTGTGGTTGTTGTAGTTGCGGTTGTTGTAGTTGTGTTTGTTGTACTTGTGGTTGTAGTTGTCGTTATTGGTGTGGTTGTCAGTGCTGTTGTTGTTGGTGGTGTGGTTGTCGTTGTTGGTGTTGTGGTTGTCGGTGCTGTTGTTGTTGTTGTTGTGGTTGTCGGTGCTGTTGTTGTTGATGTTGTTATTATTGGTGTGGTTGTCGGTGCTGTTGTTATTGGTGTGGTTGTCGGTGCTGTTGTTGTTGTGGTTGTCGGTGCTGTTGTTGTTGTCAGTGTTGTTGTTTTGGTTGACGGTGTTGTTATTGTTGTTGTTGTGGTTCTCGGTGCTGTTGTTGTTGTTGTCAGTGTTGTTGTGGTTGTCAGTGCTGTTGTTGTTGTTGTTGTTATTGGTGTGGTTGTCGGTGTTGTTGTTGTTGTTGTGGTTATCGGTGCTGTTGTTGTTGTTGTTATTGGTGTAGTTGTCAGTGTTGTTGTTGTTGTTGTGGTTGTCGGTGCTGTTGTTGTTGTTATTGGTGTGGTTGTCGGTGCTGTTGTTGGTGTGGTTATCGGTACTGTTGTTGTTGTCAGTGTTGTTGTTGTTGTGGTTGACGGTGTTGTTATTGTTGTTGTTGTGGTTGTCGGTGCTGTTGTTGTGTTGTCAGTGTTGTTGTGGTTGTCGGTGCTGTTGTTGTTGTTGTTATTGGTGTGGTTGTCGGTGTTGTTGTTGTGGTTGTTAGTGCTGTTGTTGTGGTTGTTAGTGCTGTTGTTGTGGTTGTTAGTGCTGTTGTTGTGGTTGTTAGTGCTGTTGTTGTGGTTGTTAGTGCTGTTGTTGTTGTTGTTATTGTTGTTGTGGTTGTCGGTGCTGTTGTTGTTGTTATTGTTGTTGTTGTTGGTGTGGTTGTTGTGGCTGTCGGTGTTGTTGTTGGTGTGGTTGTCGGTGCTATTGTTGTGGTTGTCGGTGCTGTTGTTGTAGTTGTGGTTGTAGTGGTTGTGGTTGTAGTTGTTGTTGTTGTAGTTGTAGTAGTTGTGGTTGTAGTTGTTGTATCTGTAGTTGTTGTAGTAGTACATGTGGTTGTTCTAATTGTTGTGGTTGTAGTTGTTGTTGTGGTTGTAATGGTTGTTGTAGTTGTATTAGTTGTGGATGTAGTGGTTGTAATTGTGGTAGTATTTTTTTTTTTTTTTTTTTAAGAGACAATGAACGGAGGAAGGAAAAACACAGATAAAACAAAAAGGTCCATGTGCCTAAAGGCATCCTCCATTCATAAAATGTTTGTAACAACTGGATTTAAACATTTGTAGATTGTAAGTTTGTGGAAAGCAATTAGAGGGAAGTGAATTCCAAAGAGTAGTAGCTCTGGAGATAAATGAATTCTGATAAGCAGAAGTTCTGCATTGTGGAGGAAAAAGTGTAAATTCATGGGCACTCTCAGCTGCCCTAGTTCTATGGGGAAAGATGTGGAGAGGCGGCACAATTGAAGCAAGTTCCTCGGAACAATTGCTGTGAAAATATCTGTAGAATAATGCAAGGGATGCAACGTTTCTTCGTATGGATAATGTAGGAAGGTCCTGTGTGATTGCAGGGTTATTGATTAATCTAATAGCTTTATTTTGAATTTTGTCCAACTGCCTCAATGCAACCACTCCACTTCCACCCCACAGAGGTGAACAGTAATCCATCTAAGAACGCACATGACTTTTATATATCACGGCCAACTGCTCGTCAGTGAAGAATTCTCGAACTCTGTACATGAGTCCCAGTTTTTTAGAGGCATTCTTAGCAATGCTTATAACATAATGTGTCCAGCTCAAGTTAGTAGTTAATGTTACACCGAGAATGTCAATACTAGGGGAAGTGGGAATATTTATATCATTAAAAAATATATGGGAGTCAGTGAGATTCTGTCGGTTAGAAAATTGAATGTACTTGGTTTTCTGTGCATTAAAGGAAACTAGATTATTTTGTCCCCATCCATTAATTCTAGAAAGGGCCTGGTTCAGAGAAATTGCAGTGTTTATTTTTGAATGTATAAGATCGGGTTGGGTGAAAGAATTGGTAAATGTGAAGGAACTGTGGAGTGTTGAGTCATCTGCGTAGGAATGTATTGGATTATGAGTGGTAGATATGAGATCATTGATATGAATGAGGAACAGAATTGGGGCCAAAACTGATCCCTGGGGAACACCAGCATTTATTGAGTGAAATTGAGAATAAAGGCCATCTACCATTACACATATTTTTCTGTTATGAAGATAAGAAGAAATTAGTGGAACTAATGATGCAAGGCCGTAGTGTGACATCTTCGACAATAAGGATTGATGCCAGACTCTATCAAATGCCTTTGATATATCCAGTGCTATTGTATGTGTTTCACCATGTTGGTCTGTAGCTTGGTTGATTTGATGCGTAAGAAGGCAAAGCAGTCTGCAGTTGATCGACATCGTCTAAAACCATATTGCCTATCACTGATTAATTTATTATTCTCAAGATGCTTAATTATGTGATTATTTAATATAATTTCAAAGACTTTACCAAGAGTGGAAGTTATAGCTATTGGTCTGTAGTTTGATGGATCTGAAGAGGCACCTTTTTTAGGAACTGGATGGATGTTTGCTTCTTTCCAGGGTACTGGGAAGCATGAGGTATGAGTACACAGACGGAACATGTTTGCCAATACAGGAGCGAGCACCAAGGAGCAATTCTTAAGTACTATTGGAGGAATTTCATCTGGACCAGGAGCCTTATCTACCGAGAGATTCTGCAAAATAGTTTTGACATGTCTGGTGTGGATCTTAAGTGAGGGAATTTCAGGCGAATTAAAATTAAGTACAGGGACATCTTGATTTATTTCATCTAAGGTTGAGTTGGTGGAGAAAATATCCGCAAGAAGGTTAGCTTTACCTCGTGGGTCACTTACAAGATTGCCAGTCGGAGATTTTAATGGTGGAATGGATGAAGCAGTAGTGAAGTTGGATTTAAATGAGTTAAGAGTAGACCAAAATATTTTGTTATCATTTGGATTATTTAGAAGTTTATTTGCCTGCTTGTGGAGAAAGTTTGATTTAGTTAGGTTTAATACAGTTTTGGCATGATTTCTGATGTTTCTAAAGTAATTAAAGGCTTCATGTGTTTTGATCTTGTGTATGCATTGTAGGCTATTGCTTTTTGTTCAGTTACTCTAGCACAATTATGGTCAAACCATTTAGGTGAATTAGATCTTTTACTGTACTTTTGATGAGGAATAAAAGTTTCCATTCCAATTTTTACAAAATCTTGTATGTGGCTCAAGGTGGAGTGTGCATCATTAGAAAAAGAAAGAGGTCCAGGGAATATCAATAAAGAAACCTTGAAGAGCCTCCCAGTCTGCCCTATCGTAATGCCATTTAGTCACCAAAACAGGTTCAGAGTGGGAAGGTGTGGTAGGTGATAGACAGGTGGCCTGTATCAGACAGTGATCAGAAGATCCCAGCGGGGACCTCACTGTAACATCATAATTTTCTGAATTGGTTGTTAAAAATAAGTCCAGTAGGTGGGAATTATGATTAGGATTATCTGGTACACGGGTGGGTTGGTTGACTAGTTGAGTGAGATTAAATGAGTGTGCAAATAGCTCACATTCAAGACCAGCATCATCAGTCCTGGCTGAATGAGTGAGCCATTCAACATTATGGACATTAAAATCACCCAACACAGTGATTTCAGAAGAAGCATTTAAGTTGAGGACACTGAGTTGTGAGGACAGAGAATCAAAAAGACTTTGTTATAGTTATGGTATCATTTATACTGGTTGCGGTCATTGTGGTTATAGTTGTGGTTGTTGTAGTAGTAGTGGTTGTAGTTGTTGCTGTAGGTGTAGTAGTTTTTGTAGTGGTTGTTGTAGTGAACGTTGTGGAGGTTGTAGTGGTTGGGGTAGTTGTGGTTGTAGTTGTGGTTGTTTTAGTTGTGGTTGTGGTCATTGTTGTAGTAGTAGTTGTTGCAGTAGTTGTAGTTGTGGGTGTTATGGTTGTTGCTGAAATGATAGTGAGAGGATTCATTTGTTAGAAGTAGTAAGAGTAACCTTACAATCTCGAGAACGAATGAATGGAATTGGACGAAACTTTGTAAGTGCCTATATTAATTAACTTAGCCCTTACTGTACCAGAGGGTATTATTATAAATGTACCCTCCAGTACCAAGCAATTTGGCCAAAATGGCTTCAGAGTCAAGAGAGAACACCCTTCCACCTCAAAAGATGGAGGAATACTGTATCTCCTAGCCTGTGGAAGCTTGGATATAAGCTGAGAAGTGTTGCCAAGGTTTTAGAGCAGTGCTCAAATGTCGTGGTACCAGGCACCGATCGATACAGGCTGTTAAAAGGACCGCATATTATTGATGGACATCGCACGTCGCTGGTACTGACAATTGACTTTTTTACTGTAGGTAAACGTACGTTGCTGGGACAGTAGGTGTTAATCTCTCTCTCTCTCTAAGCAAATGTAACCTACATTTATTGATCAAGAAAAGGTTACATTAGTCACCGATAGGGACGTTTTCTAAAAGTACCTGAAGTCCCGTCCAGTGCAACCTAATTCCCCCAGTGCCACCTGATCAGCGTTGCCAGATGGATATGGCCAAATTATTGTACCAAGTACGCAAAAATTATCGTTTTTGGCTCACCATTATCGTACATAGTTAGCATCATGAAACCATCACGGATTTCACTTGTTTTCACATATCTGTGTTATACATTAACAAGGTAAAGGAAAATAATAATAAACTTAATATATTTCTAATTTTTTAATGTTTTTTAAACAAAAACAGAACTAAGGCAATGCTTTGGTTGCAAAAGTAATTTATCTCATAGTTTAATAATTGATTGGCTATTATTGTTAAATATATTTTTTCAACTAAGATTAAAATATGGCAATGATTTGTTAGCAAAAGATTAATACCCATAATAATTACCTAGTAGTATTCTCCATCATCCGTGTTATCCATGTATACATCTGGATCAATGTATTGCTCGTCATTCTTTTTGTCACCAGGAACAGGATACAGATTTGCTGCAGTCATTCTTCTAATCATTGATGCTGGTGGCTTGAATGAGATGCAGTTGTGGCTTGGACTGATACTGACACTCTGCTTATAAATAGCTAGTATTATGTTTCTCACTGTTTGAACTTTGAGTTTGTTTCGATCTTTGGTTTTGACACGGTTAATATTTGAGAAACAGCGCTCACAGTCAGCATTGGCATGTGGTAGAGAAAGACAATTTAGCACAAATGTAGCAACAGTATTGAACTTGGGGTCTCCATCAGTGTCTAAAATAGCTTGAACAGCTCCCCAAAACTTGTCTGGATTTCTCTCTTTGATTTTCAATGTTTTCTTTGCCATGTTTGGGATGTGTTCTGGAAGATCCTCTATGCTAAGCCGCCTCCACTCATGGTCTAGTTGTTGCAGGGTATTATCATCTTGGTTTATAATCCTAGGAAGCCTTATTGCCAGGGGTATTAGACTTTGTTCATGATAGCAGTGGTTACCTAAAGCATTGACTGGATCTAACACCGAAAGTTTAGGCAGAATGTTGTCTCCGAAATCAAATCTCCTTTTTATCTGCTCTACAGCTGTAACAAGGAAAGCTCTGCGAGTATTTCTTAATGTTTCTGTTATTTGTCTAATATTATCAAATTATCTTACTTTTGCCCCTAATTATCGTACAGTATCCTGAATTATTTTGTTATCGTACGCTTCATATCGTATATCGTACACTTGGTCAAATTATCGTATTTGTACGATAATTATCGTACATCTGGCAACCCTGCACCTGATCCAGTTAACCCAAGGCAAGAAGGACTTAACTCGACCCTCTAGGTCCAGGGCAAGCAGACCATTTTACCCTCAGTCCAACAACCAGCGGGGAGAGGAAAAATCGCAAGATATACTCACTGGCAGAGCAAGACATCAGGTCAGCCTCTGGGCCAAAACTACCTCGGCAAGGTCACTAGCTTGGGCTAAACCCCATATTATGAACTTGACTCAACGAGAATTTCTCTTGAGTCACACTCAACGGCAACTTGTCTTGAGTCACACTCAGCAACCATTTGTCCTCAGGCATGTACAGCGGCAATTTATCCTGTACTTTACTCACCAATGATTTATTGTGAGGCATACTCAGCAGATATTTTCTTTGAGGCAGTTAGGATATTACATAATCCTGAACAAACTCACCAAGTACCTATATGTGTGATTCGCCATCTACACCTGCCAGCCTGGGATGAGAAGAAGAAAAGGGAAGATATATACAGTACTTCATCGTATTTACCTGCCACACTAGAGAAATCTGGGGAGTTATAACAATGAGTTACCGTATTGTCTTGTTGTTCGCCTTCATCTGGGTTCCTTACTTAACGTAAAAGGGAAAACAATCCACACACTGTCTTTGCCTCCTATCTGATATACGTACTGTATATCTCAGATTTTCATTGGTCACTTTCCACCAGCGCCTATCGAGATACATATATATACAACAATACAAAAATCAACCCTTCATCTTCTCTCAATATTCTTGGTGTCTCTTTTTCTTCTGCTCTCATTTGGAAGGACCATATTACCAGTCTTGCTAAGGCAGCCTCCCAGAAGCTGGGTGTGCTCAACCGCCTTAGGGGGTTCTTTTCCCCTGCACAGCTTCTTGCTCTGTACAGGGGCATAGTGCGCCCTTGTATTGAGTATTGTTCACATGTGTGGGGAGGTTCCTCTCACACCGCTCTCCTAGACAAAGTTGAAAGGAAGGCCTTTCGTATCATTGACTCCCGTCCACTCACCAACTCTCTGCAATCTCTCTCTCTCCGCCGCAATGTTGCATTTCTCTCGCTATTCTATCGCTACTATAATAATCAGTGTTCCTCAGAGCTATCCCAGTGCATACCACCTCCTTTACGTAGGGCACGTGGTACCCGTCTTGCAACTCAATCCCACCCCTACTCTGTGCAACTCTCCAACCCAAGAGTGAAACGTTACTCTCAAACTTTCTTCTACTCAACATCTGAGCTCTGGAACTCTCTCCCAGAATCAGTCTTTCCCTCTTCCTATGACTTAAATTGCTTCAAGCTCCGTGTGTCCAGGCATTCTGGCTCGAACGTCCCTTGATTTTGGCCCTGTCACTCTTTCAACTATGGGGGAGGCACTCGCTATAGGCAGTTATGCCTTTTGCCTCCCTCAATCACATAGAAAAAAAAAAAAAAAAAAAAAAAAAAAGTATATTGTAACATCCGTACCTACCGGATGTCATGTGACCAGACCAACCTGTTGAACGTGACTTTACAACTACACGACTCGACCCTGCTTACGTGACGAGAGAGAGAGAGAGGGGGAGAGCGGCTTGGCTACCTTCAGCATTCTTCACATTCCTCAAGTTCCCGCCAAAGCGAGCGAGAGGGGCGGGGCACCTGTGACGTGATGAGCAGCCCCCCCTTCCCCCACCAACTTCTATCACCTTGTTGGCTCTTGCACACCTCTTCTCGTCGGTAATTGGCTCTCACACCCTGCCTGCATCGGATTGGATTAGGCACGTGTATCCTGACTTCTGATTGGATTAGCTTGGTCTGGGATATGATATATAAGCCTGAGATATATAAGCCTAGTACATTCATAGCTGGGAGGTGGAAAAAGCTGCATGGAGAAAACAGGCTTGTATAGATAGGTTTCTAGTTTATTTCAGTGAGTTGCAGAACCACTTGTGATCTCGTGATCATTAATTAACCAGAGGTATGTCGAAAACATACACTCCTTTGATTTAAGATTTTGTGATTGGAGAAATCATATAGGTTGGATTGGAGATATATATATTTTTAATTACTATTTAATTTTGGTGATTAGAATTAAGGTTTGATTCATAGATGATTTGTGATTGAATATCGACTACTTTACCTATTAACAATTAACTAACTTGATGTAAAGCTATTGTCATTCATAATTAATGATTAAGCCTTGTTAAATACTTACCTGACTTTATGTAAAGCTATTATTCGGAATAGGCATTGTAAAGGCCTAAGCTTACTAAACTTTTATTTGTACTTTAGTGAAATCAGAACGTATACAAAACGATCCTGAAATCTATCATAACTTTCATTGCTTATTATTATGGTTATTTGTAAAATACCTTATTTACGTTTATAAATATAATTCCCTTTTATATGTGACTTTGTAATATTTCCTTACCATTTTTATTTAGTCAAATGTATTTCAGTGATAAGAATAAATAAGATAAAATACTAAAGGGAGAATAATAATAAACTAAGAACAACGAGATAACATAGAAAGAATAAAACTATCTTTAAAGGGTTAACAAACTTAAATAAATTATAAAAAGATCTTAATACCTTGCTGATAATCCAGATTAATTGAGATATTCTAGTGACTTAAAACCCTTGCTTACAGATTGAACTTTTAGTATTCGTAATAAATAGCCTATTTCATATTAACCATTCAATGTAACTTTAAATAGTTTCCTGATTAAATATAATTGAAGTGTATCAGAGTATAAAGGATAACTGTCCCAAAAACTGAGGGAAAGCAAGTAACAACAAAACTGACCTTAATATTTTACGTTCATTTGGCCTTCAGCTGTTTGCTACATTTTCATATTAACTGTTCTGTCTTTATTTATTTAGTTAACCACTTCTAAATCAAGATGCGTAACAATATATATATATTCCAGTTACAGTAATAACACCTCCCCACACCCGCTGGTAAATATAACAAACACTCATTTAACTCATCGTGACAAACTCCAACTCCAGCAGGCTCTATTCTGTCTATCATTAAAACAAGTGTATTCTTATTGCCACGTTTTGTTAATTGCCATTCTGATCATACTGTTATGTTTACTTGCCTTTTGATTACTAATTTATCTTGTCAATATATATACTGTATACGTGTTTTGTTCTATAATCTAAGTACCTCCAGTAAAGTAAAAAACCCATCTTATAAATGCTTTATTGTGTACTATAAATAGCGCTAAAACGCTATTATAATTATTCGTAGATTAGTATGGCTTGATGAAGCGCGGAAATTGATATGACGTTTCATGGGTCACCCGGGTCGGTGGCCTTGTTTACGCATTTTGAATCACCCAGGAATGAGAAGACGCCGCTGCATCTTGTTTTGTGGACGCGATGTTTAAATAATTATTATTCAATTTCTCATAATTTAACGGAGGTCAACCTAGGTTAGGTTAATTGGTAAGCTAGGTTATCTAAAATATGAATATTTACTTAGGTGAAAAAACACGTTTCGTTTATGTTTCCACGCCTGCTAAGCCATCCAAAATAACCCTACAATGCATGTTTGAGAGAGAGAGAGAGAGAGGGGGGAGGAGGAGTATAATTGTAGATTGTTTTTTACAACCAAACAAAAAAAAAAAAAAAAAAATATATATATTTTTGTTTTAAATTAAGGTAGCATTCAAGGAGACTGCAGCAGGACTTACCTCTGACGGGTATGGCTATCCTAGTGTTTACTATACCCTTTGAAAGGACATTAGCCTAACCTAAGAACCTTACCTAACCTATCCCACTATTTTCCCTAATAAATTGTTTCTCATAACGCTGCAGTAGTGTCGTTTAAATAACAATACAAAAATAAAATAAACGAAAAAAACAAATATAAATATAGCAGGTGCTGGACCTAAAAATCTTAATAGAGATCTAAATTGCAATTTTGACGATATATTTTCAAGAAATATTCCTTAGTTTATCCATTTAAATGCAAACTTTACAGATTGAACTTTTAGTATTCGTAATAAATAGCCTATTTCATATTAACCATTCAATGTAACTTTAAATAGTTTCCTGATTAAATATAATTGAAGTATATCAGAGTATAAAGGATAACTGTCCCAACAACTGAGGGAAAGCAAGTAACAACATAACTTACTTTAATATTTTACGTTCTTTTGGCCTTCAGCTGTTTGCTACACTTTCATATTAACTGTTCTGTCTTTATTTATTTAGTTAACCACTTCTAAATCAAGATACGTAACAGATTTACTAGCGACCTCGCCAGGATACGTTTTGTATAAGTTTCACTAAGATTCATATCATATCATAATCATGCCTGAAATTATTAATAAGGAAGATGTTAAGAATTTCTTAGAATCGTCACCCGTTGCCGATGACATCGATCTCTTGTCCAAGGGAGAGTTAATAGTACTAGCCTCGTATTTTGAGCTAACGGTCTCGGACATGACAAAACCTGAAAGAGCACAGATCATAAAGTCAGAATTATTTGGGATTCACGAGGGCGGTGAGCATAACGGAGACGAGGGCGGTGAGCATAACGGAGCCGAGGGCGGTGAGCATAACGGAGACGAGGGCGGTGAGCATAACGGAGACGAGGGCGGTGAGCATAACGGAGCCGAGGGCGGTGAGCCAAATGGAGCGGTTGGCGGAGAACTCGGTAATGGGATACAGATGCGGTTTGGTGAGAATTTGCCAGAGGGATTGACCCCTGAGCAATATCTTGTTTTATCTAGGTTAAATGCTGCCCAGGCAGACGCTCAGCTGCAAGCACAGTCACAACAAACTCAAATACAGGCACAGGCACAACAAGCCCAAACTCAGCTAGAGCTAGATCATCAATATCGCATGGCCCAATTAGCTGCTCAAGCAGAGTCCAAAAACAATGTGCTTGCTCCCCCTCCGGGATTAACCATGACGAGTGTAATTCCCCCGTTCACCGAGGACAATGTTCAGGACTTTTTTTGTGTTGTTCGAGGAGGTTGCTACAGGTATGGGGTGGACAAGGGATCGGTGGCCATTTATGTTGCAAACGGTGTCGACAGGACAAGGTCGGGAAACTTACATATCAGTAGAGTCTGAGGTTCGGCAAGACTATGACCATCTCAAAGCAGCCATTCTAAAAACCTACAAACTGCTGCCTGAAGCATATAGACAGACTTTCAGAAAGACTCACAAAAAATTTGAGGAAACTCATACGGTGTTTGCCAGGACCATGAACAAAGCTTTAAATAACTGGCTAACAAGTAAGAATGTCACTGAGTTTAAGGGTCTGAAAGAGTTAATCTTGCTTGAGAACTTCCTATGGAAGGTAGATTCATCAGTAGCCTATCATTTGAGAGGGAAAAAGGTAGAAACTCTTGCCGAAGCTGCAGACATGGCTGATACGTATGTACTAAACAACAAATTTCGTGGGAAAAAGCCCTATGATAATAATAAGTTCTTCAATCACAAATCTGATAAATCTAGTCCCTCGCAAAAGCCTGTAACGTCTCTCCATGTAAGCCAAACTAAAAATGCTCCCACAACTAAGAATGTGACTCTTGGTAATGGTAACAGAGGTGGGGCCCAAACCAATAATAATAATGCTTACAAGGGGAATGTATCCCAGAAAGTGTGTAACTATTGTGGCAAGAGAGGCCACTTAGCTTATCAGTGTTGGGCTAAGGAGAGAGCAGAGAGGCCGAGGGAGACAGTAGCCGCAGTAACTGCCTCCACAAATAACCAAAACCACCCAAATGTGCCATTGAAGCAGGACTCCCGACCGCAGGAGTACCTAGCTAACGTAAATCAGACGGGAAATGGTGTAGTAGCGTGTGTGGTACAACCCGCAAGGGTTAAGCCTGTCTTAGTGTCCCCATCAGTTCAGGATAGCTACCGTCCCTTTATTTCATCTGGATGTGTGAAAATAAATGCTTGTGTACATGAGGTAAATATCTTGAGAGATACTGGTTCTACTAGCACCCTCATGGTGAATGCCCAACTGGCGAATCGGTAATAATGAGAGGTGCTGGAGGTCAATGTTCTGCTAACTTGGTGAATGGTGAGATTGAGTGTGATTTGCTGAAGGGTGAAGCCTGTATAGCTTTGTGTAGGCCTCAGGACATCCCTGTGCCTGGGGTAACACTCCTTTTGGGGAATGATGTGGCTGGTGAGAGGGTCCGACCAGACCCCATTTTGTCCCTTTCCCCTGTTGACGAACCACTGACCGGTGAGCTCGAGAATGAGATGCCAAAGGCTTTTCCCAGTGTGTGCTGTCACTCGATCTATGGCCCAGGTAGCAGTTCCCTCAGATATAATTTGTACCAACTGTGAAGGTAGATAAAAAGGATGAAAGAGTAGTGAATGATGTTCTAACTGTGCCTGATGCAGAGACTGAAGTAGATCTGTCTGAAACTTTTATGGCTAACCTTGAGCCTAATGATCATGACACCCCTCCTAATTGGCCTGGTAGAGTTGCAGCGAGATGACAGTGAGTGTAATGAGTTAGCTGCCAGTGCCGTGAGCGAAGAGGAGAGTGAGAAGGAGAAGGGTGAATGCTTTTATATGAAGAAAGGAGTTTTGTGGCGTAGGTGGAGACCGCCACATAGACCTATTGATGAAGGGGCATGGGACGTACATCAGGTAGTAGTTCCTAAACCTTGTCGTAAAGATATACTAGAAATGGCCCATAGTATACCCTTAGCAGGGCACCTAGGTGTGAGGAAAACCTTAGATCGCATTAGAGCCCACTTTCACTGGCCAGGAATGCGTGCAGATGTAGTGGAGTTCTGTAGAATGTGTCACACCTGCCAGATGACAGGTAAACCTAATCAAAAGGTGCCTGCACACCCTCTGGTGCCCTTACCAGTGTTCGAGAACCCTTTCACTCGGGTGGTAGTGGATATCGTTGGCCCATTGCCAAAGACATCCCAGGGACATATATATTTGTTAACTATAATGGACATGGCAACTCGATACCCAGAAGCTATACCGTTAAGAAATACTTCAGCCCAAATAGTTATTAAGGAACTGCTCAAATTCTTCACCAGAATGGGTTGCCCCCATGAGGTGCAGAGTGATCAAGGTACTAATTTCACTTCCAATGTATTTCAGCAGTCCCTGAAGGAATTGGGTATCGACCATGTGAAGTCTAGTTCCTACCCCCCAGAGAGTCAAGGGGTCCTCGAATGATACCATCAAACTCTAAAATCTATGTTAAGAAAATGTTGTGAGGAAACTGGAGGTGATTGGGATAAGGGGGTACCTTTTCTGTTGTTTGCCACCTGTGAGGTTCCAACTGAATCTCTGGGTTTTTCACCAAATGAACTAGTTTTCGGTCACCAGGTACGTGGCCCTTTGCAGTTATTGCAAGACAGCCTAGTTGGTCAGGAAGGGAACCAAAATCTCCTCAGGTATGTGTCAGAGTTCAAAACCCGGCTGAGATCCTCGTGCGAGTTTGCAGCACAGAATCTAAGAGTGGCTAAAGACACCATGAAAGTATGGTACGATAAAAGAGCCCGTGTGAGAGAGTTTCAGCCCAGTGATGAGGTCTTGGTTCTCATTCCCCTTTTCGGCCAACCTTTATCAGCAAAATTTAGAGGACCATATCAAGTAGTAAAAAGGGTGAGTGTAACTGACTACTTGGTGGCTACCCCAGACAGGAGGAAGCCTAAGCAAGTATTTCACATTAATATGTTAAAACCCTATCATAGGTCCCCTGACTCCTCTCCTCCAGATGCTCCTGCTGTGGCAGTATTAAGGACCTGTGGACATCCTGGTGCAGGTGATGTTTGTAGTCCTTACCCACAGATCCCGCAGCAGACTGTCCCAGATCCTGAAGGTATCGATTTTGACTTGTCTTGTGGTCTATCCAACTTTAAATATAATTCAGTAGCATGGGGGGAATTACCAACTAAATTATGTCATCTTCCCTCAGAGAAAGCTAAAGAACTAATTCATGTTTTATCACAGTCTCCCAGTGTGTTCCGTGATACTCCAGGGCTCACCTCATTGGCCGTGCATGACATAGATGTCGGAGATGCAGCACCCATAAAATTATCCCCATACTGTGTCTCACCACAGCGCAGGAGTATTCTGCAAGTTGAATTAGATTTCATGTTGTACAATGCCATAATTACTAGAGCCTTAAGCCAGTGGAGTAGTCCGGTCACACTTGTGCCTAAGCCAGACGGGAGTTATAGATTTTGTATGGACTACAGACAAGTCAATGCCGTAACAAAGAATGATACTTATCCACTGCCACGGATTGATGATTGCATTGACCAGATTGGCACAGCCAGTTATATAAGTAAAATTGGCCTTATGAAAGGATATTGGCAAGTACCTCTTACACCCAGAGCAAGGGAGATTTCATGTTGTGTGGTAAACAATCAAGCCTTCTGCTGTGAAGTAATGCCTTATGGCCTGAAAAACTCTCCAGCTACCTTTCAGCGCCTCATGAATCAGGTGACTGAAGGGGTACCTGGGTGTGTGGTGTACATTGATGATATCCTTCTTTTTTCCCATACATGGCAAACACATCTCAAACAAATCCGACTGCTTTTTGCTAACTTTGCTGAAGCAAATCTTGTAGTGAACTTAAAAAAGTGCACTTTCATTAAGAGTACTGTCCAATATCTAGGATATATAGTAGGACAGGGTCAGGTTGCACCTCCTCATGCTAAAGTAGAGTCAATTTCAAATTTCCCTACACCTACCAATAAGAAAGAAATCCAAAGATACTTAGGAATGATTGGATACTACAGGAGGTTTATTTTAAATTTTTCAAGGTTAACAGCACCTTTAACAGATCTTCTCCGAAAGGATGTGAAGTTTGAGTGGTCCTCCGATTGTGAGGAGGCTTTCAGTGCTACTAAATACATTCTATCTAACTATCCTGTTCTCCGTACCCCTGATTTCACCAGATCTTTCTCCCTAGCTGTTGATGCAAGTAATACTGGGGTCGGAGCCGTGTTACTCCAGGAGGATGACTGTAATGTATTGCATCCTGTTTGCTATTTTAGTAAATAATTAAATTCTGCTCAACGTAATTACTCTGTAATAGAAAAGGAGCTGTTAGCATAGAATTTGTCCCTCCAATACTTTAGTGTTTATGTTCAATCTGCCCCTGGTTCCATTACTGTATTTACTGACCATCACCCATTAAAGTTTTTGCACAAGTTCCCAAACAAGAATCAAAGACTGACACAATGGAGCTTGTTGCTGCAGGAGTACGCCTTAAATGCCAAACATATTAAGGGGGTCCAGAATGTGTTGGCAGATTGTCTGTCAAGAGTCTGAAAATTTGTCATATACTTTGCTCCTCTTGAATTCTTTTCTAGCGGTGGAGGTGTAACATCCGTACCTACCGGATGTCATGTGACCAGACTAACCTGTTGAACGTGACTTTACAACTACACGACTCAACCCTGCTTGCGTGACGAGAGAGAGAAAGAGAGAGAGAGAGAGAGAGGGGGAGAGCGGCTCGGCTACCTTCAGCATTCTTCACATTCCTCAAGTTCCCGCCAAAGCGAGCGAGAGGGGCGGGGCACCTGTGACGTGTTGAGCAGCCCCCCCTTCCCCCTCCAACTTCTATCACCTGGTTGG
This sequence comes from Paralithodes platypus, assembly GCA_032716605.1. NCBI lineage: Eukaryota > Metazoa > Arthropoda > Malacostraca > Decapoda > Lithodidae > Paralithodes > Paralithodes platypus. The sequence goes on along the minus strand of CM064502.1, from coordinate 13,799,120 downwards.
CTCTCGCACACCTCTTCTCGTCGGTAATTGGCTCTCACACCCTGCCTGCATCGGATTGGATTAGGCACGTGTATCCTGACTTCAGATTGGATTAGCTTGGTACGGTATATGATATAATTATAAGCCTGAGATTTGATAGTTAAAACTAGTACATTCATAGCTGGGAGGTGGAAAGAGCTGCATGGAGAGAATAGGCTTGTATAGCTAGGTTTCTAGTTTAATTCGGTGAGTTTCAGAACCACTTGTGATCTCGTGATCGTTAATTAACCAGAGGTATGTCGAAAACATACACTCCTTTGATTATTATGTTCTATCCAACAACCAACTCTACTCCTAAAATTGATTAATGAAATATTACAAACACATGTGGCAGTCCGTGGATTCGAACCCCGGACGCTCACACCGAATATCTATCCTTATGCATTGCGCCACGAAGGCAGTTTTTGTGATTGGAGAAATCATATAGGTTGGATTGGAGAGATATATATTTTGAATTACTGTTTAATTTTGGGGATTAGAATTATGGTTTGATTCAGAGATGATTTGTGATTGAATATCGACTACTTTACCTATTAACAATTAACTAACTTGATGTAAAGCTATTGTCATTCATAATTAATGATGCCTTGTATAAGTTAAATACTTACCTGACTTTATGTAAAGCTATTATTCGGAATAGGCATTGTAAAGGCCTAAGCTTACTAAACTTTTATTTGTACTTTAGTGAAATCAGAACGTATACAAAACGATCCTGAAATCTATCATAACTTTCATTGCTTATTATTATGGTTATTTGTAAAATACCTTATTTACGTTTATAAATATAATTCCCTTTTATATGTGACTTTGTAATATTTCCTTACCATTTTTATTTAGTCAAATGTATTTCAGTGATAAGAATAAATAAGATAAAATACTAAAGGGAGAATAATAATAAACTAAGAACAACGAGATAACATAGAAAGAATAAAACTATCTTTAAAGGGTTAACAAACTTAAATAAATTATAAAAAGATCTTAATACCTTGCTGATAATCCAGATTAATTGAGATATTCTAGTGACTTAAAACCCTTGCTTACAGATTGAACTTTTAGTATTCGTAATAAATAGCCTATTTCATATTAACCATTCAATGTAACTTTAAATAGTTTCCTGATTAAATATAATTGAAGTATATCAGAGTATAAAGGATAACTGTCCCAACAACTGAGGGAAAGCAAGTAACAACATAACTGACTTTAATATTTTACGTTCTTTTGGCCTTCAGCTGTTTGCTACATTTTCATATTAACTGTTCTGTCTTTATTTATTTAGTTAACCACTTCTAAATCAAGATGCGTAACAATATATATATATTCCAGTTACAGTAATAACACCTCCCCACACCCGCTGGTAAATATAACAAACACTCATTTAACTCATCGTGACAAACTCCAACTCCAGCAGGCTCTATTCTGTCTATCATTAAAACAAGTGTATTCTTATTGCCACGTTTTGTTAATTGCCATTCTGATCATACTGTTATGTTTACTTGCCTTTTGATTACTAATTTATCTTGTCAATAAATTCATATATACTGTATACGTGTTTCTGTTCTATAATCTAAGTACCTCCAGTAAAGTAAAAACCCATCTTATAAATGCTTTATTGTGTACTATAAATAGCGCTAAAAACGCTATTATAATTATTCGTAGACTTAGTATGGCTTGATGAAGCGCGGAAATTGATATGACGTTTCATGGGTCACCCCGGGTCGGTGGCCTTGTTTACGCATTTTGAATCACCCAGGAATGAGAAGACGCCGCTGCATCTTGTTTTTGTGGACGCGATGTTTAAATAATTATTATTCAATTTTCTCATAATTTAACGGAGGTCAAACCTAGGTTAGGTTAATTGGGTTAAGCTAGGTTATCTAAAATATGAATATTTACTTAGGTGAAAAACACGTTTCGTTTATGTTTCCACGCCTGCTAAGCCATCCAAAATAACCCTACAATGCATGTTTTGAGGGGGGGGGGGGGGGGGAGAGAGAGAGAGAGAGAGGGGGGAGGAGAGTATAATTGTAGATTGTTTTTTACAACCAAAAAAAAAAAAAAAAAAAAAAAAATATATATATTTTTTGTTTTAAATTAAGGTAGCATTCAAGGAGACTGCAGCAGGACTTACCTCTGACCGGGTATTGGCTATCCTAGTGTTTACTATACCCCTTTGAAAGGACATTAGCCTAACCTAAGAACCTTACCTAACCTATCCCACTATTTTCCCTAATAAATTGTTTCTCATAACGCTGCAGTAGTGTCGTTTAAAATAACCAATACAAAAATACATAAATAAACGAAAAAAATACAAATATAAATATAGCAGGTGCTGGACCTAAAAATCTTAATAGAGATCTAAATTGCAATTTTGACGATATATTTTCAAGAAATATTCCTTAGTTTATCCATTTAAATGCAAACTTTAAATATGGATTGTCCAGAGAAAACAAAGCCTTCACAGATTCAGGGGTAACAAAAGTCGGGAGTGTTAAAGATTATGCACCTATCTGGAATTTGTCCCTAGTTGTAAGGCAGAATCTCACGATCATATTTCTCCCCAACTTTATCGTGGCCACAGTTGGACAGTAATTTGGGTAATGTTTCAAGAGACTGACACGCCCAACACCCTAGCATATATAATCTGTGGGTGGCTGCTCCAAGACTGCTGCTTTTATATCCATTGATCTACAGTATAGTATATTATTATTATTATTATTTTGTTTTCTATGTGGATGAGGGAGACAAAAGGCAAAACTGCCTGTGACTAGTGCCTCCCCCAGAGTTAAAAGAGCGACAGGGCCAACATAAAAGAACGTTCGAGCCAAAATGTCTGGACACACAGAGTTTGAAGAAAGTTAAGTCATAGGATGAGGGAAAGATGGATTCAGGGAGAGAGTTTCAGAGCTCAGCTGTTGAATAAAAGAGAGAATGGGAGTAACGTTTGACTTGAGTTGGAGAGTTGTACAGAGTAGGGGTTGGATTGTGTTGCGCAAGACGGGTACTAAGTACCCTACGTAGAGGAGGTGGTAAGCACTGAGAGAGCTCCGAGGAACACTAATTATTGTAGTAGCGATTGAATAGCGAGAGAGATGCAACATTGCGGCGAAAAGAGAGAGATTGCAGAGAATCGGTGAGTGGACGGGACTTAATGATACGAAAGTCTTTCCTTTCCACTTTGTCTAGAAGTGCTGTGTGAGAGGATCCTTCCCACACATGTGAACAATACTCTATACAAGGACACACTGTGCCCCTGTACAGAGCAAGAAGCTGTGCAGGGGCAAAGAACCTCTTGAGGCGGTTGAGCACACCCAGCTTCTGGGAGGCCGCCTTAGCAAGACTGGTAATATGGCCCTTCAAAGAGAGAGCAGAAGAAAAAGAGACACCGAGAATACTGAGAGAAAATGAAGGGTTGATTTTTGTGTTGTTGAAGAATAAGGGTATAGTCCTCTGGGAGTTCACGGCGGGTAGATAGATGGAGAAATTGAGTTTTGGAAGCATTAAATGGAACAAGGTTTTATCTGCCCCAATTGGAAATGGTAGTTAAATCAGAAGATAAGTGTTGCATGGCTTCATTATGTTTGCTTTTGAGGGATTGTTGGCTGGGGCGTTCTGGAAAACTAATTGAATAGTGTAAGGTAGAGTCGTCTGCATATAAATGGATAGGACTGGAAGTACAGTTGAGAAGATCATTTATGAAAATTTGAAAGAGAATAGGAGATAGGACAGATCCCTGAGGAACACCAGAGTTGATAGGATGAGGAAGTGAACGCTGGCCGTCCACAACCGCAGCTATGGAATGGCCGGAAAGGAAATTAGAGACAAAGGCACAGATGGAGGGATAGAAACCTAAGGAGGGTAGTATAGAAATTAGAGATTTATGCCAGACTCTATCGAAGGCCTTCGATATGTCTAGCGCAACAGAAAAGGTCTCACCGAAGTCCCGAAAGGAGGATGACCAAGAGTTAGTAAGATATGAAAGAAGATCACCAGTAGAGCGACCCTTGAGGAAGACATACTGGCAATGAGGGTGATAATTAGATTTAAGGGGGGATTGTTCGTTTTTCTGGACCCCCTTTTCCCTTGAGCTTCCCCCCATTAGTTTTGATATTTTAAGACGTTGGGCCCTTTACTTTGACGATTTTAACATCTTTCGCCCCATTTCGTTGTCAATTTTAAGACCTTTCGTGCCATTTAGGTGTCGATCTTTTACTGGCTTGCAATAGCGAGCCTCTAATTTTAAGAGGAACCCGGCCGAAAGTTTCCTACCGAAAAATGTACAAATTTATGGTGAAGGGGGATATAGGGTTTTTTCTTAAAAGCATGATGGAGGTATAGCGAGGGAACTAAATAAATCTATCTATATATCTAACTACCTATTGCCTGCTATCCCCGAAGGGGTGGCCACGAACGAAACGCCCCCATGCACCTCTGTCTCCAATCAGTCGACGTATAAATACTGTATATGAATGTATAAATATATAGACCCAAAAATGACCACTACCCTCTTAATGTATAATGTTGTTTAGCTGCCAGAATGTTAGAATAAGCTTAATTCAAAAGTTGCCCGACTCAACTACCGAAAAAGTACGCCAAAAAAAGAACTTGTGTGAACTCTACTTCCATCATTTGCGTTGCTAAGTCATGTTTTTCTGCTTATGTTATTATTTTATGATCCTTTTGCACCTTAAGGGGGTAGTGGTTATTTGTTGGTCTATTCACTTATTTATATAATAATTATTATATATTTTATAGTAAATATTTCTAGACCTCCATCAAATTTATAATAAAATACCCCCTTCAAGATAAATGTTCCGGGCGAAGGTAGGTTCCACCTAGAATTACAGGCTCGCTATCGCTTGCCAGGAAAAAATCAACATCTAAGTGACACGCAAGGTCTTTATAATGACAAATACAGTATATGGGGCGAAAGGTCTTAACATCGCCAAACAAATGGAACAAACGTCTTACAATCTCAAAGCTAATGGAACTAAACATGTTGCATCTATTTCACCCTTCTATCACTATTACAACAATCAATGTTCTTCAGAGCTCTCTCAGTGCATTGGCCCTCCCTACGGCAAGTAGGAGGCACCCACCTTTCAACACAATCCCACTCATATTCTTTCCAGCTCTCCAACACAAAAATTAGCAAATTTGTTCAGTCTTTCTTCTACTCAACAAGTGAATGCTAGAGTTCTCTCCCTCAGTCAATTTTTCCTTCATTCTATGACTTAGACTGCTTTAAACTCTGTGTGTCTAGGCATTTTGACTCCAACGTACCTTGAATTTGGCTCTCTGTCACTTTCAAATTTGGGGGAGAAAGTTGTTACAGTCAGCTTTGCCTTTTGTCTCCTTCATACACATAGAAAAAATATATAAAGTAATATTTTAATGCAGGTAATTACAACCGGTATCAACTACAGTTCTGGTCGGTGGAGTCGGAGTCACGAGAGCGTTAACTTTGAGTAGAATGGAGTTATAGAGTCAACTAGTTTTGGGGGGGTTGGAGTTGTAGAGTCAGCTAGTTTTGGTTGGGTTGGAGTTGTAGAGTCAGCTAGTTTTGGTTGGGTTGGAGTTGTAGAGTCAGCTAGTTTTGGTTGGGTTGGAGTTGTAGAGTCAGCTAGTTTTGGTTGGGTTGGAGTTGTAGAGTCAGCTAGTTTTGGTTGGGTTGGAGTTGTAGAGTCAGCTAGTTTTGGGTGGGTTGGAGTTGTAGAGGCCTAGGGTTGGCAGCCCAGAGTCAGCTATTTTGGTTGGGGTTTGAGTCACAGAGTAGAGCTAGTTTTTGGTGGTTGGAGTTGAAGTCACAGAGTCAGCTAGTTTTGGTTGGGTTGGAGTTGAAGTCACAGAGTCAGCTAGTTTTGGTTGGGTCGGAGTTGAAGTCACAGAGTCAGCTAGTTTTGGTTGGGTTGGAGCCTGGTTCATACTTGTAAAATGTTTAGAATCAGCTAGTTGGTTGGGTTTTGAAGTCACAGAGTCAGCTAGTTTTGGTTGGGTTCAAACCCCAGATGGCCAGTTTACCAGCGCTATTTTGGTTGGTTCTGGTCATACTTGTAAAATGTTTAGAATCGTAGTCTGAATTTGGTTTTCTATGATAACCATTGAGCCATCTCTTACCAGCGCTTCAGGGTAAGTAATCTGGCCAATATATAAATAATATTATTCTGCACTGGAAATTGGAAACAGTATAACCTACAGATATCATTATGTTATAGAAACCATTATGCCCAAGATGTTTGTGTTGAAATTGTATCTGTGGTTGAAGTTGTTAATTTTGTAGTAGTAGTAGTAGTAGTAGTAGTTGTTGTAGTTGTAGAATCAGTTGATCCTGTAGTTGTAGATTCAGTTGATCCTGTAGTTGTTGATTCAGTTGTTGTAGTTGTTGTAGTTGTTGATTCAGTTGATCCTGTAGTTGTTGATTCAGTTGTTGTAGTTGTTGATTCAGTTGTAGTTGTTGATTCAGTTGTAGTTGTGTTTGTTGATTTAGTTGATCCTGTAGTTGTAGATTCAGTTGTTATAGTTGTTGATTAAGTTGTTGTTGTAGTTGTTGATTCAATTGATCCTGTAGCTGTTGATTCAGTTGTAGTTGTTGATTCAGTTGATCCTGTAGTTGTTGATGCAGTTGTTGTAGCTGTTGGTTCAGTTGTTGTTGTAGTTGTTGATTCAGTTGTTGTAGTTGTTGATTCTGTTGTAGTTGTGTATTGAGTTGTTGTTGTAGTTGTTGATTCAGTTGGTGTAGTTGTTGATTCAGTTGTTGTAGTTGTTGATTCAGTTGTTGTTGTAGTTGTTGATTCAGTTGTTGTAGTTGTTGATTCAGTTGTTGTTGTAGTTGTTGTTGTAGTTGTTGATTCAGTTGTTGTAGTTGTTGATTCAGTTGTTGTTGTAGTTGTTGATTCGGTTGTACTTGATTCAGTTGTAGTTGTTGATTCAGTTGATCCTGTAGTTGTTGATTCAGTTGTTGCTGTAGTTGTTGATTCAGTTGTTGTAGTTGTTGATTCAGTTGTTGTAGTTGTTGATTCAGTTGTTGTTTTGGTTGTTGATTCAGTTGTTGTTGTAGTTGTTGATTCAGTTGTAGTTGTTGATTCAGTTGTTGTAGTTGTTGATTCAGTTGTTGTAGTTGATTCAGTTGTTGTTGTTGTTGATTCAGTTGTTTTAGTTGTTGATTCAGTTGTTGTTGTTGATTCAGTTGATCCTATAGCTGCTTGTTTAACATGAAAAACATATAGGTGTCTGTCAATTTTTTTAACTTCCTAGATACAAGTGTGCATGCTATAGTTGTAGATAGAGTAGTGCTTGATAACCTAATAAAAAACAAAATACAAATATATACAGTAGTGTGCATTAATATACAGTAATATACCTGAAGAATTGGAAGTGAAAGATAGGATATAGAATATATTTGTGACACATATGCTTGAATTGGCCGTTTGTATACATATTCTTAACATTATTCCTCCATTACAAAACCCAAATGCACTAGAATAAACTAATGAAAGCATATGATCCTCCCGGGATTCGAACTCGGGACACCACACCCAGAACATAAGCATCTAATCCATTACACCACCCACATACTTAACCCTTGTCTATCGGGGCCCGACTTAAGTCCGTATCGAAAAATTTGGACTATGTGGCGGGGCCCGACTTAAGTCTTTGTGCAATTTTGGCGCAATATTGGCTCTGAGAGAGAGACGAGCGACGGGAGGAGCCTGGGTTACCTCATGACCGCTCGCCACGGCCGCCGTGGACCAACTGAGATGTACTCCACTTACATCCACCCTCACTCCCTCGCTACATCGCCCACGTTCTAACCACTCCTCTCCCCGACCTGTAAGCAGAGACCCGCCACCACAGGATTCTGGATTTACACCAGTGAGGAATGGTGCACGGCAAACACAGAAAAGGTCTCATCTACCAGTCACAATGTCAAACAGATTTGAGATATTGGTAGAGATGGAAGACGAACCAGAAGAGACCAGGCTCGTTGGGGATTCCATCCTACTAGAACAGGTCGAAGAGTTCTGCGACAGAGTCCCAAATCGACGAAAAAGATTTTGCATCCCAGGAGCTGGACTGGACGACATTGTGGAAGCCTTCGAAGATACCACAAAAGATGCAAATGAAAATACCCTTTTTGTCATCCATACTGGTTCAAATGACGTCATGCGCACCAGATCCGAAGAGTTGATGGAGAAATATCGCAAGATGATCCAGCACTACAAAAAAAAGTCAAGGAATATCATCATCTCAGGCATTCTCCCCAAGATCGCACCTGACAAATTCTACGACAAGGCCTTCAGCACAAATAGCCGACTAAAATATTTGTGTCTGAGGGAAGAAGTTGAATTCATCAACCTCTGGGACAACTTCTACAACCAGCCTACTCTGTTCCGCAAGGATGGCACTCATCTAAACCCTGTGGGTTCAGCACGCATGGGTCGTCTCCTACACGAAGCAGTCCGCAGCCATGGATCAAAAAACGCCATCCGAGAAGAAGCAGCAGTGACATAAATCATCCAACGCCAAGCAAAAAATAGAGGCAACCGAGGACCACCAGCGATAAGGACCGAAGACAGCGAGGACCGAGGACAGCCATGAACATAAATGTAGATCCGACAAGAACCAAAAATATTATTAAAGAGTGTTCCGTGAGTTCTAAAATAACAAATTTAAAGGTTTTCTATGCAAACGCTCGTAGCATACGCAATAAATTTTCAGATTTAGAGGAGCTAGTGTTTACAGAAAATTATGATGTGATTGGCATAACAGAATCTTGGCTCAATACAGAAGATAGAGGCTTTTTAGTAGAGTATTCACTTCCCGGTTATGTAATGTTTGAGAAAAGCCGAATAAATCGAAATGGAGGTGGCGTTTTACTTTATATCAAAGAAAGTCTTAACCCTACCCTCTTGTCAAAACCTCAAATTGTGAACGTCGACACATCTTTTGTACTAATAAAGAATAATAAAGGTACAAAAATAATACTTGCGTTAATATACAGACCTCCAGCTCAATCAGTGCAAACTGACCGAGAAATTGCAGATGTAAGTAACTCACAAGATACCGTAATTTTTGGCGACTTTAATTTACCTGTGACCAAGTGGGGCGATACTCTTACTTCACACTCCGGACATGACTTGTATACGAACTTGCAAGAGAGTTCGCTTTATCAATTTGTTCGAACGCCGACCCGTGGTAATAACGTTCTTGACATTGTACTTGCAACAAAAGAAGAATTAATAGAGAATTTGAATGTTGGTGATGAATTCAGTAACAGCGACCATCGTACGATAACTTTCACTTTAAAGTTTACTAGTAACGAACCAAATAGTAGCATCGAAAAAGTCCCTAATTTCAAGAAAGCAAACTTCCATAAAGTTAGAGCTATGTTTAAAGAAACTGACTGGAGTTTTTTAATTAACAATAACGACATAAATACATCTTGGAAGTTATTCGAAACCACTTACCTAAAAGCAGTGCAAGACTGCATACCATCGAAAATACGGCGTCCAGGCCATAATAATAAGCCCAAATGGTGAAATAAAGATATTTCAAACTGCCTGCTTGCTAAAAAATTTGCTAATGATAGATTAAAATCCTCACAAAATGACGAAGAACGGGTGAAATTTGTAGAGCTACGACGCAAAGCCAAAAAGTTAATTAAGCAAAGTAAAAAGACCTTAGAGTTACATATTGCGAATCAAAGTAAAACAAACCCGAAAGAATTCTATAGTTATATCAGAAAGAAAAAGTAGTTACTTCAACTGTTGGACCGTTAGTCGATGAAAATGGAGAATACACCAAAGACGAAGTACAAATGAGTAATGCCCTCAATACCTTCTTTGCATCAGTTTTTACAACAGAAGACCTCAGTGATATCCCTACACCATCGCCGATTCAGATTGATAATTCAGATGTTCTAAGCAATATCACCGTTACAGAGAGAGAAGTATTGAATTGTTTAGATAAACTCAAGGTACATAAAACGCCTGGACCTGATACAATCTCGCCTAGAGTTCTAAAGGAAGCTAAGGATGAGCTCTCCAAACCATTGACATTACTATTCAATAAATCCTTGCAGTCTGGAACTATGCCTGATCAGTGGAAGCTAGCCAACGTAACACCGATATTCAAAAAAGGCAGCAAATCCCTACCCAGTAATTATCGTCCAATTAGCTTAACCTCAGTTGTATGTAAAATGCTAGAAACGGTCATACGAGACAGACTCGTAAATCACTTAGAGGAAAATAACATACTTAAAGATACTCAACACGGCTTTCGTAAAAAACGTTCATGTTTAACAAACCTCTTAGACTTCTTCCACGATATCCTCAACCTCTACGATGAGAGTAAAGCTGTAGATATTATATACCTTGATTTTCAAAAGGCCTTTGACAAAGTTCCCCACAAACGTTTACTGCTAAAACTAAAAGTGCATGGAATACAGACGGTGTGTTGAAATGGATAGAAAATTGGCTCAGCGACAGAAAGCAAAGAGTAGTCATAAACGGTAAGGCATCTAAATGGACCAATGTAAGTAGCGGGGTACCCCAGGGATCGGTACTAGGACCAATTCTCTTTCTAATTTACATCAACGACATAGATGAGGGTCTCACCTGTACAATCTCAAAATTTGCTGACGATACAAAAATTGCAAATAGCGTACTCTCAAAAGAACAAGTTGACGATATGCAACACAATCTAGATAAATTGTCATGTTGGGCCCAAATTTGGCAAATGAGTTTCAATGCGGATAAATGTAAAGTACTACATATCGGATACCTAAATGAGAAAGCAAACTATTCGATGAATGGCACTCAGCTTAAGAATGTAAACAGAGAAACCGATCTGGGCAACCTAAAACCGAGTCAACAATGTTCAGAAGTTGTTAAGAAGGCAAACAAAATAATTGGCTTTATAGGCAGGTCATTTGAGCATAAATCCAAAGAAGTTATCCTAACCCTTTACAATTCCTTAGTCCGCCCTCTTCTGGAATACTGCGTTCAATCCTGGTGCCCTTATTACCAAAAAGATATAAACAAGCTAGAACGAGTTCAACGTAGAGTTACCAAAATGATACCTAGCCTAAAGAACAAACCATACGAAGAGCGTCTTAGAGAATTAAATCTATTTCCTTTAACCCAGCGCAGATTAAGAGGTGACTTAATTCAAGTGTTCAAAATCATCAAAGGCATCAACAATATGGACTGTAGTAAGTACTTCACTATCGACCAATCTAATTACACGTGGGGAAACGGTTGCAAAATTATTGGTAAATCTTTTAACTCACACGAATCTAAGAATTTCTTCTTCAATCGAGTTGTCAACTTGTGGAATGGGCTTCCCCGAAACGTTGTAGACTGCATCACCGTTGATTCATTTAAACTCCGCCTAGACAAATATCTCGCATCATACCCGTGACTGACTGCGTTTGTAAATGAATAACTTTATTTTATTTCCCCCTCAGTTACTAACCCATCTGTCCCCTACTAACTTCCTAATCCTGCCACGGACATTAGTTCCAGGGCAGTAATTCCCTTTCCAATGTTCCCTTACCCACTCTAAACCACTGTTTGGACACTTGATCCTCAGTGTTTTGGAGGACAAGCAACCTAGAAGGGTCACTAGATCTGTTGTTGCTTGATTTCCTTTGTACTCCTTTGTACTACATACGTAATTATATAAAGAAATACCGTATTTCAGCGATTTTGCCCTTCGGTCGCACGATCGTTGCAAGACAACCAGTGATCGTAGAAGGATGGTTCAGGTGTCATTGAAAAGCTCAATTTATGCCCTTTCAGGGATACATACTTGTATTACGCTCTGGGTCTTGTTTATGCATGAAAAAGAGCACGGAAAAAACCCCATTTATGGTAAAAAAAAAACGCTGGGCGGCACAGTGAAATATACTCCACCACCCGCTCTTTGAGCGTTAAAAATATAAGTACACAATCACGATACATACCCATTTTCGAATTCTCGATATTAATCTAATCATGTACTTAGACCCAAAGTCTATATAGGCACCCTTCTCCCTCGTGTTTAGCCCCATTAAATTTTAGATTTTAAGACGTTCGGATCATTACTCTGGCGATTTAAAAATGTTATGCCCCATTTCTTTGTCAATATTAAGACCTTTCGTGCCATTTAGGTGTCAATTTTTTCCTGGCGAGCGATAGCGAGCCTGTAATATTAAAAGTAACTGGCATTCGTCCGGGACATTTATCTACCGAAAAATGTACAAATTTATCTTGAAGGGTTGTCAAAGGTGTATATTTTACAGGTTGATGGGGGTCTATGGAGTAAATTTAATAACAATACAAATATTGACAAAGCAATGCGGCGAAAGGTCTTGAAATCGACAAACTAATGGGCCGAAGGTCTTAAGCCTTTCACGCTCATATGACGCAGAGGTTACCAGATTAGCAATACAAAATAGAGTTCTCTCACTCTTATAATTACCTCTCCAAAATTAGTTTTCAGCCCACAGCGAACTCAAAGACAACTGCAGAGGTTGAAGTAACTAAACTAAAGGTTTCTAAATACCCCTGATGGTAACAAAGGCTTTAAAGTATCCCTAATAGGCTCAAAATCGCGTCATATGTAGGAGAGGGTTAACATCTGAAAACTAATGGGGCTAAACATGAGGGAGAAGGGGGTCCAGAAAATCCCTATGCCCTCCCTTAATTATTATTGAGGATTTAGCTTGACCCTGCCATATTCGAGCAACGTATTTTAGTTTGTCCTCTAGGATAACAAAAACGTATACCTGCACTTCCTTCAAACAAGAAAATGCCGACGTAGACTTCAAGCTAAATTTGCAAATTTTTCGATAGAAAAATGTCACGGCCAAGGCCGATTTCTTTTAAGTTACAAGCTTCGTATCACCCGCTTAGGAAATATTGACACCTGAAATGGTGTGAAGCGTCTTATTATCGCCAATAACAGTGGAGTGAAACGTCACAAGATCTCCGAATTAATGAAGCAAAACAGGGAAGTCCAAATAGGATTAAGGGTCACTGACACCTACTAACTTACTTTTCTAATTTCCCTCTTTCTTAGTATAAACATATTGAATATATCCCTCTTCTATCTATCTACCTATTGCCTGACGCCGTGATCTCCGAAGGGGTAGGCACGAACGAAACGCCCCCATGCACCTCTGTCCCCAGTCAGGCGACGCCCCTCCTCCCAACCGGCACCGCCTTCATTCATATACTTCTTCACTCCATCCTTCCACCTCTCTCTCTCTGTCCCTCCACCTTGCTCTCGTACACCCTCTTAGTCATTCTCTCGCTTCCCATACGTTCCATATGGCCGAACCATCTTAAAGTGTTCCTTTTCACACTTTTCAGCACATCTACCTCCACACCACACCTGCCTCTTACTTCCTCATTCGTCTGTCTATCCCTCCATGTAACTCCGCACGCACTTCTCAAGTAACCAGTTTCTACCACTCTCAACTCATGGTCTGAGTCTCTTCACCAACGTCCATGCTTCGCTTCCGTAAGTCAGTGTCGGGATTACCACACTGTCATGCAAGGACTTCTTCACTTCCATGCTGACCACCCTATTTCTTGTTACTGCTTTCAGCATTCCTACAACCCTCTTCCCCTGTTGCAGCCTCTCCCGCACTTCTTCATCCATACTCCCATCTTTACTCAGCACACTGCCCAGATACTTAAATGAGCTGACAATCTCCATAACCTGACTGTTCAACTTCACCTCACACTCTGTGGCTTCACCCTTCTCGAAGACCATAACCTTGCTCTTCCCCGCATTTACCTTCAGATTCCGTTTTTCGCGCACTGTTCCAAACATATTTACCAGACCCTGCAACTTCCATTCATTGTCGCTCATCAGAACTGTATCATCAGCAAACCGCAGTACAGGTAGCTTCCACTCGTTTCCCTCCCTTATCAGAGATACACCACCATCCACTGCTCTTCTTTGTATTTGTTTCATGACTCCATCCATATATACAGTAAACAACCACGGGGACATCACACACCCCTGTTTCAACCCAACATTCAGATCAAAGAACTCACTCTACTCATCCTCCACATGTACTGACGCCTTTGCACCCTCATAAATGCTCTTCACTGCTTTCAGCAACTTGCCATCTACTCCGTATATTCTCAATACTTTCCACAAACCTTCTCTATCCACTCTGTCATAGGCCTTCTCCAAGTCCATAAAGGCAACATACAGCTTTTATTGTTTCTTCAAATATTTCTCCACAACACATTTCAGGGTAAAAATCTGATCTACACATCCTCTTCCCTTCCTAAACACGCCCTGCTCGTCATCTATCCATTTCTCCGTTCTCTCTCTCACTCTCTCAATCACTACCCTACTGTGCACCTTCCCTACTACGCTTAGAAGAAATTTTCCTCGGTGGTTACCACACTCCACTTTCCCCTTTACCCTTACTGTATATAGGGGGACTATTATGCCTGCCTTCCAGTCATCAGGTGCACTCCCCTTCTCCCATGCTAGTTTGCATATTTTCCATACCCATTCGATCACTATCTCACTACCATACCTCAGCATTTCCCCACACACTCCATCTATTCCTGGTGCTTTCCCCAACTTCACTCTTTTCATGGCTTCACACACTTCTGACCTCCTGATCCCCATCTCCTCCTCCACTACTTCTCTTCTTCTCCCTCCCATACCCCATCCAACTATATTTGCTGATGCTTCATTCCTTACATTCAGCAATTCGTTGAAGTACTCCCTCCATCTTTCGACTCTCTCTTGCTTCTCGGCTAGCACTCACCCATTCTTATCTTTCACACCCTTACTGTTTCCCTTGCTACCTTCCCTTACTTTCTTGACTTCTTTCCAGAACAGTTTCTTACACTCCCTCCATTTTACACTCAGATTCCTTCCAAATTCCTCATTTACTCTTCTCTTACTTTCCTTCCCTACTCTCTTTTTCTCCAAGTACCTCGCTCTTTTCTGTCTCTCCAAATCTTCATTCCCTCTACAACCAACAACTCTCTATATGCTCCCTTCTTGTCTTCCACAGATATTTATACCTCTTCTGTCCACCATGCTGTACCCTTCACTCCCCTCCCTCTTCTCCTTACTCCACACACCTTCTCACATGCTGCACATATCTCTTCCTTAACCCGGGAACTGCAGCAAGACTCTTAAGAGTTCCCCCGGCGGACTGCGGGAAGACTCTTAACCCGTGGAGCCCCGGCTAGTTTTGTAATGTTTGTTCACCAGAACCCGGCCGGTTTTCAAAAAATTGTTTTATTCCAGAAACAATAGCGAATGGGTTAGGAATGAAGGAAAAACCACGAAAAACCGCTCAAAAAGCTTAAAGAATGGTCCTACAGAGCCCCCGAAAACGTATTTTACAAGAGTAAAAAATTGAAGGCAATTACCCCAAAAAAACAGGTTATTGCGCGTTCACGCGCACGCACGTGGACTTTGAGAGTTTTCAACCATCGGCACGGTTGCGTGGGATACGTACACAGTTCCCATACAAATCTGAGCCCTCTTGAGTGGCTACACCTGAGGTTACGGTCGGCGCAATTAGGGTGACGCGCCAGGCGCGTCTCTGGGGCTGTGCGTTACATACATCGCCGACGCATCAGACGCGTCGCTGGGGCTGTACGGGTTAAGAGTCAGGGAAAAAATAAATCAATTTAAAACACCAAAAACACATTTTTTTTTCTTTTTTTTTTTTGCCCCTGGGCCATGCAAAATATCACTCCTCTACCTCCCCTCCTTCCCCACTTTCCTCCCCTCCTTCAGTTATCACCTATAATCCCTGTTATTCCCTTATTCTGTGGTATATTTTCGTGCTAACATTAGCGAGTTGCAAGCAGGGCATTGTCATCACTGTTAGCAAGCGAGTGCAAGAGAGAGAGAGAGAGAGAGTATCGATCGACAGTGTCTCTCCAGACTTGGGGAAAAGTGGCAGGAAAGGACCGCTTTTGACCATCCAAACGCTGTTTCCACTTGTTTTATTGTTGTAACAGGTTAATACCTTTATAATCAACCTATAATAGGCGCATATGGAGAAGTATTAATGCTATTTATGGTAAAATAAATATTTTAGTGATGGAACCAGCTCAAATACATGCGCACAGGCAGAGGTGTCTCATACCCCCCATGCGCGCTTCAGAGGTTAACCCCTTCTATACCTGTGATATACTTTTCATTATATTCTGGCAACTATTAGACAATTTTATTGAGCTTAGGAAGGATGTGTACCAATTCAAAGGTTACAGACTATCTAAATGAATCCTTTTACCTACCACATATCTTTCCTAAGCCTCATAAAATCATCTAAAAGTAGCTTAAATCAAATTAAAAAGACGTTGCCGGTACTGAAGGGGTTAACCTAAGAACGGTGAGCCTATGGTATTTAAAACATCCCGCTGGGCGAAGGTACTGTTGGTAAATCCCGACGAATTTCGTCATTTTACGACGAATATTGTTATTATGTATTCATATGTGCCTATTTTACGTTTACTATGAAGATATGAACATGTAACAACAATAAAACAAGTGGAAATAGTATTTAGGGTGTGAAAAAGACAAATTATTGCTGACCGTCCAGTCATGAGGAGAGAGGCGCGCGAGACATACACCCTCCCCTCTCGAGGCCTGAAGCCAGACTGATGTCTCGCTAGTGAAGTCTCTCTCTTGCTATGATCCTTACACACCTCCCTTTCGACCTTTGAACCAGCTGGGAAATATTGGCGAGAAAAATTACCCAATAAACAGGGGAATAAGAGGAAAACACATGTGGAGGAGTGATAGAAGGTATGGAGGGGAATTATCTCAGTTAATCACACATTCTTTTGTTTTGAGTATCAGTGTGATGTTTTGAAAGGCTTTTTATAGCCCTTGGCTCATATGAGGACGCTCGCCCTCGTAGGGTTCAGACTCAATTGAGGACACTCGCCGTTCTTGGGTTAAACACTTTGCTCATCTCCTCCACTTCCTCCATACCTTCCAGGTCAAACCTACCAAGTCGTCTTTCTACTGCTCTCCTGAACTCTTCCTTGATTTCCTCCTCCTGCAACCTCTCCACCCTCCTCGC
Organism: Paralithodes platypus; assembly: GCA_032716605.1. Classification (NCBI taxonomy): domain Eukaryota; kingdom Metazoa; phylum Arthropoda; class Malacostraca; order Decapoda; family Lithodidae; genus Paralithodes; species Paralithodes platypus. The sequence continues at coordinate 13,782,016 of CM064502.1, read as the reverse complement.
CATGCCACCCTCCTCTCACCTCCCTCTAGGTCTCCTCACCCACTTCTTTTGTATCCTAATTTTAGCTACTACTACATATCCCTCTTACAGTCGATTATGTCTTATATCAGCTAATCTAGTAATTATTATAGTAATTCATAGTATAGGTATACACATACGACCAATTCAAGAGCATCTAACCAACTTGATAAAGAATTGTGTAATTCCGAGAGTGAAACATATTTAGTTATTGGAAAACATAGAGCATTACGAATAAATGATTGAACACAACTGTGGACTATTAATACAAGTTTCCTCTCTATGACAGCTTAGTTTGACATAAAAGGTTGGCTATAAACAATGGAATATAACTGTACGGTACTGTTTTTGTAATTTAGGGAATGTTTGCGTTATTTTGTTTGTGGACTTACTTGTAGAAGTAAATGTAGTAGTAGTAGTAGATGTAGATGTAGTAGTAGTAGTAGTAGTAGGAGTTGTTGTTGTTGCTGTAACTGTAGATGTTAAAACAGATGTTAGTGTTAATGGTAATATAATTGTGCCCGTTATGACTTATTATCGTGTTATTAATTATTAAATGTAATTGAACATTTACGCTGCGGGCATATTTGGGCTATTTAGGGCATATTCAGGCACTCCTGAATGATTATTCAAGAGTCTACATGAAATGAAATGTATTCAGCCGAAAACTAGACGAAAATATCTTCAAAATGACACTAGAATGTGCTTCGTAGCTCGCGGGGTTCACCCACAGCGCTACCATGGACATTGGGGAAAACTTGCTATTTATTAGCAATGTAGCGCTCTTTTGCCTTTGGCAGCACTGCTGAGACCCGGGGCTGGGGTCTCAGTGCACGGACGGACGTGCTGGCGGTCGGTGGTGGGCCACTTACACTCCCGCCCACTGACACTTGATTTCTACAGCTTTAACAGGCTTTATAAGCCTGTAAATTGCTGTAGATTGCCATGGCGTTCCGGAACGTTTCCCACAGGGAGACTAATTGATGATTCAGATGTTGGTGAACTTACCTATTATCCCTTCTGTACCGGCGATGTCTTGAACATTCTTCTCTAGCTATAGTTAGACGAATTTGTGCAGTTTAACCCACTGAGCCACAGCTAGTTATAAATAAATGTACCACCAGGGACCGGCAGGTTTTGAAAAAAAAAAAAATCCAGAAACAATAGCGAATGGGTTAGCACGCTCACGCGCACGCGGTTGGACTTTGAGAGTTTTCAACCATCGGCAAGGTTGCGTGGAATACTTACACAGTTCCCATACAAATCTGAGCCCTCTAGGTGCCATAGGACCGGAGTAATTATCATTGACGACACATTGTCGTCGCTGGGGTTTAGCATTACATACATTGCCGACGACACGTTGTCGTCGCTGGGGTTCAGTGGGTTAAGAAGGATCAGCGGTATTAAAAATGGTTACAAGAGATAGTTTGAAATATGAATTTTTCCTAGATCAACGCTACCAGTATACCTTCATACTTACTTCTACAAATACTTCTATCATCACATAACATGGTATATAGAGATACCATTGACCACTACCAATTGCTGACTTGCGAGTTTCGTTCTATAAGGAAGTTGGAGCTGTAGACAACGATATTAAACAGTATATCCAGCTATAATACAGTCGCAGTATAAAAAACAATTTATCATACTTTCTATCAATCAGAAACCTACCGGTACATTATTATTGAATTTCTGTTTTATATCGACGTTTACGCCTCCAACTTCCTTATAGCCTGAAACTCGCAAGTGGTCAATTGAGATTATGTTATTTTATTAAGATATGATATTACTGTATATACCCTTTACTATCTAGCAATATTAAAATGGCAGTAGAGTACTAAATCTAGGGATATTTTTGACATGAATTTAAAAACTCGGAATGCAAATCGGTCTCTAAAAGAGGATACACACGAACGTTTTATCCCGGCAATTTTACTCGTAATTTCTGGACCTGGTTTTTTTTCTCTCTGGGTTGTATCCTTTTGGGCCCATTCGGCCTACTATTTTAAGACATTTTTCCCCATCCAGGTGTCGATATCGCTCGCCAGCATTTTATGGAGAAATCCGGCTTCGACGGAGAAATTTTTCTATCGAAAAATGTACAAATTTAGCCAGCTGTATAACTCATTATCCAAAATATGGTGGCTCGCTATCACTCGCCAGGTATAAATCGACACCTGGATGGGGATACACGTCTTAAAACAGTTGGCTGAATAGGGCCGAATGGATACAAACCAGAGAAATAGACAAAAGGAGATAAAGAGAAAAGAAGCAGGTGACCCCCCTTAACCCTTAACAAAACACACCCCAAGACCCTCCTTCAAGAAACATGTTTTCCATTTTCGATAAAACAAATATCCCGGCCGAAGGCCGATTTCTCGTTAATTAAATACAGGATCGCTATCGCTCACCAGGAAACAAGCGACACTTAAATGACACACACAATCTTAATATTGATAAAGACATGGTGCGAACAATCTTAAAATTGCCAAACTAATGGTCCGAACGTCATACAATCTGAAAACTAATGGAGGAAAAAAAAAAAAAAAAAAAATGCCCAATCTCCCCTTAATACCGACATCGTAATCATTCTAACCCCTTCTGTACCGCTGACGTGTTTTATATTTTCTTCTTGCTATATTTAGACCATTTTGTGCAGTTTAAGAATAATCTGTGGCAGTCAAAAGGGTTAAGTGTGAGAGTTCGAAGCTTGTAAATTGCTGGAGGCCCTTATTAAACTGAATAAAATCGTCTAATAGTAGCTAGAATACAATGAAAAAGACGTCTCCGGTACAGAAGGGGTTAAGGGGACATTGACTGTTTTTTTGGCCTATAAATTAATTTATAAATTCTTTGTTTGCTCGCTAGACATCCCTCAAACTTAGAAAAACATCCTCAAGATAAATTTGTATATTTTTCGGTAGAAATTTTTTCCGACCGAAGGCCGGTTCTTCTTACAATTACAGGCTCGCTATCGGTCGCCAGGAAAAAATCGACACCTAAGTGGCACGATAGTTCTTAAAATGTATAACGAAATTGGACGAAAGGTCTTAAAATCGCCAAACAAATGGGCCGAACGTCTAAGAATCTAAACAAAATAATGGGACTAAACACGAGGGAGAAAGGGGACCAGAAAAATTGTCTGTCTCCCCTTAATACTACAACACAAGGCACAATAAAGTGCTATAACACATTTAATTCTAGCTGTATGTAGACGTTATCATGCAGCTTAGGAAGGATCTGTAGTATAGTTAAAAAGGTCGGTCGAGATTGTTTGAAGCCATATTATTACTAGAGGTCCTTCCTAAGCTGAATATAATCGTGTTGGTTAACCCCTGCTGTACCGGTGACGTCTTTTTTAATCTTTTTATAGCTATCCTTAGACGATTTGGTGCAGTTTAAGAAGGATCTGTGGTAGTCAAAATGGCTAAGTGAGATAGTTTGAAGCCTGTTAAATGCTGGAGGCCCCTTTTAAGGGGGTAGTACTCGCTTTTTCTGAACCCCCTTCTCCCTCATTTTTAGCATATTTGTTTTGATATTTTAAGACGTTTGTTCCATTAGTATTAGCGTTTTTGAGACCTTTCGCCCATTACTTAGTCAATATTAAGACCTTTCGTGCCATTTAGGTGTCGATTTTTTCATGGCGAGCGATAGCGAACATGTAATTTTAGAAGGAACCGGCCTTCGGCCGTGACATTTTTCTGCCGAAAAATTTACAAATTTATCTTGAAAGGGAGTCTAGGAAGTGTTTTTTTTTTTTTTAACTTGATGGAGATCTAGCGAGGAAACCCAAAGATAAAGGCATATAATATTATACATAAATAGACCCCCCAAAACGAGCACTACCCCCTTAAGCTGAATACAACCGTCTAATAGTAGCCAGAGTCAAGTTAATAGAGCGTCACCGGTACACAAGGGGTATAACCCGCACAGCACCGGTACACAAGGGGTATAACCCACACAGCACCGGTACACAAGGGGTATAACCCGCACAGCACCGGTACACAAGGGGTATAACCCGCACAGCACCGGTCACGTCTCTAATAGTAGCCAGAGTCAAGTTAATAGAGCGTCGCCGGTACACAAGGGGTATAACCCGCACAGCACCGGTACACAAGGGGTATAACCCGCACAGCACCGGTACACAAGGGGTATAACCCGCACAGCACCGGTCACGTCTCTAATAGTAGCCAGAGTCAAGTTAATAGAGCGTCGCCGGTACACAAGGGGTATTACCCGCACAGCACCGGTACACAAGGGGTATAACCCGCACAGCACCGGTACACAAGGGGTATAACCCGCACAGCACCGGTACACAAGGGGTATAACCCGCACAGCGCCGGTACACAAGGGGTATAACCCGCACAGCACCGGAACACAAGGGGTATAACCCGCACAGCACCGGTACACAAGGGGTATAACCCGCACAGCACCGGTACACAAGGGGTATAACCCGCACAGCGCCGGTACACAAGGGGTATAACCCGCACAGCACCGGTACACAAGGGGTATAACCCGCACAGCACCGGTACACAAGGGGTATAACCCGCACAGCACCGGTACACAAGGGGTATAACCCGCACAGCACCGGTACACAAGGGGTATAACCCGCACAGCACCGGTACACAAGGGGTATAACCCGCACAGCGCCGGTACACAAGGGGTATAACCCACACAGCACCGGTACACAAGGGGTATAACCCGCACAGCACCGGTACACAAGGGGTATAACCCGCACAGCACGGTACACAAGGGGTATAACCCGCACAGCACCGGTACACATGGGGTATAACCCGCACAGCACCGGTCACGTCTCTTGTATTGGATTGTACCTACATTTAGACGATTTTATTAAGATTAGGAAGGATATGTGGTAGCTAAAAGGATTGGTTGAGATAATCTGCTGAAGCCTTTTAATGGGTAGACGTCCTTCCAAAGCTGAATATAATCGTCTAGTAATGGCCAGAATATAATGAAAATAGCGTCGCCGGTACAAAAGGTGTTAACCCTTTGAGTACCAGCGACGTGTCTTATATTTTATTCTAGCTATATTTAGACGATATTATGTAGCTAAGGAAGGATCTGTAGTAGTTAAATGGGTTGGTTGAGATCGGTTGAAGCATAAATATTGCTAGAGGTCCTTCCTAAGCTGAATTAAGTTGCCCAACAGCTGCCAGAATATAATGAAAAAATCGTCGCCGGTACAGAAGGGGTTAAAGCGGTTTATAAATGTCTGTGTTATGCCTCCCACCTCGCCCTATACTTAAGGGGGCCCACCTCGATTTTCTTCTCTTTCTCTCCCTCTCTCTTTGGCTTGTATCCATTCGGCCCCATTCAGCCTACTGTTTGAAGACTTTTACCCCCATCCAGGTGTCAATATTTTCCTGGCGAGCGGCAGCGAACAAAATATACATGTTTGTTTTACAGCAAGCTAAATTTGTAAACTTTTCTATAGAAAAATGTCTCCGGCAAAGCCGGAATTCTCCATACAACGCTGGCTCGCTATCGCTCGCCAGGAAGAAATCGACACCTGGATGGGGATACACGTCTTAAAACAGTAGGCTGAATGGGGCCAAATGGATACAAGTCAGAGAAAGAGAGAAAGGGAGAGAAAGATAAAAAAAGCAGATGACTCCCCTTAAGGTCTATTGGAATATCCACACCCATTTTGGTTGGCTTTGCTCAACTCGTGTTTAGCCCAATTACTTTGGTGATTTTAAGACATTCGCCCCATTAGTTTGACGATTTTACGACCTTTAGCCCCATTTATTTGTCAATATTTAGACCTTTCGTTCAATTAAGGTGTCTATTTTTTCCTGGCGAGCGATAGCGAGCCTGTAATATAGTAGTAACCGGCTTTTGGCCGGGACATTTTTTATCGAAAAATGTACACAATTATCTTGATGGGGGGTCTTGTTTTTTGTTTTGTTTTTTTGGTTAAGCTAGATGGAGGTCTAGGGAAGAAATTAGAAAAATAATAATAATATAAATTAATAATCAAATAAATACGGCCATCCCCCCTTAAAATTAACCCTTTGAGTACCAGCGACGTGTGTCATATTTTATGCTGTCTACATTTAGACGATATTATGCAGCTTAGGAAGGTTCTGTGGTAGTTAAAAGGGTTGGTTGAGATAGTTTGAAGCCTTATAATTGCTAGAGGTCCTTCCAAAGCTGAATATAATCGTCTAATAATTGCCAGAATATGATGAATAGGACGTCCCTGGTACTGAATGGGATAAAGTACAGTTGCGCAAATAAGTGATGTCTCGGCATCAAGTACGTTTTCATCAATATTTGCTATCCGCAATATCTGAGCTTCATTTCTTCATATATCGAGTGAATTATACAAACATGTTCTGACACTTACCCACCCTATTCAACATCTGACAGACATCAATACAGCACAGAGCGAACAAAACGTAATGACAGCTGAGACATGATTTATTTTCTCGACCGTACCAGTAGTGTTGACTTTGGTGTGGTATATAAAGGGCCCAAAGGGGTATACACATACAGTATAGAAGACAATTATTACCTATATACTGATTATGGTTTACCTTGTATACTGTATATCCATGAAGACAATTATTACCTATATACTGATTATGGTTACCTTGTATACTGTATATCCATGAAGACAATTATTACCTATATACTGATTATGGTTTACCTTGTATACTGTATATCCATGAAGACAATTATTACCTATATACTGATTATGGTTTACCTTGTATACTGTATATCCATGAAGACAATTATTACCTATATACTGATTATGGTTTACCTTGTATACTGTATATCCATGAAGACAATTATTACCTATATACTGATTATGGTTTACCTTGTATACTGTATATCCATGAAGACAATTATTACCTATATACTGATTATGGTTTACCTTGTATACTGTATATCCATGTAGGAGATGGTTGCGTTAAGGGGGGGGGGGGTTCACCTGATTTTCTTATCTTTCTCTCCTTTTCTCTTTTTCTCTGACTTGTATCCATTTGGCCCCATTCAGTCAACTGTTTTGAGACGTTTATCCCCATCCAGGTCGATTTCTTTCTGGCGAGCGATAGCGAACTGGCAGTGTATGGAAAAATCCGGTTTCGCCGGAGAAATGTTTCTATCGAAAAATGTACAAATTTAGCTTGCTGTAAAACGAAACTATACAGTATATATGCTGGCTTGCTACCGCTCGCCAGAAAAATATTGACACCTGGATGGGGGTAAACGTCTTAAAACAGTAGGCTGAATGGTGCTGAATGGATACAAGCCAAAGAGAGAGGGAGAGAAATAGAAAAAAAAGCGAGGTAGGCTCCCTTAATATAGTCTGTTCATTTTCGGTTGGGCAGAAATCGTATCCTCTAACCTCCTTAACTCAAAAAGGACTAGAGTAAATGAGCTAATAGTTCTACCAAACAGGAAGACTTGGCTAGGGTATATGTGTATAAATTGACAGCTCATTATTTTGCTCTAGCCCTTTTTGAGTTACAGAAGATAGCGGTTACGATTTCTTCCCAACCGAGAATTAAGGGGGCCCGTCTATTTTGTTTTCTATTTTTTTCCCTCTCTCTTTGGCTTGTATCCATTCGGCCCCATTCAGCCTACTGTTTTAAAACGTTTACCCCCATCCAGGTGTCAATATTTTCCTGGCGAGCGGTAGCAAGCCAGCATATATATATATTTTTTTTGACAGCAAGCTAAATTTGTAAATTTTTCGATAGAAAAATTTATGATTTTTCCATATAATACTGGCTTGCTATCGCTCGCCAGGAAGAAATCGACACCTGGATTGGGATAAACGTCTTAAAATAGTTGGCTGAATGGGGCCGAATGGATACAAGCCAAGGAAAGAGAGAACAGGAGAGAAAGATAAAACAAAAAAACGGTGACCCCCCCTTAACTGACTTTGTTTTATACCAACATACCTTTTTGTTATTACTATGGACACTTTAATGATCCTCTTCTTGCATTCTATAAACCGATAACTGGTAACTGTGTTTATTCAAAATCTACATGTTTATATTTAGCTCATATCAAGAGTAAGTGAAAGATAATCCAACTAGAGAATGACGTGTTCCATGGCAGGTTTTTACCATATGAAATAGTGTGTGTGTGTGCGTGTTGTGTGTGTGTGTGTGTGTGTGTGTGTGTGTGTTTGTGTTTGTGTGTGTGTGTGTGTGTAAGGGAGTATGTGTGTGTGTGAGTGTATATGTGTGTGTGTTGTGTATGTGTGTGTGTGTGTGTGAGTGAGAGTGCGTGTCTGTGTGTGTTGTGTATGTGTGTGTAGGCCTATGTGTAATTATAAAGGTGTCGCTTGGCCAACTCCTACAATGGCTTACCTTGTGATGAATGATGTGAGGATAATATAACAAGTGTTCATACCAGCGAGGTGGGGGGTTCTAGTTAAAGGGTGGCGCAAATGTGTGTAAGAGAGAGAGAGAATGTATTTGGGTGTGTAAGAGAGAGAGAGAGAATGTGTTTGGGTGTGTAAGCAAGAGAGAGAGAGAGAATATGTGAGAGAGAGAGAAAGAGAGAATGTGTTTGGGTGTGTAAGAGAGAGAGAGAGAGAGAGAATGTGTTTGGGTGTGTAAGCAAGAGAGAGAGAGAGAATATGTGAGAGAGAGAGAAAGAGATAATGTGTTTGGGTGTGTAAGAGAGAGAGAGAGAGAGAATGTGTTTGGATGTGTAAGCAAGAGAGAGAGAGAGAATATGTGAGAGAGAGAGAAAGAGAGAATGTGTTTGGGTGTGTAAGAGTACAAAGGAGTACAAAGGAGTACAAAGGAAATCAAGCAACAACAGATCTAGTGACCCTTCTAGGTTGCTTGTCCTCCAAAACACTGAGGATCAAGTGTCCAAACAGTGGTTTAGAGTGGGTAAGGGAACATTGGAAAGGGAATTACTGCCCTGGAACTAATGTCCGTGGCAGGATTAGGAAGTTAGTAGGGGACAGATGGGTTAGTAACTGAGGGGGGGATAAAATAAAGTTATTCATTTACAAACGCAGTCAGTCGCGGGTTTGATGCGAGATATTTGTCTAGGCGGAGTTTAAATGAATCAACGGTGATGCAGTCTATAACGTTTCGGGGAAGCCCATTCCACAAGTTGACAACTCGATTGAAGAAGAAATTCTTAGATTCGTGTGAGTTAAAAGATTTACCAATAATTTTGCAACCGTTTCCCCGCGTGTAATTAGATTGGTCAATAGTGAAGTACTTACTACAGTTCATATTGTCGATGCCTTTGATGATTTTGAACACTTGAATTAAGTCACCTCTTAATCTGCGCTGGGTTAAAGGAAATAGATTTAATTCTCTAAGACGCTCTTCGTATGGTTTGTTCTTTAGGCTAGGTATCATTTTGGTAACTCTACGTTGAACTCGTTCTAGCTTGTTTATATCTTTTTGGTAATAAGGGCACCAGGATTGAACGCAGTATTCCAGAAGAGGGCGGACTAATGAATTGTAAAGGGTTAGGATAACTTCTTTGGATTTATGCTCAAATGACCTGCCTATAAAGCCAATTATTTTGTTTGCCTTCTTAACAACTTCTGAACATTGTTGACTCGGTTTTAGGTTACTCGATATTGTTACTCCCAGATCGGTTTCTCTGTTTACATTCTTAAGCTGAGTGCCATTCATCGAATAGTTTGCTTTCTCATTTAGGTATCCGATATGTAGTACTTTACATTTATCCGCATTGAAACTCATTTGCCAAATTTGGGCCCAACATGACAATTTATCTAGATTGTGTTGCATATCGTCAACTTGTTCTTTTGAGAGTACGCTATTTGCAATTTTTGTATCGTCAGCAAATTTTGAGATTGTACAGGTGAGACCCTCATCTATGTCGTTGATGTAAATTAGAAAGAGAATTGGTCCTAGTACCGATCCCTGGGGTACCCCGCTACTTACATTGGTCCATTTTGATGCCTTACCGTTTATGACTACTCTTTGCTTTCTGTCGCTGAGCCAATTTTCTATCCATTTCAACACACCGTCTTGTATTCCATGCGCTTTTAGTTTTAGCAGTAAACGTTTGTGGGGAACTTTGTCAAAGGCCTTTTGAAAATCAAGGTATATAATATCTACAGCTTTACTCTCATCGTAGAGGTTGAGGATATCGTGGAAGAAGTCTAAGAGGTTTGTTAAACAGGAACGTTTTTTACGAAAGCCGTGTTGAGTATCTTTAAGTATGTTATTTTCCTCTAAGTGATTTACGAGTCTGTCTCGTATGACCATTTCTAGCATTTTACATACAACTGAGGTTAAGCTAATTGGACGATAGTTACTGGGTAGGGATTTGCTGCCTTTTTTGAATATCGGTGTTACGTTGGCTAGCTTCCACTGATCGGGCATAGTTCCAGACTGCAAGGATTTATTGAATAGTAATGTCAGTGGTTTAGAGAGCTCATCCTTAGCTTCCTTCAGAACTCTAGGCGAGATTGTATCAGGTCCAGGCGTTTTATTTACCTGGAGTTTATCTAAACAATTCAATACTTCTCTCTCTGTAACGGTGATATTGCTTAGAACATCTGAATTATCAATCTGAATCGGCGATGGTGTAGGGATATCACTGAGGTCTTCTGTTGTAAAAACTGATGCAAAGAAGGTATTGAGGGCATTACTCATTTGTTCTTCGTCTTTGGTGTATTCTCCATTTTCATCGACTAACGGTCCAACAGTTGAAGTAACAACTTTTTTCTTTCTGATATAACTATAGAATTCTTTCGGGTTTGTTTTACTTTGATTCGCAATATGTAACTCTAAGGTCTTTTTACTTTGCTTAATTAACTTTTTGGCTTTGCGTCGTAGCTCTACAAATTTCAACCGTTCTTCGTCATTTTGTGAGGATTTTAATCTATCATTAGCAAATTTTTTAGCAAACAGGCAGTTTGAAATATCTTTATTCCACCATTTGGGCTTATTATTATGGCCTGGACGCCGAGTTTTCGATGGTATGCAGTCTTGCACTGCTTTTAGGTAAGTGGCTTCGAATAACTTCCAAGATGTATTTATGTCGTTATTGTGAATTAAAAAGCTCCAGTCAGTTTCTTTAAACATAGCTCTAAGTTTATGGAAGTTTGCTTTCTTGAAATTAGGGACTTTTTCGGTGCTACTATTTGGTTCGTTACTAGTAAACTTTAAAGTGAAAGTTATCGTACGATGGTCGCTGTTACTGAATTCATCACCAGCATTCAAATTCTCTATTAATTCTTCTTTTGTTGCAAGTACAATGTCAAGAACGTTATTACCACGGGTCGGCGTTCCAACAAATTGATAAAGCGAACTCTCTTGCAAGTTCGTATACAAGTCATGTCCGGAGTGTGAAGTAAGAGTATCGCCCCACTTGGTCACAGGTAAATTAAAGTCACCAAAAATTATGGTATCTTGCGAGTTACTTACATCTGCAATTTGTTCGTAAATATCTCGGTCAGTTTGCACTGATTGAGCTGGAGGTCTGTATATTAATGCAAGTATTATTTTGGTACCTTTATTATTCTTTATTAGCACAAAAGATGCGTCGACGTTCACAATTTGAGGTTTTGACAAGAGGGTAGGGTTAAGACTTTCTTTGATATAAAGTAAAACGCCACCTCCATTTCGATTTATTCGGCTTTTCTCAAACATTACATAACCGGGAAGTGAATACTCTGCTAAAAAGTCTCTATCTTCTGTATTGAGCCAAGATTCTGTTATGCCAATCACATCATAATTTTCTGTAAACACTAGCTCCTCTAAATCTGAAAATTTATTGCGTATGCTACGAGCGTTTGCATAGAAAACCTTTAAATTTGTTATTTTAGAACTCACGGAACGCTCTTTAATAATATTTTTGGTTCTTGTCGGATCTACATTTATGTTCATGGCTGTCCTCGGTCCTCGCTGTCTTCGGTCCTTATCGCTGGTGGTCCTCGGTTGCCTCTGTTTTTTTCTTGGCGTTGGATGATTTATGTCACTGCTGCTTCTTCTCGGATGGCGTTTTTTGATCCATGGCTGCGGACTGCTTCGTGTAGGAGACGACCCATGCGTGCTGAACCCACAGGGTTTAGATGAGTGCCATCCTTGCGGAACAGAGTAGGCTGGTTGTAGAAGTTGTCCCAGAGGTTGATGAATTCAACTTCTTCCCTCAGACACAAATGTTTTAGTCGGCTATTTGTGCTGAAAGCCTTGTCGTAGAATTTGTCAGGTGCGTCAATCTTGGGGAGAATGCCTGAGATGATGATATTCCTTGACTTGTTTTTGTAGTGCTGGATCATCTTGCGATATTTCTCCATCAACTCTTCGGATCTGGTGCGCATGACGTCATTTGAACCAGCATGGATGACAAAAAGGGTATTTTCATTTGCATCCTTTGTGGTATCTTCGAAGGCTTCCACAATGTCGTCCAGTCCAGCTCCTGGGATGCAAAATCTTTTTCGTTGATTTGGGACTCTGTCGCAGAACTCTTCGACCTGTCCTCGTAGGATGGAATCCCCAACGAGCCTGATCTCTTCTGGTTCGTCTTCCATCTCTACCAATATCTCAAATCTGTTGGACATTGTGACTGGTAGATGAGACCTTTTCTGCGTTGGCCGTGCACCGTTCCTCACTGGTGTAAATCCGGAAACCTGTGGTGGCGGGACTCTACGTACAGGTCGGGGAGAGGAGTGGTTAGAACGGGGGCGAGGGGTTGGTACTGTTCGTGCTAGCAGGCTTCTTGCACGAGGAGTGGGGGAGAGACTAAGGTGAACAGGGCGGCTGTCCTGGTTTGATGTCGGCTCAGGTTCGTCAGAAGCATCTGCTGCAGTGTCTACTGCAGGTGTTGGATTGTTGGCAGATGACGTTGGGGCGGTGGTGGATGCTGGAGTTGAAACAATTTGAGTTAATGATACTCCAACGTTGAGTGTTACAAACTCTTGGAGTGATTCCAGCTTCCTGGTGAGGGCGTTGATCTTGTTGAGGGCTTCCTCCAATTTTGCTGTCAAATCCTCTCGTTGCTGGCAGAGTCGGCAGACTTGTGGATCGGCAGGAGCAAACATGGAAGCACCAAACCTACCGGCGCAGTTCGTACAGGCACGAGGCATGGTGACGATCACTTTCTTCAGTTCACTTCACTCACTTAAAAACACTTAACTCACTTTAAAAACACTAAACTCACTTTACAAACACTTCACTCCCTTCAGGTCGCTTCACTTACTTAAATAGGCCTAACTGAAAACAAAAATGTTGAAATACACACAAATAGGTTATCAGCGGTGATAGCCAAACCAAAAATTAAAACAAAACAAAATTAAATTTGAATACGCAGTGATAGCCGAACCGAAAACAATTTTATGTTTATTTAAACAGAAATAGGCCACCAGGGGTTATAGCCTATCCTAACCGAAAACAAAAATTATGAAAAAGAGAGAGAGAGAGAGAGAGAGAATGTGTTTGGGTGTGTAAGAGAGATAGAGAGAATGTGTTTGGGTGTGTAAGCAAGAGAGAGAGAGAGAATATGTGAGAGAGAGAGAAAGAGAGAATGTGTTTGGGTGTGTAAGAGAGAGAGAGAGAGAGAGAGAGAATGTGTTTGGGTGTGTAAGAGAGAGAGAGAGAATATGTGAGAGAGAGAGAGAGTGTGTTTGGGTGTGTAAGAGAGAGAGAGAAAGAGAATGTGTGAGAGAGAGAGAAAGAGTGTGTATGTTGGTGTGTAAGAGAGAGAGAGAGAGAATGTGTTTGGGTGTGTAAGAGAGAGAGAGAGAGAGAGAATGTGTTTGGGTGTGTAAGAGAGAGAGAGAGAATATGTGAGAGAGAGAGAGAGAGAGAGTGTATTTGGGTGTGTAAGAGAGAGAGATAAAGAGAATGTGTGAGAGAGAGAGAAAGAGAGTGTGTATGTTGGTGTGTAAGAGAGAGAGAGAGAGAGAGATCAAACAACAGCATAATTCTGACGCTATTGATGCTATAGAATAAAGCATTCATTAACCCGTTCATTACTGACGCAGTCCTTTTAACTTTATTCTGGCTACTATTATATGATTTTATACAGCTTAGGACGTACGTCTATACTCATTAAAACTATCTTAATTAATCCTTTTAGCTACCATATATCTTTCCTAAGCTTCATATAATCGTCTAAATATAGCTAACATTCAATACAATAAGACATCGCCGGATACAGAACAGATTCACAAGAATGCTCAAGGGGGCCCACCTCGCATTTTTACTCTTTCACTCTCTCTCTGTTTGGCTTGTATCCATTCGGCCCCATTCAGCCTACTGTTTGAAGACATTTACCCCCATCCATGAGTCAACATTTTCCTGGCGAGCGGTAGCGAGCCAGCATATATATATATATATATATATTCTCTTTTAAACAGACGAGGTTAAAAGCAATAGCAGTTTCAGCATTCAGGATTTTATTGTTACAGCTTTCAATAGTTCTAACAATTTTCCTCTGGGGTTCAGAGATGAGGTACAAAAGGTTAGCAAAATTCATGGTGATCCAACGTTTCACAAGTAAACATCTTGCATCTTCAGGGAATGGAGAGGTAATGATTAGAATAGGGACAAAGCATCATATTTATACAAAATTCGAGGATCAAGTAGAGGGAGGTGGGCGGAGCTACTGGGTGTGTGGTGGCTGTTCATTGGTGGAAGGCAGTCTATTCGCGAGACGGGCACAAAATCTTATCGGTGGTTGGTTGTTGGCTGTGGGTGGCTGTGATTGGTTGGTGTTGTCAGTTGTGTGCTGAGCGCGGAAGCGTAAGGGAGGGGGCACGGGGCGAGGGAGAGGAAGGAGGGCAGCATGCCTGTAGCGCTTGCCTGAAGGAAGAATTTGAAGGTCTTGTGTTTGGTTGTTGATGCTGGGGTTGAGTGTTTGGATGTATAGAGCTTCTAAAATAGCTAGTCTTCTGGGGTCTGATTCTTTGTCGAGTATGGTGGTTTGTTTGTCTAGGTCGGCGCGAGTTAGGGCAAGATGGTGGGGGGCTTGATAGTGACCTTTTATAGCGCCAGATTGAAGGTGGAGGGTTAGTCGACGGGAAAGGCGAGTCTGTGTCATTCCAACATAGGATAGGGGTCCACAGTCCCCAGAGGTGCAAATATGCTGGTATATCACATGATCGTCAACGAGATGCCCCCCCAGCTAACGACCACATCATCGCCTCCCTCGACGTAGAGAGTTTGTTTACCAACGTGCCCGTTGACAAGACCATAGATTTTATCCTACGTCGAGTTTACCACTGCCCTAATACGCCCCCCCTGGACATCCCGGAGAAGGCCCTGAAGATGCTCTTGGAACTATGTACCAAGGAGTCCCCTTTCCTCTGCCCCCGCGGGAATATGTACCAGCAAATCGACGGTGTAGCGATGGGAAGCCCCCTGGGGGTCCTGTTCGCCAATTTCTTCATGGGAACTATCGAAGAGGAACTCCTGGCTGCCCACCGGCCCACTGCCTACTGCAGGTACATCGATGATATCTTCGTGCGGGTGAAGGACCAGGGCGAACTCAGGGACCTCCAGCAGCGCTTCATGGCCGCCTCCGGACTCAACTTCACATACGAAGAAACCACCGATGGACATCTACCCTTCCTCGACCTCCTTGTCTCCCTCCACGACCACGGCTTCAAAACTACAGTGTACACCAAACCTACTAACAATGGCCAATGTCTTAATGGGGAAAGTGAATGCCCTAAACGATACCTACAGTCCACCATCGCCGCCTATGTCAGGAGAGCCCTCACCCATTGCACCACCTGGAATGACACACACAATGAACTGGAAAGGCTCACCCAGGTCCTAGTCAACAATGGGTATTCCAACACTGACGTCACCAATGCCATCAACCACCACCTAGAAAAATGGTACAAACAAGACCCCCCTAGCACCAACCCGGCCAATGACATTAAATTTGTCTACAGAAACTACATGTCTTCCGACCACACAACAGACGAATCCATTATGAAAGAAATAATTCACAAAAACGTCCTCCCCACCAACCCTGACAATAAAATAAAACTCATTATTTACTACAAATCTCCTAAGACCTCCAACCTTGTCCTCCGTAACCGCCCCATTTCCACCAACCAACCGAAAGACGATCATGTGATATACCAGCATATTTGCACCTCTGGGGACTGTGGACCCCTATCCTATGTTGGAATGACACAGACTCGCCTTTCCCGTCGACTAACCCTCCACCTTCAATCTGGCGCTATAAAAGATCACTATCAAGCCCCCCACCATCTTGCCCTAACTCGCGCCGACCTAGACAAACAAACCACCATACTCGACAAAGAATCAGACCCCAGAAGACTAGCTATTTTAGAAGCTCTATACATCCAAACACTCAACCCCAGCATCAACAACCAAACACAAGACCTTCAAATTCTTCCTTCAGGCAAGCGCTACAGGCATGCTGCCCCCCTTCCTCTCGCCCCGTGCCCCCCTCCCTTACGCTTCCGCGCTCAGCACACAACTGACAACACCAACCAATCACAGCCACCCACAGCCAACAACCAACCACCGATAAGATTTAGTGCCCGTCTCGCGAATAGACTGCCTTCCACCAATGAACAGCCACCACACACCCAGTAGCTCCGCCCACCTCCCTCTACTTGATCCTCAAATTTTGTATAAATATGATGCTTTGTCCCTATTCTAATCATTACCTCACCATTCCCTGAAGATGCAAGATGTTTACTTGTGAAACGTTGGATCCACCATGAATTTTGCTAACCTTTTGTACCTCATCTCTGAACCCCAGAGGAAAATTGTTAGAACTATTGAAAGCTGTAACAATAAAATCCTGAATGCTGAAACTGCTATTGCTTTTAACCTCGTCTGTTTAAAAGAGAATCTATTACCTGGCTATACTAACATATATATATTTGTTTTGACAGCAAGCTAAATCTTTACAATTTTCGATAGAAAAATGTGTCCTGCGAAGCCTGATTTCTCCATACAATGCTGGCTCGCTATCGCTCGCCAGGAAGATATAGGCACCTGGATGGGGATAAACGTCTTAAAACAGTTGGCTGAATGGGGCCGAATGGATACAAGCCAGGGAAAGAGAGAAAAGTAGATAAATATAAAACAAACCTGTGACCCCCCCTTAAGGAACCTGATCAAGTGCCATATTTAATTAGCTCAAACTGTTTGGAATTATTAAATTAAAACAAGTGGTTGAATTGTGTTGAATAATCAGGGTTGGACTTGGTGCTGGTGTCAAACTGGACTAAGCATTTGGCCAGCACCTAGTGTCGGGCTATAAAGAAGTTCAACCTGTTTCCATCCATACAAGGAACTGGAGTTCTAGCAGGGAGGCTCCAGTCCTGACAATAATCTTGACTTACAGTGTGCTGGCTTAATAATCCAATACGGTTGATAGCCTCTCAAGTCCTATTTTTAACTAACCATCCACATTTAAGTAGTTTTTTTTTTCTGGACCCCCTTCTCCCTCATGCTTAGCATATTAGTTTTTGA
Source organism: Paralithodes platypus (assembly GCA_032716605.1). Taxonomy (NCBI): domain Eukaryota; kingdom Metazoa; phylum Arthropoda; class Malacostraca; order Decapoda; family Lithodidae; genus Paralithodes; species Paralithodes platypus. Next base: position 13,764,545 of record CM064502.1, on the reverse strand, counting down.
GATTTGAATATTTCGTTCCATTAGTTCCGTTAATTAATAAATATATATATCGAGCACAAAATAAGCACTACCCCCTTAACCAAGATACTAGATAATTTACGTTTTGCAAACACATACGTAAAGTTAATTAATTAATTAATAATTTAGATAATGCTTCCATTCATCACAAACCGACATATACCATTTTTTATGATATACCTTTTCTAATATACATTTTCTGATATACTTTTTCTAACATACCTTTTTTAATATACCTTTTCTAATATACATTATTCTAATATACCTTTTTCTAATATACATTTGTTAATATACTTTTTCTAATAAACCCTTTTTAATATACCCTTTCTAATATACTTTCTAATATACCCTTACTAATATACCCTTTCTAATAAACCCTTTCTAATATAACCTTTCGCATATACCTTTTCTAATATACCTTTTATAAAATAACCTTTCTAATATACCTTTTATAAAATATCCTTTCTAATATACCTTTTCTAATATACCTTTTCTAATATGTTTTATAATATACCTTTTATAATATACCCTTTCTAATATGCCCTTTCTAATATACCCTTTCTAATACACCCTTTCTAATATACCCTTTCTAATACACCCTTTCTAATATACCCTTTCTAATACACCCTTTCTAATATACCCTTTCTAATACACCCTTTCTAATACACCCTTTATATCAATACACCCTTTCTAATACACCCTTTCTAATACACCCTTTCTAATACACCCTTTCTAATAAACCCTTCCTAATATACCTTTTCCGTTATACTCTTTCTAATATACCTTTTATGTTATACTTTATCTAATATACCCTTTCTAATATACCTTTTATGTTATACTTTATCTAATATACCCTTTCTAATATACCTTTTGTTATACTCTATCTAATATACTTTCTAATATACCTTTTCTGATATACTATTCTAATATACCCTTGCTAATATACCTTTTCTAATATACATTTTCTAATATACTTTCTAATATACCTCTTCTAATATACTCTGAATTAAAATAGCCACAATCAAATCGGCCTCACTTCTACACGGCCACAACGAAAATGGTCACACTCCTGAATGGCCACAACCAAATCAGCTACACTCCCAAGTGGCCACACTCCTGAACGGCCACAACCAAATCAGCTACACTCCTAAACGGCCACACTCCTGAACGGCCACAACCAAATCAGTTACACTCCTAAACGGCCACACTCCTGAACGGCCACATCCAAATCAGATACACTCCTAAGCGGCCACACTCCTGATCGGCCACAACCAAATCAGCTACACCTAAACGGCCACACTCCTGAACGGCCACAACCAAATCAGCTACACTCCTAAACTGCCACACTCCTGAACAGCCACAACCAAATCAGCTACACTCCTAAGCGGCCACACTCCTGAACGGCCACAACCAAATCAGCTACACTCCTAAACGGCCACACTCCTGAACGGCCACAACCAATTCAGCTACACTCCTAAACGGCCACACTCCAAAACGGCCACAACCAAATCAGCTACACTTCTAAGTGGCCACACTCCTGAACGGCCACAACCAAATCAGCTACACTCCTAAGCGGTCACACTCCTGAACGGCCACAACCAAATCAGCTACACTCCTAAGCGGCCACACTCCTGAATGGCCACAACCAAATCAGCTACACTCCTAAGTGGCCACACTCCTGAACGGCCACAACCAAATCAGCTACACTCCTAAGCGGTCACACTCCTGAACGGCCACAACCAAATCAGCTACACTCCTAAGCGGCCACACTCCTGAATGGCCACAACCAAATCAGCTTCACTCCTAAGTGGCCACACTCCTGAACGGCCACAACCAAATCAGCTACACTCCTAAGCGGTCACACTCCTGAATGGCCACAACCAAATCAGCTACACTCCTAAGCAGCCACACTCCTGAACGGCCACAACCAAATCAGCTACACTCCTAAACGGCCACACTCATGAACGGCCACAACCAAATCAGCTACACTCCTAGTCGGTTACACTCCTGAACGGCCACAACCAAATCAGCTACACTCCTAAGCAGCCACACTCCTGAATGGCCACGACCAAATCAGCTACACTCCTAAACGGCCATGCTCCTGAACGGCCACAACCAAATCAGCTACACTCCTAAACGGCCACACTCCTGAACGGCCACAACCAAATCAGCTACATTCCTAAGCGGCCACACTTCTGAATGGCTACAACCAAAACGGCCACAATCAAACCTGGAAACACTCCTAAGTGGCAAGAACCAAAAGGACCACACTCCTTAAGGGGGGTCACCGTTTTTTTTTTATCTTTCTCTCCTTTTTTCTCTTTCCCTGGCTTGTATCCATTCGGCCCCATTCAGCCATCTGTTTTATGACATTTATCCCCATCTAGGTGTCGATTTCTTCCTGGCGAGCGATAGCGAGCCAGCATTGTATGGAGAAATCCGGCTTCGCCGGAGAAATTTTTCTATCGAAAAATTTAAAAATTTAGCTGGGTGTCAAAACAAAAATATATATATGCTGGCTCGCTACCGCTCGCCAGGAAACGATTGACACATGGATGGGGGTAAACGTCTTAAAACAGTAGGCTGAATGTGGCCGAATGGATACAAGCCAAAGAGAGAGGGAGAGAAAGAGAAACAAAGCGAGGTGGGCTCCCTTAACCCCTTCAATAATGGTGACATCTTTATAATTTGATTTCAGTTACATTTAGGCGATTTTATGAAGCTTAGGAAGGATCTATGCTAGCTAAAAGGATTGAGTGAGATAGTCTATAGCCTTTTAATGAGTATACGTCCTTCCTAATCTGTACAAAATCGTCTAATAGTGACCAGAATATAATGAAAAGTACATCGCCGGGACAGAAGGGGCTTAACCTCTTCTGTACCGGTGATGGCTTTTTTATTTTATTCTAGCTATATTTAGAGGACTTTGTGCAGTTTAAGAAGGGTCTGTGGTAGCATAAAGGGTTAAGCGAGCTAGTTTAAGAAGGGTCTGTGGTAGCATAAAGGGTTAAGCGAGCTAGTTTAAGAAGGGTCTGTGGTAGCATAAAGGGTTAAGCGAGCTAGTTTAATGCTTGCTGATTGCTGGAGGCCCGTTTATAACTGAATATAATCGTCTAATAGTAACCAGAATAAAGTTAATTAAAAGGACGTCGTCGGTAATGAATGGGGTTAAAGGCCAATACCATAACGGCCACAATCAAAACAACCACGTCATTAAAGACCACGACCATAACGGTCACAACCATAACGGCCACAATCAAAACAACCACGTCATTAAAAGCCACGACCATAACGGCCACAACCATAACGGCCACAATCAAAACAACCACGTCATTAAAAGCCACGACCATAATGGTCACAACCATAACGGCCACAATTATAACGGCCACAATAAAAACAACCAGTCATTAAAAGCCACGACCATAACGATAATGGCCACAATCAAAACAACCACATTATTAAAGGCCACAACCATAATGGCCACAACCATAATGGCCACAATCAAAACAACCACATCATTAAAGGCCACGACCATAACGGCCACAACCATAACGGCCACAATCAAAACAACCACGTCATTAAAGGCCACGACCATAATGGCCACAATCAAAGCAACCACGTCATTAACACCTTCAGAGCGGGTGGAGGAGTATATTTGATGTGCCGCCCAGTGGGAGGTTTTACCGTAAACGAGCTTGTTTCCGTGCTCGTTTTCACGCATAAACAAGAGCCAGAGCGTATTACAAATATGCATCCCTGAAAGGGCGTTAATTCAGCTTTCCAATGACACCAGAACCATCCTTCTATGATCACTGGTTGTCTTGCAACGATCGTGCAACCGAAGGGCAAAATCGGTAAAATACGGTAATTTTCTTACATTATTACGTGTGAAACGAGTGAGAGAGGGTGGAGTACAAAGGAGTACATCTCAGTAGCTCCAAGGCCACCGTGGTGAGCGGTCATGAGGTAACCTACGCTCCTCCCACTGCTCCGTTCTCTCTCAGAGCACATTACTTGCTCAAAATTGCACTCGACAATAGCCGTGACCCGCCACATAGGCCACATTTATTTAACTCGACAATAGCCGTGTGCCGCCAAAGAAGGGTTAAAGGCCACGACCATAATGGCCACAACCATAATGGCCACAATCAAAACAACCACTTCATTAAAGGCCACGACCATAACGGCCACAACCATAATGGCCACAATCAAAACAACCACGTCATTAAAGCCCATGACCATAACGGCCCCAACCATAATGGCCACAATCAAAACAACCACGTCATTAAAGGCCACGACCATAACGGCCACACTCATTAAGCCGTCCAATACCAGGAACGTCCCTTTTATCAGATTCTGGCAACTATTAAAAGTGTTTAGTCATTTTAGGAAGGACCTCTAGCAATAATAAGGCTTCAAACTATCTCAACCAACCCTTTTATCTACCACAGAACCTTCCTAAGCTGCATAATATCGTCTCAATTTAGCTTGAATACAATATAACACACGTCGCTGGTACTCGTAGGGTAAGGGGGTACTGCTTGCTTTTTGGCCTGTATATTCATTTATACATATATTTTTTTTAGTTTGCTCGCTAGACCTCCATCAAGATTAAAAAAACACCCCTAGACTCCCTTTCAAGATTTTTCCCGGCCGATGGCCGATTCCTTCTAAAACTACAGGCTCGCTATCGCTCGCCAGGAAAAAAAATCGACACATAAATGGCACAAAAGGTCTTAATATTGACAAAGAAATGGGGCAAAAGGTCTGAAAATCGCCAAACTAATGGGGCGAACGCCTTGTAATATCAAAATTAATATGCTAAATATGAGGGAGAAGGGGGTCCAGAAAAAGCGAGTACTACCCACTTAAATGGACGATGGTTTTCATTTCTGGGTAAAACACAGACCTTAACCCATCACACCAACGGGTTAAGGGCGGTCACCGTTTTTTTTTTGTCTCTCTCTCCTTTTCTCTCTTTCCCTGGATTGTATCCATTCGGCCCCATTCAGCCAACTGTTTTAAGACGTTTGTCCCCATCCAAGGGTCGATTTCTTCCTGGCGAGCGATAGCGAGCCACCATTGTGGGGAGAAATCCGGCTTTGTTGGAGACATTTTTCTATCGAAAAATGTACAAATTTAGCTTGCTGTCAAACAAAAACATATATATGCTGGCTCGCTACCGCTCGCCAGGAAAATATTGACACCTGGATGGGGGTAAACGTCTTAAAACAGTAGGCTGAATGGGGCCAAATGGATACAATCCAAAAGGAGAGGGAGAGAAAGAGAAAAAAAAAGCGAGGTGGGCTCCCTTAACCTGACTAACTGGAGACCTATTTGTTCAACTTGTATACACAAACAGATCCAGTGAGATAAATATATAGTTTGATAGATTGTTAGAAAGACAGAAAAATGGATAGAATAATAGATAGATAGATCCGGTAGACAGTAATATACAGTATATATTTTATATATACTGTATATATATATATATATATATATATATATATATATATATATATATATAGAGAGAGAGAGAGAGAGAGAGATACTATAGATAAACGGTAGATATAGATAGACGGGCAGATGTGAATATACGGTTGAGCAAGAGATCAGGTGTACATTATAATATGGTGGTAAATGGAGACAATGACTGTATGTGTGAGTGTTAAGGGGGGGATGGGATGTTTTTATGGTCCCCCCTCTTCCTCATGTTTGGCCCCCATTAGTTTGTAGATTACATGACGTTCGGCTCATCAGTTTGGCTATTTTAAGACCTTTCACTCTATGTATTTGTCAATAATTAATAAGACTGTTCGTGTTATTTAGGTGTCGATTTTTTTCCTGGGAGCGATAGCGAGCCTGTAATTTAAGAGGAACCGGCCTTTGGCGGGGAAATTTTTCTATCGAAAAATGTACAAATTTATCATGAAGGAGGGTCTGGGGGGGGGGGGGGTAAGCTTGATAGAGTTCTAGGGAGGAAACTAACAAAAATAATAAACAAAATACATACATGAGCAAATAAATACGCTCATCCCCCTTTAAGGACACTTGTGAACGTGCCATTTATATAGTTGGGTAGGACTGTGTACAGTCACTCATATAAATTCATGGACCCCCACGTGAACGCGTCAACTAAATTGTATTGTGTTTTGCTTGGTACCCCTTGAGACTGGATGCCAGCCAGAGGAAGGGGAGGGACAGGGGGGTGTTAGAGAGGGCAGAGTAGGAGGGTGTAGAAGCAGGGTAGTACGGTAGTTACTTAATTACCCCCACTTTCTTCCCCTAAACTAAAATTCCACACCTCTCTCTCCGCTTCTCTCTCTCTCTCTCTCTCATATTATCAATAAAATACGCACACATATGATACCCCTCTCCCTATCTCTATCAAATTATATAAGTTATCTAATAGCACATACACTCCTACATTATATGTTAGTGTATTTGTTTTATTTGCCTTGTTATGTTTATTTATGTGTTATAAGAGTTTCGACCAAATGTTATTAATATTCTGTAATTCACTTCCATTCTCACGTATATTATTAATGTATTTCTATTTAATATTACCTATTGTCACTGTTCATTTCATTTATCCGTATAGTGCTTTTCTTCGTATAATGCTTTGTGTTTAGAACGTGGCGGCCAGCTATATATGTGTTAACAGTTCTACTCAGTCTTCCCTAACTATTCTGTCCTAAATCTATCCTACGATTACCTTACTTCGGAGAACATAATTTGTATAAAATAAGCCTACTCGTTTTAAATAGACGAGGTTTAGACAAAGACAAGGTTAGATATAGGATATAGGCTTACAGGAGATATAAGTAAGCTAGACGGCACTTGGTAGAGAGCATACCTTCGCCTATGCTGGCTGTTTTGTTTATCTTGTTTAGGGTTAAACAAACAAACCGACAAACAAACGGAGGTAAAAGATCAACCGCGTGATGCTCTCTCTCTCTCTCTCTCTCTCTCTCTCTCTCTCTCTCTCTCTTATGGGAGTTCATGAATTTGTAAGCGACTGTTCAATACTGTTAGGTGAACAAAGGCACCAATTGTTAGGAGACTTGCCCATTCGTATCGTCCTGATCTGTCCTATATGTTGTGAAGCGTATGACCAACCAATGTGCCACACAGTAAGTAGTCTGACCAATCCCCGGGGCAATGTAGCGTTAAATAACACACCTGCAACAATAATTTGGATATTTGAGCTAAAGAAGACTTACCCCACCAAACTGCATATAATATTATGTATAAGTAAATTATATAAAATATCTCCTGACAGTTCAATATGGCCGTTATCTTTTATACAACCGCCTCTTCAAACTCATAAAAATTACAAATGTCTTCATAATATTACCATTCAGTCGTAGGTAAATTAATGTAATATCAATAGTTTTATAACAGGACTTTTATCGTGATTTTCTAATCAATTCTTCGAAAGTCAGTGTGATGATTTTGCTTTCTTCAGAAACAGACCCAGGTCAAAATTAGCAACGAAACGATTGGATTTCGTCTGTTTTGATCATCATTATGTTATTTACTGATTATTCTATTGCCCATGATGCAAACACGACGAGTTGCTGAATATGAAAAACATTATACTGTAGATGCATCTATTATCAACTCTGCAAAGCAGAGTGGTATCGCGCACACAGATCCCGCCTGTATACTGTGCACCACCAGTCAGCTTGTCTGTCGTCGTCTGTCGTCGTTGTCGTCCGTCGTCGTCCGTCTGTCCGGAAACTCCTCCTAGACCGTTCGATGGATGTTCACCAAATATCACAGGTATATCCACTTGGTCAATGCAAAGGTCAGTCAAAAATAAATGTTTCATTCAACTTAAAGGTTAAGGTCATAGGTCAACGTTAAAAATAAGGTCAATATTTCATATTTTTTAGTTTTTACTCAAGTGTCTTCATTTACACTATACAAGTTACTGGCAACCTTAATATCATATTGACCAAATTTTAGGTAAATATTCTAAAGGGTAAGGTCAAAGGTCAAAATAAGTTTTTCACTAGTATTTCTTATACTAACTGTTAGATTCTCACTAGCCTTACCATGTATATTTGAAATACCTAGGCTTCATACAAGAAACTATACAATTCCATATGAAAGGTCAAGGTCACAGGTCAAGGTCAATTAAAAGGTCAATATGCGATTTTCTTTACTTTTCATGCAAACTTCACAACATTTGGTGAGCTAGTTGCACTTTAAATGAAAAAGGAAAATAATGCATTTGGACAAACATATAATAAAGGTCAAGATAAGGGTCTAAGGTTAAGGTCGACTATTCTATTAATATATATGAAACTAACTTATGGGTTTTAATGAAATTAAGCATGCTTATTTGATTTTCCAGGGCAATTTCATTAAACAAAAAATATTTCTTACATAAAGATCCAGGTCACAGGTCAAGGTCAAAGGTCAACTTTTACTATATATTTTACTTTTTAATCAAATGTCTTAATTTTTACAATACAAGTTACTGGTAACCTTGATAACGTATTGCCCAAATATTAGATAAATATCTTAAAGGGTAAGGTCAAAGTTCAAGGTCAAAGGTCAAAATAGGTTTGGTACTAGTATTTGTTATACTAACTATACATCTTTTCTTTCCTAAATGACCTAGAACAGTTAGTTCAGCAACCCACCCGTATCCCGGATCGCATCGGAGATCGGCCCAACATTCTTGACCTGTTTCTAACTTCTTCTTATACTGTCGATCTTTTCTCTCCTTTGGGCTCCTCCGACAATAAACTTATCTCTGTCACCAGTCCTATCTCTCCAGTACGGCCACCCGATCTTCCAAGCCGGCGGCGCTTGTGGCACTTCGGCGCTGCCGACTGGGAGGCTCTTCGGCAGTACTTCTTTGATTTCCCATGGAATGATTTCTGCTTCCATGGCCGGGGACCCTCGGAGAGTGCTGAACGCATTACTGAGGTAATCCTATCGGGCATGGAAGCATATATTCCATTCTCTTTCTCTCAGATTAATGCTAAAAAATCTTGGTTTACTCACGCCTGTTCTACTGCTGTCCGCAATAAGGAGGAAGCATTCAAACGGTACTGACGCCTTAAAACTCAAGACTCTCATTCTTCATATGTTTCTGCCCGGAATCAAGCCAAATCTGTTCTTCGACTTGCCAAACACTCTTTCATCAATAATAAATGCACTGAACTATCCAACTCTAGCTCTTCCCAAGCTTTCTGGCATCTAGCCAAAAACCTCTCCAACAATTTCTCTTCCTCGTCTTTCCCTCCCCTTTCCCACTCTGATGGCACAACCATCACTTCTTCCTCTGACAAAGCTAAACTCTTCGCTCAAACTTTTGCTAGAAACTCCACCTTGGATGATTCCGGTGCTATTCCTCCATCTCCGCCCTCCTCTCTCTTACTTATGCCTAATATCCCAATCTCTTCTAAAGATGTACTTTCTACCCTCTCTGGGCTTAACACTAATAAGGCGTATGCTCCGGACAGTGTTCCTCCTGTTGTTCTCAAAAACTGTGCTTCCGTGCTGACTCCCTGCCTAGGCAAACTCTTTCGTCTCTGTCTATCCTCTAACGTCTTCCCTTCATGCTGGAAGTTTTCTCACATTCAACCTGTCCCAAAGAAGGGTGACCGCTCTCAACCCTCCAACTATCGTCCAATTGCTCTCATTTCTTGTCTTTCTAAAGTTTTTGAAACTATTCTTGCTTCCAAATTTCTTAAGCATTTCTCTTCTCATAATCTGCTCTCAGATCGCCAGTATGGCTTCCTTAAGGGTCGCTCTACTGGTGATCTTCTTTCATATCTTACTAACTCTTGGTCATCCTCCTTTCGGGACTTCGGTGAAACTTTTTCTATTGCACTAGACATATCGAAAGTCTTCGATAGAGTCTGGCATAAATCTTTAATTTCTAAACTACCCTCCTTCGGTTTCTATCCCTCCATCTGTGCCTTTGTCTCTAATTTCCTTTCCGGCCGTTTCATAGCCGCGGTTGTGGACGGCCATTGTTCACTTCCTCACCCTATAAACTCCGGTGTTCTTCAGGGTTCTGTCCTATCTCCTATTCTCTTTCTAATTTTTATAAAAATGATCTCCTTAACTGTACCTTAATTCCCATCCATTCATACGCAGACGACTCAACCTTACACTACTCCATTACTTTTTCAGAACGCCCCAGCCAGCAATCCCTCAACGACAAACGTAATGAAGCCATAGAACTCTTAAATTCTGATCTAAATACTATTTCCAATTGGGGCAGAGAAAAGCTTGTTAACTTTAATGCTTCCTATACCCAATTTCTCCATCTATCTACCCGTCAGGATCTCCCAGCGGACTATCCCTTATTCTTCAACAATACAAAAATCAACCCTTCATCTTCTCTCAATATTCTTGGTGTCTCTTTTTCTTCTGCTCTCATTTGGAAGGACCATATTACCAGTCTTGCTAAGGCAGCCTCCCAGAAGCTGGGTATGCTCAACCGCCTTAGGGGGTTCTTTTCCCCTGCACAGCTTCTTGCTCTGTACAGGGGCATAGAGCGCCCTTGTATTGATTATTGTTCACATGTGGGGGGAGGTTCCTCTCACACCACTCTCCTAGACAAGGTTAAAAGGAAGGCCTTTCGTATCATTAACTCCCGTCCACTCACCAACTCTCTGCAATCTCTCTCTCTCCGCCGCAATGTTGCATCTCTCTCGCTATTCTATCACTACTATAATAATCAGTGTTCCTCAGAGCTATCCCAGTGCATACCACCTCCTTTACGTAGGGCACATGGTACCCGTCTTGCAACTCAATCCCACCCCTACTCTGTGCAACTCTCCAACCCAAGAGTGAAACGTTACTCTCAAACTTTCTTCTACTCAACAGCTGAGCTCTGGAACTCTCTCCCAGAATCAGTCTTTCCCTCTTCCTATGACTTAAATTGCTTCAAACTCTGTGTGTCCAGGCATTTTGGCTCGAACGTCCCTTGATTTGGGCCCTGTCACTCTTTCAACTATGGGGGAGGCACTCCCTATAGGCAGTTATGCCTTTTCCCTCCCTCAATCACAGAAAAAAAAAAAAAAAAAAAAATTAGATTTTCCCTAGGCTTACCATGTATATTCGGAATACCTAGGCCAAGGTAATACAATAAACTATTAAATTCCATATGAAAGGTCAAGGTCACAGGTCAAGGTCAAATAAAAAGTCAATATGCTATTTTCTTTGCATGAATAGCAAATTTAAAAACATTTGGTGACATAGTTGCACTTTAAGTGAAAAGGAAACTAATAAATGTTGAGACATATAAAGGTCAAGATAAAGGTCAAAGGTCAAGGTCAACTATTCTATTAATATATATATGAAACTAACTGATGGGTTTTAATGAAATTAGGCATGCTTATTTGATTTTCATGGGCAATGTCAATGCAAACAAAAATGTACTCTTACATAAAGGTCAAGGTCACAGTTCAAGGTCAAAGGTAAACTTTTATTATTTATTAAAAAAGATTACTCAAATTTTGGAAAACTGGCTGTGTTATGGCTGATTACTTAACCTCTGAAGTGCGCATGGGGGTAATTAGACACCTCTCCCTGTGTGCATGTATTTGAGGTGTTTCCGTTACTAAAATATTCATTGTACCATTAATAGCATTCATACTTATCCATGTGCGCCTATTATGGGTTGATTATAAAGGTATTAACCTGAAACAACAATAAAACGAGTGAAAACAGCGTTTGGATGGTCAAAATCGGAGTTATAGCCCGCGAGTTGTATAATGTATGGGTGAGGCAAGCTGCTTGCCCGCCAATTTCCCCCAAGGCCACTGAGACACAGTCGATCGATACTCTCTCTCTCTCTCTTGCACTCGCTTGCCATCAGTGATGACAACACCCTGCTTGCAACTCGCTAATGTTAGCACGAAAATATACCTCAGAATAAGGGAATAACAGGGAAAATAGGTGATAACTGAAGGAGAGGAGGAAAGTGGGGAAGGAGGGGAGGTAGAGGACTGAGATTTTGCATGGCCCAGGGGCCAAAAAAAATAAAAAAAAAATAAAAAAAATATAAAAAAAATAAAAAAAAATTCGATGTCAAAAGTTGATTTTTTTTCTCACTCACTCTTAAGAGTCTGCCCGCAGTCCGCCGGGGGAACTCTTAAGAGTCTCCCCGCAGTTCTCGGGTTAAGTATCATATATATCAAATTTCACATATATATTGTAATATTGAAGGTCAGAGGTCAGGGTCAAACCAGGAGTATTTGTCATTTACCCTAAACTCTTTCTAGACTGTTAAACCCACTGAACCCCAGCGACGACAACGTGTCGTCGGCAATGTATGTAACACTAAACCCCAGCGACGACAACGTGTCGTCAATGTTAATTACTCCGGTCCTATGGCACTTAGAGGGCTTAGATTTGTATGGGAACTGTGTAAGTATCCCACGCAACCTTGTCGATGGTTGAAAACTCTCAAAGTTCAACCGCGTGCGCGTGAGCGCGCAAAAACATGTTTTTTGGGTGTTTTTGCCTTCAATTTTTTACTCTTGTAAAATCCGTTTTCGGGGGTTCCGTAGGACCAATTTTTGACCTTTTTGATAATTTTTTTGTGGTTTTTCCTTCATTCCTAACCCATTCGTTATTGTTTCTGGAAAAAAACAAAATTTCAAAACCTGCCGGTCCCTGGTGGTACATTTATTTATAACTAGCTGGGGCTCAGTGGGTTAATGTATTGTCACCAAATTATACAGGCAAATTCAGTTGATCACTGCGACGACCATCCAAATATATGTATTTTATTATAAGTCAAAGGTCAAGGTCACAGTATATGATCACTATTTGTAATCAATATGTTTATATATGAATTACACCATATTCATAATGCTAGTTAATATGAGCATTGCTGTTAAGCTAACTATATCATGGATAAGAAATTCTAAGGTCGATGGTCAAGGTCAAAGGTCAAGGTTAAAGTTCAAAATATGATTTTTACTAGTATTTCCTATTTAATGTAAGATTCTTATTAGGAATATCACACATATTCGGAATGCCTAGACCAAGGTCATACAAGTATAAACATAAATTCCATTTGATAGGTCAAGGTCACAGGTCAACATCAAATATAAGGTAAATATGATAATTTCTTTACTATGCATGTAGACTTCAAAATTCGTTGAGACAGTTGTGCTCTAAGGGAATATCAAAATGTAAATTTTTCAGACATCATGAAGGTTAAGATGAAGGTCAAAGGTCAAGGTCAACTATTCCTTTAATGCCTCTGAAACTAACTGGTGATTTTTAATGAAATTTGACACACTTATTTGATTTTCTAGGGTTACAATGAAGCAAGCAAAAATATAATCCTACATAAAGGTCAAGGTCACAGGCCAATGTCATATGTTAACCTTAATCATAAAAAATACTAACATTTTGATAAGCTGACGACTGTTAGTTGCATTTTACTTAAATATCATATATTTCAATCATATATATATATATGTATATATATATATATATATATATATATATATATCGGTATATATATATATATATATATATATATATATATATATATATATATATATATAAATAATACTTAAGATTAATGGTCAAGGTCAAAGCACAAAAGAAGAGTGTTAATAATTTTCTTTAAACACTTTCTAGACTTTCCTTTGTGTACCGGTGACGTTTTTTTTATTGTAGTCTAGCTATAATCAGACGATTTTGTGGAGCGTATGAAGGATCTGTGGTAGCAAAAAGGGTTATTTAAGATAGTTGAAAGCCTGCTAATTTTATGGAGGTCCTTTATAAACTAAATAAAATCGTCTTAATATCCAGTATGAAATGAAACTAACAGAACTGTACTGAACGGGTTAGGTATCGTCACCAAATTTTGCTGGCAAATTCGGTTGGTCAATGCAACGATTGTCCAAATTTTTTGTTTTTGTTATTCAAAGGTCAAGGTGAATGGTGAAGGTCACAGCTTATGGTCACTATTTCTTTCTTATATATATTCTAAATTTGAATTACACCATATTCAAAATGCTACAAAATAATGTTACGCTGAGCTTATTATCAATAAATATTCCAATGGTTAAGATTCAATGCGATCATAAATGTAATTATATATATATATACTCCCAGGCGGACATGAACCACCAACAGTCAGGACGAGCGTGTATGCTTTAATCCACTGCGCGCAAGTATCCTTTATCACGCTGATGTATAGTGGATTAAAGCATGGGCACTTGTTCTGACTGTCGGTGGTTCAAGTCCGGCTGTGAGAATAAAACCATTTAGTATATAAATATATAAGTATATATATAATATATATATATACAGTATATACAGTATGTACAGTATTTAAATACAGTATATATATATTCTGACATACGGAGCCCTGTATGTGTTTATTTAACCCGGGAACTGCCGGGAGACTCTTAAGAGTTCCCCCGGCGGACTGTGGGAAGACTCTTAAGAGTCAGAGACAAAAAAAATTAACTTTAAACATCGAAAAAAAAAAAAAAAAAAAATTGGGCCCCTGGGCCATGCAAAATATCACTCCTCTACCTCCCCTTCTTCCTCACTTTCCTCCCCTCCTTCAGTTATCACCTATTTTCCCTGTTATTCCCTTATTCTGAGGTATATTTTCGTGCTAACATTAGCGAGTTGCAAGCAGGGCATTGTCATCAGTGTTAGCAAACGAGTGCAAGAGAGAGAGAGAGAATATCGATCGACTGTGTCTCAGTGGCCTTGGGGGAAATTGGCGGGAAAGCAGGTTGCCTCAACCATACATTATATAACTCGCGGCCTATATCTCCGATTTTGACCATCCAAACGCTGTTTTCACTCGTTTTATTGTTGTTTCAGGTTAATACCTTTATAATCAACCCATAATAGGCGCATATGGATAAGTATTAATGCTATTTATGGTAAAATGAATATTTTAGTGATGGAAACAGCTCAAATACGTCAGCACAGGGGGACGTTTCTAATTACCCCCATGCGCACTTCTTAGGTTAAGAGTTAGAATTAAGAGTTGAAGGAGTGCCGAATTACCCAGGCGGCGAAGCAGACCAGCGAGCGAACCAGCGAGTGGAAACCAGCTCGCCTGCATACCAGCAAACAAGCCTTCACACCTGCGTGCGTCATATGGGACCCTGCAAACTACTTCGATGACCCGACGCTATGACGATGATCGACGCCATGAGACGCCATTGGACCACGCACCTGCTACGCAACTAGAGGAGCTGTGATTGGGGCGCGCACCATCCCCCGCCTCCTGATTCGCTCCTACACCATCATTGCATAGTATATAAGACCCGAGTAGTGGGCATTCAAATCAGTCTCATTTGGAGTTGGGAAGGTGAACTTGCAGCTGGAGGAAGACGGGGTGAAGTATTATAATGGGATTGTGACTGTCAGTCAGATTATATAAGTGTGTGTTAAATGTGTTCGGTGTAAACACTTACGTTATGTTGGTTAGTGAGATATGTGATTGGGATTAACGTTAACGTTACTATTATGTACTTAACTATTTTAGTTGACTGACTTGTGGACTAAAGCAACTCTTCAAGTAATTGGGTTATGATAAAAGTAATACTATTGTTTTATATTAATACTTGCGAGTTCTTTAATTTTCTTTTTAATTAAGCTTACATTGCTGGTATGAACAAGAACGGTGATACTATTGTCTCATATTAGTAATATCGCCTTAGACTAACATGGCTGTTTTAATGTTACTTCTAGTGATTTCCTAAGCTAAAGAAAATTCTTTTAGCTTCAAAATATTAATTTTGCTTCTTCATATTATTTGAGTGAGACCTGAATCGAATCTATGAAGCGATCCTGTAACTTAATATACTCATAATCAAACCTCAATGTTACGTGGTTAAGAAATATATTTATCTAATTATTAAACATGTATCTAACTTTTTATGTGACTTTGATATTAATCCTGATAATAATAATATAAAACTATTAACGTAAGACAAGAACCAAGAATAATAACTACATTAAATATAAATAAAAGGACATATAAGAAAACTAGCTATTCATTTCAAAAAGGGTAAGAGACAGAAATATTCTTACCTTAATATTTATCTTTCAAGACTTGATATATAATTAATAGTCCTTCTTTAGATATAACTTATTCGGTTCATAACCATAGCCTACTAAGTTTCGGTTAAATAATAATTCTTTATAAATACTACATGACTTTAATTAGTTTCAGTATGTTGTCATAATTAAAGAGTATCAGTCAATAAAAGATACCAAGTCCTAAGTCCAAAAGGAAAGGAAGCAACAACAGGAAATAATTTTATTAGATTTTACTTTCGTTTTGCCTTCAGCTGACTGATACCTTAATATATATCTCTGTGCTATCTAGTTTCATAAAGTTAACCACTTGAGTATCAAGATATGTAACAGAAGAGTGGCGACCTCGCCAGGATTCGTTTCATACAGTTTCACTCAGTTTCATTACCGTTTCACTACTTACAAATCAAATATTAATCATGCCTGATCTAATTAATGACTAAGATGCTAGAGTTTTCATAGAATCAGAACCCACAGCCCCTGATATTGACCGTCTGTCAAAATCCGAACTGAAAGTGCTTGCCTCACATCTCCAGTTAACCCCTTCAGACATATATGACGCAGAGGTTGCCAGATTAGCAATAAGAAATAGAGTTCTCTCACTCTTATAATTACCTCTCCAAAATTAGTTTTCTGCCCACATCTAACTCAAAGACAACTGCAGAGGTTGAAGTAACTAAAATAAAGGTTTGTAAAAAACCCTGATGGTAATAAAGGCTTTAAAGTATCCCTAATAGGCTCAAATTTGCGTCATATGTCGGAGAGGGTTAACTGTCTCAAACATGTCCAAAGTAGAGGTTGCTCAGACCATAAAAACCCACTTGTTCCCTGTAGAAGGCGGGGAGGGTGACGGAGCAGTTGGTGGGATCCCGAGTAAACCTAGCCTACTTGATGAACAATTGCCACCTGGTTTTACCGTTGATCAAGTATTCGAACTAGAACTAGCCAGAATAAAGGCTGAACAAGCCAGCAACGACCGAACAATATCAATATCAATATCGTACGGCTCAACTAAATGTCAATACAAATGCTCCCGTAATTGCTCCCCCTCTGGGATTGACTATGACCAGTGTCATTCCACCTTTCACTGAGGATAATGTGCAGGATTTCTTTGTTTTCTTTGAGGAAGTTGCTGGAGGTATGAGGTGGACAAGAGATCAATGGCCTTTTATGTTACAAACCGTTTTGACAGGGCAGGCTCGAGCCACGTATTTGTCAGAAGTAGCAGAGGTTAGGCAGGATTATGACAATCTCAAAGAAGCTATCCTAAAAACCTATCAATTACAGCCTGAGGCTTACAGGCAATCTTTCCGTAAAAACCAGAAGAAAGTAGAAGAAACCCATAAGGTATTTGCCAGGACAATGACTAAAACTTTCAATCATTGGGTCAAGAGTAAGAAAGTCACAAGCTACAACGATCTGAAGGAGTTGGTCCTGTTAGAAAATTTCCTATGGAAAATTGATTCTTCTGTAGCCTATCATTTGAGGGGGAAAAAGGTAGATTGTCTTGCCGACGCCGCTGACATGGCTGACACATACGTGCTCAACAACAAATTTTGTGGAAAGAAGCCCTACGATAATTCTAGTTCTAATTCTATGTATCCCAATCACAAATCTGACAGACCCAGTCACAAGCCTGTAACGTCTTCCCCAGCTAGCCAAAATAGAATTGTTCCCCCAACTAAAAATGCGACTCAGGGCAATGGTAACAGAGGTGGGGCCCAAAGTAATAGTAATGCTCAAAGAGGGAACGTTCCCGTATCTCCTAAAGTATGTACTTTTTGTGGCAAGAGAGGCCACCTAGCTTATCAGTGCTGGGCCAAGGAGAGAACCGAGAGATCGGGGCAGACAGTTGCAGACGTATCTCAAACTCCATATGTGCCTTTAATGCAGGACTCCCGACAGAAGGAGTACCTAGCACCAAAAGTTCCTTTAATACAGGACTCCCGACAGAAGGAGTACCTAGCAGCTAATGTAAACCATCTAGACAGGGGTGTAGTAGCATGCGTGGTGCAACCCACTAGGGTTAAGCCAATAATAATTTCTCCATCAGTGCAGGACAGTTACCGTCCCTTTATTTCATCTGGCAATGCGAGATTAAATGGTTGCATACATGAGGTAAAAATTCTCAGAGACACAGGTTTTACTAGCACCCTCATGGTGAATCCTTACACTGAGTGCCCACCTGGCGAACCAGTTATAATGAGAGTTGCTGGAGGCCAATTTTATGCATACTTGGTAAAAGGCGAAATTGAATGTGAGTTACTACAGGGTGAGGCCACCATAGCTTTGTGTAGGTCCCAAGATATGCCTGTGCCCGGGGTAACACTCCTTTTGGGGAATGATGTAGCAGGTGAGAAGGTCCGACCAGACCCCATTTTGTCACTTTCCCCTGTTAACGAGCCACTAACCTGTGAGCTCGAAAAGGAGATGCCAACAGTTTTCCCTGTGTGTGCTGTCACACGTTCAATGTCTTAAGTAGCAGTTCCCTCAGACAGAAATGTACCGAATGTAAGAGTTGATGAAAGGGATGATGAGAGTGTGAATGACGCTCCAACTGTGCCTGATGATGTGACTGAGGTGGATTTATCTGACACCTTTATGGCTCATCTTGACCCTAACGATGACCATGAAACCCCTCCAAATTGTGCTAGTGGCCTGGTAGAGCTACAGAGAGATGATAGAGAATGCAAGGAGTTAGCTGCCAGGGCCGTGAGTGAAGAGGAATGTGAGAAGGAGGGTGGTGAATGTTTCTACCTCAAAGGAGGAGTATTGTGGCGTAGATGGAGACAGCCACACAGACCAATCGATGACGGGGCCTGGGACGTCCATCAAGTAGTAGTCCCTAAAACTTGTCATAGAGATAGCTTGGAAATGGCACATTGTATACCATTGGCAGGACACCTAGGTGTGAGAAAAACTCTAGACAGAATCAGAGCCCACTTTCACTGGCCAGGAATGCGTGCAGAAGTAGTGGAGTTTTGTAGAGTGTGTCACACTTGCCAGATGACAGGAAAACCCAATCAGAAGGTGCCTGTACATCCTCTGGTGCCCTTGCCCATCTTCGAGAATCCTTTTACTCGGGTGGTAGTGGACATTGTAGGCTCATTGCCTAAGACTTCCCAAGGTAACAATTATTTATTAACGATTATGGACATGGCAACTCGCTACCCAGAGGCTATACCCTTAAGGACTACCTCTGCTCCAACTGTCATCAAGGAACTGCTCAAATTCTTCACCAGAATGGGTTTCCCCCATGAGGTGCAAAGTGATCAAGGAACTAATTTTACCTCTAAAATTTTTCAGCAGTCCCTGAAGGAGTTGGGTATTGAGCATGTTAAGTCGAGCACCTACCACCCAGAGAGTCAAGGGGTTCTCGAACAGTTTCATCAAACTTTGAATGCCATGTTGCGTAAATATTGTACAGAGACCGGAGTTGAGTGGGATAAGGGGGTACCTTTTCTTTTATTTGCTACTCGTGAGGTTCCAACTGAATCCCTGGGTTTTTCCCCTAATGAGGTAGTTTTCGGTCACCAGGTAAGAGGTCCTTTGCAACTATTGCAGGATAGCCTAGTTGGCCAGGAGGGGAACCAAACCCTCCTCAAGTATGTTTCAGATTTCAAAACCTGGCTGAGATCCTCATGTGAGTTTGCAGCTCAAAACTTGACAGTGGGTAAAAGCTCCATGAAGAACTGGTATGACAGAAAAGCCCGTGAGAGGGAGTTTCAGCCCGGTGATGAGGTTTTGGTCCTGCTCCCCCTTTTTGGCCAACCTTTATCAGGGGCCCATATAAGATCATTCAGAGGGTGAGCATTACCGATTATCTAGTAACTACCCCAGACAGGAGAAAGCCCACGCAAGTATTCCATATAAATATGTTGAAACCCTACCATAGGTCCCCTGATTCCTCTCCTCCAGATTCTCCCACTGTGGCAGTGAATGTCAGGACCTGTGGACAGCCTGGTGCGGACGAAGTCTTCAGTTCTCTTACTGACCCGCAACAGACTGTTCCAGAGCCTGAAGGTATCCATGCAGACTTTGACTTGTCATGTAGCCTATCCAACTTTAAGTATAACTCAGTAGCTTGGGGGGAATTACCATCTAAACTATGTCATCTTCCCTATGATCAAGCGAACCAACTAATCTCTGTTTTATCTCAGTCTCCCAGTGTGTTCCGTGATACTCCAGGGCTCACTTCTTTGGCTGTGCACGACATCGACGTACCGTGTCTCACCACAACACAGGAGTATACTGCAGGTCGAGCTTGACTTCATGTTGTCAAACGAGCTGATCACTAGGGCCTTAAGCCAGTGGAGTAGTCCGGTCATACTTGTGCCAAAGCCAGACGGGAGCCATAGGTTATGTATGGACTATATCCAAGTTAATGCGGTCACAAAGAACGATACCTACCCACTGCCACGGATCGACGACTGCATTAACCAGATTGGTACAGCCACCTATATCAGCAAGATTGACTTAATGAAGGGATATTAGCAAGTAGCTCTCACCCCTAGAGCGAGGGAAATATCATGCTTTGTAGTCAATAATCAAGCCTTCTGCTGTAACGTAATGCCCTACGGCTTGAAAAACGCTCCAGCTACATTCCAGCGCCTCATGAATTTGGTGACTGAAGGGGTACCTGGATGCGTTGTCTACGTCGATGATATTTTCAAAGTCAAAGTGTTACGACAGGTTCAAATATATCAGGGCTCTTATTCATTGGACTAGTAATGGCATAAATGCTACAACGGAAAGCGCTAGATCCAACCTCTGATGTATATTCCCAGTGAACAAAGAACACAAATACTCTCCAGAGTTCTATATGCAATTATAGATTATCAAACTCTCAATAAATGTGCATCTACTCTAGGCTTAATGTTATGTGAAAACAGCCTATTACTACCTATAACCGAAGGTGCTTGGTTATGGTATGCAAATTAAGGTGGTAAGGGAAGTTACAGCTTATGTTACTTTAATCAATAAATGTCAAGCACTCCTGCATGAAAGAAAGTGCACTAAAGTCCTTCAACACCAACAAGGAATCTTCTTTAAATGTTAGATGCTATCAAGATGCTCAAATCGGAAATGGAACCCAAAAAGGCAGGCAGCGGAACAATGCTCGTGCAGGCTATGCACACAAAAAGGCAGGATATATAATGCAGTCGGAGCCCAGAATATCCTAAACGCTACAACAATAATAATAATCGCCACGACAATGAAGTATTCCTATCAACAAAAAGAGCCTAAGTCGTTTGTGTCTCAATACATCAAACTAGGCTGCGAAATGCTTGTGTAATCATAAACGGGTATGCATAATAAGAGTAATTGGTTTAATATACTTAATGTCTACTATGACTGATAAAGTCTAGCTAGAGTCAATGAAACGAGATACTGGTGCGCATGGCATGCCGCATAGCCTAGTGCAAATCTCAAGTCTGTGCGTCAAATATTACGTTATAGTGAAGGGTAGCTCTCTTGAGAAACCTTAATACCGAAGTATCAAGCGTTCTCCTGGCATACCTCAAAGACAAACAACCGAGCTTAGAACAGTGCAGCATGGTATAGGCAAAAAGGCCTCATTCGTGCATGCTCTATTCTCAATGGCACACAGACTAGAATTTACCCAATCAACTCCAGTTCTCAGGTATGTCGTGCAGCTTTTAACTAAAGCCAGCACCCATCGGAAACAATACCTTATAGTATCAGACTCTTAGTCTAGCATTATCTAATCTAGCAGAACACTAATAATTATAGGAAGCGGTACTGAACAATATGAATGCCAACCAATGCTTCGTGATCAACTTATCTTAACAACTAAACATACATGGGTTATATAAGACCTTAACGCACAATACAACTGGCCAGCATGAAGCTGATTATGCAGAGTTAACCAGAGGGGGTATAATATTAATAAAAGGTGGTGAAAGATATGGAAAATGAGAGAGATAGGCAGAGGAAAAGGTTCTCACGTGCAGCAGGGGGGACAGGTATCAAAGGGATAAGAGGGATGCGTTCTAGAAACCAGATCTAAGGGAGAGAGTGGATAGAAAGCTGTATATATACTAGCACTAGCTCGAACCACGTAGGAAAAGCGGTAACAAGTCCTCCAGCCAATCCCCAAGAGACCAGCCAGCCATGACGTCATCGAATATGGTAAAAAACTCCTCCAGCCAATCTCCAGGAAGCCAGCCAGCCATGACGTCATCGAGCCTGGTAAAAACACTGTGCCTCCTCGCACTCTGTTCTACTCTCTCTCTCTCTCTCTCTCAAATCTTATCATTACTACTTCATGATAAAACATATACTTTGCAATTAAATATATAAAGCCTTGACATGGGCAAAAACAAAGAGCCTTTCTGGACTGCCCATGACACGAGCTTTCATATGAAATAAAGCACACAATAATACATCAACTGTAGCCACATCCACTGCCCTGGCGATCCTAGCGAGTCATTGTAGGACAAGCCATGCGGTTCTAACGGAGTGGTTAACGTCACAGTTGTCTAAGTAAGGAACATGGGAAGCAGGGACAATGTACTGCTACTTACTTAAGGCCCTGTCGCCACTGCAAAGGACATCACTTTGACAAGTTGTGTCCTACAGCAGATAAAGTCAAAGACGTCAAACCAGAGGGTACTACAACTTTGACACTAGGTAACACGCAAGACACAACTATATTGCCCACAATACAGATTCCCATGGAAGGTAATGACAGTAACAAGGTTTGTCGGGTACTTCTAGATCAAGGGTCTCAACGTTCCTTTATAAAGAGGTCCGTATTAGTGGGACTGAAGCACCGAATCGTAGGGGCTGAAACTCTTCGATTGCTGGGCTTCACAGGGGTTACTGACAAACAAGTCTACGAGATAGCGGAGATTTCATATTTCTACCGTAAAAACCGGTACTTTATGACATGTATCGTAGTAGACACCCTACCAGAATATGTATCTGTAGGAGTGAAGAAAGTGGAACACGCATTACGTAGCAAAGGGGTTAACTTGTCAGATCCCATGGGAGATCAGAGTGAGGTGCATGTTCTACTTGGTGTGGATCATTATTATGATGTAGTATACCCTGGATTTAAAAAGATGTGTGGTGTAATTTTAATCCCCACTAAATTTGCCTATTGCATGAGCGGAAAGGTGCATACTACACAGTCAAATGTCCTGGTCAACAGGGTTTCGATTTTAAGAGTGAATGTAACCGTGGCAGAGGAGTTGGGAAGGGCGGATTCCCAACCTAGTGACCCTAAAACGACTGCCGAGTTCGACCTGGAGCGACTGTGGAGATTGGATCACATAGGCATTAATCCTATGGAGACTGATTATGACTCGGAAGTTGCGCTGAAAAGGTTTGACGAGTCTGTGAGCTACTATGCCTCAGACAAGCAATATAAGGTTAGTTTACCCTTGAAGAACAGTGAGATAAGCCTGCCTACCAACTATGGTTTGGCATTAGGTCGCTTGTGCGCATTACAGTGTAAATTAACTAATGAACCGAGCACGCGCCAGGCGTATGCCGATGTATTTCGGAGTTATGAAGATAGGGGCTTTATTGAGAGAGTCGATGTAAAGGAACCGATTAAGAAGGGTAGGGTTCACTATCTGGCCTATCATGGGGTGAGGAAAGACAGCGTCACCACACCAATATGGGTGGTGTATGACTGCTCTGCCCACCAAGGTCAACAACCCAGTCTAAATGACTGCCTGCTGACAGGTGTGTCCCTGGTGTCGGACCTGTCCCAACATCTATTGCGGTTTAGGCTGGGGCAGTACGCATTTACTAGCGACATCGAGAAAGCATTCTTGATGGTCAAACTAAAAGAGGAAGATAGAGATGTTACCCTCTTTCTTTGGTTCAACGACATTAGCGACTCTGAAAGTCCGGTCATAATCTACCGTTTTCGGGTTGTACTCTTTGGGGCTACATGTTCACAGTTTTTGTTAAATGCCACAATCAAAAAACATCTGACGGATACTCTTGAGGACACAAGTAAACTATCTCGCGGGTTGTATGTAGACAATTTGCAGGGTTCAAGAGATAGTCAAGATGATTTGTTACATACATACTGGCAAGCTCGCAGATTGTTTACAGAAGCACATTTATTTCTCCGCGATTGGGTTACTAATAGTGAAGATCTTCAGAGTATGATACAGGTGGACGGTACGGCATCTCATAACCAGGAAAAGTCCAGAAATTTGGGGATGATCTGGCAACCTAAACATGACATACTAAATTTTCAAACAAGGTCTTTTGCTCAGCAGACAGGAGAGCACACAAAAAGAAGTCTGTTGAGCAAAGTTGCGCAATTTTTTTATCCTTTGGGTCTAGCATTACCCGTTACCATAAGAGCTAGGATTCTAATGCAGGAAGTTTGGAGACGTAAAATAGGATGGGATGACAGTTTACCCGAGGACCTGAATGACCTAGGGACATTGTTGTTGAATGAGTATGACATCCTATGTACTAAACCTATACCTCGTAAAGTGGCGGCGTTCGGTGACGTTACGTTACACACGTTTTGCGATGCTAGCGCCACGGCATTCGGGGTAGCCATATATGTCGTTACTTCATTTGGGGCACATTTAGTTACCGCCCGTGCTAAAGTAGCCCCGGTTAAAAAGGTAACTATCCCTAAAATGGAATTGACTGCCATGCTGCTATTAGCACGTCTGGTGCAACATGTACGCGCAGCATACGAGAGCGAGTTAAACATTGAAATCGTTCACGTTTGGTGCGATAGTCAGGTTGCACTCAACTGGATACATAGCAAGAAGTCTCTGCCAGTTTATGTGAGAAATAGGGTAGATGAGATTAGGGCCCTATTGCCAGACGTTGCTTATCATTATGTAAATACAAAAGACAACCCTAGTGATCTCATAACTAGAGGTATAACGGCTATAGTCCTACAGACCTAAACAGGCAGTTATGGGCACGGTCACCTACCCTTACACTGGTGCCGGTTGTCCTTTTGACCCTTTCCGTACGATAACCTTTCCAAATTACTCTCGCTATATCTTTCTCCCTCCCTCCACCTGTGACGTTAACCACTCCGTTAGAACCGCATGGCTTGTCCTACAGTGACTCACTAGGATCGCCAGGGCAGTGGATGTGGCTAAAGTTGATGTATTGTTGTGTGCTTTATTTCATATGAAAGCTCGTGTCATGGGCAGTCCAGAAAGGCTCTTTGTTTTCACCATGTCAAGGCTTTCTATATTTAATTGCAAAGTATATGTTTTATCATTAAGTAGTAATGATAGGATTTGAGAGAGAGAGAGAGAGAGAGTAGAACCGAGTGTGGGGAGGCGCACAGTGTTTTTTGCTATACTCGATGACGTCATAGCTGGCTGGTCTCTTGGGATTGGTTGGAGGAGTTTTTTACCATGCTTGGCGATGTCATGTTTGGTTGGCTTCTGTGGCATTGGCTGGAGGATTTGTTACCGCTTTTCCTACGCGGTTCGAGCTAGTGCTAGTATATATACAACTTTCTCGCCACTCTCGCCCTCAGATCTGGTTTCTAGAACGCATCCCTCTTATCCCTTTGATATCTGTCCCCCTCTCTACACCTGAGAACCTTTTCCTCTGCCTATCTCTCTCATTTTCCATATCTTTCACCACCTTTTATTAATATTATACCCCCTCTGGTTAACTCTGCATAATCAGCTTCATGCTGGCCAGTTGTATTGTGCGTTAAGGTCTTATATAACCCATGTATGTTTAGTTGTTAAGATAAGTTGATCACGAAGCATTGGTTGGCATTCATATTGTTCAGTACCGCTTCCTATAATTATTAGTGTTCTGCTAGATTAGATAATGCTAGACTAGGAGTCTGATACTATAAGGTATTGTTTCCGATGAGTGCTGGCTTTAGTTACAAGCTGCACGACATACCTGAGAACTGGAGTTGATTGGGTAAATTCTAGTCTGTGTGCCATTGAGAGTAGAGCATGCACGAATGAGGGCTTTTTGCCTATACCATTTTCCACTGTTCTAGGCTCAGTTGTTTGTCTTTGAGGTACGCCAGGAGAACGCTTAATACTTCGGTATTAAGGTTTCTCAAGAGAGCTACCCTTCACTAACGTAATATTTGACGCACAGACTTGAGATTTGCACTAGGCTATGCGGCATGCCATGCGCACCAGTATCTCGTATCATTGACTCTAGCTAGACTTTATCAGTCTTAGTAGACATTAAGTATATTAAACCAATTACTCTTATTATGCATACCCGTTTATGATTACACAAGCATTTCGCAGCCTAGTTTGATGTATTGAGACACAAACGACTTAGGCTCTTTTTGTTGATAGGAATACTGCATTGTCATGGCGATTATTATTATTGTTGTAGCTTTTAGGATATTCTGGGCTTCGACTGCATTATATATCCTGCCTTTTTGTGTGCATAGCCTGCACGAGCATTATTCCGCTGCCTGCCTTTTTGGGTTCCATTTCCGATTCGAGCATCTTGATAGCATCTAACATTTAAAGAAGATTCCTTGTTGGTGTTGAAGGACTTTAGTGCACTTTCTTTCATGCAGGAGTGCCTGACATTTATTGATTAAAGTAACGTAAGCTGTAACTTCCCTTACCACCTTACTTTGCATACCAATTACCAAGCACCTTCGGTTATAGGTAGTAATAGGCTGTTTTCACATAACATTAAGCCTAGAGTAGACGCACATTTATTGAGAGTTTGATAACCTATTACTGCATATAGAACTCTGGAGAGTATTTGTGTTCTTTGTTCACTGGGAATATGCATCAGAGGTTGGATCTAGCGCTTTCCGTTGTAGCATTTATGCCATTACTAGTCCAATGAATAAGAGCCCTGATATATTTAAACCTCAGTCGTAACAAATGGCGACCTTACCTAGGATTTGGTGAACCTACATTTATTATCAGGGAACATTTGTTGTTTTGGGGAATATTTTGCGGGGATCAGCAAGATTTTTTTTTTTTTGCAACATAGTATAGCCCTTGAGTATTTCCGAGAATTTTTGTGTGTATATTGAGGTATAAGAGTTTGGGGTGCTTCTTTTCTGAATATTGAGGTGATAATTTTTTGTGAGCATCATGTCTTATACCGGATCAGAGGAGAATGGAGACACAGTACGTAATGTCGAAACTGAGGAACAGCAGTATGATGAAATGGTTAATCAGGTGAACTGTGAGGAGGATGCTAGGATGTTTTTGCAATGGCCTGTTACTGCCGAGCGGTAGGAGGGTATGGATCGGTACGGTCTTCAATGCCTGGCCACAGCTATCGGTCATGCGGGTACTAGCAGCATGACCAGGGATAACTTGATAACGTGTGTACTGGGCAGGGTGACTGGTGAGCGAGATGGGTTGAGTGCTCAGATCCCTTCGGCCATGCTTCCCCTACACTCGACTCCCCGCCATCCAAGTGGTTTGCCGACCCCGGGTACGCTTCCACAGTTGGGTGGTGACAGGCAGGGTGGGTTGCCCCTGGGGGGACCACCGGTAATTTCAAACATTGTAGCACCTTCACCTCCTCAAGGGTTATCTCCAGAATTATTGTTTAAGCTCGAATTAGCTAAGCTTCAGCATCAGCAGCAAATAGAATCAGCTAAGATCGAAGAGAGAAAATGTCAGATTCAGCTTCAGCAGCAAATAGAATTAGCCAAGATAGAAGAGAGAAAAACTATCAGTCAGCAGCACATAGAGCTAGCAAAAATCCAAGCTGAGTCGACTAGGTACTGTGCCGACATGGACGTAGAGAAGTCGCGAGTAGAGACAACGGGACAGCGACTTGGGGCTGGTAACCGTGTTCATGATCAATCTCTCTCGCACTTATTGAAACTGGTTCCGGTGTTTGATGAGAGTGGTGTAACAGAATTTTTCGCACGCTTTGAGAAGAAGTGCCAGGAACACCAGTGGCCAGAGAATAATGGGCAGCACTTGTATCCTCTAGATTAATAGGCAAGGGTCTTAAAGCCTATGATGCGTTACCTTTGGAGTCATGTATTGTGTATGAGGATCTCAAGGAGGCTGTCCTGAGGGCTTTCGAACTGCAACCAGAAACGTACCGTTTGAAGTTCCGGGGTGTAACTAAGGGAAGAGATAGCACCTTTTTGGAACACGCCCGGGACTTGTCTGATGCTTTTTTTTTTTTTTTTTTTTTCTATGTGATTGAGGGAGGCAAAAGGCATAACTGCCTATAGCGAGTGCCTCCCCCATAGTTGAAAGAGTGACAGGGCCAAAATCAAGGGACGTTCGAGCCAAAATGCCTGGACACACGGAGTTTGAAGCAATTTTCCATGGCCGGGGACCCTCGGAGAGTGCTGAACGCATTACCGAGGTAATCCTATCGGGCATGGAAGCATACATTCCATTCTCTTTCTCTCAGACTAATGCTAAAAAATCTTGGTTTACTCACGCCTGTTCTACTGTGTGTCCGCAATAAGGAGGAAGCATTCAAACGGTACCGATGCCTTAAAACTCAAGACTCTCATTCTTCATATGTTTCTGCCCGGAATCAAGCCAAATCTGTTCTTCGACTTGCCAAACACTCTTTCATCAATAATAAATGCACTGAACTATCCAACTCTAGCTCTTCCCAAGCTTTCTGGCATCTAGCCAAAAACCTCTCCAACAATTTCTCTTCCTCATCTTTCCCTCCCCTTTCCCACTCTGATGGCACAACCATCACTTCTTCCTCTGACAAAGCTAAACTCTTCGCTCAAACTTTTGCTAGAAACTCCACCTTGGATGATTCCGGTGCTATTCCTCCCTCGCCCTCCTCTCTCTTACTTATGCCTAATATCCTAATCTCTTCTAAAGATGTACTTTCTACCCTCTCTGGGCTTAACACTAACAAGGCGTACGGTCCGGACGGTGTTCCTCCTGTTGTTCTCAAAAACTGTGCTTCCGTGCTGACTCCCTGCCTAGGCAAACTCTTTCGTCTCTGTCTATCCTCTAACGTCTTCCCTTCATGCTGGAAGTTTGCTCACATTCAACCTGTCCCAAAGAAGGGTGACCGCTCTCAACCCTCCAACTATCGTCCAATTGCTCTTATCTCCTGTCTTTCTAAAGTTTTTGAAACTATTCTTGCTTCCAAATTTCTTAAGCATTTCTCTTCTCATAATCTGCTCTCAGATCGCCAGTATGGCTCCTTAAGGGTCGCTCTACTGGTGATCTTCTTTCATATCTTACTAACTCTTGGTCATCCTCCTTTCGGGACTTCGGTGAGACTTTTTCTATTGCACTAGACATATCGAAAGCCTTCGATAGAGTCTGGCATAAATCTTTAATTTCTAAACTACCCTCCTTCGGTTTCTATCCCTCCATCTGTGCCTTTGTCTCTAATTGTCCTTCTGGCCGTTCCATGGCTGCAGTTGTAGACGGCCACCGTTCGCTTCCTCAACCTATCAACTCCGGTGTTCCTCAGGGCTCTGTCCTATCTCCTATTCTCTTTCTAATTTTTATAAATGATCTCCTTAACTGTACCTTAATTCCCATCCATTCATACGCAGACGACTCAACCTTACACTACTCCATTAGTTTTTCAGAACGCCCCAGCCAGCAATCCCTCAACGACAAACGTAATGAAGCCATAGAACTCTTAATTCTGATCTAAATACTATTTCCAATTGGGGCAGAGAAAACCTTGTTAACTTTAATGCTTCGAAAACCCAATTTCTCCATCTATCTACCCGTCAGGATCTCCCAGCGGACTATCCCTTATTCTTCAACAATACAAAAATCAACCCTTCATCTTCTCTCAATATTCTTGGTGTCTCTTTTTCTGCTGCTCTCATTTGGAAGGACCATATTACCAGTCTTGCTAAGGCAGCCTCCCAGAAGCTGTGTGTGCTCAACCGCCTTAGGGGGTTCTTTTCCCCTGCACAGCTTCTTGCTCTGTACAGGGGCATAGTGCGCCCTTGTATTGAGTTTTGTTCACATGTGTGGGGAGGTTCCTCTCACACCGCCCTCCTAGACAAAGTTGAAAGGAAGGCCTTTCGTATCATTAACTCCCGTCCACTCACCAACTCTCTGCAATCTCTCTCTCTCTGCCGCAATGTTGCATCTCTCGCTATTCTATCACTACTATAATAATCAGTGTTCCTCAGAGCTATCCCAGTGCATACCACCTCCTTTACGTAGGGCACGTGGTACCCGTCTTGCAACTCAATCCCACCCCTACTCTGTGCAACTCTCCAACCCAAGAGTGAAACGTTACTCTCAAACTTTCTTCTACTCAACAGCTGTACTCTGGAATTCTCTCCCAGAATCAGTCTTTCCCTCTTCCTATGACTTAAATTGCTTCAAACTCCGTGTGTCCAGGCATTTTGGCTCGAACGTCCCTTGATTTTGGCCCTGTCACTCTTTCAACTATGGGGGAGGCACTTGCTATAGGCAGTTATGCCTTTTGCCTCCCTCAATCACATAGAAAAAAAAAAAAAAAAAAAAAAAAAGCGGAGGAAAGGTACCGAGAAGGGGTTGGAAGTTGATGCGGTTGAGAGTTTAGTATCAACGGACATTCTCGGGGATTCATTATTAGGACCAATTTTCGAGTCTGGAGAAGACCCATTAACTGTTACTAAGAAGGCAGAGGATGGGCTTAAAAAGACGAAGAGACAGCAACGATACACAGAGAGAGAGCAACGGGAGGCTAAATTCAATGTAGGAGGGGGGCATGAGTTGTTCCGCAAACACTTAGATAAGCTTGCTCCTTCGGACATTCGTAAATTGCAATTAGAAGACCCGGAGGTTCTTGAGTGTGGTACCGGTGCTGTCGAGTTGAAGGAGGACAGTGATGCACAGTCGGGAGATGTAGCAACAAGGTATCCTGACGCGTACCCTATGAGAAATGGGTCAGCGAAGACGGTGGTCCGAAACTTGCTAGTATATTTTTCCCGGTATGGTTACCCGCAGGTAATTCGGTCAGACCAAGGACCAACCTCACTTCTAACCTCTTTGTTCAAGCAATGCCGCAGCATGGGATTGTTACGGTTGTGTCATCTGCGTACCATCCGGAGAGCCAGGGTGTGTTAGAGCGATGGCACTCAGCCTTGGAATCTGAGCTTCGTTGTTGTTGCTTTGAGAGTGGGAATGGTTGGGATCTTGGCCTGCCATGTGTTTTATTTGCTGCACGGGAGGTACCTGGGGAAAGTTTGGGATTCAGCCCTAATGAGCTCGTCTTTGGACACCGTGTCAGAGGGCCTCTCCATATGGTTGAAGAAATATGGGAGGGCGCAGAAAAACCTTGTTCTATGCTCAAGTATGTCCTCGACAGTCGAGAACGGATGTTGCGCAGTCTGGAGTTGGCTGGCCGTAATTTGACTAGCTCTCAGGCCCTCATGAAGGACAGGTACGACCTCAACGTTAAACTCAGGGAGTTTCACGTGGGTCAGGAGGTGTTGATTCTACTGCCCCTTGTAGGTCATCCCTTATCCGCGAAGTACACTGGTCCTTATAGGGTGGTTGAGAGGCTATGGGACCTGGATTACTTGGTAGCCACTCCAGACAGACGGAAGCGCAATCAGTTATGTTACGTTAATCTCATGAAGGAGTATGTGAGGCACCCCCCTGAGCCTCTCACTGTACCTGTGATGACGTTTAGCAGTCAAGGTGGAGAAGGAGAACGGGACAGTCAAGCTCAGGTGGAGGATAACTGGAAGGATAAGAAATTCAAATGGGCGCCTGAGTGTGAGAAGGCGTTTGGAGTAGTAAAACACCTATTGTGCACTCACCCGATCCTCAGGGCCCCTGACTTTAGCCTACCTTTCCAACTAGCAACGGATGCTAGTGGTGTGGGGGCTGGTGCCGTCCTTGTGAAAAAGGACGATGATGGGCTGGAGCATCCTGTTAGTTTCTGCTCGGAGAAGTTAAATTCGGCCCAGGGGAGCTGCTCTGTTGTCGAGGAGGAGCTGCTAGCGGTTGTGCTTGCGCTGGGGCATTTCGAGGTCTATGTTTCAGCCTATGGTCCGGTCGTTGTAGTTTACACAGATCATCACCCTCTCAAGTTCTTGGACCAGTTTCACAATCGGAATATGAGGCTGGCCGGGTGGTCGCTGGGGTTACGGGAGTATAGCCTGGACATATGCCATATTGCCGGTTGTGACAACGTGGTTGCAGATTGTCTTTCAAGGGTAGATGATCCTGGGTAGATTGACACACGGGTAGCCTCCTGCTTTAGTTTGAATAGTATTTTGCGCTTGGTGCTTGTTGGCTCGCGGTTGTAGCCCAGCGTATTGGGTCGTAAAGCAGGAGTTGAGCGTTTGGTATAGAAGAAAAAACTAGGCTTGCCCCTATAGTGCAGCCGAAATAAACAAATTAAAAACATAAAAATCAAATAAAAACTCTTTCTTTGATAGTTGAATTTTTTCAGTATGTTATAGCAGTAATTCTGAGTGGCACTCCTCTCAGAATGCTGGGCTAGAGAAGCTCGCTCTTGAGGAGCATAACTACATATGATTTAACCTATTGTGTTGGGGAGGGTTATAATTTTGTAAAAAGTTTTGTTGAGAACTGTGCCAGATATTTTACTGCCGCTGGGTGATGGGAAGTAGAGATATAGCATGGGTTCTAACAATCAGATTTTTGTGAGCCTTGGGCCTCTGAGAAAAATCTTGGGGGGGGTGTGACGTTAACCACTCCGTTAGAACCGCATGGGTTGTCCTACAGTGACTCGCTAGGATCGCCAGGGCAGTGGATGTGGCTACAATTGATGTATTGTTGTGTGCTTTATTTCATATGAAAGCTTGTGTCATGGGCAGTCCAGAAAGGCTCTTTGTTTTCACCCATGTCAAGGCTTTATATATTTAATTGCAAAGTATATGTTTTATCATTAAGTAGTAATGATAGGATTTAATAGAGAGAGAGAGAGAGAGAGTAGAACAGAGTGTGGGGAGGCGCGCAGTGTTTTTTACTATACTCGATGACGTCATAGCTGGCTGGTCTCTTGGGATTGGTTGGAGGATTTTTTACCATGCTTGGTGACGTCATGTTTGGTTGGCTTCTGTGGCATTGGCTGGAAGACTTGTTACCGCTTTTCCTACACGGTTCGAGCTAGTGCTAGTATATATACAACTTTCTCGCCACTTTCTTCCTCAGATCTGGTTTCTAGAACGCATCCCTCTTATCCCTTTGATATCTGTCCCCCTCTCTACACCTGAGAACCTTTTCCTCTGCCTATCTCTCTCATTTTCCATATCTTTCACCACCTTTTATTAATATTATACCCCCTCTGGTTAACTCTGCATAATCAGCTTCATGCTGGCCAGTTGTATTGTGCGTTAAGGTCTTATATAACCCATGTATGTTAGTTGTTAAGATAAGTTGATCACGAAGCATTGGTTGGCATTCATATTGTTCAGTACCGCTTCCTATAATTATTAGTGTTCTGCTAGAATAGATAATGCTAGACTAGGAGTCTGATACTATAAGGTATTGTTTCCGATGAGTGCTGGCTTTAGTTAAAAGCTGCACGACATACCTGAGAACTGGAGTTGATTGGGTAAATTCTAGTCTGTGTGCCATTGAGAGTAGAGCATGCACGAATGAGGGCTTTTTGCCTATACCATTCTGCACTGTTCTAGGCTCAGTTGTTTGTCTTTGAGGTACGCCAGGAGAACGCTTAATACTTCGGTATTAAGGTTTCACTAACGTAATATTTGACGCACAGACTTGAGATTTGCACTAGGCTATGCGGCATGCCATGCACACCATTGACTCTAGCTAGACTTTATCAGTCATAGTAGACATTAAGTATATTAAACCAATTAGTCTTATTATGCATACCCGTTTATGATTACACAAGCATTTCGCAGCCTAGTTTGATGTATTGAGACACAAACGACTTAGGCTCTTTTTGTTGATAGGAATACTGCATTGTCGTGGCGATTATTATTATTGTTGTAGCGTTTAGGATATTCTGGGCTCCGACTGCATTATATATCCTGCCTTTTAGTGTGCATAGCCTGCACGAGCATTGTTCCACTGCCTGCCTTTTTGGGTTCCATTTCTGATTCGAGCATCTTGATAGCATCTATCATTTAAAGAAGATTCCTTGTTGGTGTTGAAGGACTTTAGTGCACTTTCTTTCATGCAGGAGTGCCTGACATTTATTGATTAAAGTAACGTAAGCTGTAACCTCTCTTACCACCTTACTTTGCCTACCATAACCAAGCACCTTCGGTTATAGGTAGTAATAGGCTGTTTTCACATAACATTAAGCCTAGAGTAGACGCACATTTATTGAGAGTTTGATAACCTATTATTGCATATAGAACTCTGGAGAGTATTTGTGTTCTTTGTTCACTGGGAATATACATCAGAGGTTGGATCTAGCGCTTTCCGTTGTAGCATTTATGCCATTACTAGTCCAATGAATAAGAGCCCTGATATATTTAAACCTCAGTCGTAACACACCTCCCCCTGTTCAAGGTACAGTCGCGCTAATAAGAGATGTCTCGGCACCATATATGTTTTGATCAATAATTAGTATCAGCAATATCTAAGCTTCATTTCTATATATCGAATAAAATATACAAACATGTTCCTACACTTACCCACCCTATTCAACATCTGACAGACATTAATACAGCACAGAGCAAGCCAAACGTAATGCCAGCTGGGACATGACTTATTAGCGCGATCGTACATTGACCTTGCCCTGTGTATGAGTGAGAATGGGAACGCACTTATCACCGTATTACTGTGTAGCCCACATGAATGCATAGATAATTATTATTGTTATAATAAATTATATTACTATTTATATAGCTCTCTCTCTCTCTTATATATATATATATATATATATAAATATACCATATATATATTACCATTTTATATTTTGACTTTGTTTCCACACCACCCAAGAGGTAAAACTTTTGGCACGTTTTTTTTAAAGAGGTTCCCCTGGAGGCCTACTCCTCTATATTATGCTTTTCAAAGGTACACAATGTTCTGTTGAGTATACAAGAGTGTCACATATTGTACTTATTATTCTCAGTCATATTTTGTGTATATTAATCATAAGTTAATAGTTACTGTAATCTAGTGATCAATGATTTGTTATTAAGATTTCTGTAAATTAATATAATATCGTTATCTCCTTTTTTAACACTTTACTTATTAGTGTAAAGCATTAAATTAATTTGTGATAAGTTTCCAAGATTGTGAATTTGATCAGTTTAATTTAGTTATACCTCATTATTGTACTTTAAGAAGAAATATTTTCTGAAGTGATAATTTAGAGTTCATTTCTCATTTAAATAATTGTATTAGTTACTTGTATTGCTTTTATTTACCTAAGACGTGCGCACAGGGGGTTTTCTACAGGGTAAGACTGTGCGCACCTATGATGATTTTGGGACCCATTGCCAATTTCGATAAAAAGTACATCATCGTGTAGGGAATGTTTGCGTGCATCGGCCCATATATATTTGACCCCCAAAAAATGTCTGGGGGGGGGGAACGGTCCGTAGTTGAAAAATGTGGAGCGAATGGCACCGCGCGGCTAGATTGTCATCGAGCGGCGAGATTTCCCTGCCGAATGTTCACGCGCCCAGGGGATAGAAGGAGAGGGAGGAGGGGGTGGGTTACCGCGTATTATCACGTATATCTCCTTTTTTGAGCCCTTTTAGGCTATGTAGAGTATGTATACGTGTGTAGGCCACCCATATAACAATGAATATGCCTCATAGTGACCAAAAATTGCAATATATAAGTGAATTATAAGAGAATTTTTAGGCAGGAATGAAGATGTGTTGGAGGTTTGGCGGCAATTTATGAGCTGAGAGTGTGGTTTACGCCATACATATCACTTATATCTTGTACTTAGAGCACTGTCATGCTATAATACAGACTTGTACGTATGTATACGTGCCATATATCAAAATATATACCGCATATAGACCAATTCATGCGATATTTACGCACATTACCAATGAGTTTCTATGCGTGAACCAAGGTGTGAGTGAGTTGTGCTGGGAATGAAAGGGGGAGAGGGTGTGTTACGCCATAAATGTCACGTATATCTTGTATTTAGAGCACTGTCATGCTATAATAAAGACGTGTACGTATGTAGGCGTCCCATATAACAAGGAATATACCGCATATAGACCAATTGATGCGATATTTATGCAAATTGTGAATGTGTTTCTCGCAGACGGAAGCCTGAAAGGGTGGGTGGGGGTGGGTGGGTGGGAAGGAGGCATGCAGGGAGTGAGTGAGTCGTGGAGAGAGGGAAGGCAGGCAGGGAGATCTCTAGATAGATAGCCAGCTTTGTGATAATTGTGGAGGCGCCCGAGGCGTATGGATGTCTTGGTATTTTTAACCTTATGTCTACCAGGTGTCTGGTGTTCGTTGCCACCAAGAGGTCTACAATAACATGAGTCAGGAATGGAGAGAGAGAGAGAGAAACTGAGACATGCGTATGTCGTACGTATAAATGGACTTCAGAATTGCATTTTTATGCAAGCAGACATTGCATTTTAGACACATGTGAAGTACCACAGAAACATGTAGGCCATTGACTATAAATAAAGTACTATATTATAGACCAGCAACGAGGGTGGTCAGTAAACACAGGCAGATTGCCTTTTGTGATAGAGGGCTAAATATAGACTGGTGTCTCCTTACACTTGCGAAAGGGTAGATTGCCACCAGAGAAACTTATACTTATTTATTTCCAAGTAATATGCAATCTAAATGTATATTCGAGACCTACTGCAAGTATTTGTATGACAGTCATGACTATGTATAATCCAATATACGCGCATAGGCGAGACATAAGAAAGCTGGTTGAGCAATTTTCGACACCCACACATTTTTATTTACAATATTATACAATACAAATGTATTTGTGAAGAGTATTTTATGCATTATTGTATTTATACCAATTTTGTTCCCAGACAGAGCTGCTGTAGCTGGAGCATCAAGGAGCGGCAAGGGTCACCGCTTGACCGTGTGAAAATGAGTGGAGTCACACTGAGAGGGGCAATTTTGCTGAGTGTTTGGGCAATTTTTGACAGAATAAAGTTATATAATTACTAATTCTTGACAGAGACAAACTTTTATAAACCTTGGCATGATATAATTTATAATCCCATCAATTTACAATTTTTTTTTTGTATATTGTCATTTCGATTGTAGACACGAAGTTTTGAGTGATATTTGGTATGAGCTCCTGTGGCATGGTTGGTAAGGTTGCGGACTGGAAAACTCAAAGTATGGTAGGGTAGTGGGATCGAATCCAGGAGGGGGTTATGGGGAAGGTTTTATACTCTCTAGAAAATGTTTGATACAAATTTTTTTTTACAAGATCATGCCATTTTATTCAAACAATATGAAATATTCATAGAATATATCATATTGTAAGAATACAATGACATGACCTTGTTTTTTTTTTGTTTATTTTGTTTTTTTATAATCTTAGTAGGTTTGACATGATTTATTGAAACATATGTATTTTTGTACAATTAATTTGAGGTAAGAAAATATATACACATTACTTAGGCTATAACAAACATATATATTGATATACTAAAAAAAGAAGGCATATTACATGTAAATCTTTGAAACTTATAAACTAAATAATGAAACATACAATTATATAATGTAAAAGCTATATCACAGGGACATCTTTGGAACTTATACATTACATAATATATATGTTACATTATGAAGTAGCGTGATCAATTAGGTCAGGTCAGGTAAGGTAGGGCGCGAGTCCAGGGCAGGGCAGGGCAGGGGGCGAGTCCAGGGCAGGGCAGGGCAGGGGGCGAGTCCAGGGCAGGGCACGGGGCGAGTCCAGGGCAGGGCAGGGCAGGGGGCGACACTCAATAATTCTTGAAAGTGTGGTAGTCCCTGAAGCAGTCACCCAGGCAGAGTGGAACTTTGCACTCGGCGCACATTGAGGTGACTCTTTTGGTGACATGGGGTTTCCTGACACTGGAGCTGCAGACGGTGCACTGCGCCTGCCTGCGACGAGTGCCAAGCATCTCGGTGTTGATTGGGTAGTGTCTTTCGACACCCAGCTGGATGCGGTCAGGAACGTGATCCCCACGCCATGCCGTATGTCTGTGAGTGGTGGTGCCATACTTCTCCAGGAGTTGGTATGAGACGTTGTAGACGAACTCCCGGAATTTCAGCTTCTGGTTTGGGGCCATATCCTTTTTCACCAACCACAAGTTGTAGGCGTTGAGCATCGTGATATCAACTAGGTGGAGGAAGAGCTTGTGATACCACTTCACAGTCTTCCTCAGACACTCAACGCCTGACAGCTGACAGTCAGACTTGTCCACCAGGCGCCTAGTCCACTACCATGTCGGGCTTGTAGATGGTCTTCCTGGTTCGGTAGTGGATTTTGCCAGAATCCACCTGGGCACCTGTGTGGACGGTGGAAAGCAGGTGGACGTCTCGCTTATCCTTCCACTTCAGGGCTATCACTTTCCCACACTTCTCGAGCTGCTTGAATTTCTGCCCCTTTCGTCGCCTTCTTCGCACATGCCTCTCGCGGTGTTCCTGGGCCAGGTCGTCTTCTGAAGGTGTGTCACTGGAGGAGGCATCTGTAAGAGGAATGACATTACCTGTGAACTTTGGCATAAACTTTCTTGTCTTTCTGACAGTCCCACATGACCCCATTTGGTTGTCATGAAGAAACTGGCAGAGAGCAGGAGAAGTATACCAGTTGTCAGTGTAGATGATGTGGCCTTTGCCCAGGTAAGGTGCCAACATTTTCCTGACGATGGCACCTGACATGCCCATGGGGTCATTGGTAGCGGCTTTCGGTATGTCAATGTCAGTGCCTGTGTACACGATCATGTCAAGCACTATTCCAGTTTTGCAGTCACACAAAACGAAGAGCTTGATTCCGAACCTATGCCTTTTCAAGGGGATATACTGCTTGAAAACAAGACGTCCTTTGAAGAGCATGAGCGACTCATCAATCACCAAATTGAGGAAGGGGTAAAAGTATTTCCTATACCTCTCCAACAACATGGTGAACACATCCCGAACTTTCCATATCCTGTCAATCCTGTTAGGATTGTTGTTGTCTGCAAAGTGCATAAATCTTAGCAGCAACAAAAATCTGTCACGAGTCATGAACTTATTGAAAGTTGGGGTGGCGATGAGAGGGTCGTGCTTCCAATAGTGTTGCAACACATGCTTCTTGATCAGAGGCATGAGGAACAACAAGGCAAAGAACGTCATAAATTCTTCCACAGTCGTATCCACCCAGCCTCGTATTCTCGCTTTTGGAGAAAGGACGTCCAATCTGCCAAACACCCACCTGTAGTAGGCGTTTGTTTGGGCAACGATGTACGTCATTACCTCCATATCGAAAAAAGCGAGGAAGAAGTCGCTTTCGTTCGCTTGATCGTCACAGGGCCAGTCGTCAGTTGTTCCTGACGTCCCAGGATTGAACTGGGGCACGTCAGGTACAAAATTGACCCCGTCAGACCAATCGAACGAAGGCAGCCCAGGGATCGGAATGTCGTCTGCGTCTCCTTCATCGTCTGAAATATCGCTTCCATGGTCGCGATACAGCACTGCATCATCATCACCCTCCTCTTCACTTGACAGACGATGCCCTTCCTCATTCTCGTCACCGACGTCGGACTCACTCCCACTGTCCACTCCCAAATCCCCCCACCCTTGGTCCCGTGCTAGGGCTTCGTCGTCGAAACCCGGGCTGCCAATGCCCTGCGAATCACCATCAAACAGCAGGGCGGCATACTTTGATGGTGTCAGAGTTTTCCGGGTCACTCCAGCACGTGCGGGAGTCTTATGGACAGGGACAGCAGGGGCGGCGGCAGGGGCAGCAGTGGTGCGTGGTCTTGATGGCAAGATGATGGTGGTGCCTGTCGCCCTTCTCTCTGTTCCTTGGGCAGGGGCGGAAGGGGCGGCAGGGGCAGCAGGGGCAGCTGGGCCGGCAGGGACACCAGGGCCAGCAGGGCCAGCAGTCACTTTCCCTCTCCCTTTCCCCTTCCCCTTCCCCTTACCTTTTCCTTGGGCAGGGGCAGGGGCAGCAGGGGCAGCCGGGCCAGGGGTGGCTGGTGGTGGTGGTGGTGGTAGGGGCACTGTGGCTGGCGTACGGGTTCTCTTCCCTATGCCCGTGCCTTTATTTTTTCCTGCCCCCGCATGTTCTGCAGCCCTAGGGCTGCCTCCTGCGTTGCTGGTACCGGTGGCAGTGGTGGCAGTGGTGGTGGTAGTGGTTGTTGCAGTGGCCGGGGTTGTGGTGGCAGTGTCCCGAAACACCAATGACCTCTGTACCTTTGTCGTGCTTGCACGTGTTTTTCGTGCTTTGGGTGCTGGTGTTTCGTCCTCCGAGCTGTAGGGCGTGTCGTACTGGTAGCTAGGGTCTTTAGCAGCCACCCTCTGCCT
The DNA here is from genome assembly GCA_032716605.1 of Paralithodes platypus. Classification (NCBI taxonomy): domain Eukaryota; kingdom Metazoa; phylum Arthropoda; class Malacostraca; order Decapoda; family Lithodidae; genus Paralithodes; species Paralithodes platypus. The sequence continues at coordinate 13,724,109 of CM064502.1, read as the reverse complement.
TCCACGGCGGCTAACACCACCAGAAGGAGGGCTGGTTGTGTCATCAGGGAGCGAGCGTGAGGGACGTGTGGGCTCCATGACTAGTGCTTGGTTACTGGCGCGGTGGTGCTTGTACGAGTGCGGGGCGAGCGTTTGGCGGGGTGGTGTCGAGAGTTGACATGTAGTCCTATACCCACACCAATTTTCAGCCGCCTGGCTATAAACGCGCGGTTTTGGTACGCGTTCAAAAGCTCTGCTCTTAAGAGTCTCCCCGCAGTCCGCCGGGGGAACTCTTAAGAGTCTCCCAGCAGCTCCCGGGTTAACGTGTTATGCAGTTACCTGTATAGAAGTTATTAAAAATATATAAACCATTTCCAGTGATCTTGAGAAAATATTAATTTTGTGTGATATAACTTTTAAAACATTACAGTGATTCAGTAAAGGCATTTACTTAATTAGTTTTCACTTGCATATTTTGGGTAATTTATTCTTGTTGTTGTTAAGCCAAATCTTTGTGTTTTTTATATGCTTAATTTCTTATCTCATCCTGAAGAACTTCTTATTTTATTTTTATAATTCTTAATTTAAGTAAACTAATAATTTTATATTCAAGTTTCCTTGAACCTGGATAGTTTTGAGAGTTCTGACATTTGTCCTCGTCTTGTATTACTAAAGTTTTTGAAACTATTCTTGCTTCCAAGTTTCTTGAGCATTTTTCTTCTCATAATCTGCTCTCATGTCGCCAGTGTGGCTTCCTTGAGGGTCGCTTTACTGGTGATCATCTTTGGTCGTCCTCCTTTCGGGACTTCGGTGGGACTTTTCTGTTGCACTGGACATGTAGATGGCCTTCCATGGAGTCTGTCACAAGTCTTTAATTTCTAGGCTGCCCTCCTTCGGTTTCTGTCCCCCCATCTGTGCCTTTGTCTCTAGTTTCCTTTCTGGCCGTTCCATGGCTGTGGTTGTGGACGGCCATCGCTCGCTTCCTCATCCTATCAACTCCAGTGTTCCTCAGGGTTCTGTCCTGTCTCCTGCTCTCTTTCTGGTTTTCATGGGTGATCTTTTCAACTGTACATCCAGTCCCATGCATTCATATGCAGACGACTCTACCTTGCTCTATTCAATTGGTTTTCCAGAATGCCCCAGCCAGCAGTCCCTCAAAAACAAACGTAATGAAGCCATAAAACACTTATCTTCTGATCTAGCTACTGTTTCCAATTGGAATAGAGAAAACATTGTTGCATTTAATGCTTCCAAGACCCAATTTCTCAATCTTACTACCAGTCAGGACTCTCAGGAGCCTTATTCTTCAACGTTGCAGGGGTCAGTCCTTCATCTTCTCCAGGGATCGGTACTAGGACCAATTCTCTTTCTAATTTACATCATCGACATAGATGAGGGTCTCACCTGTACAATCTCAAAATTTGCTGACGATACAAAAATTGCAAATAGCGTACTCTCAAAAGAACAAGTTGACGATATGCAACACAATCTAGATAAATTGTCACATTGGGCCCAAATTTGGCAAATGAGTTTCAATGCGGATAAATGTAAAGTACTACATATCGGATACCTAAATGAGAAAGCAAACTATTCGATGAATGGCACTCAACTTAAGAATGTAAACAGAGAAACCGATCTGGGA